>CM076648.1:2534172-2593980 GCA_038496675.1 Rachycentron canadum | reverse complement strand
TGAGGGGCTGGGGGGCTGGGGGGTGGAAGTAGGTCACAACAGAGACTGTCCTTGTTAACAGAACATGTAAATAAATAGACACATACCCACACTGAACTAATCAGGAAAACAATTACACCCCCATCTAAAATGTTCCAGTGCACTGCTGTGAGGATGACAAGTAATTTCCCACTCTTTCATTTTATGTCTCATGGCATCCAGATGAGAAGATTAATGATGCCTTTCAATGGGATTTACAAACGCTACCTATCAAATACATCGCCTCAACCTGTCATCTTTGACAACAACGCTTTATTAAGGCAGCCAGTTATTAATTCAATTCCTATTCCAAATCATTGCAGTGCATAATCTCCTGGTTCCTCCCAGATGAATGTAAATTTTATGGACTGGAGACTTTACAGAGAATAGAGGCCTTGTACTGCCTGTATAACTTTGAGAAGACATGACATACATTTATTGTAATATTTTAAAGTGGAAATAGAGATCTGCAGTCACAGGCGGGATAATAGTTTTGTGTTGTTTTGTGTCAGATATTGGACTGGCTGCTTGTGTTCCTTGAGCACCATCAAATCTGACTTCACAACATCAAATGTAATTGAACAGTGCAAAAATTCAGCACATCATATTCTCACTGCCATCAAAAATAAAAATCAGAATAGGCTTCAGAAGCGAAAGGAAATCACAGCATGCTAAATCAATTTCTACATTGTGATGAGGTCATGAATTTCAGCGTGTATGAAATTGTCAGACAGTGAGGACGCGGTACATTGTGGTGATAAAGAGAGAAGGAATGATGATCATGCGTTTTGACTGGAGGCTGCCGAGACAAGAGAGACCCTGGCAATGGAGGCAATGTTACCTCTTTGCCCTCCTCCATGCAGGGCAATGAAAAATCCATCTGCATTGCAGCACATCAGTTTGGTCGCTTTGGACCTCTGCAGTTTTCTCTCGAGGAGGTAATCAGGGAAAATATAACCAATCAGACTGAAACCAATAAAAATTTTTCAAAAACATAAGTGCTCTTACTGCTGTAGACATTACAAATTTGAAGTGATGTGCAAGTATTGTGTTTACTTACGTGCATTAGGAAAATTCTTGCCGCTCAGACTCTATAGACTCAAATTTCTTCTTCCAAATGTTTTTTTTTCCAGTGTTGCTTTAAATACACAATTAACTGCATACTATCAAGATCCAATCATAAATAACTAAAAGGGCCACATAAGTCACACTGCAGTGAAAAGAAATCTTGAAAACTTTTACTAAAGTATCAGTTTGAATCTCAGGTGTGTGTCGACCCAGATGCGGTTCTTGTTATCAGACAAACTCTTGATTACATGCCTCATCTTTGTCAGGTTTAATTTTCCAGAGTAGAGTTCACTGGCATCTGGCCGAACAGCTGCACATATATAATTGCTACTCCAATTAATTAGCAGCAAAGACAGGACTTTATGTGTTATGTTATGTGTGGACTTTCAGGCACCTGAGATGGTAAGCAGGGCTCTTATTGTACACACACGTTAGCCTGTGTTCATGCATCACGTCTACTATACTTTGATCTTTATCTGCAAACAGAATCAGGCAAAAACTGTGGGATTCACCTCCAGTGAGGTGCTTTTATGAAGATTTGTTCTGTGTTTAAACACAGCTCTCACCTCAGAATAGGGTCCCTGTGGCGCAGTTGTAGCGGAGCAAGCGACACGCCTTGCTCGACGGCTCCTCAGTTGTAGCCAATTTTTCCTGGCCACATTTCTAAGCAAGCTCAGACACTGTGCCTGTCAGCAAGGCCACATCTCTAACCTGCTCTGTCTAAATGATGATGTGCAGCGTGTTCTTGAACTAAAATGCCCCAGTAGCAGGGGATTTTAAAGTATTGAGCATGTTTAAGTAAGAGACCATCAGCTGGCTGCAGTTGTGACAGTTACAACAGAAACACAACCAATTATATTTTAAACACAGCCAACCGTCTTGCAAAACAACCCTTGGGTTTAAAATAAAAAATTAATTATCCACCAAGGCGTATGAGAACACTGTCGACATTATCAGTTGCGTGTATATTATAAATAGTTTTTAATTAGTATTCTGATCAACACAGAAAAGAGAAGTGAGACACCGTTTTTAATTAACCTATGCAAATGAAATGATGTTTCATGTTCATAGTTTGTATTGTTTAAAAGAGCAAAACAGACCCAGACTGAAAATTAACCTAAGTGTACTGTAAAAGGAGGCAGCACACCAGACCCTTCAGACGTCACTTTATATGTCCTCACTGACTATTCAGATTCAGGTCAGTTTAGATTTTATCCCCAGCCATTATACACCATTTGTAATTTCATGGTTGAATTTTAATCATCTACTCAGGGATTATTCCTCACCGATCAATAAATATCAAATGACCAGACTATGTAACTGTAATTGTGCTGTAATTGTTTTTCCTGATTATGCCCTATGATGGCTGCCACATTAAAAATCCAAGGTTTACTAATTTCTCCAGTGGGGACTATTGTGTCACTTTGAAATATTCAGAGGTTGTTGTGGTGGAAGCTGATCTCTATAACCTTAAATTGCCTGCTGATAGTGCAACAAATGTGGTGAGATTATAGACCAAAAACGATCCCCTGTATTCTTTTGATTATGAAACATGCAATCACACACAATATCCTTACTGGAGAGAAAAGCATTACATGACTGCCCATTAGTCCTGTTTTCCCTCTGATGCTTTCACACAAATGAATATCTTGGGCCTGAACAGCCACAGGAAACTACAGGTTTTGTGGTGTAAATCTCTCTTGTTGCGCGGCCTCCTGCATAGACCCCAATAATAGGCTTGCATTGTGTGTGCAGCGCGGGTGTTTTATTCACTTTTACGCTAACTAAAACACTACTCAGGTTGATGCGACGTTTTGTTGAACAAAGGTAGTCTTTGTGTGCTGTGGCAGATCTGTGTGTGTGTGTGTGTGTGTGTGTGTGTGTGTGTGTGTGTGTGTTTTTAAAGATCTGCCACAGTAAAACAGAGGTCACCTTACTGAGACACTGTCTACAGTGCCTGTGGATTGGATTGCTGTGTCAAAAAGAAGCAGTATAATTATGAGTCTTTTCTTTGCTGCTGCTTCAGAGGGAGTTCAGATCATACTGAGGCAACAGTGTGTACCATTGTTCTTCACTGATGCTAATGGTAGTGACAGTCTGCTCATTTGAAGGGAATTAATAAATACATTTTAATGCTGTAGCGCTGAGCTGTGTATGAAGAGGAGGGCAATCATTTCCTTGCAGAGTAATCAAGTGGAAGATTGTATTCATATTGAAATTTCCTTTTCTGCATAGGCAGGATGGTGTTTATTTTGTGTCTACTCTGAAGGCAGAATTTTTCTCAACTTTGTCTCATCTCTACTTAACTCTTAACTCTTTCAGACACACAAACACTTCCCTCTTTAAAAGTAGCTATTTTATATGTTAATGTGATGTTTGAAAAAGACCCCTGAGTCATTTTTTAAATAATTACTACAGCTATTGACAATTCGGAAACTAATTCCGTTCATCAGCCAAGTCGTACCAAATACTGAACCAATTGTTCATTCTGTAGAAATGAAAATCACTCCATTCAAAACATCAGCAGTATATGAGCAAAATATGAATGACACAAAAGACATTGTCTATTTTATACACGTGCCTTTGGCTCTTGGTAAAATAGTAGAATACTAATGTCACATCTAATAAATAATTGATGAGATGTTTTTTGTGATTAGACCACTAGGGGATTATTGAATTGACTTGATGAAGCTGCTGATGATCATCAATAATCACTATATTCAACAGATAAATTACTTTTGCAGAGTAAGCCTTGTTCTCATCTTGCAGTGATGTAGGGGATGGTCAGTGCACCCTGGCATTACCGGTTGTTGTTACACTAACACATATGACCACACTCATCAGTGACACATGTGTGATTAGACATGCAATACATTTAAAACCCTCAACCAGAGGACATCACTGAAAATGCTTCTCAGTTTGGTGTTAAGTTTTTACATCCAGCCTGTGGCAGCAAGTAGAACTGACAACCTTTGTCTTCCTTGGTGTCATTTTTACCTCACTCACCGCTGTTCTCCTGCAGAGCTGCCACTGTGGTGAGGAAACAAAAGTGTCAGTTCTCCCTACAACTGAGTGCCACATACCAAACCAACTCTATCTCCCTTCCCGCCTCAGCATAGTTGAGAAAAGAGTCAATATTGAACCTTTTTGTAACCAAGACAAAAAGACATTACTTTAACAGACAGATTAAATCAGCGATGTTAAAAATGTCTTTTGCATCAAACGTAGTGCAGGAAACAGCATGAAATGGCCCCGAAGTCGACATAGATCAATGTAAATGTTGGCATTTAATTTGCCATACTCTTCAAAGCTGGTGTGATGTGTAGGAACGCATGGGCCCCTGGTGATGAATGTGTAATATGTAACGTAATGTGTCCATCATAATTCACACATCCCTTAACGCAGGCCTATTCTTTTTCATCAAATCAAACCCAACCCCCACGAGAAGTATACACATTAATAAATGCCAAATGCATCAAACAGGATCTGTAACGTTGGACAAACGAAGCTAAAGATAGCACACAGAGAAACGCTCACTATGTCTCTACAACGCACTATTCGTCGCTTATGTATGTCTCTTTTTTGTATTTTTGGCGATTCAACGATATCAAAGGTTTTCAAAGCGTGTACACTGGTGAGCCTTGAGGCAAGGTCAAATGCCCAAGTGGAACTGATTGATATTGTGTGATGAGTGGGAATGAATAATTATTGTCCATCACATTTAGTTACTGGCTGGTGACAGCTGGAACTTGCTGAGACGAAAAGAAAAGAAGAATTTTCTCTCACTTCTCGTGTTCAGCAGAGACTGAAAACATAGTCTCACTTTGCTTTTGACTGTACTGCAGAATGATGCACACACAGAATCAGTGTGTATGCAGTTGCGGTGAGAAATGATTAATGAGCACTTCGCTCCCTGTTGCTAGGTTTGTTTTCAAGTTAGCAGCCCCTCTATTTTGACTGTTTCACCAATAAAAAGGCTTAAGGTAGCAAATAGGCAGCACATACTGCAAAATGCCTCAGATGATGTTAATTATATTCTTTCACAGTCTCTTTACAAGCTAATATTATTTGTTGGTGCACATCAGTGATGTTTTTCTGTTATAGAAATAGCACTTTTGTAAAGTATGAATAGTTTATAAAAGACATAAAGGAATAATGTGACCAGGCATCTAAACAGTGATAGAGAGCGAGAGAGAGAGAGAGAGAGAGAGCGAAGGAGGGAAAGATCTGAATATATCATTGTAAACATAATGTTGATTTTGGCTGGTGGCTCTTGTTGTCTGTCTGACAGACTGCTGGCTCAATAACATCTCAGAGGATCGTCGTTAATATTCCACAGCAGTGCCAGTTTTAATAGCCCCGGCATTTGTTAAACAATACCATCAGACAGGGAAATGCAGTTTTGATCATACTGTATCTTTGAGCGGTGCAACACTGTTAATTGGTCTCTGAGCAATTGGGATGGTATTTAAGACAATTTAATGACTCTCAGCAACAGAGTTTCTCAATATTTTCTTGTCAGTGACTTGTTTTTTTGGGTCTGGAAAGTCTCAAAACCCCAGTTGTCAAGTTGCCAGGTGGATGTGTCATACTTTTGTAATCTTTTAAGAGCATACAAGATGCTCCAACGCATATATGATGGTATTTTGTGAGCCTACTCTGTTTATTTTTGGATTAGATATAGAACAAACAGCAAATAGAGGATATGTCAGTCTTAGAAATGTCCTGTGCCCATATTATGTGATTCCACTTTACTAACCCCAGAGAGGCCTTCACGGGGCCAACACCGGGGCCACCACCACCAGGCTGCGGAGAAAATTTGTGTGACAATGCATCCATAATTTTAGGTTGTCTTTTCAAAATAGCCACATCACACAGTTACTATAACATAATTTCCATGTTATTCCAGGCAATGAGCAGCCTGTCCATCACTCTGCCCCACTGCCACTCAAAGGCTGTGTTTATTGCAGGGCTACTGTATGGTTTGCATAATGTTACATAGGGGATTCTGGTCACTTTTCTGTGAGCCACAAGGCAAAGCAGTGTGCTAAGCATACATTTTTTTATTCTAAGCCAGTGAAGGTTAATGTTTTGACTTGCAGTTTCTAACACATTTCGGCCTCAAATATTTGCACATATAGCCTCAGTGTACAGATCTGAAAGGCCAAGGCTGAATACAGGATAAACAGCTCAAATTTGGTGAAGACCAACACTACTTCCTTCAGTTTGAGTCGACAGAAACACAAAATAGCACCATCCTATGCCCTCCTCCATAGTGTAGTTTGGCTTCATGCATCACAGGACTTGCTTGGGTTAGAGGTGTAAAGAATGCAAAGAATGACTGATCCCAGCTGCCAGCTCTTAAGCTCATGTGAGTCTGTGAGGATGGATTTCAAATTAGTGCCTTAATACCTGTTAAGCATTTTAACACAATGACTTTCTTGTTGCCATGTTTGATTCACATGTTGCTTGTTTCTTAACTGATTAACATTTGAGCAGCATGATACTCTGAATGTATTTGACTGCTACTGCCATTCTCCACTGCTTTACATTTGACTCTTCCACAAATATGATAAACCATTTAACAGACTGATTTTTTTTTCATGCAAAATAGATGCCATGCCAGTGCAAACATTAGCTTTCATCTACTACTTAGCATACTGCTGAGGCTTTTTGCTTAACAAATTAGGGAGGAAATCTAGACCCATATTTCAGTATCACCAAGTTGTTTTTTTTTTTTCTACAATGACCCAATTTTACTTTCTTCAATTCAGCAGCAGGAGCGAGCCTCAGCAACAATTAATTAACAGGAATTAGTAGCATTAATTAGAACAAAACGTCGAGGAACTCATTAGTGTGTTATGGATAACATTTCCACCGAGAGTCAACCAATTGAACTTATAATGATAAACAGCAGTTTACTACGAGACAATGAAGAAAACATTCTCATTTTGATTTAATTGAACAAGCAGAGGAAACTGAAACAACCCATAAAAGTGCTGTTTTTTAGTTTCGATTATTATTCACAAGAATGTAAGTATGACAGCTGATGGCATCAGCTGTGCCACATTGCCTGATGCAAACTAATTGCATTTTACCACCGGAAGTACTTTATCATTACAAGCTACACTTACATTAAGTCATGTAATTATAAATGTAAATTTTATGACTACAAGCTCATTACTGCAGACTTTATTACATTATATAAAGAACTCTTTGGCTGGTGGTTTTTATAATTATTATCTATGTTTGCATCCAGTATTTCTTTTTCTAATGGAAGCACCACTGAATAGAGGATATTAAAAGTTGTTTGAGAGCCATAATATAGTACCTGGTTATTATGCATAATATGGCCGCCCCTTGTGTGTATTTGATGTCTGTGGCTTTCAGAAGCAGGACTGTGTTGACATTTGTCTTGGTCTTTTGTTTTCCAGATTTTGGAGAATTGATGTGATCTCTGAGGATGAATTTGAATGAAGCTGATTAAGTGTGAGCAATATGCATGGTGAATCCACAGAGAACGCCATCATGTCATCTTAACCATTCCAGCGTTGGTGGGTCCGTGGGTCAGTTGTTCTACGACTTTGGTCCAAACACAAATGTCTCATTAATATTTGGAGCAATTGGCTTAAAATTGTGCACTGACTTTCATGGTACCCAGATGATGAATCGTAATGACTTTGGTGATCATCCCTAGCTTTTTTCTAGCTGGACCATGAGGTTGAAATTTGTAGTTTTGAGTGAAACCACTTATGGAATAGATTACCTTTGAATTTGGTTCAGACATTCACATCCTCCTCAGGAGGAATTGTCTTGACTTTGGTCCTCTGAATTTTCATCAAGGCAAAATGTTAATTGGTCAATTTGGTTTATGACCAATTACCTACAAACTAATGACATTCCCATCAGTCTCAGCTGCTCTTTGTGTTTGTTGCTCTTGCACAGTGAGCATTCTCACTGTGAGCATGTTAGCATTTAGCCTACAGCCTATAGGATGGCTGTGGACTCGGTGTGAATGGCCTGTTCAGACAGAAGGTGAAGTAAATCTTCACCTGGTATCATTCAAATGATTTGTATGATTTTCCAACTGTACAAACATTAGCTGCAAGCTATCAAGCAATGGATGCACCAGCCATGCCTCGTGGGAGTGTGTGTGTGTCTCTCTCTCTCTCTCTCTCTCTCTCTCTCTCTCTCTCTGTTCATCTCACCAGAAACTCCTGCTCTTTCTGTTATTTCCCTCCAGTCTCTCCCTCTTCCCTTTTTCTTTTCCTCTGTACATTTGTGAAGCTGATTCTGGGAAATGTGTATTTCAACTCCCTTGATGTCCTGTTTGAACGCACAGTCTTGTTGAGCAACGAGCCTATACATCAGCAAAATGTAACTACATTCAGTCAGTTTGACTGGTGAGCAGGCTTCGCAAATGACAGTGACTCAACTTGTCCAGTTTTGGTCCTGGAGAGGCTGCAAAGCAATAGGCTGCCCTCCGTGGCCCAAGGCGTTCCTGAAGAATGAGACTTTTCTTTCCACTTTTTTTTTTTTTTTTTGAATGTTTGACAAGACCTGTCTCCCCCTGTTAGCATCCTCTGTCAAGGGGAGCAATCCTTCCAGTACAGTATCAGGTCAGACCATGATGTCTGAGAGGACAGTAGCTTCCTACAGCACATGTGGTGTCAAGTAGCACCATCATGTCCTATTTTACAGAGGATCAGTCTGAGAAAATGCGCTGCGGCAATTACATATCATAAAATAAGTTAATTGTAATATTTTGATGAAGTAGGAGTGATGGTTAACCTGTACCTTAACCTATGTATTTCCATTGTTATCAGATTGACTAAAGGACTAAAGATTTTCAAGCCTGTTATATTGATTTTCTTTCACCTTATTTGTTTTCAACAATCCCTTTATGCTGTCAGACTATTTCAGTGGGTTTGTTGAATTACATATTATTTACAGCAGACTAGAAGAAGCAGCAGTGATCTCTGCTAATAGAGACATTTAGTCCATGGACAACTGGTCGTGTTTGGCCTGCGTTGTGATTTCCGTCTTAGCCGCTGATCTCTAGTGGGATTTAGAGCGAGGAATAGCAGAAGATAAATAGCAGTCCAGCAAACAACAGTATTCTGTCATCCAGTGCTGTGTTGGTGTTGATTTCCATTTTACTCTTTAAAATAAGACCCGTGATGAATACATTGAATTCTAAAGACAAATCAGCATCATGACAAGCATGAGCCTATTTAGTTTAAGTCTGAGATATTATTGTATGTTGGACTAAATTTGAAACAACCTACAGATTAGACAGAGAATGCTAATAATTGGATAAAAATGTATAAATTCAGTGGCAGTCTATTGAATTCCATTAAAATGTATGGTGACAAATAACCCAAGAGACAATTTTCTTCTGAAGAAATAGGTCACAGATTCAATTACAGTCACTGAAGCATGGACTCAATCTATCATGCCAAATTAAGTGCATTTTAGCAACCTACTTTTCTCTGAGAATTTTATAGACACATTCAGTCAAGTGGAGAGATTCTGCTGAAACAAAATTATATCAGCTTTTCTTTCTTTTTCTAATTTATAGTGGTTTTAAATGGTATAAACATTGGGAAATCATTTTCTCTCCATAGAAAGCTGTTAACTCTGGGAGCTGAGTTTATCTGTCTGAAGAGGCGAGTGCTTTGCCTCTCTGATTCTCATTCTTATTAAAGTTAAAGGTTTGCAGAGATTGCTGTTCACTTCTACCAAGTTTCCGCTGCGGCGAAACATAAAAGGAATCTAATAACATCATTTATTCCATCATTGCAAAATGTACGCTATGCATAGTTATTTTGGTTATGTGTGTGCAAACGGTATGCAATATCTGTCTCTGAGATTTCTGCCCCCACCCCAGTGGAAGAGCAAATTATCTAATTCCTGCTCACGACATTAACATTTAAAAGATTCAACATAAATTCCACTTTCCATAATAAATGTTCAGGTTGTTCAGAAGAATCTATAGATTTTACAAAGGACGTTTTCTACTAAAGAAAGTCCCTATGAAAACTGTGAGGTATGTGGATTATACAGGGGCACCATAAAATCAAGGAAGGCAAAGATTTTTTTTCTCTTTTCTTAGAATTCTTTGCTGACATCTTTTGTGCCATCTGCTCCACCTCAGCCAGGCGTGAAAACTTTTAAGTTGATGGAAGTATTTTTTCCTTATTTCTTAGTTTGATTTCAGGTGTTTTTTTTAGTTCTTGGTTTGTAGGTATTTTTGGTTTAAAGCACAAACAGTATAATCAGGCATCTTAGGGAGCAAGAGGCACTACACACTTACTGTGCAACTCTCTGCATCATAGAGCAAGGCACACTTTTGTCATTTGACTTGATGCCTTTTGAATGATAATTCAAATTCTTGTAAAAGATTTACAAACAAATATAGGTTAGAATTGATTATTGTGGATTGCTGCCAGTATCACTACAACAATGACAATAGAAAATATAGTGCAATGTACTTGTTCACAAAAAACTTTCAACCTGATGTTTTCTCTTGACTCTGGTTGGAAATTAATTTTCTAAAAAAATTCACACCTACAGTTTCGTCTGCTTCAAAGCAAGAACTTCCCTTACACGGCACATAATCTTTTTTCCATTTAGTATTCACCAGCAACAGTTAACATATGCTTATAAACAGTTAATGAACGTTGATAATATCATTAATCACAGCTGTAATTATATATCATTAATAGCGCTCATAATTTTTAAATCCATATATGACCACGTGTGTAAACTATTAACCATTTATTAATTGTTTATTAAACTTCACCTTCAATATTTATTAACATGCAGCTAAGTGTGACATAGTGAGCCACCCGTAGAAGACAATGCCCTGTGCAGTATCCATTAACACTGTCAACATTTGTGTTGGGGTAAAACAAACAAAATGCTGCACAGTGTCAGTAACAGACTTATCAAGAGTGTAACTCACCGTGAGAAATAATTAAGGTAATTGGGAAAGAAAGAGAGAATTATAGTACAATTACAATACGGGCTTCTAATTAAAAAAAGTTCCAGTCTGGTGTTTAAAAAGTAATAAATTAGCACCTTAAACTGACAGTGATTTTACAAGTGTAGAATTGCTGCAGAGTGATTGGCACTTGCAATTGTTCTCAGTTTGATGTTGTTTTTGAGTATTTTTATTTTATTTTGAAAAGGTGAAATTAGGACTTCATACAACTACTCTGTCATGATTTTGTTGTTAGATATTCCCTCTCTGCAGCGAAATACAGAGGAGTAAACATGAGCTCTTCAGTTGAATGGGAAACACTGCGAACACTGGTGAGTCAGTAATTTAACCATATGAATGCATAATAGAGACATACTGAGAATAGGAAAACTTTGATTTGCAGATGAAAAACTGCTTTGTGTTCATCATAAGCATAAGCCTACATATCCAAGTGTTATACGAATACAGCAGATTAGGAATTCATACAACTACACTGTAATGATTTTATTAAAGCTGCTCCAGTCAATGGCTCAGGGTGAAAAGAGCTTGTAGAGACAAACTCTCAGATAATAATCACATTACTCTCAAGTTCCACTTTGGGGTTCTTTGGAGAGTTTTAGCATCTTTTCATTTATTGTTTTGATTTCCCAGCCTGCAATTTGTCTTGGTTAGGCAGTTGTAAGTGAAATGCTCTAAAACCAAATTTAGCCACTAGCAGCTCCACAGCACTACAGCTTTTATCTTGAGCTTTGTATTTCCTTCAGGAGCTGGTGGAGGACAAATCAGAGCTCAAAGGAGGGTGAATATTGCATTGACTTGTGTGGACAGAAACATAATTCCAAATAAATACTGTAAGCAGTTTGTTTCTGCTGCCTCTAGGAAACCAAGAAAATCAGCTAATACAGGTTTAAGGAGCTGCTGCTTTCACTCCTGACCACCTTTGTGCATTGCGAGAAGAAGCAAGGAGTCTCTACATTCAGAGTGGTTTGCCAGTGGAAATTTCGGAATACACACTTTATCCAATGTCTGCAAGTAAATCTAAATTTGTTTCAGTTATTCTATTTTGCTGGTGATGAAAGAGCTAAAACAAGCTAGTGGCTAATTCTATTAATTATAATTAATTCAGCATTTATTATTCTGTCTGGTTAGGTTTGTCAGCTTGCCAAAGGCGATACTCTCTTGGTTGCACTGGGAGATCTCTGATAATTCATTTGTGTTGTGTCACATTCATTTATAGTAGTGCAAACTTCATTATGACATTCTTGGGCTAAATGGGTGAAGTTTAAATTACCTTTGAGAGGCTGTTAAAGGGCACACATATTAATTTCTATTATTTTAATTTATTTTCAAATGTTCACCTGAAAAGACCAAACTAACTATGAGTTCAGCCACCAAGCAAGTTCTGCACTAAGCCATAGCCTGATACACACTAGCTTTTATCTCTGTGCCATCGAGCTCAACTGTCAACAAAAACAATTACAATCGTATATTAAAAACTTTAATGTTGCATTGACTTTGATGACCAACAAGGACAGAGCACAGTACTCTGCGTTTTCAATAAGACGTCACCTAGCATGGTAACACAGCTTCATGTTTACGTGAGAAGAGGAATAAAGATGCTTATTATAAAGAAGAAACATGTCACCCCATGCACCAGCATAGTTCTTTTGTCTGTCTAAACAGGTTTTTGATGACATATTAAATGATCTGAGGTCTAGTGACATGAATGTTACACAGGCATTATTTTGTTGATCAGTATGTTGTTGGTTTTAGTTTATTTGTTAGTTTATTTAAGGGACTTCATGGGTTTGTCAATAAGAACAAAAAGATTAAATAATATTTCCACACATCATTTAACTGAGAGTTATCATTACAACATTACTGCATATATATATATATATATAATACTAATCAAATTGCAAATTGCTGAATATTCAATGTGGTCTAAATTATATACTTTCTTACCATCTACCAATTTTTTTTTGTTTGTTTTAGGCTGTATGCCATGTCCTAAATGTACACTGCTAGAACAGTGATGTGAGAAAATAAAGAGGCCTTTTGATGTAGTTTGAACAAGTGTGTGACCCAGACACTCCAAAGTCCAAATCAAATGGATGCAAAGCCCATAAAAGACTTTTGAATACAGCTTCCATGCAGAGACTCAGCTGAAATGCCATTTAGAAACACTTTTATGGATAAGATAAAATGTTTTGTAAATGCAGCTCAGACTCACAAAGCAATTTCACAAAGGCATGCAGAGTTGGGTGTCACTAAGAAGAGTGATTCATCCACAATTGACACTCACCTCCAAACTAAAGCTATTTATTGTCTAGTGATGTTCAGAGGAGGTAAATCTGCTCCCTTGTCATCGTCTTGCCACGTAGTTAGGTGCACCAACTTTTCTCATTTCCTCTGTGTATGCATTTAAATGATGGTTGCCATGGTAGAGACCGACACTGACCCTCTGAATAGAGCCCAGCCCCACTTTGTCTCGCTTTTCACTTAGAATCATGCTTTTTCTCATATTTCATCAGAGTGAAGTTGCCGTTATGTTCAAGTACAGAACAACGTTGAACACTTTCGGTGGAAATACTTTTGGCATTACATTTGGCTCTTTTTCTCTGTTCCGTTTGATCTCAAGCTTGTACTGTACTGTGCTGGATATTCTCCTCTGAAGAAAGCTCCATAAAGGGGGCTTTAATAATTCATGACACCAGATTTAGATTTGTGCCTCACTGCTCAGAAACTGAAAATTCTCCACTACGTTACTTTGCAGAAGAGCTGTGAATCAGCTTTTTTCAAGTTTGATGTACAGTTCAAAAACTTTTTACCAAGCATGATATATTGTTGATCACATACCACTTTATTTTAAATGCAACAGAGCAAGCACTGAAGTACGAATTACACCCAGTATATGTTTTGTGCTTCTTCCATTATTAGGCTTAATCCTCTGAACATTTTGCAAAAGCCTACGTATTCTGAAAAAAGCTTACTATAGGGACCCTGATAACATATATATAGTGTATGCATATTATATGCTCAAGGTATCACAACGAGCAGGCTCTCTTTACATCCCCTGAACATTAGCTACAATGCAGCAGAGTAATACATGAAAAATGTTATCTTCAGTATGCATGACACTATTCCATGCTAAAGTGTCAGTACCAAAAAGACATTTTAAAAAAAGAACTTTATCAGCAGAAAGCAATGCCATCATCCATCATTCAGGAGTCACATAAATACTATATGCTGTATTATTTGATGCCCCAGCTTTTCCAACATACACAGATGTTTTTTTCCACTCAATGTTATTACATGAATCAAGTTACAATGTATGGTGTTGTGAATCCTGTAACTAGTCGTAAGGTGGGTATGGTTTATGTATCTGGCCTAGTTTCATTTTAATGACATGAACATGATTGAGGAATATGCACCAGTCAGTTTGCTGTTTGTTGTGCTAATGCAATGTAAATGGAGCAAAATAATCTGCAGTGAGTAATGTCTGTTTACGTATGCATCATGCATTCGGTGTTTGGTTTCCCTTGCATGCAAAGTATTACCTAGGTAATTGATTTTGCAAGGTTCATTAGGCACAATTTGTATATCAGATGGGCTGGAAAAGAGAGTTGTTGATTAGTTAGATCTTGCTTTCGGAAATTGCTTTTTTCACATTCTTATCTCCGTTGCAACCCTAATGGCCCCATACTTTGCTAGTTCTGCTGTGTTAATAAAGTAACACTGGTGAATCTCAACAGCATGTTTTGCATTCATGCGTGGTTTCAGAGTGGTTTTTTTTTTCGTCTGTTTGTTTGTTTCTGTTATGTCTGATGGGTCATAAAGAGAGAAAATGCTCAGGTTCATCAAAGATAAAAATATGCCCTGGCTTATATAAACACATAAATACATCCAATACGTAGATGTACACATTTATATAAGTTTTTGTTGTTTTTCAGGATCCAAATGATCTCTTGTCCCTCATTACCACACACTTGACTATTATTCCTGTCATTTTCATGGTAATGAAAAATCAAAATGCTTTAAAAAAAAAAAAGCAATAGCAAATGCAACACACACAGTTATTTTGCTCACAAATTAAAAGCTGACCACTTGGGTCAGTGACCTTTTGGTCATTGGGTCAGTGCTCCGGTTCACTGATGGTTCCTCCAGGGACAGGGGGGCAAAATATAGAAGGAAATTCCCAAAAGTGGATCTCCAGAGGATTTTCTATGATAAATGATGGTTCTTTCTTTCTTTTCTTTTTTCTTTTATCCATTTCAAAGCAATTACCAATTATGTGAAGAAAACATTAATCATACACATCCTCCAAAATGCTCTTTGAAACACTTCAGAAAGTGTGTCCTTGATGAGCAGACAGATAGGTAATATAAGCCATCTTTGACAACAGGATACTTTCCAGTAATCAGATTTCAGTTCAGCCTTTAACGATTGCTTGAAAAATGAAACCTTAGCTATCAAGGATCTAAAAAGGTACTAATGCTTTCACTGTACTGGTCATATTTCATTCACCCTCACATAATAGTTTGGATGGTGTTTGGGTTCCCTACCTTTAATAATTTTGTGGACTGTTTTCAGCAGTAGATGAGAAGTGCTGGCTTTCACTTGCAACTGGTAGAAATTTCACTATTTCAAGGGCCCCTTCAACTTCTCAATGGTCCTTTGCTGATGTTTGCAAAACCATTAGTGCTTCCACACAGCACCTGGCAGTTTAATAATTCTGTACTCCGACAGACAAAAATAAATCTCACAGATTGGAAGTGAAGTGGTTCAAGCATTTGCTTTTGGAGGGAGTTAGCAGCTGAAGACCTTGGTTTGAAGCTTGAAGATTGCTTAACACCATAATGGTTCAGAACAGAGCCAGTTGCCTGTGTAGAGGACCTGTTTAAATGTGTCTGTATAGCACCAAGTTGGTTCTGCTGTTTTGCAAACCAAGAAAACCTATTTCCAGTATCACAGAGGATCCTTTTTATGAGAACTGTTTCTTTCTTCCGTTCTGGGTGTCTTAATGGCCTAGCTCTGTGGTGCTTTAGTATTTGCAAGCTCAATTTGCTGGCTCATGAGCCAGCTTGGCAGCATAATGTTCTTTCTCCTCCACTTATTAATAATAACCCTGACTTTCTGTCCCTCTGAGCCACTCACTACTCATGATGCTTTACTTTGTACAACATGACAGACTCCTCATACAAACCTGGTCTGTTTTTAATGTGGCACTTGGTTGAAAGTTAATGCATCAAGACATAGGAGTGCGTCACAGTTGTAGTCTTTACTTGCTTCTGCATATTTGAATGGTTCAGTGAAGTTTTTACAAATATAACTGCAGAGGTCACTGATGGCACTATGAAGCAATGTTTAGATGAACTGGTCTCAATGTTTTTGTATGATACGTGCAAGAGGACATTCCTATAGTGCACCGGGAGTCACTGCAAATGTGTGTAAATGAGGTGCATCGGGCATTTATCCAGTTACTATGCCCAGTATTTCTATTGTATTAGTATAGTATTTCTATCTTTGTATTATTTCATTATTCCATTATTTTATTTTGCTTTGTGTCGCTTGTAGGACAATGAAAAACTCTACTCCCACCTAAAACAGCTCTGCAACATAACTGCTTTATAATCATTTGTGGTTGCAGTTCCTCAGGTTCACTTTCCATATTATAGACAAGTTGGCATCCACTGTGGTCGTTGCCAAAAGAAATTGAAAATGTGATAAATTTCATAAAGTTGTTTTATAAATGCAAAAAAAAAAAAAAAAAAAAAAAAAAACTACAGCTACCATGACAAAAATGAGCACACTGCAGGTACTTACAGTGTGGTCCAAAAATATGAAACCACTCTCCCAAGGGGTCAGATTTTCATTCCGTTTCCATAAAATTTCTTTTTTTTTTTTTCCTTCTTTCTAGTTGCAATTTCTTTTTTCTAAAATCTTTTATAGTGTTTTGTCTTCACTGCTCAGAAAATCATGACAATCGCACTCATGAAATTGTCCCTTCTGTTTATTTACAGTCTTTGGGAGATTGTGTTAATTTAAAAACAGAAATAATAAATAAACAACGTGTCGTGACTTGTCGACAATGAGTGTTTTGACAAAGGCTCTGTTCCAAGGCTATATTTTTAGTTATTAGCGTTAGGTATAAATTTCAGAGTTTTCTTACTTCTTCAACTTACAACTTGAAGATAATCCAGACATTCCACTTTCACTTTTCACGTTTGTTAGTTATATAAGTTAATCAGTGCACCAAAGCTAGCTTCCATAGAAAATCTATGGGAATATCAGGGACACTAGCTTTAGGTAACATTATTATTGTTAAATTGTTGCTGCTATGTGATACTGTCAGTATTTTGTAAGTGATGAGGCTGCACATTGGTATAAATATTTAATTCCCATTTATGATATTTATGGAATTCATATGTTTCTTATCATAAGGCAGTACAGAGCTACACAGTCTGTGTTCGTCATCCTCATTCATCGTGCATGTGGCATCTGCAAGCCACAGATGCCACAGATGCAACAGATGCCCAGGTGAAACAATAGGTAGAAAAAGACATCTTAGCATGGCTGGAAACAGCTTATCTGTTTGGCAGGTCAGCCAGCAATATGTCGGTAAATGAAACTGGCGTTTATCCACAAAGATGGGCCCTGTCTGTCAATAAGAGGGTGGTTATATGACATCCTTTGGTTTGAAACTATCCACTGATTAACACCCAGTGGCAATTTACAGACTATGTAGCTCCAGAATTTGTCCAGGAATAGAAAGTCTGCTAGCACATGTAAACAAAGAAGATTTCAGATGACCCATCATATCATCATAAGAAATTATAAATTTGAAAAATAAAAACAAACAATGAAAATATAACATCTGACTTTTGAACATTAAGCAGGTTGAGACTTTATGTAGCCTGTTTTGCAATCTGTTCCTCTGGAGTAGAGTGCCTCTTTTCCTGTATTATCTTATGTATTCAGCACAGAAAGGACGTTAAAGCATGCATCCTATTTAGGTGATTTTCATGCCTTCAAATAAGTCAAGGGATAAATAATTTCTATAATATTTTTTATATATATTTGTACATAATAATTGTCTATATATAGAGAGAAAGGCATAGCCTACATTAGTTACATGCATAGCCTGTGTGTCTGTGTGTGTGTGTATTGCACAAAGTCTGTTAATTCTCAAGTGTAAGGTCTGTTACATTGTATTGAAAGAGGTGCATTATAATAATGTATTGAAATTATATCATATTACAACCGTTGATGTTGAAACTGGATGAAGTCTTTACCCACAGCCAACCTGATTAGAACAGCACATGAAATTTGTAACTTGACTTCATTTTCCTCTGAGCTATTTTTGTCAGATCCTCTTGTCCACTTAGCTGTGCAGGTTAATTGTCTCCTCATTTCAGTCTCTGCATGTGATGCAACTTAAAAGGGACATGATTACAAATTCAAATGCTAATTTCCTCTGAGGCTCAAGAGGTGAAAATGCATAAAACACACATGCTAGTATTAACTATTTATATGCAAGGTTATTGGAATAGGGAAACAAATTAACCAGACATCACTCTGGATTATGTTAACATGACAAACTGCTGTGGCGGGGCCTCTCGTTACATGCACATACTCCTGTGAGAGCAAGCACGGTGGAGTGGAAGGGTTTTAACACCGTGGGATAAGTACAGTACAGTGAGGTCATACCCTAGAGCTACAAGAGCTGACCCTTGAATCTATGGACACTGTGGTAATCCATTAGAGGGATCAGGGACACACACTACACAGCAGACTACACATAGTTAGATGCAGTGCAATGAAAATAATTGTCTTCATTCTGCTTGCCACATGTGTAAAGATTCACATTCCCCCTGTGGCATGCTCCACTCAATGTCTGATAGCTAATATAAACTAACATTTGTACAGTTGATGTCTGCAGTGCCAATGGCATTACAGTAATTGGTGGGATATACTGCTGTGTTAGGGTGTGATTTACTGTTAATGGGTACTGTATGCTAAATTGTTCGCAACTCTTATTTGCAATATACTAGAATCACACTATGTGTCCTATTTGCAGGTATAATAAATAAATAAATGGGGTGTCTGGACTGACAGCGATTGATTTGAAATGGCTGACTGAGACCATTTGTCAGGCAATTCAAATAATTTTCCCAGCAATCAACCATATGGATGTATATGGTTTTCATATTTTTCTGTCGGGTGCTGTTGCATGGTGACCTCACGTTGCTGTCACCTTCTTATTTTCCTATCTGCCTCAATACAGATCAGACAGATAGACAGTGAACCACATGTCAGAGCAGAGATCAGTCACTGAGATCAAAATACATTGCACAGAAAACAAATAGTTCTTAAATTTAATGAGATTCTTAATTAAATCTTGACTTTATGATGAACAACTTATGATCACTGAAGTTCTAATATAAAGTCAAATTTGTCTATTTATCTATTTCTCTTAGCTTTAATATAATTATATCTATAACTTTATATCATATAATGTACATATTGTATAGTATTTATTGTATACTATATAATGCATTATATATTATATTGCATAACATATATTACCATGTGAATAGTTTGTGTGTAAATATACCATATATGTATGGCATTTTCTGTTTTATATATAGTAATAGATAAATGAAATTACTCCAACTACAGCTTTATACACACCTATGTGTTGACTGTTTTAAGTTCATTTCCAGCATTAGTGATTTCATTTTCATCTTCATGAAGACAAAGCAATAATTTTAATATAAGTGCTCTGGGGTGTATGTGAGGTTAGGTCAAACTGTTGCCGAACATAAGAAACACACTACTGTATCAGTTAAGTGTGTGTGATTTTCTTTCACTTTTGCATCAAGCATGACATAAAGATTTTTGTTATACTCCATAACCCTCAAGTACATAGGTTTTTTCCTTTTCATTTTTTTTCAGAAAAAAAAATCTGTCACCAAATTGATAACAAAATTCACAAAGTGAATTATGTTAAAAAGCATCTACTATCCCAGCAACATTAGCCTACTTCATAGCATAGGTCTACAAGTATAGCTTTCTTAACTTCCATAGTTATCTTAGTAGCTAAGTAGCATATTTTGGAGAAACAGGCTCTTACTATGTATTAACTATCTTCATAATTAACACTTTTACTGGAATAAACCAATTTATTGGTTGCTCAATGACAAACTGTTGATAATTAAAAACATATGCTAACGTGATATTGAAAATATTTGATTTTGTATGTTTTTGCATATGTTCTGTTGACATAGGTGTGTTAGGTAAGGAGTCAGAGATGGGGATGAACAAAGACATTCAGATGTCAGATGAGGACAAACCAGACTAATCACTAAATTATCAAAACACCTCAAGTAGCTCAATAAGACACGTGAGAGTTCCCCACAACTATCAGCACAGTTAACTGATGTAATTAGAAGTTGTTGGGTAGCAAAAGCCACAACCCAGCCACAGGAGAGAAGCAAACAGTGTCAAGTGAAATATATTTCAGACCTGCCACAGTGAAATGACCATAAAGCAAACAATAACACAAGCTGCTACATACCAGTGTGCAACGATCACAGCCAGAAGAGTTTGTCGAATGAAAAAATGTTAACTTTTCCTCATAGTAATGAGCATAGCATAGATAAACAAAAACAATTTGTTCTTATAGGGGCAATTTTGCAATGAAAGGGTGATGAAGGTTCAAGTGACCTATGCACCTAAAGATTAATGATACTTGTAACCAAATCTCACACAGTGTTATATTTTATCACCAGGAAGGAAGAACCAACTTGGATAACTGACAAATGGAGAGTTGTTCCAAATTGATATAGTCTAGCTGTCACTTCAAAACCCTGACACCTACAAAAAACGATGGCTGAAGTCTGCAAATAAGCAAATAAACTGTTACCTTGTAATTGGTGTTTTGTGTTACTGTGTGAGTCTACTGCTCGCTCTCTCTCTTTCTTTGTTTCATTTTCAGTTTCTACGCCCCCTCTCCTTTTCTTATCCTGTTTCTCTCTGTCTCTCTCTCTCTGTGTCTCTCTCCCTCTCTCTCTTTTACACGCACATGCATCGCTTACACACAGTCATGTACACACATAGACACACACACATGCACATACACAAACACAGAGCCCTGCTGCACCCTGTTTGGAGGGAATTTAATGGTCTCATGAACATCAGCCAGGGTCATGCTTGGGTCACAGCCAATTTATCTTAGCAATGCGCAGTGAGGGGGCCATGTATGAAAAGCATCTTTACATTAGCTGGGGGTTGTAATTGATTAGCTAGTTCTTGTATATAAAATAGATTGCAGTAGTGCTCTGAATAGGAAAGAATGTGATCAAATTGAGTCTTATTCTCCTGACAGGATATAATCATTTGCTCTGTACTGTGCATTGTTCCTACACTGTAGTCTTCATTATTCACTTTCCTGTTAGCTGGCTGCTGCAGCCACTAGCATAACACACTGTTTGAACATATGACAAATTAAGACAGGCAGACAGGCAGGCAGGCAGACAGGCAGGCAGACAGGCAGACATAACATTTGGTAGTTTGTTGGCAGACATATGGAGGGGCATATTTGACTTGAGCTATAAAAAGCAAACCAAACAGCCCTTGAATGAGGCAGTTCTTTTTACCCATGTGTGTTACTTTGCTGTGTATTGAATTAAAAAACATACAAGAGTCTGTTTACAATCCGACTCAGGATGCGAGGCATCAGTTTCTGAAGATGTTATATGAAATTAAATTATGGTACACTTGGATGCTGCTGTATTGAGACCTACAGTATCACTCCCTAGTCCCTCTTATCAGCTTGATAGACCAAAGCTTACACTGTATCTTTATTTGATTTGCTCTCCTCTGATTTTCAATGTGCAGTTTTAATCATATAATGCAAATTCTGTAGTCTGCAAAACAGCATTACCATGGCATTTTCTATCTGCATTTACTTCTTTTCTCAGCTGACAAGCAGCTTATTGTTTATTCGTCTGGTATCTCTTTTGTTGGACTGCTTAGTCTTCTGGCCAATCTTATCTGTGCTTGGACAAAAGCCAATTGCAGATTGTTATAAGGAATGGAATTGCATTAATTAAGTTCCGGTAACCTAATATGTTGAAACGCAATATGGTAAAATCAACCATTGGCATTTCCAGTATGTGGTTGGGGCTCAGGCCTCTGCATATTCCATAAAAGCACTCTGGGAATCTTCCCCATTGGAAAGAGCAGAGGCCTTTGTGCCTCTGTGGTGACACAGACTCACCACAAGGCAAGCTTGCGTCTATGTCCTGGTTTTGTAATGACTTCTTATGTCTACTCACAGTTCTAAATGCATTCCCATCTGTGAAATGCCAAACAAATTAAATCTAACGCACGCCGATTGGATTCAGTCATACTCCTCATTATGGCCATTAGAAGCCAATGAGGTATTGCAAATATTTTATTGCCAAATTTAATGAAGCTGCAGTTCTCCATTTGGATTTCTGGGATATTTGCATATGCCAGCTCCATGAGGCTGACTGTAATGACGCTATTCGGTAGACCCTTTATCCACTTTTACGACATGGGCCAGGTGTATGCAAGCAACTTTAATCTCTTGGTGCATGCAGATCAAAAGTGTATATTAGATTACAGCTTCCACATACAGGTCAGCTTGGATGATTATCAGTAATAGCAAAATCTGTGCAGCTAAAGGCCTATGGAGGAGTGGTTAAGGCAAATCTATGCAGGTTCACAGGTTTCTACCCCAAAGGCCAGATTTCACCGTGCCTAATTGAGTTGCAGATGTAATACATATTTATGTGCTGAGAAGCTTTGTGGGATGCATTTCCAAATGGCCTTAAAGCTCCTGATTCATTTTGTTTTTGTACACAGTTTGGTTGCACAGCACCGTTTGTGTGTCTCTTTTTGAATACCGGATAATAATGTGTACTAATTCTGAATTGGTAATTAATCACTGCTGCATTTTTAGCCAGTGCTTTAGTTAACAAAATGCTTTTGACTTAGACAATGGTAACAGCACAGAGGCCAATTCTCCTAGCTGTGGTGCTACACTAGTGCCATCCAGTGGAATATGTAAGAGATGTCACTGTTGCCAGGGAAGATAAACAGGTATCATGCCTCTCAGTCAGCATTCACCATGAAATTTGTCAAGCTCCTCAAGCCAAAGCCATGATGCAGAGAAAGCAATAATAACACAAACACCCAGTGGCCAACAATAGGAGAGAGTTGTTCTTCTGAGCACTTAGCAGGTGTAAAATTGAAGAAACTGATTGGTGCTTATTTGCACAGCAAGATCATAGCTCATAATAACAAACCCAAACAAATAAGGAAAGCATGTTCAAGCTCAGATGAAAAATATATATCATTATGATATGCACTCTTAAATATGAGAATTTCACACATTGTCTGTCTTTTGTCCCTCTTTTGTGAATGACAATCTTTTATCCTTCTCAAGACAAGACAAGAGCACCACCGTGTGGTCGTCTCATGGTGGAACGCAAAGGTGATGATTTAACATTTAAACTAAGATGACCAAAGTGAGCATTTATTGTCCAGACACATGCAAATTCATTCTCCTCCATGAACCATTGTAATGCAGCCATCTGACATTTAGACTGGGTATATTTTTATGTTGAGTCATCTATCAATTGTGAAGATAAACAAAGCCAGATGTTGTGGAAGCAATATACTCCATGATGTTGTATATTGTTTTTCATTTCATCCTGTGGCACTGTGAAACAATGGGGTTAGCAGGATATTCAGTTGGATAATGTACTTTGTGTTATATGAAAGGCACAGACCATGTGGATTATTTCTCCTAAAATAAGTCAACTCATCATTTATTCATTATGTCCTACTGCAGTAGTTTTATCTGGCACTGAGTGTTTTACTCTTTTCTACTCTCTTCTACCACTGTATGATATTGACATACTTTTTCTCAGGTATATAATGGAAACAGAAATGTGTGTTGTTCAGTGTGAAACCAATGTAGTAAATCAAATTTGTGGCAGCACCTTCCCTTAAGCACAGCAATGTAACAAAAGTGGAGCAATATTTGAGCTGCTCAGCTCTGCTGCTGTTTTTTGGCATCATCCACCAGAGGAATGCTGCTCTGAGGTGGTCTTCCTGTCCCCAGGTAAGATGTACATCATCTTTTGTTTGCTGGGGAAGAGCCACCATTACTCTGAATTTGCTCCAATGTTACTGTAACAGTTAGCAGCAGTAGGTCCAATATATTGGTTTCTCTGCACAGAGGTCTGAAAGTGAACTACTATTGCTTTCCTCTTTTGTCTAAATACCCTCAAGCAGAAGAACTGGTCTGTGGTTAATGGTAGAACACAGTGGCTGTACTGGGCTATGCTACCTCTCAGGTCTAAATATAAACCACACATGAAAAGTGTGTTGTTTAAAAAGAACAAGGAAAGTAGGAAACTTTCTTTGGATTAAAAAAAAAAATGTGTTGCAGGCAGCATGGTATACACACAGCAGGAGAGCTGGAGCCTGCTGGTATGCTGAATCAACACTTTGGCTTTCAGAATGGTAGCTACAGTATCCAAATCTGTCAGTGTGTCATTTCCCATAAATAATTCCCATAAACAAATATAAAATCCACATTTTTAACATAGTTGTCAGTGGTGTATACAGTGTATACAGTATGTGTATACATATAGACACATATACATATAGTATAGTATATATATAAGTGCCATTTTAAATAAGGACAAGCTTACATTAAGGGATTTGTAAATATTACATATGGCCTTTGAATGTAACAGTGCACATACAGTAAACAGCTGTAGGAAAAGAAGAAAATACTTGCCTCCACCTTTACTTCATACAAAGAATGTACTTCTAAAAGTTTTACTTCTTTGTCATTCTCCTATTTTTAAAAAGTGCTGTATTTGCACATATACATCCCAGTCATATATTTTACCAAATGAAACATTGATGTTCCCTCTAAAGCCTCCATCCTTCTTACTACATGTTTCACAGACAATAGCACTTTGCCAGCAATTTGTTTCAGCCAAGATGTATGGTGTGATAAATATTTAAAATCAAATTTGGCAAAAAGACATAGATGGATGTGCCACCCCAGGCTGTCGTGGGAGCCACACACTGAAGTAAAGGGACGTCCCTGCAGAACTCTCTTATATCTTCACATATACACAGACACATAAAGACACACACACACACAAATACAGTAGAGTACCTGCAACTGAGCACATCTGCCAGATTTCTCACTATTACCTCTCTATTGCACCAATGTCTCTTAATCCTGCTCTGTTCTATGTTCTGCATGTAGATGATGGTGCTTGCATGATTGTGTGTCAGTGCATACATATGGGTTGTGTGTTTGTGTATATATATATATATATATATATATGTATGTGCACAAGAATCAGAGAGAACAACGGGAGTGATTGGTGACATGTTTGACAGAATAAATGCAGAGTATATGTGTGTGTGTGTATATATGACCAAGACAGAGTTGTTGGCATGATTGTGTATATGTGTTTGTGTGTGTGTGTGTGTGTGTGTGTGTGTGTGTGTGTGTGCATGTGTTTGTGTGCGTGCGTGCGTGCGTGATGGTTGGGTGGAGTAGGAGGGTGGCAACAAAGACTGGTGCATCAACACTATGTGAGAATGAGGTAAAATGTTGGTCTGTTTACTGTCCAAACACCCCCACTGTGTCTATAGAGAGTTATCGGTTCTTTGTCTAGGATTAGATTCACTTGCATGACCACACAGACACTGTTGATTTGCTTGAGTATGCGTTGAGGGAAATTAGCCCAAACAAGTGACTACATGCTGACCTCATGCACTCAAGTCTTTTATGGTGGCGACTATATTGAGAAACTACAAGCATTGGCCAAATAACTCAAACATTTCAAACACTGCAAACATTTAATTGTCAGGAAATGTTTTCTCCCTTTAGAACACAGAATGAATAAGCCTTTTTTTAATGGGTCACGCTCAACAGATGCCAGTATTTATCTTAAGGCTTTTTAGTTTAGATTTTTGGTGACACACCTTTTGTACAACCATGACTTCTAATGTAATGCCCAAATGATGCACATAGTGAATATTGATTCTGTCATCCTGGCAGAGATGAGCGATCAGTGTATAGGTGAAACCTGGTTGATGTATGACCATTGAGATGCTGCACCATTCATCACCATTTAATAGTAAATACTCACTTTCCAGGCCTTGCCACCTGCTCTGTGATGACTAATAGCCTTAGTTTAGATTGCTGATAAAGGCACAGTGTAAATGATCTGCTTGGGAAGGGATGACGCTCCCTGTACTGTACCTGCAAGGCCCCTGGAGCGGCTTTTGTAAACCATTAGAAAAAAGTACATGGAAGTGCCCACTTTGGGAGTGGTTTGAAAAATATAGCCCCACTGCAGCCATTAATCAACTTACCTGTGCCGAACAAACTTTGCCTTTATTAAAGTTGACTGTGTGTTGGATTGTGAAGAATGCTGCATCTTCTTAGTTTGGTGAACATTTCACAGAATATCTTTTGATGAATGCAGTGCAGTGTAGTGCACTGAAGAGAAACACAAGAAAGTGTACAAAAGGTGCAATTTACAACTGACTAAATCAGTGCTCAATGCACTAATAGTTTTGTACTATATATCAATTATAAGTATATTAATAATAATAATAATAATAATAATAATAATAATAAAGGATGGTTTTCAAATTCACCAGTATGTCTAGAATGGGACATCACTGTTTTTTTCCCCAGCAGCAGATACTTGGAGGCACAAGGTCTATAGTTATTTCACTGTTTACTGGCGACAAGATGCTTCTGTGTAATCACAACAACAATGCTATGCTGTTGCTTTCAGAGTATCCCCCCCAAAATGCAATGTGTTTTTAGTAACAATACAACTTTCACCTTTGGTGTAATTAACCAGGGACCCTGAGGTGACAGTGTTTCCAGCCAAGAGACTTAATAAAAAAAACTGCAGTTGCAGCACTCTTACAGTAGCTGAGAACTGGAGAGAGTGGTTTCAGAAAGTGTTGCATTGTGATGTGGGCATTTTCTTTTACAGTTTATTTCATTCGCTTTTACACGAGAAACATCACTCCCACTATGCATTTTAAAATAGTTCACCCTTTCCCACACACATTAGCAGTTCTCATTGTGTTTGTGCAAACTGCCATTGTGTCCACATATATTTTCAGATGTTTTGTCTTTGTGTTTATGCATTTCTGATCTGACTCAACAACTCATAAAAACAGTTTGTATGTTCATCAGTCAGAATTAGACCCTATCACTCACCTTGATACTGCCTTGCACTGCATAAGTGTTTTCTATCAAATTGCTTTAAACTTTCTTCAAATATGTTTGAGAGAACAAGGCCACTCACACACTGTTAGTGGTGGAAATGTAAATGTAAACACATGCTCTCACAGCAGAATCAGTTCAAACAAAGATGCATACTAATCTTGTATCACAGGTGCATGTTATGGATAGAGATGTATGTGTAATTTCATTATTTATTCATTGGTGCTGTATTCTAAGCTTTATTGCATATTTTTCTCTTTGCTCAGATGCATAGTTCAAGGTTAATTGTTTTGCTTTGCTCAGTTACAGCAATCGTATTGTGTGAATTTGCAAATAAATCCCTTACATTTCATTGTTGTGTCTAAATGTTTTTGCAGGCTTTTATAAAATATCAAAACATTGTGTGTCTAATAGGTTTTATTCATTGGTGAAGTGACTGACTGCCTTTGCAAGTTTTGACACATGAACAAGGTTATGATTTAGTGCCTTTTAAGGCCTATTGCAGACATATGCTAGACACATAAAGATGTGTTAATATATTAATCATATGCATATGGGTTAGTGAATACCTGGTATTTCAGGGTCTTCTCACTGAATGTTTTAGGTTGGTGTCACTGATTCCCTCTGTCAAACAAATCTAAAATAATTTTTTTTTCCTTTGATATGATTTTATGTCGCAGTGTAATGTGAAAATTTATTTACCCTCATCTTATATTTTAGATGTTATATCATATATAGATATATAAAATATTATATTTAAAATTTAACTTACGTTGAAACTTTTTATATAGCTAAGCCATTGAATATAAAATTGTCACATTTCCTCTGACTAGTGCTTTAGTGACACATCTTATACTAATTATTTATGTAACCGTGCATAATAATAATAATAACAACAACAACAACAGCAACAACAATAGTAAATATGGGCAGCAACTTTTTTTCGACGAGGCAGCGAGAATCACGGGAGAGGAGGCAGAGGTGAAAGGTCAAAGGTCATAAAAAAAAATCGTATTTCGAAGAACGTGTCGCTCTTCAATGTCACAGTTTAAATGAGACGGAAAAGAAGAACACAACCAGCGGAGAGGGGCTTCAAAACCAAACGGATTAAACTGACAGTGACACAGTAAAAAAAGATTCTCTGCTAACGCCGAGGTAACGTTACAAAGCCAGTTAACGCCATAAGGCTGTAATAATAATATTAGCAGTAGTGGTGGTTCTGTGTTCAGTATGGGTTTTGTTGTTGAAACTCTCAGTACGTGTCTGTGCCCCAGCGCATAAAGGCCCCTTTCCCCTGCGCAGACACGTTGTCAGGCCATAGCAGGAAAGGCACAGGTGTAATTAATCACATTAATGAGGGCTAAACTTCACTCAGGTCCGAGGTCCTGTTCGCTGGTTGCCATGACAAGGGGCACTTACATGGGACAGAGCCATAATTAGCGTTATTACTCACACCTGTGCTTCTTCTGCTATGACAAGTCAAAAATGTCTTATGTGGAAAAACGCCCGCACGTAACCTGTTAGATGCAGCTATTGACTAATTGGCTGATGCAGGTTATTATCACACGTTGAATGACGAGCTTGACAGGCGGCCTGCCCTAAAGTTTGAGGCGCACCGGAGGACTTCAGGCCTCGGGCCTCGGGCTTCAGGCTCCAGTCCCCTGTCCCCTGTCCCCTCCATTGCCTTTAAACACACTGCATGTGACTGTGCTCGCCAGAAAGAAAAGCAGATTTTTTTTTTTTTTTTTTCATCCCGACTTTCCAGGGACTGAGGCAGACACTGTGTCACTGGAAATTAATGCCAGACATGGTTTCCTTCCAGCCCGGTGTTGACCTCCTAGAGTTTTATTTCAGAATATCACCTGGGTAATTTCCACTGTTTTTGCCTGGTTTCTATTAATTAACTTGTTTGTTATGTGTTTTGGATCTGGAGCTTTTTCCCCAGTTTGGATTAGAAGATTGTGTGGTTTTCTAAAACTAAATAAAGAGAGCATTGGAGATGTTTCCCAATATTTTCAATGGTTTGCCATCATGCAGGATGAGTGACAGTAAAGGGAGATTGTAAAGGAAGATTATAATGTTCTCACATCTTCCTCTCTGATCTTTTCTTCCTTTTGTAGTAGATTTTGAACGCACTTAATAGCAATTAAAGTTTTATTTTTTTCTATGTTTTGTCAGGGAGGATGAGGCAATAACACTGCAATCTGTCTTTTGTTGTCAATCCCCCAGTATATAACTGTGTTGCTACTGATCCTTTGTAACTGCTGTCTAGATATTCCTGATATGCCTGAAGTGACATTTCTAGCATGGTTTTGCCCAGCTTTTACCTCTTTAGGGGACTCTATATATATGATGTAATATGAATGCAAAGATTCTTAGCCTTCATTCACTAACGCAGAGCTTTTTCAGAGGCACTTTCAAGGTCCACTTGTTCCACCAGTGATAACATAACAATCACAAAATTACTAATATGTAATTTTTGTCTGTTCCTCTTGATCTGAAATCAATGATTTTATCTCAGGAAAAAACCATCACAACCTGTAACAACAGTAATAGTAGTATAGTAGTATTTTTAGAGTTTTAAAGTCTAAATGAAGGCTTTTATAAATACTGACACAGACGTAGCCTTACGGTGCTGACTCAGCAGTTATTTTTGTGCCCTTTACCCAGCATGGCAGTCATGTTTTTCTTTTTTCCGTAACTAAACTAACATCCCACTTATTTTCAGCCAAGTAACTTCCTAAAGGTTCTTTGACAGTGTTAGCACACAAATGAGTACAGAGGAGGAGATGGAGGTGGAGTAGGAGGCAGGCAAGGGGGGTGGAAACAGTAGAAAGGAGCTTTTAAAGCAAGCTGAGCCACCAACTGCTCCTGCACATCTTTTCTCTTATCTTAATAAGTAATGAGGCTGCCACAGGCTGACAATGAAGTATTTTGAAAATAGTTCTAATGTATCGCTTTGAAAGGAACGGCTGGGCATTGATGTATGGTGCAAACAGGCTTGGAAACAAGTGAAATATTAATGGGCTGTTTCCCAGGAGTTAATGTGGGATTTACCTGATTGCTTTGGTGAGAGACAGGGCCTGCGATGAAGGTGGTGGGATAGCAGGACATGGATATGAGTGAGAGACAACTGTTTTGAAGTGAATGTCATTAACTTCCAGTAAACAGATTTCTAATGTATAGCCAAATGAACATTTATCCTTATAAGCCAAGTCATTTTTGCTGGTGTTTGGCAAATATTAGAGGAATCACAGGAGGCCAGTATCAAACCAAACAGTTTGAGGTATTTCAGTAAAGCTGCAGAATTTACAATTTACACTTTTGTTAAAGTTAAACAAAACTGCAGCTGTTTTTACATTATTTCTGTTCGTAAAAACTACTACTTTTACTTTCACCCAACAATGCATCTTTTCTCCTGTTGCTAATTAATCACCTGAGACTACTAGATTCACACTTTGTCAAACCAGCCTATCATATCTGGATGCACCACAAGGGAGCAGCAGTGTAAAAGGAAGAGAGCAGGTTGTAAAAACGTATCAAACCTCAATTGAGGATGAATCTTAATATCTGTTTCTGTTTAGACATTTGAGTGGCAATCTTCTATGTAACATACATGTAATGGCATAAATGTAAAACAAGTGGCAAGAAATTCAGTTTTAGTGAAATACCAGAAAATGTGTTTGTGTCTATTTATATATATATAGATTTTCAGGTTCACCCCCGCTTAGTCAAAATAGTAGTCCTTTGAATAGAGTTTATAATGCGTCACCGACAGTACAAGAATAGCAGAGGCACACTGTTCCAATAGTGTGGTATAAGCATGAGCATACAGTAATAGTTTAAGTGATTTGCCCAGTAGAGGAGGCCTAAAACAACACTGACGCACAGAATTAAAAAGTTCCGTTTGAGAGCAGCGGTGGCATCCCAGGATGCTTGGAAATGCCATTCAAACACTGGAAAGGTCAATAGTTATAATAACTTTCGTTGGAGGAAAAAGAAAACTTGGCTGTACTATCACAAATTGCTTCCAGATTCTTTCTTTTTCTCGGAGCAAGTTATTATCAAAATTGAGTGCAGGCACTGACACTATTTGAGCAGAAAAAGACATTTTTCTTTGAAGTTTCGAATGAGTGGGTGCTCTCCTAAATCTGAAACATGGCCCTCATTCTTGTCAAGTTACCCACTTCCTATTTGTTTCATGTGTGAAATCAGGGCTCCTCTGGGATTTTATTGCACATGAGGTTAAGGAATGATTTTTGATTGATGGAAAATAGCCCAATATTTCAAACAAATGACCTAGTTTTTCTTCTGTACTCATCTGTGGTTCCTGCACATGTTGCTAAGAGAAATTATGTTTTTGGTAGAAGTCCATCAATGCCTCAGATTAAATTTTAGTGATTCATCAGCACCAGCTGTGCCAGTTCGTTATTGTACACAATATCTGTCTAACAATGATCACCATGGTGGATGGCACATATGTTGCTTTTTTCCCAATAACTTCTCAGCCTAGATCTTAAGGTTGTAGTTGGGACCAATGTGTGGGACATCAATATATTATATTCCCAAAGGTTATTGTTGGCCACAAAGTATTCTTCTGGAAACATACAAAATCCAGTATTGAGAGTTCAATTTGGAAACAAAATTGGGGAACTACAAGCCTATTCAGCAACAAACAACATTTGCTCCTCTTCATTTAACCAAATGATTAATTAATAATAATGAACAATAAGCAAGTTTAACTCAAAACTTAAGCTTCTTTTCAGTAAATAAGTAATTGTAATTCAACTTAAATTATTGTAAGAATTGTATTAAGTTGTATTTATAAATTGTACTGAGCTCTATATTTTCTTGGCATAGGAGCTTGCTTGATGACAGCTCAGTTTACAGCCTCTACAATGACAGTGATATGCACGTTATAATAAACCTACATAGGCTAAAACTATGGCAATAGAGCCCAGGTTGTAAAAACAAACAAACAAACAAAAAAACAGAACTTCTCATGAAGGGTGGAGCAGCGTTCACCCCCCACCGCTGTAAATCACTCACTGATTAGTTTCCCTGTGATGTTTCACAGTGTTTAGTACTTTAGATATCAGCTCTCCAAGCAGGGTCTATTACTCAGGCTTAACTTCTCCGTTTAGAACCCAAAGTGCTTCCACTGCGCGATTGCTCTTTCACGTTGTGATTGTTCTCTTTGTGACTGGAAGTGTAATGTGGGGTTTTAAGTAAGTAAGCCCTCCCCTACACTAGTGCTCCTGCTTTCAGCTACTCTCAGAAAGACACATGGTGGCAGTTGCTGTGACTGGACGATTTTCTCATTCTCTGTCAATCATTGTTGCAACACACGGAGAAAGCCTTTTCCTCACAGTCAGCTTTTATGAGGCCTCACAATGTCAGTCTTTTCAGGCGTATTTCTTCTCATTTTATTTTTGGAAAAAAAATATCCTCAATTACAGTAAACTTCTTTTTCATTGGCTTAATCAAGCTTAACTTACTCACCATAATATCCTGTCTGAAGGTCACATGGGCCACCCCCACTTTTTTTTTTTTTTTTTCACTCCTCACTCCTTACCACTGCTGCTTCAAATGAAAAGCAAATATTAATATTCGCTGGAGTTACTCTGGAATGTAAAATATGGGAGGCCCAGGGAGGTGTTATGCATTCCCCATTTAATGACACATTTACTTTCCTGTTCTGTGGGCCGTTTGTTTTTCAAATAACTCATCATCTTCTTCATTGTGCATATGTAAGTGTTGAGGCTACCTGTTTTTGTTTGCTTTCAAGATTTTCTCAAGCAAAAATGGCCTTTTCATGAGTTGTCAGTAGATTTGTACTAATAATATTTTTCAGCATAAGGCAACTATTCCACATTAACTCAAGTTCTGGCATTATATAAAAGTGGTTTATTGCTGGTGTTTTGATAAACCAAGAAGCACAAACATTTTCTCCCAATTGCAATGCAATAGGCTTTCAGGGATGTTTTTGTTCTATTAATGCAATTTTTTGACCAAAGATGGACAACTTTGTACAAATGATTTAGAACAGTTGCTTAAAGCTACAATCCCCAACACTGAAAAGCTGGTTAGTATTGAAGTGTCTTTATGAGAAGAAGGGAGAGCATGGTCTGTAATTTCAGTCCGATGGATGGCCTTCACATCAGCGCTCTCACATTAGGAGACCAATTACTGCATGGGGAGATGAAAGAGTCGTAGTAAATATGAAATAGGTGGTTCAGGGTGACATTAATAGAGTTAACCCAGAGACAGGGTGGGATCAAAGGGGCCTCAACCATATTAACCAATCTGTCTGTGTCTGCACACACAACAGCTGATCAAAGATAATGACAGTGTCATCAAAACACACTGACCACTAAGGAAAACGTGTGTATGTGTGGATGCGGATGCTTGTGCTCACTTTTTACTCTGACTCCTCCTTTGAGGTCTGTGGAAAGAAACATACGTATACATTTGCTCTCCATGAGAAAGATGTCTGTTGCTACTGTCAGCTTCTTAACTGGTGAATCTGTTCACACACCAGCTTTCAGTGCAGACGGAGCACTGGGGAGGTTTGCACTTGGCAACCTCTGCTTTCTGTCTTGGGGTTAAGGGAGGTAGACAGTGGAGGTTGTGAGTGGATGGTCTTTAATTAGATTCATTGTAGCATAGGTTGTTTACCGTAAACCCCCCTCCCTCCACCCCCATGCTCCTGACAGCACCTTTGAAATATGGCACTTTTGCTTGTTGGCTTTCTTCAGCATTGCCATCCAGATTTAAAAGCATATTGGTGTTTATGCACAGAGAGCTATAATGATCCATCATACCATGTGGACCAGGGGGCTGAGTCCTCTGCTCCACATAAATAAGCAGCAATTTGGCCATCTGCTTGGATTCTTTCTGTCTCCCCGGAGACCCCCATCTGCCTTTACATTATCAATTACAGTTCAGCCATGCCGCTACGCCCCACACCACTACAGAATTAGCTACACACACACATGTAAGACCGCAACTATCACTTTAACTCCTAACTATTCTGCAACACACAGCACAAACCTCTGTACTTTAATCAGATGTCATTGTTATCTTGTTGTCTGACCTGCTGGTCATCAGAATTCTGTTTGTGTTCTGAGCGGCATTAAAAAATGAGATGTTTATAGGAGGTAAGTAAAGCAAAGAGTGTATTGTCTAATATGGCAATAGAAATTTACCCTAAACAGGCTTTTAGAGCGTTGCCTCTTGTGATTTGTCACTTTCAAACATAATATACAATTCAAATCAAATACAAATTAAAGGACAAACCTGAATAATTATGTGGAGACACATAATGCAGATGCAGATGCTTCCACACAGGTGCATTGAAATTAATTAAATTAATTTCCAATCATGCTCTGTGGAAGGTATGAAAATGCTGAGCAGGCCCAGTTCATTAGGATTTTGTATCAGGATGAGGAAAATATCTGTTTGAAAAGGACTATGAAATGGGTTTCATTGTTGGAGCACATTTGGCAGGAGCTTCACTCACAAGGACTTCTCAACTGGCTGGTGTTACAATAAAAACAGTGACTAAAGTGATGTCTGCATTTAAATCTATGGGAAAGAAGTCAGTAAATAGGGTCAGGGACTGTGGTTGACAGCACTTTATTTGATGACTGTGCATTAGTGCGATTTGTGAAGAAAAACAGGAGAGCAACTCTTCCTCAGATGACTGAGAATGTCAGAGCAGGACGTGATCAGACAGTGTTTAAAAAGAAAGACGCACATTCTCAACGTGTGGATGAGGACACGTGCAGTGAAGCTTAATCCCAACATACAAACTGCTAAATGTGTAGTAATCAGTCTGAAGGATGGCTTACAGCCTTACACTGCCCCATGCATTGTTACAGCATGTGGCAGATGTTTTCAAGTATACATCTGTACTACTGTCTTTCTGATCATGACTTCTGGTTCTTTCTACTTTCAGTGTTACACTGAGTACCTCAGATGATCTGGTGAGTCTGCTGTGAATGTCAGGAGACACCAGCTTGAGAACGAGAAGCACCTTTGTTCTGCGGTTTCCAGGAAAAGCGGTGAAGTTCTCAGGGGGACAGGTATGTGTGGGAAGAGGACCCTTGTCAAGTGCATGGTACCTCATTAATATGGAGACAGGTGCTCTTTTGATGAGTTCATAAGCAGTTCACCAGTAGCCTGGAAGTAGCGCACTTTACAAGGCTGTTCAAAGATCTTTGACATCTGAGGAGAGCCAGTGAAGCCAATAATCCTACTTTCAGAATACGAGTCTTTCCTCTGAGATCAATCTCAGATCGAAACATCAAATGGAACCACTGCTTTTCTCTTTTTAAACCCCCCTCCTCCCCTAACAAAAATCACTTACTAGATGGTATTAGACAAGCTAGCAAAAGTGTCATTACCGCTGGGAAGAGGGGATGGATAGATTTCCGTCAAATTGTGGAATATTTTCCACCAATTTAAGCCTATAGTTAAGAGCACAGCATTATTGATAAGACTGTGCTCTGGGTCCAGCACTGTGCCCAAGGGCCCAGAGAGAGGCAATCCACAGAAGTGGGCTTTCATGTTCATCTATGTACAAGAACAAAGCGAGGATTAAGTCTGGGTCTTTCATCCACAAAGCGGGAGGAGTATTTTTATTTTTTATTTTTTTACTTACCCCCAGGGAAGGCTGTGCGCGCGGCTGGAGCCATTTCTGGAGTGCCATAGCACTGTCGCCTCTGGCGGGTCTGATGATCCCCCTCACTGTCCTTTGCCCTGCAGAGGGAAGTGTGGGAAAATTTCTGCCACTAATGATGGCGGCAAGGTATAAAACTATACTATACTATACAAACAAAAATAAGTTTCTGTTGCTTTAGAATATATTTTATGAATCCAGTCACGGTGGAGATCATACTTGCAGATTATAGTTTATAGTTTCTTGTACAGCATAAATTGTCTTTTTCACTTAGAATAAACAGTTGTCTTTATGCACTGACAGGAAATCGGGTCAATTATTCCTAGCCTTTCCTTTAATTTGAACGGATGTTTTATTCTGACGACAGACCGCTCAATCTGTTTGTATTGATGCTGTCATTTCTGGAGGCAAGAGTGGGTCCAAGTTAAATTGTAGATATGTTGGGAATCATGTTTCATTCGTCTTTAAGGTTTATAAGTAGATTACCTTTTGTAATTCGTTTTGTTACACCAGTCAATAAGCGTCCAATGCAAATGTGGTTCATTTGTATTTGAATTGATGTCCTGTCCCCATTAACTTATGCCTCTAATGCATTCTGGTACATTAGTAAATAGACCTGCCGGATTAATCATTAGTTCATTGGGATCATTTGCTTTCCTCGTGCTTAATCGAATCTCTGACATTGGTAATAAGGGCAGACTTCACCTGCCTCCCTGGACATTCAAAAACAAGGAAGAGTAATTTCTGGGGAATGTTTTTTTTTTTTTTTTTTTTTTTTTTTTCCTGTTTCATTTGTGCTCTATGTTTTAATTTCTGGAAAATGGCATCTGTGAAACAGCCATATGCACAAAAACTAATAAGTAGTTTGCTGTTGTTTCTCATATGTTGCTCATGTGAGATTTATGTAGTGGTAAGGTTTGCAAGTTTACTTGGCATTCAGAATTCTACCTGTTTCACCTTTCTCGATGCACCCTCGCTCTCCATTATCTCCCCCTCTCACATTGACCCTGATAATTAATGGCTTTTATGCCTTGAGAATAAAACCTCTAAATAGGCTCCTTGCACATTATTTATTTAGTTCTAATTAATTGAACTATACCTGGATTGAATTCAACAAAGCAAAGGTTGTCGTGTCTCCTCATACGAAACCTCAGATCCTGTGTAACGGCTGCAATCTTCAGTTGCATTTTTACAGTTTTGAATAAACAATCCCAAACGGATAAAAACACACGTCGTGATTCGCGTTCTAGCTGCTTTAACCTCTGCTGATCATTTGGCGTTGGTCTCTGAAGGGCTCCAAAATAACAGCATTCTCTGTCTTAACATAAAATGTTTGAAGCCATGCACTTGTATTGCAGAGTGACAATGCATAATTGGCCTGTGGTTTAGTGCTTCTGGCCTTGCAGCATAGACATGTCATCACCTCTGGATTCAGCACCACCAGAGATGACACATGGGGTCATTGCATGTCTTGAAGTCAGTGTTGTGAATTAGTAAGGGCAATATATGCCGTGGCTTGTACTGGAATTGCTGAGAATGAGTTTTTATGAATACATTTAAGATGAAACAATAGCAGATAAACTTTTTTTATGCAGTCTACTATGTTAGCAATAGTAATTCATTTTTCACATGAAGTATCTGTATTTAATGCATTGCAGTACATGCTTAGTGACTGTTTTGAGTTTTGAGATGTGTCTTGAATAAATAGGAGACCTATTCTGTGTGAGGGACATGACTGGGAATACCAATACCACACCTGTATCTTGCAGCTCATCCAAACAAAGAAGCCCATTGTAAATGTCCCCTTAACCCATAACCTACCCAATCAACACTTGTGTGTTCCTTTTGTCTTCCAACCAGCCCTAAAATACATTCATCTCCTTAATGGATATTTTTTTCTGGTGGATAACGTGGTTCAGAATATAGCAACACCAGGCCAGGAGGATCATAGAGGGAGTCAGGCCACACAGGCCCTTAAAAAGCAAGATTAATAACCCAGCGCAGATGATCTCATAGTTAAGTGTTTTCTGTTGTATTTACACATCCACCCGGGCTGTCAGGCTTGTGCTCGTCTCTGAGAAATGGAACCGACACATCCTGACACTAATGCATCACTGAAAATATTTGAAATGAACAAAGCTCATGCTTTCCTGCAACAGAGAGAGACATTACAAACACTCCATTTGACATTGACACAATGGCGCCTCTGCTCAATGCAAATACTGTTATTCTCCCCCATCCAACCAACCCCCCACCCCACCCATCCTCCTTGTGATGGAGGAGTCGCAGAGGGGAAAAATCTCCTGCACTCAATGCAAACTAATGAGACATATTAATGACATTAGACACTTAATTCAATGCATGTATAATTCATAATAATTGATTACCCTGGTTTGAGGGAGTACCTTTTGTGAGAAAAATGATCCTATTAAACCAGGTTTAATCCAAATCTAAGCTGTCAAAACGCCCACCTCTTATTGCATTGCACACTGTTAATTGTCATAAGCATTTCAGATTGATTATTCACACATCTGGGAATGAGTTCTCATTCATGATTTTCACTGCGGTAAAATAGGTATGTCATTGTAACACCTTCCCTCAAATGATTCTTTATTTTCACATAGCTAAAGGGGTACATTAGCAAAATGAATTTTCAAGATAAATATTTCCATACTAAGAAATTCATCTGAAATATCAACTTAATCTCTTTTTCCTCATCCCCATTTGTCTCTCTCTCTGCCCAGCCAACATTATGTGACAGTGAGTTTCTGGTGTTCTGAAATCCAATTTCTTAGTGAATATTGTCATTGAACACAATAATACAATTAATCACCAACATTTCACATGACGTGGTATAGGTCATAACACGTATATTAGGGCAACAAACTGCCACAGTCTTATACTTTGCCATTGAGCAGCTCCCTAGAATAAGATCAGATTTAAATGTCTTGCTTCAGGCTTTTTTATTATAGTGTTACACCATTGTACATTTTTAAAGTCTGTCTTAATATTGACTTTTAGAAAGGGGAAGAATTTTACACAACTTTCTCATTTGGGATGCCCCTCTAATCCACCCTTTACACAAAATGTTTTCCCTCTTAGCCCTGTTATTCTGTTTGCATACTGTTGGTGAATCATGGGAGAATTTAGCTCTTTAGCCTCCAGCGATGGGCATTCATCTTGTAGCTCTCCACTACTTTTATGTTATTCGATAATCAGTTTATCATCAAAGCTAAAACTGCATGGGAACAAGAAATGGGAGTTGAATTCACAAAGGAACAGAGGGATGAGAAAATTGACAGCGCACATTGCAGTGTGACCTGTGCATGTGTCTGCCCCATACAGTTCAATCTGTTACAGCTTGGTAGAAGGCAGTGTAACATGTGACTAACACAGAATTAACATGTGACTCATATTAATCCTTTGTGATCTTCTTGAGTTATTGGCCAGTTGTTTTTTTTCCCCTGCGAACAAACCACCAAGTATTTTTTATTTTTTTAAACTACTTTATGAATCAGGTCAGCATGGTCAGGTCAGATAAATTGTTATCATAAAACAACCCTGAACAGAATGAATAAGTTTGTGAGTTGGGCAATTCAGGATTAAATTAGGTATTTACAAGCATTTCCTTTGTCTTTATATGATACTTAATACCACTCATGAGTTTGCGAGAGCAGGAAGTATTCACAAGAATCCACAGCAATAACCTGCTATTACAATCAGAAGAACATTTGCTTTAATTTGCCCACATTCAAATGTCTGTTTCACAAGCAATTCATGTGTTTGATATGCAAATAAGCATAATGTTATCATTTTCATTTCAAAGGTCCACTTATGAATTGTAATGCGAGTCCCCGACTCAGTGGGTAGATTTGTCCTAACAACATGAGGGTCCTGGGTTTTATTTATTTTCAGTCCTGTGTGTTTCTGTGTGGAGTTTGCATGGTTCTTTTGTGGCTCGTGTTTTGTCTTTGTCTGTTAAATAAACTGGTAGCTGAAATTGTCCACAGGTGCTTTTGTTTTGTTCTGACCTCGATAGGTAGTCGACCTGTCAAAGGGGGTTTTATTTCTGCCTTAACCTGCGTCCCACCCCCCACAAAATGTTACAGTGCCCGTGTTAACGAGAGTAGCATGGGTTGAGTTGAGTATATGAAGGGTTAAAGGTGGAGCAAAAGTGGATGAGTAGGTGGATTGTTGTAGTTTTAGAACAGCTGTAGAAATGTGACCCCTTTTCAAATTGACTTCAATAATAACACAAGTCAAGAACGGTTTTATCTGACTTCATGGGTAGATGACAGAAAATGGATTTCTTAATCAGGCTTGTTTGAGTGAAGGTGCACAAGGTGTTTAGTGTTCATCAGACTGTATTGTTGTGAAATCACTGGTTGGATTCTGACCTCTGAACACTGTTTTATGAACATACGATGTCTGAAATTATAGGGTTTGGGGCAGATCCATGGTGATAAAAAATAATAGCTGTTCATATATAGACATAGATAGATAGATGGATGGATAAAAGATAGATAAAATGTGATTGTATACACAACCATACACATCAGCAACTACATATCTTACTCCTATAGCACATTATTTCAGTCAATAGTTGTTTTTGGCACTCTTGTGTATGGATACAAAATAGAATAGCCTCATGCAATTCAAATGACTTTGTAGCCTTCACATGATAAAGATTTCACTGCAAAGTATTTCCGTCATGAAATCTATGCTGGTGACAGTGATGCTTGTGTCTGAAAGGACTGTTGTGGGCGTCTGCAAAGCATTGTTGCATAGCATTCTAACCAAGCAGGGGATTTTGATAAATAAGAATTGAATTTAGTTCCAGCTGTGACATGTTGATTGATCAAAAACCTCATGGCTAAGGCCTCCCTCCTCTCCCATCTTATTTATCCTTTGTCAAATGGTTTCAAAATCAATACTAGCCTTGTACACAACCTTTTCTGCTGCGGGCATTTAGGAAGGGGGGGGGCGGAGGGTGGGTGCGGGGAGAAAAACACCTGCTCTCTTGGTGATTGTTACTAATTTTTCCTGTCAAACATTTGAACACAGAATAATTATTTGTGCTGTGGTTTCAGGGCACAACAGATTATTGTACAATCCATTTAGATAACTTCTGTGAGTGTTTGGAAAATGAAATCGCCTCGAACCACACTAGTCAAGCTGGGAAGGTGATCTATCAGACACTGGAACGAATAACTCAACTTAAAGATCCCATAGTCTTGGTTGAGCTGGATTCCTCATGCTCGTGTAAACAAGCGAACAAGCCCCCGTCACACTGCAGATGAGACTTATGTGGTGTTCACATGGGACATTTTGAAGTAGTCAAATTCCCTGATATTGGATGTGTCTCAAAAGCTTTTGACATCTGCATACATTTAAATTGCTGGTGTAGTCTGCCAAGGGGTGATGTCTCACTGATTTTCTTTTTCAAGGACTGGCATTATTTTTTGTCATTGAATGGCATCTGTCAGTGAGAATTACCTATATTTTTGCTGATAAACAACATGCAGTGATTAAGGTATGTGAGGCTTTGTGCAGTATTACATCAAAGAAAGTGAAATGGTACAAAACCCCAATGACATGGCCTGCATTTTACTTTTTGCAACCATTTAATGATGCCTCAACAGGAAGGTATAGCCTGCAACAGTCTTGGGCTAGTTTGTGTTTTAAAACAAATGGAAACCTGTGGGCCAAGGAATACACAATGAAAATTCAGTTAAAACTGTGAATATGGACAAACAGAACTTATCAGTCTGGCTGCCTTTTTTTTAACAGGCTCAGATTACAAACATTTGGCTGATTTATCCCAAATTTCACCTCTAGGGAAGATCTCACTTTGAGCACATCAGGTGAGCGAGTGAAAAGGTGTGTGTAAAAATGTGTGTGTGTTAGACAGTGTGAGAAACATTAGCATATGTTTTAAGATTTTGCTCCCTTTGGCAATATTCTCTTTAGCATTTACTACCTTTTATTTAGTTTTCTCACCTTGAGAGTGAACGTGTTTTGTAATTGCAAAACAGGGGGGGAAAAAAAATGATAATAATTGTGTATGTGAAGTTAATTTCCAAATTGAGAAGGACTTTTACATGTGGTATGTGTGTGTAGGTTTAAAGCTCCATTAGACTGTGGGCAACAATCGTCTCAACCTGTGTCAGACTGTATCAGTTTGAGCTGTGCGATGAATGCCTGGTGAACTGTAGCTCTAAGTTATTGTATTGATGAGCAATAGGTCATTTTTAATAACAATATCGCCATAACACATTAATCTGTCAGTTGGCCACATACCTCTGTTTGTTTTTCTGCCCCTTTGTGGCAAAAAAATATTTCTGCAGGTTTTAACACAGGCTGGCTTGTCCAAACATGGCAGCCTTTGTTTTGTAAAATAGATGCTCAGCCTTAATCCTGACTGCCTGCAAGTAAAAAAAAATATCTTGATTCACCTTATGTGGCTTATATTTGACCTTTCAACTATTTATGTGATGCTTTCTTTTGCATTCTGCTTGTATCATTAATTTTGTAATAGATTTAGCACAACAGATGCCCTCATGTGTCCTGTTCTGATTTGGTCAGAACTATATAGGGGCTTGTTCACAAGAGAGTACAGTATATTTGTTTAAGAGATGAGAGATGATACTATATATCTGAAAGTCATCATGTTGCGTGAGTTTGTACATGTAAGAGCCCCTTTGACATTGACAGGATGAGGTCTGTACTTTGTTTTATATTCTTCTTCATTTGTTTATTTCACTGTCATCTGTGCTGCCTCTATGTAAAAACAAAGACGAGAGCTTCTTTTGAGTAAGTGTCCCTCTGCCAGACCTGATATGTAACTGACCCTAGTGTTTATAAAAAGACATGGACATTTATGAGCCATTTACAAGACACTTGAATCAAGGGGAATTGCTTGTCTCAAATTTTAATGAGTTTATTGAAATTAAAGTTGAGGCCACTCAGTGATATTACCATTAACCTGTCTGTGGCTGACTCTACAGATGTAACCCAAGTGCACATTGTACATTTTCCCATTCACTCCCCCCTAGACTGTGGCAACAGATATCTAAGGGAGTGTTTATCGGTCAGGGGCGACTGTGCCCTCGAGCCAGCCCCTGTACTGAGACAAGAGACACATCATAACATTATCTGTCAAATGATTTGTGATGTGCTCGCTGTATAAAGGCTTTTAAAGGCATTTCTCAATTCATTTTTTGAGCTAATGGAAACTTGGACAGCTCCATCCTTCTTCAACAATGGGTTAAAGAAATGTAACAGATGGACTTTGTGTAATAGTTTGTTCAGGTGTAGTGGAACCTAGTTACTCAGAGAAACGGATGTAAATTGTGGGTTAACGGTTGGAGTCTCTGTGACACTTATGGTAGGATGACTTCTTGGTTTCTTGCTGTAGAATTTTAACATAGAGGGAGAGGAGGCTCTAAACCCGGTTATTTAGACAGCTGGGGGACATTTTATTTGCTCTGAAATGTCAGTCGTCTGTAACCATTAGTGAGGAAGCTCCAGGAAGTGGCTCTCTGTATGCTTCACAATTAGCCAGGATGGAGGGCAGGCCGAGCCAAACCTTGTTCCGCCTCGGTCAACTCACGTAATTATTATTGTTTTAGAAATCCATTACAGTCCAGATGATGGAGCTGAAGAGTTTGTTTGAGAAGGGCTGAGTTTTGGTAGGGGTTTGTGCAGCTGCTCTGGCACACTGGCAAAGACGCTGAGGGCTTAGGTACTCTGGGATTTATTATTTGTTACATGTTGAACATTGACTGAATACAATTTGAAAATGTTTTCTTTTGAAAGTGCATTCATTTGTTGAAATTGCTCAATTCATTAGCTGGAAAACAAAAACCCTGAACTCCAGCTCTGGTGATTTTTATGACTTCTGTGAAAACACTGAATTTAGACTTTTTTTCATTTAGTTCTTGGTTAAGGATTCAGTCAGTGGTAGTGACAAGATTCAAAAGGTGCACAGTCATATCTGTGCCTTACATACAGAAAAGCAACTGAAACCAAAAAAGCCCCCTGGTTTGATGTGCAACATGGCTAACAAAGTAGTCAGTGCCTTTGTTTATTAACCAAAAGTGATCGTCATGTTTTGTGGAAATTGTCAGAAAAAAACATTTGTAGATCCTAAAAATTGTCTGACTAAAATTCACTGCTGTATATTTTCAGACAAAACATGTCACTGCAGTTAAAGATAAACTCAGAATTGGGATAAAGTAGGTTTTGCTAAGAGACTAAAGTCAAGAAGAAATTCTTTGTTCAATTAGTTTAGTTGATTATTCATTTGAAAGCCATTGATTATAGTGGATGTCCTGTCAGCATCCTCATTATTCCCTTTGGAGGATAAGAGTGCTTTGTCAAGATGCATGATGAGTCGATGATGTGTACCTCTTAGCAGTATGACGTCTTCATCAATCATGGAAATTTTGGATCTCTCAATCGCCAGGCCCTCAGCTCTCAATCATAGCTCCCTCAGCTGCTGACAGGCAGCCACTGTAACATGCGGGAGGAGCCACAGATGAGCTCTCCATTAATGAAAAAATAACATATCGCACAATACAAATGGGTGCGAAGAAGTGAGAGCACTTCAGAAATGCCCAGATAATTAGACTGTCCGGCAGCAGATTGATGGATGCACTATAATTACCTTTGTGTTATTATTTCAGGGCCAGACAAAAAGGAAAAGCTGGTTTCTCTGCTTTCAGCTGCACTGATTCATTAATCTCATTAATGTGTGGAATTAATATCATTTTATCAGACAATCCAGAGCTGCTGGTGGTGTGTGTGGCTAGAGCCATGATTCAGAACTGTCAGACAGAGAGGAAGCATCAATCTAACTCAACACACTGTCAGCTCATCTGCCTTCCAGTCACGAGATGGGTGAAAAGTGTACACAGCAAATATGAGCCTGTGTTTCCCTTTAGTTCTCTTTTGTGTCAGAGCTCTGGGAAAGTATCACTTTTCTATTCATTTTTTTTTTCCAGAAAAGAGGCAACATAGGCCAGTGTCCTTGGTAGTAATTTTCTTCCAAAGCAATCATAGTTCAATGTTAATATTAATTTACCTGACAGGCACAACTGAGCCATTATAATGGTAAAACCATGTAAATATTGTATGTGGAATAATTAGGAATTCAGCCTTATGATGCCTGCCAGTCCTGTAGATTTTTCCTTTCTTAGAGTTTTGGCCATCAAAGGGGGAGAATAGGTTCTTTAGATCTAATACTTCAATTATCATACTAAGATTATTATTATGTTGTAGCTTTGGCTTTGGACAGACATAAAGACTTATTTTGAGGGAGTGTATGAGAGGAATCCTTGGCATCATTTTTCAGTGTTTATTCAAACTATGATAAATGATAGTTTTCAAGACAACAGATCATTCTGGAGAGCATAAAAAAATATTTCTGACCTCCAACAGCAGAAAGTTGTGAAATACACTAACATATTTACAACTTTTAAGCTGAGTTGGCAAACCTTGTTGTTGTTTGTTGTACAGCTGTATACATCTAATAGACATGGCGAAACATAATCACTCATTTAAAGTTGTGTGTCTGACCACATGGGTATTTCAAATCAAATATTAACTCCTCTTTTTAGTTTTGTTTTTGGTCTCTGGCTCTTGTGCTGCTCAGTCATCCACAGTATCCCACAGCTGGTTGCTAACTATGTCTGTTTGCTGTTTTGTACTGAGAAGGTAGTGTGCAGGGGGTTTAAATGCTGCCTACTGCTAAACAATGAGCTGAAACTCTGTAATGCCAAGTGGAGCAGATCCCGATGACGAAATAGTTGTCACTGCAAGTGACCCCTTTCACATTTTTGCAATAATACACTTTGAAATAAAGGTGTATCCTTTTTTCTACAGATACTAGGATCTTAAAATGCTGTTCTTTGCTTTTTGACAGTTTATGGCTGTTTATAATCTTGCATGAAATGGGAGGCAACTGAGCTAAAGGCAAAGCTAAAAGCAAACGGTCTGAATCCCTATGTCAGTGTGATATTTCACCTTTTCCTTTGTTAAAAACAAAAAAGCAAATTATAATTAGCTTTTTGCCATTGTAGGGTATTGAGAGTAGCGTGAGAGGAAAATAAACTTAAATGATAGCAACGTTTCAAAATGAGAGAGCTCCGAAGAGTTTCTGAATGCACTTTTGCAAGCAAAGTTTTATTTATAAAGCAGTTTTCACAGATGCTAGTTACAAAGTACTTCAAATCGAAACAAATCAGAGCAAAGTAAAAACACCAGATAAAATATACAAGAAGAAAGAGTACCACATGGTCCCTAAAAGCCTGCTACCTTACACAAACATGTTACGAGATAATGGAATATTGCGCATATTATATTTTTTTGAGGATTACATAGTTCAAGTGTTTTGTGCTAAATTAAATCTACTTAACGTGACAAAGGAAAAGCTTAAACTTTTCATATTTGTTCATAGGCCATTTCTATTGTAACAGTATCATGGAATAGCAGTTCAAGCCGCAGACTCAACGGCATCATATCCTATCGCCCTGCAGGTGGTTCAGTTTGTCAATGGGAGGAAATGGCATCTTTACACCCAATTTGAGGTGAAGTGACTCAGAGTTTACATGTAGGATATCCCGTGACCCTGGAGTAATGACTTCCAGACTGCAGGTGGTCCTGCTCTTGTGTGGCAGTGATAGGACTCCATAAACAGACTTAATCACATTCCTCCAGCAGTCTTTGTATCTCTCTCTCTGTCTCTCTCTAGCTCTCTCTCATACACCCTTTCTCTTTCCACACTCTGCAGCAGAGTCAATATGTAAAATTTAAGTACCTTCTTCAATAACATACCTACCTACACACACACACTTACCCATTTACATACCTGAATGTCCCTGTCTGTGTCTATAATATTTGCAGTAGTCCACTCAAACAGACAGACTTACTTTTTTGTGGCTTATGTCTCTCACACAGAGACATATGTAGTGCTGTAAATCTACTCCCTCATGTGTGTGACATGTGAAGAAAGTTTAGCGGGCTGCCGGGAGGTTGTGGTAATCCTGACCCAGTCTTTCAGAAGGAAATCATGGTAAGCAGTGTGAGCCGTCACAGAAAACAGCTGTTCACGCATCCTTTCTCTTTTTAATGACACTTCTGTGGCATCTCATAGGTCCTTTGGGATTGGAATACAACAGCCACTCCTCTCCAAGTACAAACGCGGTTTGTGTTTAATTGTTTTCAGATTTTTTTTTTTCCTTTCCCCCACCCATTGAAGCCTTTTCCAGGCCTTAATAACTGAGTGGTTTTGGAGGGCTCAGTCAGAGTCAAAACTCCATTAACAGAAGTGGTTCTTCCAGGCCTGTGCTGATTCCAGCAGGCAGCAAGTTACCCAAACGGAAGATCCTAGTGGAACAGTTCAATATAAATATGTGCACTTTCAAGATCTAGAGCAGCCTTTCTGAGCACAAATATCGCAGTACTTTTTCAGGAACACCACAATCCTTTAGGTTGCACCCATGCATTCACTTACCTTGGGCTGTTCAATACAACCACGTCATTATCAATTACAACAACAAAGTGCTAACACCCCAGTGATGCTGTTAGAAAAAACACACACTAGAAACATAGCGATGTCATAATTTGTGGAAAGAGTAAAAACACAACTAAAAGTAACCAATGAATACTGTAGTATATACTGGCATATTGTACAGTAATGTCAACAAAACACTCGTCAATCAGTACTGAAAGAAAGCTACAATATTTACTTTTAAATAGCACACACATCTTTTACTTTGTGTTCATTTCACTTCAACCATAATCCAGGGGCAATGTGAATTTTAATCACAGAGACAGATATATGTTTGTATCCACTGGGGGTGTGAAGACTGCACACAATAAGTCCTAGCTGAGAGAGCACCGTTCTTGAGGTCTCCATTGTATCTGCCAAGTTCTTCTAATGCCAAGATAAAGTTAGATTTCCAAGGAGGTTCGATGCAAAGTGCTAGATTTGTTAATTCCTACATAAACAAAAAGAACTAAAGGCGAAAACCACTCTTCCTTGTGTAGTCAAACAAGTTACTCTAAACATCCTTAATTTGAATGTGCCTTAGCAGGGAGTCAAAATAATATCGACCTACATATGTTAATGAGTAAGGAGTAACGCTGGGCCCTGTCCTGTCTGGACAGCAGTGTGTCCTGTCCCAGTTTGGGATGTTGTTGATGTAGGGAAGTTGAGCTGTTGAGGCATGTCTGAAAGAGATTATCATTGGTTGGGGGTGGTGTGGGCAGAAGGAGTCCATGAAACCTGCCATCCAGGGCCTAATTGGAGGTCATTAATCATGTAAGGCTGTCTTGCAGTGAACAGCCCTGTGTTTCCCTTTGCTGTTTTGCCATCATGTAGCAGTCTCCTACATATACGCATGCTCCAAATCATGCTGCGAACTGTTAGCTCATGCTCACATGCTTACAATTTACAGGAATTGCAAATCATGCAGTTTAGCTGTGTTAGTTGTACTATATGATTTGTATCAGAAAAGTATTATTATTATTATTATTATTTTTTTTTTTAGTAGTTTTAGTTATACTAGTTGTACCAGTTCTGCTAGTTACATTTGTTTTGTTGTTTTTGACATGGTGTGAAATACAGTCCAGTCATTGAAGATGATCAGACCACTACTTCGAGGGTATTATGCAAAAAAACGATGAGCTTTGAAGATTAGGATTTAGAGAGACTGTCAGATGGCTAAAAATACATTTGGTCTTATTTGTAATTTGTGGAAAACATCAACTTCAGTGTTAGAGCACTACGACAGCTCACTGCCGGTGTCCAACGATGATTGCAGCAAGTGCAGTATCAATACCTCAACAGTTGTAAACAGCTCTCTCACATCAGCAGAAGAAATGGAGCACTAACAGGTGCATCTGTGCCAAGTGCACTGCTGTATTTCACATAGTGAAAAGGTTTTATAATACAAGTTGGTCTTTACAACACTGCTTTTCCACTTTAATCATTTGTCTTTTGTCTATGACATAAAATTATTCCAACTCACCAATGGGAGTTTTAACTCGCTGATATGAATTAGGAGTAGGAGTATATCTGAAAGCTGGAAATCATGACCCCCTTCCAGCAGCTATTGATTCTAGTAGCAGAAAATCCATAGTAGCTGATTTGTGAACCATTAAGTTTTGAACCCAAAGCTCATAATGTTCATATTCACAGCTTTACTTTGTGCTGATGAGGATGAGGGTGGGATAAAGAGGCAGGGGGTTAGGGTATTAGATGCTGAGGGGTTAGAGGCAGGCTGTTGGAGAATGAGGGAAAGGCGTTGGAGGGATGAGAGATCATTAACCAAATCAATTGAACTCTATCTGGAAGATTGCCCACATATGCAATAAAACAATGAGAGAAGTGCACAAGGGGAACAATTTGTTATTATCATATTTGCAAGTCTGTTCTAATTTATCTTTTAATTTATTGACCAAATGCAAAATAGTAATGGCAGGAGTTCTTAACATCCCTCAGCCCCAGTCCACAAATTAAACAGGAAATAAAATGGAGGCAACACTGTCAGCACTCAGTTTATATCATAGCAATTATTTGTAAAGAAATAATGTCTTGTGTAATTTTTCATAACATAAGGACACTGTTAGAGAAACAAAGTGGAGTGTATTTGTCATGTCTTGTTGTGTTTTTGTGCTTATCTTATGCTATATTGAGTAGGAGTGAAGTAGGAGTGTGTAGACAACCAAAACACAAGGGTTTCACTAAAGGACTCCACAGGTTTTTTTTTTTTTTTTTTCTCTGTGGTGTTTTAATTTAATTTCACCCCTATAGAATCTGGAAGCATTATGATTTGGAATAAGCAGTCCTGTTCACACTGTAAACCAGCCCAATGTATTTAATAGCTGCCTTGTTAAAACTCTTGCCTTGTTCCCTCTCCCCCTGGTCAGCCAGAGGTCACTTCACTCAGCTGCCTCACTGATGCTTTTTTGCTGTCTGCATTCAATTGCCATCAAACTGTGAAAATGAAGATTTTCATAGGTACATAAGAAGCTTTTAGTTCCCCAGGATCCTCAAGATTTTTCCATACACCAGGCAGCTCTCACGCAAGCTGAATATGACCCAACGACAAAATTCTTAAGTGAAATGAAATGATAATTAGCCATTTCTAAAATAAGGAGCCACTACGCCTGAGGTGTCAAAAAAGTCATGAGGAGACATTAATCACAGCCCACATCACACATTCTCAGGTACACATATGCCCCTCTCTCGACCATCACCCTAACACCATGTGCATGTACAAACTGTGGCAAGCCTCTAGGGAAGCACTAATGTGTTTTTCATACACATTTTGATTTCATCTCACTGCAAGCCGCAAATGAAAATTCCATCCTGACTCAAAGAAAGCCATTGAGATCTGCTGGATGTCGTCCATCTGTCTGCTGTAATTGAGCAAGTCTTTTGGCGGGGGGTGAGGGGGGACTCCAAACGTGGTCACGCAACAGTTGAGCCATTGACTGCACACGTACCTTTTTTAGAAAGCCACGTCTGTTCTGAAGGCAGGAGTATATTGTTATATTGCCTAACCTCTTCCTTTTTATAACTTTGAGTTATTGTTAAATGCATTTTCAGTTGGTCACATAGTTAGATTAAAGATGAAAATTTACTTCTATTTTATTGGGAGACACGTGGAAGTTTAACCTCAGTCCTTTCAAGCTGACATATTTCTGACCACACACCTGTCTGAGTTGGTTACGATGCAGCAACTAAGTGGAGACTAGATGCACACGCTGAGCCATCCACCACCAATCTCACCCTGTATCTTGGTCATTTCAAGCGAGGGTGGAGACACTGAATTGCTGAAACATATTTAATGCAACATCTTTCCTGGGCTTAAATTTCAGCAATGTACTTGACACATGCCACTGTTGACACAACCAATTTTATAATAAATTTGTGTCACACTGGCAGGCTGAACAGATTTTTTTTTTCCTCTTGGCTGTGAAAACCTAAGTAAAAATGAATGCTGTACAAATATTGAGAGATGATTTTTGCTCCAGCTAAATGAGAGACACTGACACAGAAAACCTGTGAGGGCCTAGTTTTTTCCACATAGGAAAATATCTGAGCAGCTTTTACCTTTTTTAAAAGAACACCATTTCTATCATTTGGGCACATTTTGGCTTCAGTAAAGACAACATGAAACAAAAAGAAGTTAAAGGCAAACACTGCAGAAAAACTATTTTAGTGACCTAAGGTAACTCCGCCAATTTGTTTGATCACTTGGAACAAATCAAAAAATGAAGATTGTATGGCTCAGAAATGGCAAGAGACTGATAAGCAACAAAGTAAGAGTTCATTAATCATAATCAAGGTAAATTTTGAAATAATTGTGATCTTGATTTGAAGTCATTTGACCCAACCCTACCAGCTCCAACCACTAATTTATCTGACAACATAGTCTATAGCTGCATGAGTCAAGAAAGGAGAACTAAAATGCAACCATGTCATCTATTTGTAATAAATACTGGCATGAGAATTTCCTTCACTTTTACACAGCAAGGAAACACTAGGTATAAGTCATATTTATACACACTGATGGAGTTTCATGATACAATTGGAAACATCCCTTCAGAAATCTTGAGAAACAGTCTGATCTGCAGGATATATTTTCCCAGCTCCTTCCAAGATGTGTTGAGTGGCGTCCTAATCAAAAATCAATGTGCCCACTTGAGTAGGCCCACAAGGCTTCTGTAGCGGGTTATGTAATCTGATAATATCAATCATAACTGTGTTAGAGGCAATCCATCTGACTTTCACAGGACTGGGGTCAGTAAGTAGGGGGGAGGCCGGGTGAGGGAGACTTGGCCTCCCATGCCATCAATTACCACTTATTATGGTGGGGCTTACTCTGCCAGAGAGCTGTGTAGCCCCCCTACCATAAATAATATTAACAGGACCAGGCTCATCAATCAATACCGGCACAGTTGTATTGCTCCAGCCTAAATGGCGGCTTCTATGGCTCTCCAGCCTCGATCAATGAGCATGGCTCCTCCAGACGAGCACATAAGGGTAAATCTAGCTCTGTTTGAGCCCTGGGGTCTTCAGCCTGCCTTCTCCTGCTACTCCAGTGTTCTTTATCCTCCAGCTATGTGACTGTCTGTCTCTGTCTTGCCTCTCATATGTTGAGCACTGAACCAACGCTACCATATGAACCTGCTACTAACTGCTGGTGCTGCAGTCTCTGCCAAGCTCATGCAGGCTGCCTTGTTAACAGTATGAAGCACACACAGAGGAAGTGTCAGAAAAGTGTCTGAAAGAGTGATTATGTAGAATTAATGAATCACTTAATGATTCCCCTCCCTTCACCCTTTACCTCCTTCCACTTCTCTGTGTGATTTCCTGCTGTAAGGGATGTGGTGTGAAGAAGAGTGTTTTAAGCACTTCGTCATAGCCAATGGTAGGAAGATGCTGGGTCAGGTTGGTGAAAACTGACATTTTACTATTTTTGAAATAACTGTGACAGAAAAAGTTATGTGGTTTCATTTTTGCCACAATGGTCATCTTAAATACAAATGTATGGGCTGGTTCTTTCACTACAGGCCAGAGGATTAGATGGGCTACAGGGGTTCAGCAGCGTGGGGTGGTGTTAGGGGCATAATTACGGAAGTGAATAATCAGTGAGTAGAGTGCAAAGCAAGATTAATTAGCCTCATCATCTGCTTGTGACCTTAGCTCTTGCGAGCTGTTCCCTGCTTGACCAGCTCTTCCATAAGCGAATCATTCACCCAGGGACTGAGTGCTGAATGCCCAGCAACCAATGAGAGAATAAGTGGCTTAGGCAACCTTTGCCTTGCGACTGTTATTTGGGTGGCTACAGCACTCATCACTGCGAGATATGAAAACACTGTCTCGTGTGTGGGCCGCAGCAGTAAATGATTATTTGTCTGGTAGAACTATAATATGTTCGCTTTGCTAAATTATATGATGCTGAACAACTATATTTGAAATTGTCAGGGTATTGGGTCTGACTTTTTAAATCATTGACTAGAAGCAATAACACCCAGAAACCCAGTAGCAGACAGGGTTAAGTATCCCATTGAAAGATATTTCACCAGACTGCGCTAAGACCGAATTCTTCTGGTCAGCGTTTGCTTGGTTGCTTGCTGACACCCATATTTTCCTAGTTTACAAGGATAATTACAGACATTATGTATGAAAAGGGTAATGTCTCTCATACTGCAAAAGTCAAAAGTAGCTCAACATACGTTTTTGTACCAACTTTTCATCCTTTTACAAAAGTGTCTTAATAGTTGTCCCTCATTCCTCCTCCTTGTTTTTCTGACGTGACCATACTACCATTAATGCCACTGATTTTGATAAATTCAGCAGAAACTATAAAAAAGTGAACTGCAGAAAATTGAGAGCGTATGGTGTCAGTGTTTTGGCTCACACTGTATTCCTGTGCCTTCACCAGAGAAAATCAGCTTCGTCGAACCTCAGCAGTGACTTCAAATGCTGGCCTTACACTGACCTGCAGACTTCAAAGCTTGATCAAGCCTTCCCCAGACAAGGAGTTCTGTGGTTCAGGCAATTTGTTAAACAGGAGAGAGGTTTAGTGTGATTTGGGAGTGAAAGGTTGTTTCAGTAGTCCTGGCTAACCCAGAGCTCAGCCACTCAGGACCAGAGAGAAGCGCCAGTGATCCTCCACCACTATGAAAGAAAAATAAAAAGACTAATGAAAACAGACACTGCTTTTTCCAAGGGAAGAGAAGTTAATTGTAACCAAACTGTATATCAAATTGAGTTTGTTACCTAATTCCTGGACAAAATAATAACTTTTTTAGACTTTATTTTAATGAGGAAGGGTTGATCAAGTAGAAAAATACATCCACTAATAGTGAAATGCTCCATAATATTTAGAAGAAACAAGCTTTTTAAGATGACTTGATAGCACCTCCTGCCTCCATACATCCATGTGACATGTAAAATACTCCTTATGTGGCCTATATCTGTTAAAAGTATCAGTTTTACTTGAAGGAGGTTTTTTTTTTTTTTTTTTTTTTTTTTTTACATAAATAGAACATGCATCAAAAAAACTCCACCAGTCGTCTTTAGGCCTGGTAGGTTATACACTTACGAAAGAAATTAGGGTGAAGGTATAAATACACAAATAGGGGGTTAGTAGGGGTAGGGGTATCTCGGGGCTCTATGCCAGCTATAGAGCAAACAACGTCCATTGCTGGAGTCACAGAAAGATGCACACTTTGTTCAAAGTAAGGTACTGAGTCTCATCTAAATGCCTTCTCTGTGGACTACAAGCTTCAATCGACTCATTGACTCTGGTGTCAGCCAAATACGTCTGAGACATATCAGACAGGGAGGCAGACATTTTACAAACAAACGGTTTGTTTTCTTAAAGGGAAAAGGCCAAGAAAAAGTTGTCTCCAGATATTCTTCAAAATGATATTTCCTGCATATGAAGCTAAAGCAGAATCAAAGTTGATTTTACATAGATTTTGTTTTCATGGTAAATAGAATTCTTCTATGTAAAATCATCCTGCAATTTGGAAAGTGGGCTCTCCCAAAATTACGTTTTGCAGGTAGTTAAAAATGCATACACTCTGTTTTAGATGTTTCATTGTAATCATTTTCAGAAGAGGAAAGTCCAAACCACTCCCTTGATGAGTATGTACAGTTTGACATGAGCACTGTATTTACCTCCAGTAATCGTCACAGTTGGCTGCAACCTGTCAAGTGAAGATGTATGAGCGGGTGCATAAAACGGACATAATTTCATGGTAAAGATGGGAAATGTTATTGCTGTTTGATTATTGAACCTTTTGGGGCAACTGCAAAAGTCTTTACTCTGGATTAGCATTCAGGTTTAACCCAATTATTTATGTATACACCAAAATGATGTTTTGAAATCTGTCTCCCTTTTTAAACACTGTAAACAAAGGCTATCAATCATAACCCCTGACAGCTGTAATTACTACCAGAGATGGCGAGTCAGCTCATTCACTGCTGCATTAAGACATTGTTCGGTCCCGCAGTAGTCTTTGCCAGTCTCATCAAACAACAAAGTATCATGTTTAAGTGAATTGTAATCCGTTTCCATTCGTGTAAACTTTTAAACTGTTGTGTTTTTTCTGTTTATAGGAACTGATTTCCTAATTATCTTAGCCTTTTTCTATTATGGGCAACTTGTGTGTCATCTGGGACTTTATGACCCAATGAATTTGGCAGTCCAAAAAGTAATTCTTTGTTTTGACTTTTTCACTCTGTGAGTTCACTGTGGATTCAAACATCAGACAAAATTAGTTGACAATCAGTCTCTTCTTTCTGATACAGCTGCAATGAATTTTGTTCTTTTTTTGTACATGACTTTTTCATATTTTCAGTGCCTGTTTGTTGTATCTGATGGCCCCTTTCTCTGTTGTCTGCTTTATATTAGTTGGTGTATCAGTTTGTTTTATGTTCTGTATTCAATGAATTGGAGAGAATACACCATCATGCAAACTCACTTGGGTTTCTTTACTTTAGTTTTAAACTTTTAGATGTCATGAAAGTGGTCATTACTTTTGCAGCTAGTACACCACCACTATTTACACCTTCTGTGGTTGTCTTGTCTTATGTAAAGAAACTCTTTTATTGTATTCTATGTCTTATGCACTGAGGTTCTTTATATCATATACTGTATAAAGGAAGTTGAAGCGTGCGGTGGGAGCAGAGGAGGATGCAGAGATGGTGCTTACGACTCCTTTCACATTAATGAATGGAGAGTCATAGATTTTATGGAGCTAGGTTGTATTGACCTGTGGCTGACATCCACTTTTTAGTTTCATAACATAATCAGCACTTGACACATGATTATAATAACCTGATGCAATTTACTGCATTCTCTGCAAACACATTGATTTTTTTGAACAGCTCCCAGAACCAATTACATTAATATTGCTGCATAATTAGTTTACACATTACTAAATTACAGACAGATTAAAAGTGAAATAGCACAGTTCATACCCTGCCCACATAACTGCCAGAGAGGAAATTAATATGGATTCAAAGGTCCTCAGAGACGTGAGCAGTAAAAAGGGGGGGGGGGGCAACAATCTATAAGGCATGCTTGCATAAGGATATCCTCTCTGCAGGCTTGCCAGGTGTTAGTTTCAGCAGGGGCATTCAGGAGCAGGTAATTAATATGGTCTTTAATGAGATTTGCATATGAATATCGATAGGCCCTGCTCCTATGGGAAGGGTTACAGTACTCTCAGTTTAGAGCTCTGTGGACAAGACTACAGAGACTCCCCATGATTATTGCCTCATTATCAAAGCCTCCCATTCAAGCCAGGCTCACACATGATCTGCTTCTCTTTCATTACTTCTAATATTATACCGGTATGGATGACGGATGTACCCTTAAGCAGTTTTTAGCTCATGTGTATTATTATACTAGCTGTGCTCCAACTGGAAACAAAACATAGTGCATGCTGGAAATCGTCACATATCTAAATCTGTCTGTCCATCTTTACTGCCCCTCACTTTAGTCAGAAGAAGGTTTGTTGGCAGATGAGCTGCTTGATGGCACACTAACTTTTCAGCAGAAATGAATTGCTCTGACCTTTGATGTCCACATTGATCCAATGCACTGAGTGGCCATTTCCCCAGAAACAAACATATATAATTGGTATTGGGTTCCAATGGTGCTCTTTCAATGTCTTGAGGATGCTTTGCAGCAATATAAATCAGTTCACACTTATAGACACAATATGGGTGCATTAGTGCTGACTGGTCATTTGAGGATGGCTGAGAGGTAAGAGTTCAATAGACCTTGATCAGGCACAACCAATCTATCTTCATCAATCCCCAACTTCTAATTGTATACACGAACCCGAGATGGAAATCATAATGAATTTTCCTTTTAGTAGTTGGTTATTTTTTTAAATCCCAATAAACAAGTAAGAACCTATTACTTAGGAGATGTGGTTGTGAACAGGTGCTGAGATTGTGCTGGCTCAGGTGTATCTTACACCTTATTATGTACAAAAATGATTGAGTTATATTTAGTAAAACAGGGTCTGTGAACATATGGTTGAAAAAAAGGTGTTTTCTCATTCCACACACACCAGATCTCAGTTGTGTACTTCTCTTTTTTTAAATCTGAAAGCGTTTTGAGGTGTTACATGTACAGGCTGTGATAAATGTTTGATTGTTAGATTGAATATCTGTTTCTTAAATTGTTAAATTCTGCTTTTGAGAGGGTGTAAGGAGTCAACCAACTCAGGATTAACGTGCATCAATGTGCCTGATGCCTTTGTCTATTTACTGCCTCATAAATTACCTCTGCAATGAGTCAGTAATACAAACGTTGCTTGAGCAACAGATTTCAACAAATCTCCAAGGTGTTGTGGTCCAGTTACTTGTTGAGTGTTACAGCAGGAAAAAAAAATATGTTTAGACATCTTAACTTTGATTCACATAATTCCCCACTTTCCTCTTAAAGTTATTGATTCTTCTCATTTTCCCAACGCCTCCTGAGCTCCCTGTTCTTGTTGGTTTTCATAGCAGTCTTTGAAGTTGACTGAATAGACCCTAAGTAAAGATCTTAATTCTTCTCGAAGTTCTTTGGCTGTGGCGTATGAGATGTGGGTTTACTGAGAACTACAGTAGAATTGCTTCATCGTTCTAGATGTGTCTCAGTGCTGAGGGACTTAGAACACTAATATAACATATCTCCATTTATTGACTACACCAAGAGTATAAAAACCAAACCTACTGACATAAAAATTGTTCGTTGGTAAGGAAGATATGAAGTTAAGAATTGAAGCTTAGGAGTAAATCAGTGATGAGACCATCTTTAAGAAGACCCAAAATGTAGTTTTATTGAAGGAAGAATTAAATTATGTTTTCATGGGCCCTGTTTCATGGGCCCTTCTCTGCACATCCTTGTACTTCCTGCCTCTAATATAGGTGTTTCATGAATTAAGCATGTTTCCTCATATCAATTGAGGATGAAACCGTAAAATGTCCACATTTTGACAGTTGTCAAAGAAAAAATTATGCATTAAAAGTTCATTTAACATCAATTGGTAATATGCAATAAGTCCTGCTCTGGAGTTTACGTTTGATTTAATCTTAATTTCGCCCTTTATTAGTTTAGGGAGTGGAGAAGATGAGGGTGTCTGCATTGCTTGCTTTTGTATTTTTTACTTTTTACTATTTCAAGGGAAATCAAGCCATTTTTTGATTTTTAACTGTGATCCTTGTGTCCCGGGTAACAGTGGTTTTATTGGTCAGTGCTGAGGAGAGTGGCTGCTGGTCGTTACCTGTCCTTGCAGCCCTGCTGTTTACTCAGCTGGAGGGCCTCTGTCTCCAGTGTAGGGGCAAAAGGAACAGGTCACTAAATATTTCATTTCCCAAGTAAAACATGCTTCACCTAGTCAGCTGAAAAAAAGAAACAGATCACAGTGATGAATGTGCAATCAGGCTGATTAACTCGTTATTAGTTGTCCGAGAGATTCACCGAAGGAAATGAGGGCAAGAACCAAAAAGGTTGTTTATATGTCTCGTGGTCAAAGTTCTGAATGTGATGTGAGGAAGAGGCCTCCATGAACTTTTACCTCTGCAAGTCAGTAATTTGTGATTTGAAGTTGAATTACGATGCTGACGTATGCTGCAGTACTATTTCCAACTGTGTTGGAAATACTATTTCTTCGTTGTTCAGTCATGTGGGTGTCTTCACCCACAACACCAATCAGTACCTTCTAATGTATAGAGAATGAATAACACAGGTGAGCACTGAGCCTGAAACACTCACAGTGTAAACATCTTTCTGTCAACTTCTGTCAAACTTTCCCTCACTGTCTCTTTCATTCATTTCTTTAACTCTCTTTTCTGCCAGCAGATGGTGCTGCAATCTCTTCACAACGCTGTTACAGTGGAGCCAGACAACATATGCTCTCATGATCTCCCACAGACACGCACAGCACACTTTTAAAAGAAAAAAAGTCCGGCTTAGTTCCTGAGTTGAGGCAAATGTTTGTTGAAATAAGTGGAGGGTTCCTGGTTTTCTTTTTGCAGGAAAAAAAGAAAAGAAAAGCAAAGTTTCTTTATAGGATGAGCTCGGGGTGTTCTGCAATTACCCTTACTTGTGCTCTACCTCTTTTTCCCCCTTTTTGAGAAGGAACAGATAATGTTTTCCATTCCAGTTGCCTCTTACAGTCGCAGAGAGGGTGCCGGTGGGCTCAGTGTTGGGTCTTTTACTGCTGTGGAACATGGTGGGTAGGATGGCTGAGCCAAATATCACAGCTAGCATGGATGGTGGGAGGCATTATGGATGTAAGTAAGAGCAGCACTAACATCTTTATTTCTAGAGAGGAGAGAGCATGCTGGATTTCTTGTAAAGAGGTTAATAATTAAACTTATGAGCATCTGCCAGGGTCTTGTTGTCTTGAATTGAAGAAATAGATTATGTTGATGTCATAGCTAAATATATTTAAAATTAGTATTTTAAATACATTTAATTAAATGTTCTCCCTCTATAACTTTTTAGAGTTCCGTTAACCATTACTGTTATCATTATTACTAGCCACTCAATGTTTTTGGAGAACACCTGTGACTTGTCAAATGTATATCATTTGCTTTCCACACCATTAGGGGAGGTGTAGGCTGACCAGGAGAAGAGAGGTGTGTGTGTTCATGTGTGGAGAGGGGATTGGAGGGGTGGGGGGAGACTGTGGTGGGGG
>CM076648.1:2465247-2533783 GCA_038496675.1 Rachycentron canadum | reverse complement strand
TGGGGGGAGACTGTGGTGGGGGTGGGGGGGGTGGTAGAGGTGGGGGACCGTAGCGTGTAAGCTATTGAAAGGAGGAATGTGAGAGAGCATTATTGCCCACACTTCATGTGAATGGAAAAGGGGGTTAAAGAAATGACAGTGTACAGTGGGTGGTAGGGCCTCAGCGCAACCTGGGAGGAAATGGAATGAGAAAGTGCAGTCAGGCAGACCACTCATTCACCATGACAAATGGGAGAGGCCTAGGCCAAGGGGATACCTGATATCCCACGGTGGGCTGTGTGCACCTGCCTGGGCTGCATGTGCACCAAAGTGGAAATAAACCTCAGCCACTTGTAGCAGCACACGTTCACAGATTACAGAATTACATATTAACTGTGATAGTAATAAATTATTAATATCTAACAAATTGATAATACATTTTAAACATTATTTCACTCCTAAAACTGTTGTTTTTTTTCATTCAAATTAGCAATAGGCGCGTAGTTATTTTTGTTAACTCAAAAGTTTCAGTTCTGTGAAGAAAAACACGCACAGCAGGAGTGAGTGACATGATGAGTTTGAATGTAATGTACACAAATACTCACAGGTAGCAAGTTTCACCACTATGTTCTAGTACTAGTACTAACATTTCCTATTAATTATGTTAAAAATACTTAACAGAGGGAAAGTCAGTCAAGTAGATTATTTATGGAATAAACTTGAATACAGTCATGCACATACAATAGTTTGAGATAATTAAAAGAATTTAAACGCTGTTCACATGATGAAACTATGAATGCATTGAAACAAGGGCATAATAATAATAATTTTCAGTTATTTTCTCAATTATGATATTATGATTATGGCTGATTATTTTCCAAAGTCTAACAACAGTTTTAATCACATTTAAATTAATATCTAAATGTATATCAAGATGTATATCAAAATAATCTTTCCTGTCATTTGTAATAAGTTACTTACAAATAGTTATTTGCATTTCATTTTCATAAGTGGTCATTTTATAACTGTGATACTAACTATTTAATAAAATGTAATACATTTTGATAAATCTTTATCCACCTACAAAGAGTTAATGACAGTTTCAGCAGGCAGTCACAAGCCGCATGTCATGAGGTTTCCATCTAATTAAGTCATATATCAAATTCCAGTGGCATATTAAATCTTTGGGAACTGTTCAGAATTAGAGGGGTGCTGCTATAATCCAATTGTGTAAGAGGACAGAACAAGAGACATACATAGATGGTAGAGAAACAGTCTTCTGTTCACATATACTCACATGTGGTTCAGAAAGTATACTCTCTTAGCTGTCACTCTTCCTCCAGTGTCCAGGAAGGATTACTGACCTTCTCCCATGCAGGCAGATGAGCTGCGGTCACTCTAACACTGGTCAGTCTTGTGGCATCAGGGTGCAATGCAGCGTGCCATGAAAATACTCAATCTCCTCTCTCATTTCAGTGTTTAGATTGGGCTGTGGAATGACCACAGGCTGACAGTAGTAGGGTCTGCTCTACTCAGAGGAGACGAATAACACTCTGAGCTCACTAACATGAGCTAACTCCTCTGGTTTTGTATCACTTTACTGGATTTAAGTATCAATCCATCAAAAAAGAGACACAACCTATAAGTATCACTTTTATTTTTATTGCCATGATTTATATTTACATAGTATTGCATGACATTTCTATATGTCACATATAGAATATAGAAACATAAATGCCAAACAACAAAAATAACAGAATATTGTCACTTGTTTCCGCTTGTTTGGATAATGTCATCACTGGCTAAACTGTGTCTGTGTAATTGTAAGGCAGCTTAACCATTAACATAGTGTAAAGCATCAGTTTTGTTACTATGGTTACTTGCAGGCAAATAACAGGCTGGGATCTCATGAGCACTGATCATGTATAATAATGATTAAACTGTTCACTGGAGCTGGAGTTTTTTTCAGTACAAAAGTTTAATCTGAAGCTCATCAGTATTTTCAGTGGCCATCTAAATATTAAATAGATAAATATAAATTATATAAAAGTAAATTCTACTAAAGATATTATGCATTTCTGAAAGTGTTACTTTGTGTTTTAGGCTGTATGGATTGTTTGGTCCTGCTGCATTGCTTGCTGCATCTGTATGTCGGTCTGGGTTGCAGATCACACTACGCCAGTCACTGCTGTCATGCCTTCCTGCTGCTACAACTCCTCCAGAGTGGGAGTAGTAGACTTCATCTAATCATTTATTGTAAATATTGTTCCCACGTGTGATAGGCAGATGGCAAAAACAGTGCCATGATTATTTACTTTTCATTCCAGTCCTTCAATTTAAAGATGTTTTATTCGGTTAGCAGTAAGGAGTCACCACAAAAAGTGAGTGTTTTTATTTAAAAAGACTGTGGGTGCAGTTTTCCTTCTGTGTGCACTGTACATGGATGTTTTTCTATGTAACAGCAGTATTAAAATCCTTCCAGCTCATGGATCATCAGTAGTTTACAGTAGGATTTGTCTCCCTGCTATGTGAGGTGCTCTTATATTGGTCTCAGCATTGGTCTCCAGCAGTTCACTCCGCTACAGCTGCCCATTGCTCCTAATATATTTAGAGAATATCCTTTATTTTTATATGGTTTATTTTTTTTCAGCCTTGTGCTGCTGCCGTTGTGTGGTATTTCTGTGCATGTACCATCAAGTTAGCAGTGAGTGCGTTTTTATTCTTGAGTAAAGCAACTGGGTTAATCTCATATTAGTAAGGAAGGATCATTCACACAAACAGCCATAGACTTGCTTCTGAGAAATATGCTCTGAGCTAAAGGTGTCAAGCATCAGTGGGGCATTGTGTATCACTTTAGAGAGTCCGTAATAAAAACAAGGTAAAAATGAAATTGCATTTTGTTATTTAAAGAATCACTTGCTCGAAAATGATCCTCTAAGGATCTGAACTTGGCGATCGTGTTGAATTTCTAGAATTCACAGCTGGTGTAAGTGCATGCATTAAAATTTCATTAAGCACCATGATAGCGTTTACATTCTTAGTCATAAAGTTTGTACAGTTCATTAGAAATCTAATTAGAATCTAATTAGAAAGCCCCACATCAGTTTATGTTGTTTAGTTTAATGTTTCAATTTTAAAGGGCTCACTTTGTGTTATGAAAGTTGCCTGTGACTGGTCCTGTGTACAGCTATGCACTGCATACTACATACTTTGTACTGTACTGTATGTAATAATGTTATTTGGTGTCCTGTGGTTTGCGTTATTTAGCTGCACACCCCATGTTCATTACACATTTTGAACTATGTGACAGTTCCACTGGTTTATTTTCATACTGAAATGTATTTATTGGAGAGCAGCGGGTGGCAGAGACATCTGTTGCTCTAATGCCCAACAGAGTAAACAATATGTTTTGAATTAAGATTTGACCTTGGAATAAGCCTTATCTTATATATAAATCATAGTGAGTTAAATATGCTTTGTAAGTAGATTAGGTCATCTGGACCCCCCTCTCCCTCCCTGCAGGCCCCGTCTCTCAGCGATGAGGACATAGAGATGTAATCCAGATTCATAATCCAATGATTCTTACAAGCTGTTTTGTGTTGTTAAATACTGGGTATTTGTGTTGATTTAATATTATTCTAATCTCCTTTAAACTGCCAGTTGCTGTCTGCTTCATGGCCATCTTGTCTATTGCTTGCTCTCTAATGTAGACTGCAAAAGTAAACATGATGAGGCCAGTGGACTTTATGGATGCAGCTAAAGCATTGATCTATTTACTGATGTGTGACGCCAGATTTTTATCATTTTTCTAAATAGGTGTTACATTTTTTATTAAAATATATATTTTTTTATATATTATATTATAACATATTTTGTGATGGTGATTACTCACATGCTTTTGGCCGAAAACAACAAACTTTAGGCAACAGTTTTTACTGATCTTTCCAGGCACTGTTTTTGAAAAGCAGCATTTTGTCACTTCACTGAGATAAATTCCAAGCGTGTTTCTCTGTCACACAATGGACCTATTTTATAATTTTATTTTGCAACAATTAGCTGTGATTATGTTGTAATTCTTAAAGTTTGCAACCATACGTATTAAAATACTGAAGTAAGAAATCATTTCTTAAAAAAAAAAAATAAATAAAATCAAAATTTTCATACCAAGACTTCATACCAAGTTTCTCGGAGTAATTGTTTTGAAGGACTTAATTTTTAAAATTGTTAAACTCTTACTGTGTATGCGTGTCTCTCCATCCTTCCATGTATATCTATTTCTCGAGAAAACTGTGTGGGTTTGTGCCCACACACTGTATTGCAGAAACAAAGCTCGGTAAAAGCTTTAGACAATCTTGTTGTATATTCAGTCCCGTCCAACAGGTGGTTCTGAGAATTTTGTCCTAATAGGTGTTTACTGTCATTAGTACTTTGAAGTAATTGAGTCGTCATAAAGCTTAGTCTAATTATTATCCTTGCTATTTTTATTTAGTTTTATTGTAAGTGGATTGTGCTCCCAGAAGATTTCTTCAGCGCTCTTACTTGCATGTCCAATATTATTAGTTGCTATGAGTTCAGCCTGTGCAAATCTGTTAATGCATAAGACTATAAGAGCTTCTTATGTTTCAAGCCAGGTCAGAGTGAAGACACACCAGATTAATATTTGATCATGCAGAAGGGCCCTTAATCAGATTTGCTTATTCCCTTAGCTGAGTGCTCTGTTGCAATTATCATAATTGTTGCGCTAAACATGCTTGTCTTTACGGCTGGCGGCTGGACGTGAGCGTGCGCTGTGACGGGGATTCTAGCACCAAACCCAATTAATGCAGGATGGATGGCTGGGCCTGCTGAGGGAGGAGGATATAGAGAAGAGGAAGGGGTGGGCCATGGGCAGGATGCCGGTCCAACCCACAGCCAGTGTGACATAGCCCAGGGCAGACTCAACTCCAGCACACTCAACTCCAGCCACCTGGAGCTCTTCAGGACAGCCTCTCCCCATGCTGTAATCCCCCCTCAGCCATGCCACCAGCTCCGTCTGATACGAGCGAAATCAAAGCTGCAGCAGGAAAATGACAATTTAAGCCAACAAGTGTCTATTCAGTTTCACCATGTGTAGATTTTCTGCGTTGGTAGATACCAGGTTCTGTTACAGTTTCACTTAATGACAGGGATGAGAGCGAAAGGAACAGCAATGGAAAATGATGCGGGTCTAAAATACTCAATGGGAGTGTACTGTAATTTTCAGCCTGAATTATTTTTTTCAATCCCTGTGGGAGTGTACACCTTTGTATTTATATAGTTTAATTTAAAAAATCCCACTGATCATTTTTATACAATAGAGACAGAAATTGTTTTCATGGGTTTTTAAATAGAACAATAATTGATTAAATAATTTATTTTTGTGTATTTGTTTCTTTCCTGAAAATAATACACAAAATAAATCTAAAGCAATAGATCAAATATGATCTCAATTATTTTAAAGGAAACAGTCACACAGTCAAAAAACCAGGATTGTGGATAAACTACAATGTTTCCATTGAATTTTTTGGATGTATATATATTTAAAAATCTTAATCAGTTTGATGACTGTAAAAAATATATTAAAAATGTTGCTTTTAAAATCTTAGCACATTTAAAGCAAAAACTAAAACCCTTACTTGCTCTTCTTTATTTCTTTTCTCTTTCCTTTTTTTCTTTTTTGCTAATTTGCATAAACTTGACCCTTTAATCAACCATAAGTGTGACTATCTGCTGTTGGTTTTTCTACTAAACAGGTCTCTCTCCTCTCTCTGCGCACACACACACACACACACATATTAGAGAACTTGAGTACATGTTTTACAAAATAAGATTCAATAAAACAAAGAACTTCTTCTTCATCTGATTTAATTATGTTTAAAAAAAAACAGTGAATATTCTTTCTTTCTGAAACACAATTTGACTTTAGGTGATATTGATATTCAGATTTTTACTAATGAAAGTTTATTTGTGTAAGGAAAGGGCAATGTCAAAAATGTTTTGTTTCAGTGTTGTACTTTTTGCAAACATTTTGACAGAAACATCCTGCAATTATGTGAAACCATTACAATAAAATTAGCAAAGCAAAACTCTGCTCTGTGTCATTTTGACTGCTCTCTGAAGAATACGTTGTCAGATAACCAGTTTGTCATAAGCGTGTCTGTTAAATAAATGAGCCTGTGGACCAGTTCTGTCTGTATGAAAGTCATCTATTCTGCTGGAGGCATGGCACTGCGCAAAGAAACACTAGGAGAGATGGTTCCCCATTAATCTGCTGTTGACTGGCTGGAAATTGCATCTTTGTAATGAGTATTAGGTGTGCATCTACATGAATTAAAGCTGAATGAGCCTCTGATTGATCACCTCCTACCAAATGACGCTCTGTCCATGATCATTATTGTTTAAAAGTGACTAAATCATATCAGGATGATTAAAAGTCTCTGCTTGGAGGAGAGGGAAGATAAAGTAAAGACACAATGTCTGAGAAATTGTGCTTCTATCCCCAAATTCTGTTTATATGGTTGTGGTGTATGGTCAAATAAGACTTATATTTGAATCAGTCAAAATTTCATGTGGATGTATATCAACTACATTGCTTTGCATAATTTACAGCACAGAAGGACACCAAGTGCAAGGACAATATATGATGCAAAGGGGAGACAAATGGGAAGAAGATATACTAGATATTGACACATGGACTTTCACCATTTCAAGCTCTAATTAAAGGAGATTCAGAATAAATATAAATGGGGTTCATCTCTTTACAACATGACTTTTTTTTTTTTTTTTTTAATTTTTTAAATTTAGACATCCTGCGTGAGCTGCACCCCCCCCACACACACACACACACACACACACACACCCAACCCAAGTCCACTCCCACTTAACTGTTCGTAAACACCAATGAAACTCTGCAACCGCAGCTGGACAGTAAGAAAGGGCTGATCTGCAACCATGCAACTGCAAGTGATGTACATATAACAACTTCATACCCAGTTCAGATGCCACACGTTCAGCTATGATGGGATGAGGTTATTCTTTTTGAACAACCTGACAACATGAAAGGTCTCTTAGTGTAAATAGAGTGCACGGGCAATGTTTGAAGTTGGGGCCAAAAAGTCCAGGTGATTTTACAGGAATTGCGGCATTTATGTGGTCTAAACTAAACGTCTGGAGTCGCCTGCACAAAAGTGCTAGACACCCCTGCTAGGTATACACTTACTTCATGAACTACATTCAACAGTGGGCAGCTGATTTGCTGCTGTTTGAGTCTTAGTCTTAGAATTGTGATTGTTTGGATTCCCACTTGACTTGACATTTAAAGAAAAAAAGGGCCCCACACAGCCAAGATCTGGACAGACAGTTGTGAATTCCAATGTTCTCATGCAGCCATTTTGCAGTTCCACATTTAAAACTTTAATATGTAAAGCATTATCAGGGAACTTGTTATTGTTTCAAGGGTGAATTGTAACAGTAATTTTCCAGGGCAGATGTTGAAAAAAAATAACGGCTTGTTTAGAAAAGATCCAGCTTAAGAAAAAGAGCAGCCCTCGTCACCCAGTATCCCGACATATTTACTGTACCTGGACACACTAATGTTCCTCTGTAATGTCTTTCTTGTAATTATACTGCCAAGCACCCTGTTGGGGTAATTATACTAAAAACACCCTCATTAGCAGCATCAAGATGTAAACCCCCAGAAGCCTCACTATCTTTCCCCTCATGCACCCTTGGAAGGCAAGTTATTTGGCTAACTCTGTCTCATACTTAACTTTCTGCTTTCTGCAGTACATTGCAGTATCATACCACTGCTATTCAATGTGGTTGCATTAAATTATACTACTGTTGCACGTCTGACAGAAATAATACTGTCTAAGGGTGTCCCTTAAACCCATTTGAACCTCATGGATGCCCTGATTCTCCCTCAAGCGCCACATTTTGGAACTTGTGGCTAAGCAGCAATTGGTTTAAATGAGGAATGCTAACAATGCTAACAGGCTGTTTACCAATTAACTAAAGAGTTTAAACAGAAGCACCCACAACTCATATTATATACACACTGGCTGTCAAAGTTAAAATTAAGTTTTTTTTGTTTTTTTTCCCCAAGAACCTTCTTTTTCAGTGATGTAACTTATTTGAGACTTAGCTGCTAGAAACTAGGTGGAAGTTCACACTGCTGACATGAGAACTGGCAGATATGAATGTCCATCATTTGATGCTCAGTTTCACTTTAATCACAAATGTTTTGCAGAAATTTGTACAGAGAAATTGCCTAAATGTATCAGGCCAAGCATTAAGGGAAAGGACATAAAGAATGGTAACTAAAAATGTGGCACTGAGTTTTGCTCTGCTCATGTAAATGGACATACTACTCACCATAACAAATGAGCATAGAAATTACAACAATCCCAGGCCCCTGCATTGTCTGGCAATTTGCTCTCTTTAAATTATTCAGAGGCGAGGCTTTTTTATGTCAGCAACTGTGTGTTTTCCAGTGACAAAGCTAGCCTCACCTAATAGTTTCACTGCGTCTGCCGTTTTATGACTGACATAGCAATAAGCAGATTGTCCAGATATTTATACCATCTGCAGCTAGGAGAGATAATTAAAGTATATAAATTAATCAAGTGCAATTAATTAGAGGCTTTATGTTCACAGCAGTACATCTTTGCATGTATAATTTATATTTATTGATTTGTTTGGTTTCATTAGCCTATAAGATAACAGTGCAAATGCATTAGAGGGGAAAATGCACAATTAGCATGCAGTAAGGGCTGCTGGTAATTGATAGATCAGCGAGCACTCCCTGCAGATATAAAGCTGTGTAAACTGTCATAAGCAGTTACAATCGATGACTGATATTTCGCGCCATATCTCTGGCTTGATTAATGATGTTTTTCAAAGCGGCCCCCCACTTAATGGGACCCTGATAGGCATGCAGGATTTACTGTTTAATCAGGGGAAAGAATTTATTGCGGTCCAGAACCTGTGTCGTTGGTGGTGGAAATGTATGATTGGTCTCTGTAAGTGCTATGCTGATGTTATTTGCTCCCGTCAGCAGCCAATATGGCTGAGCATTAAGAGCTTTGTGCTTCCCAGTTGATTTTTCATTGACTGTGCTGCCATCGTTCATCACGGGCTGGTTTCTCTCCGTTCTGCAGTGCTGAGAGGAAAGCAAGCTGGGTAGTCAATAGCAGCTAATGTGTTCACAGCATTCCACCATTTCCTGCAATGGCGTGAAAACTGTGCTCCGAGTTATTTCCCAGGTATTGAGGCTATAGGTCTTTATTGACTGAAATGGTGGAAAGTTGATATTTTTGGTATTTTGTGTGATTTTAAAAAAAATTCTTGCATATCCTGCAGTCATGCACATACATGCATACTTGGCCGGAGTTGGAAAGGTAGCTCAAGGAGTAGTGCCATTTGAGGTGAGAAGAGTGCATGTCCAGTTGGCATTTGGCAGATAGACAGAGGGAAAAAAAAAAAAAAACATAGATAACTCTGTCAATGTTTTACTTCATCATTCATGTTCATCAGCTGCAGTTTTATCTCTCACTAACCCTGTAATGGAAACAACTGGAGACATCCGAATTGTTAGCTCCTGTTTGTGGCTGACATATTTTGAAGATGTTGTCACTATGTGTTGCGTCATTGATAATTCATGTGGCTGTAGCAATATAATTACTCTAAATAGGATGTAGGGTTTATGGGCACCACATGTTGCCGTATGGGAACAGCTTCTGTGTATTTCTGCTCTTGTGGACCACTTTCTCCCTTATGCTTCTCTGTTGTGTCTCTGACGTTATGTTTGATCTCACCTATACAGTATTCTCAGGAGATGAGAGGGACAGGTGTGTGGCTTAAATCAGTGTGAAGTGAGCCAGACATGGTTGGTGTGTAGTGTGGTGTACAGTATGGCATCCGGTGTGTTTCAGGAGCTTTGTCCCACAGCTGGGTGCCAGACGTGTATACATTTTTGCCCCACGTCTCAGGCAATTTCCTCCCCTTATGTCACTGTAAATGCTCACAGAGACATCGCCCCCTTTTTAAGGGTTCAGATATGTGCTGTAAAGAGGAAGAAGCATTTGCCTTCTGGTTATGTGCTCCAAACTGGGATCATACTTTACACCTGCTGGTATCTGTTCTCATTTCCCACCCCTGGATGGATCTTGGATGGATGACAAATCCTGTGAGGTTGTGGCCCTTTAAAGAAAGTGGTGGTTAAAAATGGCTATATTTGGAATATGAGGATGGTGGTAACTGTTCGTGAATTATGCAAAACAAATGTCTGTTGTCTCAGGAGAAACAGTAACAGAGATCCTTTGACCTTCCTCACCTCTCTGTTCTGAAGCCAGCGCTGAGATAACAGCTAGAGATGTGTGGGGCTTGCTTCTCTCTGATCCTCTCATCTTGCTGTAGAAGCTGGTGGAGAGCTACGCCGCCTGATACCATGGCCATATTGACACTGCTGGACCGCTGCAGCCCTTAAACCCACAGAAGGCTATCTGATTTCCTTCCAAGGGATCCCCAGAGAGCGAGAGCTTCCATTTTTCTTAACTTGTGTATAAGTAAACTGCAGGACCTGGCTGGGAGGTCAAATCAATCTCTGCTATTTATTACATAGAAATGTGACACTCCGTCTTAAATGCTCCTGTCCCAAGTGATTTAGCTCCGTGTCTGCGTTATGTCTGCAGAGAGTGCACTGGTGTGCGTGTGTGTGTGCATGCCAGTGAGACGGGGAGCGGCATTTTACGACCATTGTTCCAAATTGTCTTTTTCTCCAAGTTGTCTCTTGTAAACAAAGATGGGTTAATATGCTCTTTGAAGACAGTTTTATGTAAAGCTTTTAGCCCTCGTGTATGTATCATATTTACTGTAAGTACACTTCAAACGCAGGGGCAGGCTAATGCAATGAGAATGAGTAAGGATCGTAGTCATGCACAGGTCAACTCTTGAACACAGCACCTAAATATGATCAGTATCTCATGCTAGTTGAGCGCACTTTGATGCTCATTCGGGTTATGTCTGCATTAGGTTGTTGAGACAGTGCAGGAAAATAGGACAGTGACACAGTCATTAGCCCCTAAAGAGGGATGCAATCCTGTTTCTGTGGGAAGCAGAGCTCTGTTTACTGCGTGACAATGTGATATTGTGCGGCTCATGCTGTCTTAATTGGAAACAGTCTCACCCCACAAAAGGTGCATAAGACCCCTGATTTCGTGAGGCAGTCTCACCCCTCCCCTTTCCCACCACCACCACCCCTCCTCCTCCCTCCCCCTGAAGAGCAGCAAAACCCCCTGAAGCATTTCCTTAATCCTCCGGAAGATCATGCTCTCCCACTAAATGTGGTACCTGTGGACAAACAATGGATTTTTCCATAATAATAAGTTGAAGATTTCATTATGAGTGTCTAATGGATGGACGGGTCTAGGTCTGAGCAGATACACAGAGAAGCTTCCTTTTGATCAGCAGCATAGGGTTAATCCATGGTAAGAAATAATGGAGGTTTAGATGGGGGGGTGGCGCAGTATTGAGCTGGGCTGAATTTACAGCTGAGAGGGCTCAGTAAAAGGATGATTTTTAGAGCCTCTCGCTGCGTATTGAAGGGAAGACTGTCTGACAAGTCATCAATGAGCCCCGCGCTGTACTAAACTAATGAAAGCTGCATTTGATCTTCTTCGAAGAGGTTCAATACCACTCCTGCTATTATTTAAGTCCTCAGCTTCACCCAAACCTGTTTTCAGATCCACAAAAATCATTAAATTGCACAGTGAAGTAAACTGTGTTTGTAAGTATCGGATGAGGAGGAAATATCTAAACTGCTTATAATGTATCCCTGTTGATTGCATCCAATAGACACTTCCTGACTTGTTTTGTGCCTGTCTGAGTCTTACGGCTGATTTAAGTTCAGTTAACAGTAACATCTATGTAACGTAGTGTAGATTCATGTTATTTATATTACACTTGTAAATGTTAAGGATGTGCACGTACAGATTTGTCAGCAGCATAGGCTTTTGTCATCTTGTGTGGTCTTATCACTTCAGTCATTGTGGTGACACTTCTTTTCTAATGGGCTCGAATGTGAACTAGTCTGCAGGACAGCACTTGAAGCTTTTTATGTGTGTTTTGACCTTGTCTATATTCAGCTACTCTGCTCTCAAAGGAGCCCACCTTAAACTCACATCCTGTAACCAAACACCAGATCTTAACTCTTAACACCAGATCTTGCTCATTTTTACCAAAAAACTGAGGTGTGGAGCCAACAGTATTATTTTTTCATTGAACCAAAATAATGATTAAACCTGTTTGTTGAACTTATATTCAAGCTCAAATGATAAGGGCCAGCCCAACCACACTTGAGAAGCAAGCAGGATGAAAGATTTGGTCTGAGCTTGTGCCAAGGAACAGGGCATGCATCATCTGCTAACATCAATGATGGGTCTGTACCGCAAACAAAACAGCCCATCCTTGCACTTGAACTGCAGTGATTCAAGGTTATGTTAACTGAAACATGTTGAAGTAATAATATAAACACTGTGATAACCCAGGAGTTTGGAAGATTTCAGTAATAAATCTGGCCAGAGGGGGACTGAGTGAAATTTGTGATGACATCAAGTGGTTGTTAGTGTAAAAATCTCCCATTATGCATCTGTTCTGCATCTATTTGCCGCTCCTCTCACAGCAGGTATAGCGGTGGTTTAACTGAATGTTGTAAATGAATTAATGAATACTGCAGAGTGATAAATAAATATGGATAAAACACAGTTGTTTTTTGCAAAAAAAATTTGTTGTAATTAACACATAATTGTTACAGCAACTTAAGTTTGCTTTTCATGACATTTGGCCTTCCAATACCATTGTCTGAGAGAATCAAGAAAAACCTATTTTATTGATTGATTTGATTTATTTTTTAAGTCACAAAGTGTCACTTCATCAGGTGACAGGCATGTCGGGAGAAGTCATAAACGCTGTGAGAGAGAGAACAAGAGTTACAGAGCCTGGTGGATGGTGGAGTCAGAGAGAGAACAATGCAAGATAAGGGCAGGAGTTGAATTCTCACCATTAGAGAGAGGCTAATAAGGGAATGCAGAGTGGAGAGAGAGCGGGAGAGAGATTCAAGGTAGAAGAGAGAGCTGCTGGGCCATGTAGAGAATAGGCCTGCTAATCCTCACATATATATTCTCCTAATTAATCCTGATTACCACTTTTTAATCGGCCTGCTCAGCCTGCCCCAGAATAAAGTGACACTTCCTAATGAATTAAACCTGCAATTTACAATTGGTGCACTATTCCCTCTGTTGTTTTTTTTTTTTTTTTTTTTCAGCCTCCCATATTGGTCCCGTGTGGGAGCCTCCAGTCTGTCAGTGGCGTGTGGTCTCACTCCACACTAGTTAACTGCTAAATGCTTGGGTCACACCTGCGCCCTTTTATGGGGTCTGGCAAATCAGTGGGGCTAGTGTTGTGAAGGGAGTGATCAGTCCAGCCACTCCTCTTGGTCAGGATACGCAAGACAAAGACATTAATACGGAGAGTGGCAGCTGTATATATGCACAAGGTGTTTAAGATATTAGAGAAGAAAGCTTGCTGATGAAGCCACATTGTGTGGTCCTCTCCATCAATCCACTATCCACTTCTGAGTTCCCACTGAATTTTAAAAAGCTCTCATAAAGATTTCCATGTCTCTGGCTTTGCTACTGTCCACCAGAGGTGTGATCAACCTCAACCCCTTGGTCAGTCTACTGTCTAATCCAATGAAATGCGTTTAGGTGCAGAAAAGGTAAACAGATAGATTGCTGACCCTGCCGTTACTTCCGGGTCAGCAGCACCCGGTGGCCAAGCGGCTTGAGACCGCAGCAGTAATGAACTCTGTCCCCCTGCGGTCGGGCCCTCTGCCTCCCTCATTTGAGTGGGTCCATCCCTGGGAGATGGGATCCTGTGAAGCAGTGATTGTTTCCACGATTAGGTGGGAAGAGTAGTGGAGCCGTGCTTGGGGATCCCTCCCATGGATTCACTCCCTCTGCAGAGCCCTGGCTGAAAAACAATAGCCAGCTGTCGCCCACTAGCTGATGTGCCTTTGATCAGCCAAATGAAGGCTGCTGGCATTTCTTATGGAGTGGAGATTGCTTATCGATCTATATCAAAATATTCATGCTAATCTCGGGCAGCGGAGACTATTTTCAAGCCGGGTTAGCAATCAGAGCTGCCGTCCTGTCTGGAGCAATTCGCTGAGCTGGGAAGTCTAATCAGCTCAGGGTCCTGCAGTCAAATGCACTTTGCCGTTTAAATTTGGACCCCTGACATTGATGGAGGAGTCCAGAGAAAGGTGTTGACAAACCAAATTGTTTGTTCCAGCACTATTTTGCTAGAGATCAAGTCCAGAGTAATGCGCAGTGAATTTGTTCATTACTAGCAGGGGTTGGAGAGGAGAGGGCTGAGGTTTCACCCACTCTCCACTGCAGGAAGACTAGTGTTTCAGAGTTGGGGGGAGATTGAGGGGTTTGGGCGGGGGGGCAGTTTGATGGTGGTGGTGAGGTTATGCATGTGTTTGTGGTGTGTGTGTTTGGGTGTCTGTTCTGCTCCAGGGGATTGGTAGCTGTGGTGTGTGTGTGTGTGTGTGTGTGTTACAGTCGTTCTGGAGAGACTGTATGAGTTTGTGACAGGGAGGTTGAAGGGGAGCAGTGGACTCGCCGTACTGGATACACTGGGAACAACGTTTGTGTCTTGTGAACTGCCACAGTATCATCAGCTGATTTCATTGTTTTAAATACGCTGTGAAGTATGCCATTGGTTTTTATACCTGCTCAGCTTATCATTTGTATAAATCCCTGAATATGTCCTCTAGCCACTGTTATTTAACACACTTTTGTCCTCTAACAGAGAAAATGTTCAAATGAACCCAAGCAACCTGAGACAAGCGATATGCTATAGAAAGAAGTTTTTATTTGCAGATTATTACAGTAATTTTCTTGGTGTTTCTTTATGTATAAGTTGATTTGATTATTTTCATAATAAGAAATATGAAATATCATGTAAGTGAATACCACAAGTCTTGTACAAGATGTGTGCAAGGTCTCTTTGATCACATTTTATGCTTCCTTACTTCCTCTTGCGAAAGCCCCTCCTCTGTCCAGTGACGCAGGGCGTTCTAAATCTGTCCCAGTACGTTAATACTGTCATGCAATTATTGTGCAAAGAAATCTGTGAAGAAAAAGCATTGCCAGAATGGAGAGATTATCCTGCTGGAGGGTTGAAGGGCTAATGTCTTGCCATATGGCCCAGATTGTAATGTGCAGTGTCCTGCTTCAGGGTCAATCATACATCAAGTATTAGTGTCAGGTGGGGATTAATGCTTAATGTTCCCTCACCTCCAACATAGCACACTGTACTCTACCTGGCTCTGGTTACTGCCCTGACATGATGTATTGCTCATGTTAGGTAACTGTCTGAGCGTTGTTGTGTAATAGCAGTTTCATATTGAGAAAATCGAATTAGCAAAAATAAACATAATTTATTATCATACAGGACAAGAAGTAACTAAATAAATAATAATATAAGAACAATGATGATAATAATTAGCATTGTTATTATTCAGATACACTGTAGTTATGAAGCTTTTGGGGAAAACAACAAACTTCTCTTTGTTTGTTTCCTGTTTAGCAGCCTGTCACCTCTGAAAAATTCTTCCTGTTTGTGTTGCCGCACAAACCACCGATTAGCAAGATTATTGCTATTGTTGACTGATGCAGGGCCATACATTTTCACAGAGGGTGATTTACCCCACACTTATGGCATAATGCGTGGCTTGTACACACTGCAGCCGTGGTATTGCTTCTGTGTGCATAATCAAGATTTATTTTTCAGTTCCCACGCTGATATTTAGTTTATATAGATTATTATTCATCCAATATAGTGCGCTGATATGTATGCCAAAAAAGAAGCTGTAATTTGATGCAGAGTAGAGCACGTTATGCATAACCATATATTATTTGGTTATTGCTGCTGTTAAAAGCATCTTAGTTTTTCCTAAAGGCATTTCTCTGTCACTTTATAAGGAATGTGTATACAGTACTTGTGCAAGATAGTAATTGCTATGGATCTTGCGGTTGCCTTAAATGGCCCAGTGTACCCAGCCTGCCTTTGTCACCCGGTAGTGTGTAAAGCCAAGTCCTAGCTAGGGCATTAACCTAAATGACTATATAAGTAATTAACCTCATAATCCCTTTTTGACTGATTAGAAATGATAGGTTCTTGCTCAGTTGACACGAGTGCCTCTCCATATGAATCCTCTCAAAACAAAGTGGCAAACACAAATGTCAAGGGGGCCAAAACGTAGTGTATTGTAACCTCGAGAAACATGATGATGGAGAGGACGGGTTATTGGGTGGGTGTGACATGGGAAGGTGAGATGTTTCTCTGTGTATGTGTGTGTGTGAGGTTCACATATGTCAGACGGCAGGATGTAAGGTGCAGGTGTCGCCAGGCTTTGGTGCTGCCTGTCACCTTGTGAATAAACAGCAGTTGTTCTTTGGGGAAGGCGGGACTGATTCATGCGAGACTGGCGGAACATGGCAGATGGATGTACTTTTTCATATGTGTAAATAGTCGCAGCTAGCTATTAACATACCTCCGTGCAGATGGCAAACTGTAATAAAGTACAGGTGATAAAACAAGCCTCCTCGTCGATGGCTGACGCCCAGCCGATGTTTGTTCATTTTTACATACAGTGCAATATGTTCTGTAGCACAAGGGCACAATAACTAGTGGGGATATTTAGGAGCGCTTGTTGTTCCTGAATAGTAAACAGTTTTAATGTTGCAGTAAAAGCAGTTTGATCTGGTTTTGCTTCACGTACCAGAAGTTGAAAACTTACATTTGTACACTCACTTGTTTGATCAAATGAAAAACTTAGAAGTACGCACAAACATTTTCTTCTTCTGCTGACTCTACCATGAGGTTGGGTTTTTGTTTCCTGATGTGAACAACAAGCTAGAGCCAGCTTGTGTAGGAGCAGCCACAGGAGTGGTTACATGTTGGATCACGGGTGTAAGCTGACGTTGGAGCCACTCTGGCCCACAGCTGGTTCCCCTCCAACTAGATGATCTGCTCCTTCCTGACTCCAGAGACCAGAGGAAGAGGCTGAAAAACCCAGACAGAGAGTGAGAGCAGCAGAGACAGACGGGTAGACGCATAGAAGGGGGTTGAGAAACAGTTGAGGGGGAGTGTGAGTGAGAGGGAAAAAAAAAAAAAAAAGTGGGGGTGCTTGGCGTCAGCATCCAGATGCATCACAGCCACCCGCCACAGCGATGTGTGTGTTTGTGCAGGGCGTGCATGCATTTGTGGAGCCCAAGGACTTGTCGTCTGTCTGCTCCTGGTTGTGGCAGCCAGCTGTCAGGGGAGCTCAGGGAGAGAGTGGAGGCCAGGTGAAAGGAGGGCCAGCGGCAGACGAGGACTGGAGCCAGCGCTCGCTCACTCCAAATGAATGGTGACAAGAGCGCGAGAGCCATTGATCCACTGGTCAAAGCACCCCTAAGGCTGCAACCTAATGTGCTGAAAAAAGAAACATCAGCCCCAGTTGGGGCTCTGGGAGGGAGACAATCCTCATCGGATGAAACACACCTTCCACACAACATGCAGCGGATCAATAGAAAGAGCTGGTGGACATGGTCATCCAATACATTTACATTCATTATGGACAAAGTCATATGCAGAATTCTATTTTTTCATGCTGTTGTAAGACATTATTTGTAAGGTTAAATGAGTGAATACAGATTAGAGAATAGCAAGATTGAGTTTTATTTCATTTTTAAAAATTCATTTTGTAATACAACATTTTGCATTAATTAAATGTTTTTTATTCTGGGCATCTCTGTTCTCTAAGCATGCACTGTTGTTAATAATAATACAAAGATGAAGCAGCTTTTATCCCCTGACAGACATTTTAAAACAATTAAATATTTAACAGCTCTTTTGCCAGTACAGTATGTAAGAAATTACCCCTGAGAAGTGTTATTCATTAAATGTGTAAGGTTGATAATACTTTTCTAGTCAGGTGCTTGAAAAAGAAAAGATTTTCCTTTCTAATAACATTTGTAGTGAAACAAAATCCACAGTTGATCACACATATCAGCGACTTAAGGGTATTGTTGTAATTGTTTTTTGAGCAATGCCTCAGAGCTACAGTACATATGTTTGAGGTTAAGAAAAAATATGCAGTGAAAGTGCGTCTAAGATGCAGCGGAGGAAGTAGCCAAGGGGCTTAGCTAACAGCAGACAGGCATACAACCTTACACTACAACAGCATTGTGAGATAAGTGTAATTCTGATAACTACACATCACCGTGGGTAATTACCTGTTGTGGTCCACCTGACTCTTTACTATTCATTTGAAGAAAAATTACATGAATACAAAACTTTCCCTAAAATTAGTTTTTACCAAGAGCACATTAAAATCCATCAGTAACTGTGAATATTGAGTTCTGTCCAGGTGCTTTGATATGGGTCTTACTTGGTGCAGTGACACTTGATTGGCTGGTGTAACCTGAGCCAGGCAGCAAGGCAAAGAAGAGCCCTCTGTGGGTGTAGCGCCGAGCTGATTGATCGGTGATACGGGCTGAGGGAGATGATTGATTGATTGAGGTTGGTTAGGCGACAAACAATGCAGCGCCTAGACCATCAAGGTGCAGCCCTGTCAGTGACAATAATCCCTGATTGCCTCTGCTCCCTGCCTCCCCCTCCTCTCACCCACTTCCCCAGTACACCTCTCCATCCCCTCCTGTGGGACTGCACATATAATCGTATATGTCCATGCACAAACACTAAGACACATACCAACAAACGCACAAAACATGAACCCTACTATGGCACTTACACATACAAACTCATATGTACTTTCACAAGTGTAGACTCTGATTTCTGGATTCAGATGTTCAAATCTTTTGCCTTTTTTCCTGTGTTCACAATCAGCCCCATCCACTCACCCCAACTCTGGTAAATATCAGCAGCATAAGCAAATAGCTCTATTTTTCTTAACTACACACCTGGATGTGTGTTTGTGCATGCGTTTGTGTGAGTGCTCCACCCGCTGCTGCTCTGCACACAATGTTCAGAGCAGAGCAGCCAATGGCCCTGGGCCTCTCACGCATATTATTCATATTAGTGTTGATTCTAAAAAATTAGTCGCCAGGATATCCCTTTGAGATTGCAGAGATTATCAAGCTCAACTTCAAATACTTCCCAGATTCGGTTAGATCACCACACAGCATCCATTAGCTGGCGAACTTTGTTTCAGGGCATCAATCAGGTGGTGTTATGCACTAGCCAGAGAGAAACATGGGTGTCTTGGTTTTCCTTTGCTTTTGATAGTTCCCCCACTCGGAGCATAGCTAATACTGCACCCAGCTATTATCCCTAGATTCATCTGATAATATGAATTTCTATTATAATTTCATTAAGACCTTCACAACATCCTTTGTTTCTGATTTAACTAATTCAAGATTTTAAGTTTGCTTTCTTGCATAATGTTTCCTACATGTCTGACAGCCTTCCCTGGAGCTCTTCCGCTCAATGTGGGCCAGTTGGCAGGTCTGCTCTGCACATTTGGTTCATGTCCCACACATTTCCTATCTGGTGGGCATCACAGGCATTTGCTTTAATTGCTAGGCGTTCTCCGACTGAGTGCAGCTTATTTGTATGTTTGTTTGCCTCCCTGCCTGAGCTATTGGTAATCTATTCTCCCTTCTTAGCAGGAGGAAACTCAGGCAGCCAGTGTCTGGATTCATTGAACTGGCAACAGAGTTAGTGCATTATCATGCTGAGTTAGACGTGGAGACATACTTGGCTGGCTTTCCTTGATTGCAACTAAAGACCAGATAGCTCAACTTTTCTCAGTAGTTTGGAGTAGTGGTACATTTCCATAAGATGTGAAGAGTTTGTAAAATAATATGACGAGACTAAATAAAAGAAAATAGGAAAAGACCTCTTGTGTTAAGATTTGCAGGGCTGTATGTGACAGTGATCCATACAGTGTTTGTTTGACGCAGTTATTGAGAGATTAGGATTTCTTATCCTTTGGAGGAAAATACATGGATGATCTGTGAGGAGATCAAGTGCACAAAAAGCAGATTTTGTCGATAATCCATCTCTGAATAACAGACTGACAAGTCAACAACACTAATCGTGGTTGTTTAACAATCACTTCCTTGTTCTCTATTTTTTGTTTGTACCTAAAAACACATATCAATATAAATTGGAATTTATCCTGTAAGAGATAAGATGTACTACACATCCCACCGCAGTGATAACATTGTTTATTATAAATAATACCATGCAGAGACTCAGATGAAAGCTGTTTATCTAAGATAAAAAAGACCTTGAGAGTACAGACAACAACCAAAAAGTGGAATTAGCTCAAGGAGCAATAATATAATAATTTTGGCATACACAAAAGTGAAACATTCAATCAAATGAGTTCCGGTATCTTATCTTATAACAAATGTTTATGAGTTAATACTGTGTCCTTGCTGTTCTTTAAAAATACACTTAATGGAATAGAAAAGCAGGAAAACAAGCTCTCCAACCTCAGCCTTGTATCGTCACTCATCTGTTTTCAGTCCCATCATTTTTTTATGTTTCTCCTGTGGTCAGAATACGGAAACAGCTTTATCAATTTTTAGGAATATGACAATGTAATAATCTAATACTACACAGGTTTCTAGCCCAAATTAAATGCAAGGCATGGTTCTAGCTGCGCATTGACAGTGCTGTTAGACAAAGTTTGACCTAAAATCAGTCATCAACTGTGTGTGTGTGTGTGTGTGCGTGCGTGCGTGTGTGTGTGTGTGCGCGTGTGTGCGTGCGCGTGTGTATGCACGTGTGTGTGTGTTTTTCTGTTGCCCCAAAATGGCTCAAAATACAACTGCACTTTGTGACAGGAGCATTTGACCTTGTCTAAACAGGCGGGTAAATCCAACACAAACCCAGTAATCCTCTACCCTGAGTTGCTTGACCGATTCTGACAGACCACATACTGTGACTCTTCTCTTAAGCTCAGCCAACTTTAGAGTGAATCACTAAAATCAACAAGGTTACAAGAAAACTCGTCTGATTTAAAAAAAAAAAAAAAAAAAAAAAAAAAAAAAAGAAGCACAAATCCTCTGCTTAATAATTTATGCGCTGACTCATATGCATCTGATCTGGCAGGTTGTACAATGGACATGGAAATGTACGTCTCATATTCACATTATCTGAGAACCAGTCTCACAGGTTTCATTGCTACAGCAGCATTTTTCACAGCAGTGATGCACAGTGAGTCTGCTGAGTAATCTAGTAATGCTTGAACCTCCTTAACCCGACTCACTCATACTTGCTCTGTGTGTCACAATTCAACAGAGAGCTAAGCACAGCGTGGGAGAATTATAGATCACAACTGAAGCATATTTCTGTTAGATTAATACAGCTGCATACTAAGGTCTTGACAGAAGTGTGAAGTATGTTTAGTAAGTGCATAATTATGACATCTGTTACCCTCCACGGTAGCTCTTAGCACAATATTAACTGAAGACTCAACAGGTTTAAGTACAGTATGTGTTCACGCTATAATAGCATGTTTAATTGAAATATGACTGGGGTGTAATGAAGATTAGATTAAAGCCGGAGATAATTGTCTGACACACAGATAATTGAGTTGCAATCCTCAGGCAATGAAGAATAGCTCGGGGAGAAGAAAGAAATAATCATGGCCCTTTGCTAGAGAGGAATAAGCTCATTTCTCAGTGATGGGGGACATAAATTCAGCAGTCAGATTAAAGAGTGATTAATCAAAGCAGTAATCCACAATTTGAGTGGAATCAGAATGACATGTCGGTTTTATGTAATTTACTTTTCTGTCCTCTCCCAGGAAGAGTGGGAGCTCTTTTAAAAAAAATTTTTTTTTTTTTTTTTTTCTCCCCTTCCTTTGGAAATTTCTTATTTCTGCTCGCAGGATGACTTTATGAATGATCTGATTGCAGGCGGGAAGAGAGGTTGGCAAAATGTTTTCATCTCTCTCTCCCCCTTAAAATAGCACAGGACAGTGTTTGTGCTCTCCCAAACATATGGTCCCACGTTAGTGCCTGGGCTGGTTCAAAAGGGATTAGAGCCTGTGGATCTAAGTGTCTCTGTGTCAGCGGTGGCACCCCGCTGCATTCTCAAGCCTCAGCACCGCCAAGCACTGCTCAGACATTCAAATATGAGCTCACACAAACGTGTACACCACACTGACCTTTGGGCCTACTTCTTTTTTTCTGTGGGTGTTACCCCTAATTTATTTTCTTTTCTTTTTTTTTTTTTTTTTTTTTTTTTTGTAATGTCGTTGCAACAGATGCATGCCAGTGTTTCCAGCCACAATTGTTTGAAAAGATTACACTTAAATTAGCACATTCTACAGTAACATCAGCTGTGATGAGAACAGGCTGAGAAGATTGGATAAATGAAGTCTGTCTTGAGTCAGACACCAGACACACTTAGCAAGCAACAAACAAGAGATACACATTTTCTGAATTAGAGAACAATAAACATAAAAGACTAAAACTGAGCCATTATTGTCAAGCCTGCATTGAAGCATGCAATAAAAGTACTCTGAAAGTGTGTACCTCGGTGAAGCACAGTCCTTTAAATGTCAATATTGGAAAGTGTTTGAATCATTTCTATTTAAAAAACTGGATCTGCGTCAGAATATGGATAATACTCATTATTTATAGAACACTTTTTAATTCACGTTCACATTACAAGGTTGCGTTGGGATTTCTATATTTAATTACATTCAGTTTATGATATTGGAAAGAGATCTACAATATGTGCAACTACAATAGGCTGCGAGGCTGCACACTCCACAGCTAAATGCTAACTAAGCTCATTTAACATGCTGAAAATAACAGTCCTGACACATTGTTTGTAGCTATAACTTAACATGGTCACCATTTAAATGTTTGCATGTTAGCATGCTAACTTTGGTAATTGGCATAAAGACAAACCACAGCTCAGACCAATGCAATACCACAGTGTTGCGTGTGTTTGGTTACAAACCTTACAGTGACTTTTATAGTAAACCTTTGAATAGTTGCTGGTCACTTCAAACCACAGATGTTGCATATTAGGAAAAATCATGGGATCACCAAAGTCATTAGGATACATCATCTGCTAACCATGAATGTCTATAAAAAATGTGTGCCGGCCCGGGGCATGTAGACATTTCACAGGATATACTGAGGATATATATATATTTTTTTAAATCAGGCTTTTAAAATGCCTTTCTTACATTAATTGAATTAAATGATTGATTTTTTTTTTTTTTTTTATATATATTTAGCCTATGATGACCTGTCACAAGTAGATGTTTTAAGGAGGCAAAAGGCAAAGAAAATGATGGAAATTTAAACCACACTGAAAAATTCCTGAATTTGAATAATTAGATTTTTTTCTACCAAACTAATTGAAGTTTATTTAGTTTTTACCGTAACTTATTCTCTCACAAACAAAGACAAGGTGAAGCAAAATTTCTTGTCAAGGCTATAAAAACTAAAGGAATATCTGCCTGGTCATCGATGCCTTTAAATTTTTTTGAGTTTAACTGCTTCTATTTTGGTTAAATTTAAATTAATTGTTCTTACTTAAATCTCAGGTGTTTGTCGGTTTACCTCGGCACGAGTGAGACGTTTCAGATTCAACCAAATCTGTGGAAATCCACAAATTGAAAAATATAGATTTTTGGGTGAAAGGACCTGAATCAAGGAGGTTAGAGGTCAGTTGGGCTCCCTGCACCCAGAGGCCCATTTTAGAGATGTGAATAATTTAAACTGTGCTCAGAGGGGAGGGCGGTGTACCATTACAACGCAAGGAGAATGTGGATGAAAAAGGCAAATTACTAAGGGCAAAGGGCACAAGTAGGAATCATCACTATTTAGTGATTACCATGGAGACCAGCTCAGCTCTGTGGAGTGAAACAAAGATAAGCATAGCAACTGACCATCAACTAAAGACTAAAAAAAAAACCTACACCATCCAGTAAAAGGAAGCAATGAACTGATTTGACAAAGTGTAGATTGTAATTACCTGAGGTGGGTATGTCACAGATAGAAACCTGGGTACCAATCATTGACTGGTTTGATAGAGATGTGCATCAGACTCCTCAGATCATGAGCAGGCATTACCTTTTAGTTTAACATGATGACTTCAATATTGTGCCCCACAATCACCTCCTGAGTCCACTGTAGTCATGGTGCAGTCTGCGCACATAAATTCAACTCACCTGTTTGCACCACCAGCTGCCCTGTGTGCATTTCTCATAAATTCATTAGACCTATAGATTTGTAGGCACATCTTCAAGGACTAAAATCATAAACAATTCCTGCAGCAAGGTCACAACCTCAACAGCAAAATGGTTAATCCCCGAGCTGATGATAACAGATCAACAAAAAGGAAAAAAGATGTTATCCGTGAATCGACTGTCTGCTATTGATGTTGGTGTCATTATCTCCAGATTGGCTCTGAATTAGAACAATGGCCATTTTAAGTACCATTTCCTCTTCCTTCCAGCCTTCTGCATGTGGTACACATTAGGCATCTTGCCATTAACCCAGATATCTTTGTTTCTATCTTGATTCATGCCCTCTGCTTTGGACAGATTTATAATAACTTGGCATTAAATGACGGAGGTCAGTGTTTTATTTTTCAAGTTTAGTTTTTCCATAGAGTTGGCTATTGTTAATGATATGTTAATGTTTAATGTTTTGCTTCTTTGGTTTAGTTATAATCTGAAATGACAGATCTATAATTTAAAGTATCAAACAATTATGAAATAAAATCACAGTGAATGAATATAAATGCACTCCATATATTACGTGCTTTTGAGTCAATTTACTTAGGTTAGCAAAAGTATTCACACTCAAAAGAGAAAAAATAAACAAAAGCCAGTCTCACTAACATTATAAAAGACCAGGGAAAAAAAGAAAAGGACAAAAAGATGTTTGTTTGCTTCAGCATTGGACAGGGCTGTAAAAACATGTTGATTGAATGGGAATCTACAGCCCCACCTCTTTGTGGGTATCTATAGGCGGCTAGTAGGATTCAGGGTGCAAAGAGGAAGGAGCTGGGAGGTGGCAGACAGTGGGCAGTTACACACTACAGCGCACTGGGTCATAGGAGGAGCCAGGAGGACAGAGAGTGTTGTTCCCAGAAGTCAACTGCAGTGAGGCGGGGCGTCAGCCAGTACACCAGCGACCTGCCTTCCCTCTGCCTTTCCTCTGCCTTCCCTCTGCCTTCCCTCTGCCTTCCCTTTGCCTTCCCAGCTGCTGGGAAAGATGGAGATACCAGCAAATCTGTGTTTGTTCAGCCACTCCACAAATATCCCCTCTCCAGATTGCGTCTGGCTGAGGAAACGGCACTTGACTAGGATTCTGAAATGATTATTGGTGGCAGTGTCCTTCTGGGGCTGCTTTTCTAAATGTGCCAATAAATTTCACATGTCCAGCTTTGTTTTGCTTTCATTAGGCCTCTAATCTCCGTCCCAGGGCCAGGCCGATTCTGCCATGAGTGAACTCTCTGTTTTCTCTAGAGCCAGTGATTAATGACTGGACAGCATCATTACCAATGCTCTGCTCTGGAGTTACATATCTGCCTCTGCTGACACAATTCAACAAACAGCGACACTGCACCCACTGCAAGTGTGCATATATGTCCCTGAAGGTGGTGTACTGTTAAATGTTTGTTAACAGGCATAGTTCCTCCAGGATTAAATGTTTTTTCAGGTGTTTGGTTTATGTTGTTTGTAATGTTGAATTTAACCTCTTGGTTCACACAGTGACAGTCATCACATAGTTTTACAGTTTCTCTCTGATGTAGTATTCATATCTCTGAAGTCTCGAACATGGTCTAAGGATTGCTAATGGACTAAAGGAATCTGACCTGCCAACAACCCCTTCTCTTTTACTGCTTGGCATTGTTCATCTTTTCCAATTAAATCGCATATGCCCATAGCAGTCAGCTATTAACTTGACATTTACAGTACTTTTATCAACTCTTGAGTGCATTGATTCATAACAGTCATGTACGCACTCATCTCACGGGATATTAGTCACCCATTCCCCTGATGCTGAAATATCATATTTTCACTCTTTGTCTCAGTCCTGTGCCTCAGGCATGGAGACATATGCATGGCCCAACAAACCACAGCACCATAAACCCCGCCTTTGTGCTGCATTATACATCCGGCTAAGCTGAATGTGAATGTGTTTCCACATGACTAATAGATGATGCGTGCTGTCTGCCAGGCCAGCTTTAATTCTAGTTGAAGGCCAGACAGTGTGCGTCGGGAACAGGAAACCCATGGTTTTGTTTTTTCTTTTCTCTTTCTTTTTTTTTGTGAGGTGAAAGAAACACACCTGTAGAGTGGAGCCAGCAGGTGCTCTGCCTCTCAAATCCCAACACCTTAACTGTCTTGGAAATGATTATGCCGCCTGCAAACTGGCTGCTGGAACGGAGGTGGAGATGAGATTTCCCAGAGGAATGGAGCAGTCCTCTTTATGTATACATGTAAAATGTGTTAATAACAATAGCATAAATATTGTCCTAAATATACATAATTATTGCTCAGGATTTACTAGATCCAGTTTTATGCTCTTCACAGTGGTTGGTTGAGAATTTAATAGTGCTTGTTGTTAAATATTGATAACATTTAAACTATACTTTCTGCCCTGGATCCAGCAACACCAATTGATACTTTACCCAGGTCACATCCAGTCAGTTTATTTATATTGCCCAATATCACAAATCACAAATTTGCCTCAGGAGGCTTAACAATCTGTGCAGCATCACACACACTCAGTCTGCAGACACTCTCTCTGGACCTCAGTGCAGTGTGCCATGAAGAGAAAAATCTTTAAAAAATGGCCCATCTCTACGTTGATGAATGATATTTTCTCAGCAGTGAAGCTTCCGATGCTTATTTTTCCCTTTTCCAAGTGTTATTTTTTTCATACCAGGTTGAGTATTTCCCCAGCGAGTGAACAGGCCTGTCATTCCCATATTAAACAACGTTGGCCCAATAAATGGACACCACCTGTTTAAACGGTCAGTGCCATGTTGGGGTCAAGCAGGGTCCTATTTGATTGGCCTCATCGAATGGTTGGAACACGCCGCATGCCCTCTGTGGTAACTTTAAAAAATGTTCAGGAAGTTTGGTTCACCCTTTACGGCCTAGGACATTTCCTACTACAGGAGTTAAGCACTCAGGACAGGAAACCATTTGCTGTGGCTGTAAGATCTCTTTAATGACTGTCTAACTAGAAACAGGCCGGCCTAATTCAGTGCCTGGAGCCAGCAGGAATGGCCTTGCATCTAGACGTTGTTAGGATATTTACTGCTTCTTCGATGGGAGTCTTTTTGACACTGCTGCAATAAAATTTACAAGGAATCCCTTTTTAGCGTGATGCAAAGCAAAGTGTGGTCAAGAGGGGAAGAAACATGCTTGAAAAAGTAGCAGGCCATTAAAGTTATCATTTGTCTTTGTTTATGTGATCTGGGAACTACGGATGGCTGACATTTAAACAGCATTTGATCGGCTTTGTCCCCGGTTACCTCAGAATGCTATTGGTTGATGATCAGCAACATCTGACTTTGCAGTATGTCAGAGAGGGTAACTATGTAGAGTTGTTGGAGCTTAATTTCACTATACGTGAAAGGGTCAGTGTTGTCCTTGGAAAAAAGCTGCTGATTCAAACATATTAAGCTTTTAATGCCCTCTAACTTTCTCTCGACTGCTGTCAAATGTTATATTTCAAATCCAAGCCGTCTTCTTGTCACGAGAGCTGCAGGGCAACCATATGTACCTTGGAACTCAGCACTGAACAACTTACAGCCTTGGTAGCTGTGGGAGTGGTTATGGATTAGGGGTGTTTGTGTACATGTTCATGTGTTACATGCCTATGTGGGTGTCCATGCAGCGCCGTACACAGTGTGTCAGTGCTCCCGCTGACTGAGGAAATGAGCTGGGACCACCAGAGGTGATTGTGCATGTGCAAGCAGAGACCAGGATTGGCTTGCTCCAGTCACTGACTGACTACGCCTGTTCTGTGACCCACCAAGCCTCACCCCCCCCCCCAACCTTTGTTTAATAAGCCCAGGGAGTGGTAACCCTTTTTTCTAAAGTGCCACCGTGTCTGGACAAACTGACACACTTCAGTTTCACTGCAACCCCTCCACCCTCCTCTCTCTTTCTTCCACTGTGGATTTAAACAAATGCAGTCAAACCCAATTAGGGGAGAGTGAGAGCAGCACAGGAGAGGCACTGGTAATAGTAACTTTGTTCAGCTGGTTCCTGCTGTGACCAGCCCTCATTTAAATGAGCCGCTTGATAACCCTCAGAAATACGATCCCAGTGAGAGAGGGAGAGAGGCAGTCTCTCCACTTTCCCAGCGGAGCGTCTTTTAACAGGCCTCTCACCTCGCTGTGTTGGGGGGCACCACAGTGACACAGATGAGCCAGTTGGGACAGTGGAGAGAGGTATTCATGCTCTCTAACAACAATAATACTTGTCATGAGAAATACCGTATTGGAAAATGAATAAACAATATTAATGGAGGATTATTTCATTTCAGTTTTTTTTCATCTACATGATTCATATATTTCTTAAGACCAAAGCCTCTTGATAACAACACAACTATCAGAATAATGAGGTTTCCTGTGTGGGGAGATAAAAGTATAAAAGCCAACTTAGTACTCTTTACTGCTATACTCCATACTGGGCACCTACTGAATGGCTCCAATGTGTTAAACTCCACCCATCTGCGGCTCTGGGTGGGATAAAACAAGTGCTAAGAACAACTCCAATTTGACCTAGGTTTCCTGACAGCTCCTGAGCAAACTTTGAAGTGTTCTTATTATTGATTTTGTGTTTCTTGTTTAATGTGTCTCCCTGGCAGAGAACAGACGAGATGAGTGTTAAAATACTGTTATTCACATCATTGCATGAGGTAATGGAACAATTGATAAGGTGTGCTACTACCTACTAGGTAAACAATTCATCAGAAAAATTCTATCATCATTCCGTATCTATCCAAAGCTATATTTGTGACAAATGGGTGATTTGGTTTCTGAAGCTGAGGTCTGTTGCACAACATCACTGAGGAGGGAAACCAAGTATCTTTAAAAACAACCTATATCTTATTGTTTTTAGAGAAATTGTTGCCTAAGATACAATTCAATCCTGCCACGGACGTTTAAAATGTTTTTGTGACCCCAGAGATCAAGCCTACACTGAATACATGAATAACAATGCAAAATGTCAAAAGAAGTAAAAAAAAAAAAACAAAAAAAAAAAACGTATATTCTCAAAGGTGCTGAGCAGGAGTCCGTAATGTTACTTTTAACTTTACGGTCACAGATGAGAGAAATTAAGGAATGATTTACAGTCATTCATTTGTGCCCAAAAAGCAAGCAAATTGAATTTTTTTTTTTTTTTTTTGGACTACTGTATGTGAAGATGTGAATAGTTAGGCTTGGCTGAACCCTCTAGAATTGGGGCTTGAGGGGTGGGGTTGGGTCAGAGAGCTTTGATCCGTTCCTCAATATGTTTCGCAGCTGATCTTTGAGCTCCACTGCAGAGCTGCTGAAGGCAGATGGCCCCTTTGTCACTGTGAAAATAAAAATCCAATAAACATGGTAATTATACAAAATGCAGGACACTGTTGACAGGATCAATGGGCTGCTTTTTCCTCTTGTTCTAGCCCTGAGAATAACAAATACAATTTATGAGAGTTTTTGCACCACACACACACCAGCTGATAGCAACAGAGGTGAGACAGACAAACACCAAGCCCACCTGGATGAAGAACATATTGACACCTTTGTTTCTCCATCAAGAGGTTTTTCACTCTGTTGTTATGACAAATCAAATAAAAAGTGTTCGAGTCATACTAACAAGTTATACCAGTGATTACGCTAAATATTTCAAATTACAACACAGCAGCTCTTTTCATACCAAGGCCTGAAATCTCAGCCAGTTTTTTCAGTGTGATTGAATGTCTCCGTATTGCGCTGATAACAGGTCAGAGAGGGGAGCCTGTTGGGTCTTTGATAGGCAGTTAATGGTCCATGAGGCATTGGTAAGAGATATCTCTGAGAATCCACAGGTCTCATTGCCCTTATTCCCTTCTCCTCCCCTCACTGCAGCAATCAGGCTGTTACACCAGCCTGTGTTTCCATTGGCACTTTAAGGGACATGATTTACAGGACCATGAGGTTGATGTCAGCTCCAGAAAAATGACAAACAATAAAAACGGGGGATTCGCGCTCTAAACGCCACAGGACAATAGTATGACACCTATGGCATGGTAGAGATACATTTTAATGTCCTCTTTAGTGTGGAATAAAAGCATTCACTTGTACTTACGAGTTAGACAAATGTGTGTCATTCAACAACACTGGCAAGATGAATGGTTGTGGTCTTTTTTTTTTTTTTTTAATATGCATTTTCTAACCAGTTTATCTGTTACGCAGGATGGGATGATGTTAAATATGCGGCTCTGTATGGCCAAGTCACAGAGCAGGCATAGCACTGTTGCATTAATAACACAGATGTGGGGGTGGGCTGGGGTAGAGGGGTTACACGGTCAGGCCCTATTATATGCCACACTGAGGGAGCCTTTGTGGGTGCTGGGGCCACACTTTAAGTGGCTCTTTATTTTGGCTCTCATTACACGCTCCAATCCCACAGCAGATACTGTTGTATGTGTGTGCAAGGGACTTGAATGTAATGCAGAAGTCCCTCTGAGGAAGCCAGTGTCACTAACCAAACATTACTTTTCGCCTGCTCTGTTGGGATCAGTGAAGCCTCTTGCAGTCTCGTTGGAGCCCCAGCAGATGCACGACACCATACCTTGATTTATGCAGGCTCTTTTATTTGACATTTTTGTCAAACTTGATTACAATTATGTATATCAGAGCCCTTTTTGTTGCTGTTGATTGTTGCAGGGTGTTATAATCAGATTAATGTGAAAGGCCACAATAGCAGGCACAGCTGTTTGACAGGCTACAGGCGTCTGCTTGGGGGAGAAAAAAAAGACAGACTGACTAATAAAACTGAGGTGAACAGAAATTGTGACTTATTTTTGTAGCTATTGTACACAGCTGGCCAAATTTCAGACGGAAGACCATGCCAAACTCTGTCTTTGTGCTTTCTTAAAATTTGCACCATTTGTACCAGACTGGTACCAAATAACTGAAAAATGTCTGAAAGCCATCAGTTATTCAAAAAGACAAAACTGCACCAGAAGGTTTATGTGGTGGTGCCAGAAGAAGGCAGCTAAAGGAGCCAAATCAAAAGGGCTTATGTCCATGGTAATATTAATTAGCTCTGTCAATCTGTCAATCTTCCCATTACCAATCTAGCAAATTAAAAAAGGCTCCTGGTGTCTGCAAGATCATGATCCAGGTTGGTGTTTTCCAGACAAAGAGTATGTAACCAACTGCCTACCATCAGCATCTTTAGAAAACAGTTTTCTTCACCGACCCACAGGTCAGGCCAACGTCGAATAAAATGTGTTTGCTAGTTCAAACACAGTTGATATTATTCTCCAACATTTTCACAAACGTGTTTTTGCTAATTCCCCACAACCCTTCAACCTGTTCTGTTCTTTGAACCTTCAAACATGAAGGGGTGTTTTTTTTTTTAATACACTGACCTTTTGAAATATCTGAAGTCATATTCTTGACTCTGTCCGTGTGGCCATATATACATGGAGCCTTTATGTCATTACGCTCTCTTTTAATATCACACTCTGAGTTGTAAATGCAGTTGTGAAACTAGTGTTAGTGAAACACTAACAGAATACCACTGTAGCAGTGTTAAGCTGCTGCCAGCCGCTCACTCATGCTCATAGAGCCTAAGGCAAACATATTAATGTGTGAGAAGTACGTGGTGCATTATTTTTAGCCATGAGTGACACTGAGCTTGTAAACACAAGAATGTTAGATTGCATTTTTTTCCTCCAGCGCATTGTTTATGAGAAGCTGTTATGTGGTAAAAGTAAGAGATGTTGTGGCAAAGTGTAAAGTCTGAAGCCATCTGATCAGACCTGTGAATTTAACAGAGAATGATTTTGCAGCTGAAATTCAACAGCAATTGATTTATTAGCACACAGGGTCACCAATTAAGACCATTGACTATTAATGACTGATTCATATCTGGTCACTGGCTAATAATAACTGGTTTGGTCAGTAAGTCATTATCAAGTAGGAGCAGCAGCCGCCACCCCCACTCTCCTCTTGACTTGGCACAAACATTGTGGGTGTGTTTAAACTAGGAAGTAGCTGGATGCAGCCGCTGAGCCCTGCCTGTCAGTTCAGATGATGAATGAATCAGTTTCACATCAATCTGATGCTGAGCAGCTATAATTGGATTATTTACACAGCACAGAGGCACATGGGATCTGGCCATCTTAACCCCAGGTGGGCGCTGCACTTCTGCTCTCAGGCCTTGGACTCTGACCCACACTCAATATCCCTCCGCTGTGCCTTTTTATCCCAAACTAACAAGTCAACACTACTAAAATCGTCCAGTGATACCAGATTTCTGTTTGGTGGAGCTCAGATGGAGACTCGTCATATTATGACTTCAGAAATAAAGCAGAGGACGGAGGACAGGGCTTTTTTTGTTTTTATTTATTTATTTATTTATTTTTTTTGTTGAAGGCAAGCTGATAAATATTTGATATAAAAGTACTTATTTTTTGTCCTTGCACCATTCAATTGCCAACATACTGCACACTTTCAATCTCAGTCCAGATTTTTAAGTTCCTACTCTAGCCACAAAACTCGGATGACATTTATTACTATATAGATCCTTAGTCAGACAAATCAAGTGACACTTACAAACCACTTTTCACTTGGGAACCTGGACAATAGCCACTCCACACAAGTTATTAAAATGCACCTGCAAAGATAAATCATCAATTTTCACAAAAAAGAACTGAGGAAAACGACCAAAACACTCCTACACCTCCTCCGACATCATCAGATGTGCGTTTGTCACTTGAATCTCACAGTCTGTCAGAGACTTCCTGTCCTTGTGGACCAGCAAGCACAGAGTAAATCCTGTGAAAATGACAATTAAGGTCCAATTACACATCTTTCTCAAATCCAAACCTAGTTTCTAGGCAACCAGCAGGGACTGCAGTAAGTCAATGTTGTGGTCCAAAATTCCTCTCTAGGTAAAACCACAAGTTTTTTTTTTTTAATTTTTGAACTGATTAAACAAACGAGATTGAGCTAGTGATATAATCAGAGAGCTAGTAGGCGAAGTTTTGTTGCCTTGTAGAGCCACACTAACCTTTCTGTTTTTTGCTAAGCAAAGCTGGGCCCGCTCGCTCGTTCGCTCACTCACCCACCACCAACAGACGTGAGAGTAGAATCAATGTAACTCTCAGCAGGAAAGCGATTTAACTGATTATTTCACAAGTTATTGAAATATTACTTTAAGCATTCAATGTTGTCTGTGTGCGCAAAGTGACAGAAATGATTGTTTCTGTAATTAAAGGTAGAAGTCATGACCAGAAATGGATCCTCTGACTGTCATGTATTGATTTGAGACAGTAATCTGCAGGTAGTTACATTAAAGAATAAAATACTATCACCTAAACTAAAGTTTTTCCATGTCTAAAGTGTTGAACAACCTTTTCCAACAGACGTGAGTGTGATGTCCTGTTTCTGCCTTTGACAGAGCTATTTATTGTTGGAGAAATACTGTGCTGTCCATAGTTGATACTTGAACTACTTCCTGAAGTCATTAGACTATGATGGTACATTGTTTAACTGAGAGACTCTCATTGATAATATGGCTTGTGAGTGCAACCTTCAAGCCAAACAAAGATGTACTGTGAACCATTTCTTAAATACAGTGTCACCTTGCCTCTGATGTGTGACCCATAGTTCATGTGGGAGGAGTTTAAGTGACTCTATCTCCAGCCCTCTGGTGACAACTGTCAACACCAGGATAGAAGGTAAAGGGAAATCTGGTCTGGGACCTGTTTCTTTACAGTGGAGGCACCTGCATTACACCTCACGTTACTGGGGACACTGAATTTATGCTTATAGAAATGCAGCTACCCCAGAACAAAGTCTTGGCAGAGGACAGATTCATTTTGTCATGAAGCATTTTCAGTTTTATTTTAGCCAGTAAAAGTTTTAATAGAGCTGGATTTTTAACATTGGATTAATATGTAAATTTCTACGAGGGCTCTCTTCGGTTATTGCTTATATGATGCTTTTATGAGTTTGATTTTGAAAATGAAGAGAGCTATTGCAGATGAAATGTAATGTGCTACCTGGACAAAGATTTGAGTGTGACCTCTGAAGAAGTAAATCAAACAAAGTACAAATGGCATTTATCATTTCACTCCATGTTGCATTTGCTTATCTAATGTTTTTGTTGCAAGATGCTGTACAGTGATGTGTGACACACAGTAATGATACATTTTGTGTTTGTGTGTGGTGTCCAATATAGATATTTTATGTAGTAAGTTAAGTGCAGCAAATGTATTCACCAAAATTATGCAAATATATATATTTTTTTCTGACAAACCAATCAGATTTTTCTGCGACAGTCACTGTACAATGGGATCTCACTCAGTACCCACAATCCACATCACCTCCATGCTGCTGTCCACATGGGGGAATCTGTCAGATTAATACTCAAACTTCCCCCCTTCCTTCCTCACACTTACATGCTCTGATTTAAAAAAACAAACAGAAGTGTGTGCTGTCCAGTGAGAAAGTACATACCCATCTTTTTGCATAGTGCATAAATTCTGTGGAAAATTCCGCAGGATTGTTTTTTATTAGGGTAAAGTTCCCAGGAGCTGCATAGCCAATAAAAAGCCAACAAGATAAAAGAGCAGGGAGGATTAGGAAGGGATGAAAGCTGTAAAATTTTCCATATTATCTTGTGAAAAGCTATGTTCTCTGCTCTCTCTTGTTACATTTACCTTAATTATTCTGAAGGACAGCCGAAGTGGGAGTAATTTCAACTTTTAGCAAGTTATCCCCAACACACTCAGTACTAATTTGGATACTTTTTGCTTTAGTGTTTTGCCTTTAGTGTTTTGACATACGTCAAGAAAGTGGCCATGGACCTGGTCATAAATTAAGTACATTGTTGTGCTAAGATAACCTGCCTCCCCAACCCCCTCCCCACTCGTCTGTTTGCCCTGTGTGTTGCGTGTCTGAGAATCGCACCACAAGTCGCAGAGACTCATAAAAGGAGAGGCGAAGAGACATAGAAATATCTGGACCTTGCAAAGATAAACAAACTGAGGTATTCATTGCACATTTTATAGGCTGTCCTGAGAATTCTGTGCTCTCAGGACTTTTTGGTGCAACGTCAGTGCAACTTCAGTGCTGCAGATCAATTTGCACCATCAAAAGAACACACGCCGTCCTCCCATGTATAAAAGCAACTGCATCTGCACAAGACCAGGTCTATACACTCATACAGGCCCAGACACACACACACAATAAATAAATAGTTAAATAAATGGGCTTTACTTTGCCCAGTTCATGGATCGGTTTTCACTGTTTAGTTCTAAGAACCATCTGGGTCTCTCCTTTCACTCTGCTCTGTGGAGCACAGATGCTCCTTTTGTGGTGTGCTCCAAATCTTAATAAGCAGTTAAAATATTTACCGAGGTGGGTTTTTCTTTTCCCCACCAACCACATTTTCCTCTCATGTTTCTTTTTTTTATTATCGTTATTATTATTTATACCTTTTCACAGGCAAAAAATGGAGATGTCCACTAAATGTGATTGATTGGGCTTAAAAATGGCCATTATTACCATTAAGCTCCACATGTCAGCTGCTGCTTTTGTGCCGGCTGTATTTCTAAGCTAACCAGTGATCCATGAGCGCAGACAGGAGGGGGAAGAATGTAACGCTCTGAAAGAAATGCCCATTTCTCTATGGATCCTTCACTTGATTAAAAATACAGCTGCAGACACTAGCATTACAAGAGGCAGGCAGAGTCAAAGAAAGAGGAATGAGGAAAAAGGAGAAAGTGAGATGGAGAGTAAAGGGGAAACCCTGATGTTACAAGAAAAGGATCTCTGACTGAATTGGAGAAATAACTTCTTTCTGCTGACAGAAAAAAAAAAAAGAACAATGGCATATCGGGGGCAAATGTGGACATGTTTAAGAGCGTGCACGTGTAATTATGTGGCGAAGAGCTAACTGAGTTTCCAGCACACATGGGAATCAAAACTTGGGGAATGTGAGGAGGGGTTGGTGTGAATCTGTTTACTGTTGTTGTTACTAAACAGCAAGTTATCAGCCTACTGCATGCAGTTAGTCGCTGTTGACCATTTATTAAAGAAATGTGAGAAACACAACCATTTAAACCATGTTTAAAGAAAACCTTGAGGGTATTTGATGCACTTTGTTTTTTACATGTAACATTTGGCAGGATTCATTTTGTTCATTTAAAAAGAAACAAAAAAAGGAGCAGCAGCATGAAGGGAAAAAACAACAACAAACCATTCAAAAATAAACTATTTTAAAGCATAAATGTAATTTGAATCAGATTGCATTGCATTGGTTAAATTATCATGTGGTCACAAATCCTATGAATACAAAATTTTAGACATCATGATTGGGCACGGCTGGCATTGTAATTGTGTGTTTACATGATATGAGTAAGGCATGATCTCATGGGAGATATAAACAGCATAGCCTCATAGTTGTGTGATCCAGTGAGTCATTGCAGTCACACAGTGGTGTTTGGATTTGACTTCCTGTAAATTAAAATTTTCGGGCTTTTGCATGCGCTATAAGTGGACAGTTTTCTTCAAGCTACCCAAAGGATGAGGCATGTTGCTCACATCAGAAATTTTGGGTCATTGTTAAAAGCAGGAAATGGTAATTCCATCATGCACTTCCTGTACAGAAGTTTCCACAACAGCTTCATTCCTTCTCCTTCAAGCAAACAACAACAAATGTGCTGCTTTATGGCTGGTTCCACTATTCTTCAGTTTGTTCTTGGATATTACCTTTTGTGTTTTTTATAAGATTTTTTTTTGAATGCGTGCGTTTACGGTGTAAATGCTTGGAGCAAGGCGTCATGCAGCTCTGTGAACATTTGTACCGATTGCAGGTGGTTTGCTCAGAACAAAGCTTTTAATCAGAGCACTGATTGAAGCCTGCAGTCTGTGAAGCATCATAGCATCAACTTTATCTGAAGGGATGCCTTGGTGCTGGATGACATGATCCAGTGACTTAGACCCCACAAGAGACACTCAGGTGACAGTGGCAACAGGGCTCCAGAGCTCTCTGTGGAAGTCATCAGTCATCTATGCTCAGCGGCTCTGGTCATTAATTTACTGTGTGGGAAGCGACTGTCCACCTCCAAACCTTATTGACTTTTTATTGGTGACAAACAACCTACACATCGCAGGCCTTTTATCGCTCAAGTAACCAACCTGTATAACATCAGTGACATGTTTTTCCCCATTGTTCTCTAGATGGCTCAGGATACAGCTCTGCAGTTATGAAAATATAGCAAGGCAGACAGAAGCATGTTGATACAGTACGCTGAGGAGGACAAAAAAACACAAGACCATGCGCGGGTCTGGAAAACATGACCTCACACGTGTCATAGAGAGGGAAGATTCCCAGAGGTCAGAGAACTGTTGTTCCTCAGAGGGGAAGTGCCCGAGGGTCCCAGAGGCCACTGCGTGACCTCACTGGGCGACATATCGAGCAGAGGGCAATCGGCTGAAGACGCCCACCAGCAGCACGGTGTAAAGCTGGAAATAGAACGCAGCAGTGTTCGATCCACAGCAGTGTACGTGTCTGCAGGTTTTCATGCCAGTACAACTGTGCAGCAGACATTTTCACTTATTAGATCCTCATCTCTGGTTGAAGGTGTGCAGTGAAATCAACTGGTGGCTCTAATGAAAACCAGCCCACTCCATGACTCGCAGTGGTCCAGGGGAGAGGAACACAGTTGTATCACTTGTAGCACAATGTAACTTTGTTAAACAGGAACATGACTCCTCTGGATTTTATTATGAGCTTATTTATTTATCTTATGAACCAAATTCATCAATGCAATCTCATGAATTAAAATGCAATCACAACTTTTTAATTATTTTTAGTATTTGTTCAGAGGTCTGTAACAACTGAAATTTAGGCAAATAATCTAAACCACCATAAATAATAAACGTTGCACCTCACCACTGCCTGATTGGGGCTTTAAAGCTACTGTATTTTAACATAATCATTGGGCATGGTGTGGCTTCTTTGTTTCATAACCAAGTAGCTCACAGGCCTAGGTAAGACAGGACCAGTTTTATTCACCAGTAATTTAGAATAGCCAATTAAAAATCTCTGATTAATCAATGCATTGCACTTTGTGAGAAAAAAAAAAACTGTTGTTAATTTACTGTTTAATGATTGTAGAGCAACACACTAGAATGCAAACTTGTTAACACTGCACATCGATGGTGTTCACCCCACCATCCCTGGCTGTCTCTTTCACCACTGTGAATGTGCTCTGTCTCTGGGCTCCTTTTGAAATAAGTCATCTCTTCAGTTTCCTTTATCTGTTCCTTAACATCCCTCTCTTACTCTCTCTGGCCATCATTCTCTTCCTATTCTTACTGATGGTGCGTTTGTTCTGTGAAGCGGATGCCACGTGGGCCCCCTTTTATAGCCCTGCACCGTTTGTTTTATTTATCTGACAGGCGTCCCCCCGTATTGTCCTGGGTTATCAGCGCTCTCCTGCAGATCGCGTTACCGCCTGTGTGAGGCTCTGACCCATCTCAGGGTTCACCTTTAAATCTGATTCTTATCATTACCTCCGTGATAAATAGGCAAGGCTTAGGAGGAGATTACTCCGCTCGTCCCGTTCCCCTTTTCCCACTGTCGACAGTGCTCTCCTTCGGGCCCTGAGCTGTCATCCCAGTCTCCATCAGGAGGAAAGCAAATATTCAACTCTGTTCCTCTAAAGATTTGGTGACTTTAGAAAAAAAAAATAAAAAGGGCTACCGCTGTTCCCATGTGAATGGTCTCTTATCTCCAGTGGGCGTCCTTAAAACCCTCTTCCCACTCTGCCTCGCTCCTCCGAGAGTTAGTCAGCACATCGTCATACTGACAACTGAGCTCCCCCATCGATTTTTCACACGGTTCTTATCTTGGGCAATAGTTTCAAAAAGTTTTTTTTTTTTTTGTTACTAATGAAAGTGGTGTCATTTCAGATGTAATGCACACACCTGCCATTCCCACTCCCTCTATTGTGCATCACAAATCTGCCTTGTTTTCCATAATTTTGTCTCCTTGTTCCAACGTTTTCTATTATTCTGTTGCTTTCTGAGCTCATCTACATTATTTCAATGTAGGAATGAACCAACCTTTTTTGTCTGCCTCAGAATTGCAATAAATCTGTGTTCCACACCATCAAATTAGGTGTTGTTTTGCACTTTTTGCCCAAACTAAATTCAGTTTTCAAGTTTAGGCACGGGCAGAAATTTTTCTTTAGCCACAAGCAATAATGATTTAAAGCTCACTCCTAGGCGCTGGAGAGAAAGTACTGCAACCAGACAAAGTTTGACTCACTGACGTGAGATCTTTGCCTCTCTCATTGTTTCGGTGTCATCTTGCCACAAGAGAAAATCATTTTCTCTTAAAATTGTGCAGTTTATTGATGTTATGTGATGCCAACATTTTCAAAAGACGGACAAACATCGGATGATAATTTGGGAGAGATGATCAAAATTTGATCTGACATTAAAAATAATAAAAATAAACAAATGTTGTATTTGTAAAAATACAGAATGCCTACAACCCACATGTCTGTGTTGGCTGTTCATATTTAATCTCTTTTTTTTTTCTTTGAAACTGCATTATGAGCTGACCTTAATGTCTAAATTATGGAGGGATCATGGCCATTTTAACATGTATTCAGACTAGAGACAATAAAACTCTTGCCCTTCTGATATTTTGGGAGAAAACTGTATAGCTTTAGTTTAGCAAATGGATGTTAACCTGGGTCTTCATAGCTGTCGCACAGCAGTCTCCTCCTGTCTCTAAGTAGTGGACACTGTGTGAATCAGTGGTCAGTCATGTGACCAGTCACCTCAGCTGGCTTTGATTGATGGTCACTAACAGCCAATCCTGCTGCCCACCACGGGGAAATATGGAATTCATTATTTAGTTTCCCATGTGGGGTCAAAGGTTAAACTGAAACAATGATAAAATGGGGGAATCGTTTGCTTTGGACCATGGATGGGGGAAGAAAGACCTCACGCTAACATTAGCAGCTGGCTTCTCTCACCTATATCATGTGGACAGTTTTAATAGCAGTAAGCTGAAAGAAGTGCATGACCGGGTGATGGAGGACACTAATGTTAGTCCTGGGTCGCAATATCTAACCCAGGTTCACAATCTTTAACTAAACATTTCTGAGGATGCATACGTTTGACTATATTCATCAATGTGAGAATTCACAGCTGTTGTTAAGCAACCTGAAAAAGCTGGTCAAAAGTATGGTCATCACACTGGTGGTCTTTCTGCAGGATAGAGGTATGGCAGATGGTTCTCATATAGTGTTTTAGAAATCCAAATTTGTCTATCGCATAGAGGAATTTTAATCTCCATTTACACCTTTTACTTTTATGTAGCGCTAACTTAATACTGTGAATCATCCATTTTCAAAAGCTATCAAACATAGACTCAAATTAGCATCTGATGCTGGCCTTCTGACCTCTATGGCATCTTCCCATTTGGTGCAATTATGAGATGAAATGACAAATTTGATCTCCTTTCAAAAGCAGCCAATTCAAAAGACTTCCATTCTTTCTACATCATGTTTTGGCAGCCAGTTAACAAGAGCCGACTGGTGCATTAATGATGATAGATTCCAAACCCAAGGCCTTTGGAGAACAATCACTCCCAGAATGCCATGCAGGAGGCTGACCTCCTGACCTGTCTCAGGCCACACAGCAAATGAAATCTATAAGCAGATTTGGAGGCAGGAGTGACCAGTGGTGAGAGTGATTGGCCGGTGAGTGTAGCAGCCTGTTTGCTGGACAAACATGCTCAGGCACCCAAGACCCACAGCTGGAGAATAATCCCATTGGACGCCTTTTAAATATCTGGACCATGTCAAATAGAGGAGCTATAAGATATGCAAATCTTTTTAAAACCTAATGAACCACAGTCTTATTTCACAACAACATGAATTTTGTTCCAAAGAAACAGAAAAAGACAAAGATGTTGAGTTACTGGGTCTTTCTCTGTGGGAAACTTGTCATCTTTGAACTCTGAGGGTTTTCTATCCCTGCACCTCAGCAACCACTGTCTCTTGGAGACTGGCCTATTTCCTCTCTATTCTGAATCCTATTCATCATCACACCACTGTACTCTCTTATTTACACCACATACATAGTCAAGATATACATCCTGGTCCTTACTTTCAGACCACGACATAAATGCCTTTTGTTCGCTATTTTCTGTGACATCTTTACAGTCAGACTGTCAAACAATACAACTTAACACACAGGAGGGACACAAATAGTTTGTGTAAGGTCTGCAAGTTATTTTTGTTACTGATCAATTTACCAATAATTTTTCTCAAATAATCGTCTGGTCCTTCGATGTGAGGAAATAAGCAAAGAAAATGCCTGTAACACTTTCCTAAACCCACAACGGTCTGTTTTAGTCCCGAATGCCAAAATGTTGTGTTTAGTATCGCATACATTCAGACAAAGAAAAGCAGAAAATACTCACAAATGAGAAACTGGATAGGTAATGTTTGGTATGTTTCCTTGAAAAATGACAAAACATCTTAATCGATTATCTAAATATATATTCCATTTATTGGCAGTTTTTCATTTTCAACTCTTCTCACTTCTGAATTCCATGGCAATCCATTCAAAAGCCTAGTTGTTGAGATATGTCAGTCTGGAACAAAAGTTTGTTCCACCGTCCGACCTTCAGACCAACATATCCAGTTATACAGAAGCTTATTGTCGTATGAAGGTTACAACTACATGCTAAGCCAATACACTGTATGTAGTGGGTCATTAGAACTCAAACTTAAAGTCTGACTGATGTACAGTATATCTAACAGAGCATATGCCCCTGACAGATCACCTGTTCTGTGTGTAGCAGCTGTAATTTCCCCAAACACCTGCCTTGACTTAACTATCAGCTGTGGTTCCTGTCGCTTTTTGCACTTTACCCAAATAGGTTGGCAGTCTTTACAAGCAGGGTGATAATCCTACCTTTTATTGCCGCTAAGGAGGCTACCTCCACTGGCTTTTGCAGGTATAAACGCCCATGTCTATGCCTCAAGCCATGGGCCAAGTGTACCCTCCATTTTTCTTATTTTTAATTCCATATGGTGTTAAAAGTGACGAAGCAGGTACATTATAATACAGAAAATCATGCAACCAAGATTCATATGTATATTGGTACTTGAAAATGCAACTTTATGAGAGGAATTGCAAATGATGTGTTGATGCCAGCGAGCCCTCTCCAAACCACCTCATCATTCACTAGACAGATTTTATCCTACGGATGTCATCCACACAAACCTGTGAACTTTGACACAGTTATTGTTGAAAAAGTTTTGTAAGGACCGAAATACACGATGGAGGAAAATTTTCTCATGTAGCGCTGAAATTGTGTTAAAGTGACCGGTGTAATGACATCAAGCCACTATGATAATATCCAGTTTTGTGTGTGTTTCAGTGTTTCCGTAAGGCTAGATATTGATTAATCTCCTGTCCTTATCTCTCACTAAGGGGGAGGTGGGTGTACAGGGGGGTTTCATGTGAAATCGTAAATGGGACCTTTCATAAAAGTCCATGGGTACAAACTTACCCTTTCAAGGACAAATTGTTTTCCATGAAAAACTGATAGAGCAATCTGTTCATCGTTGAGCAAACGTTACTCATTATTTGCATTCAGAAAAAAATTCCATCGAGGGGCAGCTTGCTGATGTCGAGGGCATTTGGCTCTTCAGTCAAATATTGAGTGTTGATTCATTTGTCCTGTGTGGCAGCTATGTAGTTTGTTAACCTCACTGGTAGATAATTTCATAGCTGTCAAGGCTGTTGCTCACTGGAACAAATAAGGACATAGTTGTTGGCTGGGAATAAATTCCCAGAACGATTGTTTTCACCTTCTGAAATGTTGTCAAGCTAGATAGAGAATTGTGTGGGGTATGTGTGTGTGTCTGGGTGGGGGGGGGGTACCAGTTACTTGTGCTGAACTGGTGTTGAACTGATGGCTAGTGAGCAGATTCACTGCAACGACTTTGCTCTGTAATGCCAACACACAGGTAAAATGCATGGTGCTTTTCCTGGATTCTAGTTTTATTATTTTGTTTACAGTAATCGGTTGATGACTGGTTCAGCTTCTGGGAAAGTCCTATGTATGTGTCACACTAAATATGAGTATGACACATGATTGCAATGACCTACGAAAATATGATTTCATTCAACCGTGCTTTATGTTTACGTTGTGAGTCACTGCTGAGACTCTGGTCCTTTTCCTTTATGATATTAGTGAATCATGTGGCTGCAGACTGAAGAGACAACTTTAGTATCAGAAAAACAGACAGATTCTCCTTCCTGCTTCTTTGTTGTAGCCAAAGGAGGATCTATACTATCTTGTTTCTGTCAATGTCAGTGTCCATTCAGTGATGGCATTCCTGCTGGGAAGGACTTAGCGATTAAAGCAGACAGGTGTTCTTAGTCCTTGGAGAAATAAAGAAAGGAAACCATCAATGGCAACATACGACCATCATGGAGGAACATCCATAAAATAGATCATGGCAAAGAGAAAATGGATAAGAGCTTGAGGCTAGAAAGATCCGATCCATCGAGTAGGGAATCATTGCTGGCTGCTGAACTAAAATCCACTCAGTATGGGAATGTGTGAGCATGTCTATGGGGAGATTGGACATTTAAACATTATTAATTTTCAGTGTGTGTTTGTTTTGTTTAATCTATTATCAACACATAGTGTATTAATGTAACAATATCCAAGTTTAAATGATTACATAACTCGTCCTTGTTTTCAGATAGTCAGGTGTGTCAAGCAGGTAGGGGGTAATATGAAATACTAAAATCAACAGTTGAGATGTTTTTGCAATGTCCCACTGTTATTAAAAAAAAAAAAAAAAAAAAAAAAAAAAACAGTGTAAAGGCGCCCGTCTGCTCCTATGCACCAAAGTGTCGAAAAGGCCCCCTATTATGCATCCGCATGCATCAGCTGTCAGCTGTTAGCGTGTTGCCATATGATTCTTGGCAGCAATGTCCTAGAGGGCTCAGACTGAATCAGATGCGTTTGTGTATAAAATCATCATATTACAGTGTGTTATCCTGACAGCAGAGCGGTGTCATCGTGGGAAAGCTAATTGGATTTGTTGGTTGAGTGTGCTGCAGCACAGCCGCTGTGGGTCTGGCAGGATGGTGATGATACGTCATTCTGTACTGTAGCGTGTCAGCAGCAGCGGTGCAAAGCCCGAGCCCGCAAATATCATATGACTGGTGAATTTGTCACCCTCGCATCACACCACAGTCACCACAGCTCTGTACGCTGAATGCTTGATTTATATCACTCCACTTTTGAGGACAAGGTTAAACTAGGTTTTAAGATTCTGTCAATCTGCGTCAACATGATCATTTTGTCTTTGCTTGTCTCTGCTGGGTTAAAATTGACACAATGAACAGTGGAAGCATTGTATATTTTGAGCCTATTTAAAAACTTGACACAAGATTGGCCTCACCATGTGGTTGTAAATAGATGAAGTCTTTGGGGGCACTGGCCTTGGGTGAAAACAGCTCTGGCAGAACTAAAGAGTGATTTACTGTATTCACCACTTGGCCTGCTCTTTTCACTGAGAAATAGGCTAAACTGAAAGAGGAATAAATGTTGCTGAAGTTTTCCCAAGCATTGCTCAGATTCATTATGTGCATAACTTGCTTAATAGCATTCCTTCCTTGTACACTTCACGCCATGCCTACCCACCATGCACTGCAAAGGCTTTATATGCTCCCAGTGCTATGGAAAGGCTCGGCGTTGGAGAGGTCGGCAGGGGTGGTGTTAGAGTGGGTAAAACATTTTTTGTTTAATCCTGACATTAGGACAGTTTGAATTTTCTGGGTGGTTTTGCACTCACAATTGACAAGGACAGCTAGTCCAAAAGACAAATGCACTTTAGGGAAATTCACTCTTCACAAGATGGAGGACACTGGGAACACGGTGATTTTGGAACATGCGCTTGTGGTGAGAAAGATTTTTGCTATAAAGAGTCCCCACAGCAAACAGAGCTGATTAATTCAGCCCTCCAACCCCCACCCCTGAAAATGATCTCCCCCCCACAGCACAGGAGCACTTGGGCATGTTTAGCGCAAATGTAATTACGGCCTCGGTAAGCGGCCAGCTTTTTAAAGAACCCCTTCTCCTCCTCTCTCACTTCAATACCTGATGATGTCATGGCCCTTTGTGGGGTCGCAGAAACTCCTCAAATCAACTGCCACTCATGACCTTTTCTTTCAATTTTTTTTTTCTCTCCCCCTTTGCCCAATTCTTTCTTCCTCTTTTTCTTTCGCTGGTTCATAACTGAGGTTCCCTTTATGGGTTGATCAAGCAGCCCCCTCCCATTGGCTCGCTCTGCTTTTGGAGCCACTTTATGAGAAATGCATGCCCCTGTTTAAACGTATTGATAGTCCTCATAGACATCCCAGTCTTTTGTCCTCCTGGCTTGCTGGAGTCTAAAAAGTTCCAGAACATGGAAAAAGGACCCGGCATACGGCTTTGTGCTGACAATCCCACCTCTAAACATATTTGACTACAGACATATTGCAGTTTGAGGGACCAGAGCAATGCTGGTTGGAGAATTTCACCCATTTTATTGCCACTCTCAGTGGCAGAAAGGAATGTAATCTGGCAAACAAATGTTGTGACAGACAGCTTGTCTGGAGGATTTTATGGCCCGTCTGTGCTGTTGGTACATACACCAGCCCCCCGCAACAGTTAATGCTTCATGCAATGGTGCATTTGGTTTTGTCCCATTTTATTTCTTTTTTTCATTGTAGGTCTTCAGGTGTGTGAATATAATGAAAGATCTAGCATTGCACAGTTTGAAAAGGGCAAGACTAACAATTCACAGACGCACACACACACACTAGAAAATACATGTTTGACAAATTACCAGAAATGTTTTTATTTTATTTAGAGTTTAGCAAAAAGCTAAATTTGCCCAGATGTATTTTTTCACAACAAAATTTTCAGATGAGAAAAGACAGAACTGGCCTTTCACTACTTTTCCAAACAAAGGTTTGTAAAGTTTTGTTGTAACATTTCTAAAATAACAGTTGGGCAGTAAAAGTAGATTTCTATTATGCCTTCATCATGTTTCATCATGTTAAATAATATCTATGGTAAACATGTTAATATATTTCTAAAGATACCATAAATTACTTTGAACATCAGCCGTTGCCTTATTCCACTACTCAGCGCAAAAAATACAGCATATACTTATATTTAAGATAACAACATATGCAAGCAGCTGTATTTGAACAGCAAGTATTACTGTAAGCATCAAAACACCCGAAATGACATCATACTATGAGTCATGGGGGAAAGGAAGTTACTTATTAACTTGGCATGAAAAAAAAAAATACAATACATCAGTGTTATTGTGGTCAACCTTCCCTGGTGACTTCAAATTTTGCTTCATCGTGTTGGTTATGTTCTGAACATTAGGTTTCTGAGAAAGTCTTTTGTCCTTATCAGTCCATTTTTAATCTTTGGATTATCATTGTTGAACAAAACATCTTTTCAGAATATTTATACAGAAATTTCACATATACCACTATATGACCACTAATTATTAATTGAGCTCATGATTGAGGTCTGTTTCAAACTTCAGGCTGACACACTAAGTTGGAGAGGTTACTGATGAAAGATTTTTTTGGATTTCTTGTTTTCTCGTCTGAACTTTCACAGTTAATGACTAAGATTTATTAGCTCAACATTCTTAGCTCAGCTAAGATGTGAGATGTGAATTAAACCGGTAATCTTAAAATGAATGAATATTAATAGATGGCAAGAAAAATGCAAAAACAGAAGCCAAAAAAATATGACAATAGAATTAAAAAGAGAAAAAGTAGACATAGGATATTCTGGTCTTTTTTCATATCTGAATGTTTGTTGAAAATGTAAAATAATGTAGCTGAATGCTGAGGAAAAAATGAATTAAACAAACTTAAAATCATCAGTTTTTTTCTTTATAAACATATAATATTGTTCAGTCATTGGGAGGGTCAGAGAGTGGACATCAGCCCCGGGAGTTTGCAAAGATTCTGAAAAGATAAAATTACAAGGCCTTTGCCATTTGTTTCTGTCATCTGGACGTATTATTTTCACATGGCCAGATTTTCCTACAGCTTTTTCTGTTGTATGGTTGCTATGCAGCAGGCAACTTGTCATGCAGACCTCTTGGACAACTCAAAAGGAAAGAATCGGAGCAGGAGCAGCGAAGATACACAGAGGTTTTCTCCCCCAGTGGGACTTTTCAGTGGCATACATACAATTCATGTCTAATTATGGTTGTCAGTGTGGGAGAGAAATAGGGGAGGCATTCATTTGTCCTTTGGCCTGATTTTCTATCTCCACCATGCTCCTCTCTTCATCTCTCCCCGTCCAAGTGATTACAGCACACTTAAATGCCTAATTGGCTTTACTCCTTATTAGCAATACAATTATACAGGGCTTGGGATTTTCATGTGTGCAGCCATCTGTAGAGAAGAGACACCATTCAGATCTATCCATAATTCAAACCATAGTTATTCTTCCACTGGCAAGCCCAGGCCTTTGTGAGTGTTGTGTGGTTCTTATCCTGGCTTGCAGGGCCCCTCTCTCTGCTGTCTTTTGATCATTACCTCACCTTTGTCCTGAATTAATACAAACCTTGCAGATAACACAAACCGTTATTATTCATTCATTGCCAGTGGATCTTTTGTGATAAGTTTAGGTTGAATTGAAATTGTTTTTAAGGGAAGAAAGAAGATGTTCGTCACTAATCATGCATTTTGTTCGTTGCAGACTTGTTGCATCACAGGATATGTACAGTAGCTCACCAACAAAACAAACTATCTACAATAGTAAAAAGCATGGAAGCACAATTTCTTAAAGCTTATGAGGTTTCAGACAGCAGCTACATGCGCAGGCCCACACATAATCCTAACTCTCTGTGTATAATCCTTTCTTACTCTTCTCATCCATGCTGTTGGTGTAGCAGAATCTAGCAAAATAAATGCAATACAAAAAAAATATATAAGTCACTTCTGTCCCTCCTACAAGGAAGTACAGCTGTCAGCTTGACAGAAGGAAGTTTATGCAAACTGAGGGAGCTCGCTGAACTTTGGTAGATGTGATTGATGGATTAACTCAGCCAGGTATATTAGAGCACACCGTTGCCGAGCTCCATTATCTGTGGCCATATCTGCACACTGAGGAACCTGTCTGTCTGCCTGGGGTCTTCCTCCACTCTAATAAGACAGCTCTGATAGTATCTAATGACAAGGCAGACACCCCAGTTCCTGATGCCATTATCAAAAGTGGCTTCATCAATCAGATGGCAGCGTGACAGGGGATGTGTGTGTGATGACAGGAAAGATCAGTGATGAGAGGCTAGAGCGAAGGAGAAGGGTGGTATGAAGGGATGATGGGTAGATTTCAGTGGCGTTGGGGCAGCAGGCAGGAAGAGGCGGGGAGTGTATGGCTGTAATGAGGCGGCCCACCTTTTACACCCATCGACCCGGCAAGAGATGTTCTCATTTGGGGCGTGGCAGAGACCAGAAGAACAACACCCTCAGTCAGTTCACACACACACTGTTAAATCACTCATCTCACATCCCTCCATCTGCAGATACTCATTTATTTTCCAGCTAATATCTTCTATATCTAATATCTTGGTTCTTTGGCATGTTCTCAACTTAACTGACATTTCATAACAATAAAGAATTTCCATTTTTACACAACAGGTGTCATTTATGAAATCAAGGGCAGCATTGACAAACAAACATTTCTCAATGTAAATTTTGCATGCATCAATGGACTTACGCAACGTCATGATCTTGTATTGTTCAGGTTTAAGGACATATTGTGTCTTAGCTCAAAGACACTTGTGTCGCTCAAGCACAGGAAATTTCCTACATTCTGAATGAACTCTCGAGCTCTGTGGAGGAAGGGGCTGAGTTTACGCTCACGCGGATTAACATGTTTGGAAATTCTAACTCTCTCCATCTGACATCTTTGTGTGAGAAGAAAAGCAGAGAAACCTTTGACAACGACATTTTTCACATGATCTGGGCCGGATGAAAAAGTGCCTTTGAAAGGCAGTGAAGCCCAGGAAAATTGTTTGTTGACCACACAACAACCATCGTATTGCGGCTGTCAGGCCTGCGTGGCATGAGGAATTCCTTTGGGAAACAGATTAATAGTTCATTTTCATGGCAGTTGTGCTGAGAATGAGACAGAGGAAAAAAAACAGAGAGGCAGAGGTGAGTGAGGAAAAACAAAAAATAGGCTATTTTGAAATAGATGTATTTTTGTTTCATCATTTTATGGTCATTTTTTTTTCCATTTTTAATTTCTAATTCTAATTAATAATAAAAGAATATTTATGCTCATTGTTCAGCCATATGCAAATGCTTTGCTTTCAGATACACTCGTCTGCATTTCCACTGGGGATGCATTGAATAGATGTTTTGTTTTTCCAATTTGACTACAATATGATCTGGAATGCTTTCTCAGCGACCAGGAAGTTTAGTACCAGTCCTCGCTTTCCCGTAATCTCCTGTTTTATTTTATCAGGGAATTGTTGCAGAAACAATCGTTGACCTTTTCTGACATGTTTCGCATACCTTTCCTGAATATATCGGAATGAGCAAGGAAATAAAACCATGTTTATGTCTGCAACAAAAGAATTTTAAGTTTAAATTAAGAGGTTTATTGTCTTTCTTAGGTTGTACTATTATATTCTATTGTTGTAATACATAAATTAGGATTACGAATTTTTCTTTAATTCCGTTTCTTTTTGCAATAATTTCAGTGTAGCTACGACAGAAGAGGCAACTGCTTTCCCCCGTAGTTTATAGCAGACATTTGAAGAGTCACATTTTAAAGAATTCACTCCGTGTGTTTGATAGAAATCAGGTGATGATTTATTTTCTTTAATCTGAAATGGATTTGCAGCGTCTGGGAATAGCACCAAATAATTTGTTGGTAATCTGTGTGGTTGTTAGAGGATACACACAGCACAGTCTTTTTACAGGTCGTGCTAAGTATTCATTTGGAACCAGAACATTAGTCCTTATTTGTTGCTGGTGCCACACTTTATAGCCTTGGGAACCTGCTCAACAAACACTAACAAATCACTCTCCCGGGCCACAGTAGGTAACCCCACAGTAAGTAGAGCAAACTTTTGTCTTTTTCCAAACTTTTTACACCAGTAATTGTTCTAAGTGCAGGTATCAATCAGAGCCCTTGCCATTTACAGTACATTATCTCCTACATTAGCTCAGTTGAATTATGTGCCAGTGCAGGTGGAGACACTGTAAACACAAGCTCTGCGAGAGCGTATGCATGTGTGTGTTGAGGAGTAGGCGTGCATGCGTGTGCATACACATTGTTAGCTTCTATCTATGCACGCCCATAGCTTTAGAGCCAGAGGTTTGCTCCTCAATAGATCAAGGCTTCACTAATGGCATATGATGCCGTGGTGGCCTCAAAATGAGCCATGTAAAAGAGTGACATTATCGATCGCGCCCGGTGAGTCGTGTGGCCTCCAAACACCTGTGATTTTAATGGCACGCTTACTTTTTCATGGTTGTGGGAATAAATCACAGCGTAGCTGTGCTGTGCTGGATCAGGGGGCCCCAGCAGCATGGCAGAGCGCTCCATCACATTTTATATTGTGTTAATAATGTCAGATGTATGTGGGGGGAGAGAGGGCGCTGCATGCATTCATCACGGGCTCAGTGGTATACGGGGCGAGGATCGGACAGGGTGTTGGGCTGGGAGACAGACGCCTCCATTGAGCTTTCTGTCATTCCTCCACAGACCCAGACAGAGACTGCAAGGATCTATATAAGCTCCATGCGACACGGCACACAATCTGTCTGCTGGGCTTTGCCTGGGAAAAGCTGCTCTCAATGGCACTAAATTTGAGCCCAGCAAACATTCGTCAAGACATATGCTTTTATTCTTGCCATCAGAGAGGTTAATGGGATTAATTCGCAATTTCAATCACTCTGAAATGTAGCTATAAATAATTCATAGTCTCAATGGAAAGCAAGACTGGAGTTCATTAATTCTTTGAAATTATTTTCACTCCATTTCTGTTTGATAAACGATGTGTGCAAGGATAACATATTGAAATGTGCAGAAAAAATTACACTGCTGTCATTTTGGCTTCTTTGAACAGAGGCCAGCCTGTAAGAGGGTTACTTCTGCTCCTCTCACTGTTTAATGCTCTGTCAAAGAAGACAGAGCAGATCATCTCAGGATACACGCTCTGCCAAAGCTATTCCAGCTCACCTTCCAGGAAATGCACTTAATCTGGTCAGTATTTCCAAGAAGAATTTAGTTATGCATTGATCCTGGTGACATGTCCTCTGACTTGGGTATAACTCATTAATCACTCCTTAAGAAAATATTTCATTTTATATCTGTATATGTATGGGGGAAAAAAAAACATTTTCTCAGACACATGCAAAAATGCATATGTCTTTCAACTATTGTTCTCTCTTATCTAGCTAGTACAAGACATCTAATTAATCCCAGCCTTTCTACTCCTCAGACCCTAATAACAGTGAAGGCCATCTTCAAAAAGGACACTACAATGTAAATCATCGCAGGTAGAACAACAGGTAGTGAGAAAAGCAGGACGGAACAATTATTACAACCTCTTGGAGCGATAACATGTAATCCACAAGCACCCATCCCTGCAGGCACTTAAAGACTTTGACCCCTTGCACTCCTTTGCAATGTGGTTAATGCAGATTACAATGGTCTGACTGCTGAGAGCCTCCTTACAGCTGCTCCCACCTCTCCCAGTCCACACGGCTCCAATTTAGCCGGCTGGGCCACTAACTTCTCTCTGGGGGCTTTGAGGAAAAGTCAAAGGAAACCGGATGGAAACTTAACTGAAAAGATATGAAAATAATAATTAAGCAAAATATGGCCATGAGTGTCTGGGGGAGATGGAGAAGATGGGAGTGAAAGTGGAGTGAGAGAAATCAAACAAGCAGCTGACTTTGTCAGACCGCAGTTGGCACCTTTACACTTCATCATTCTCACTCCCAGTGGCCTCATTTGAGTTTAAGCAGGATCAACTTCCATAACAACATGGAAGTTTGTCACATCTTATGTCACAGTTCATGATTCAACTTAAATGATTTTACTTTTTTAAACCCTGAACCATAGTTACTGGTATAAAGCATGATTGTTACAGTTACTTTTTCATCAGTAACGGTCACTTTTGGCACCTTTGTAGAGTTTGTAAAGGGGCAGAATAGCAGCAAAAGGTTATTTTGGACAGTCTCCAAGCCACAGGATTTATTATGTCTTGTCAGTGAATTGCTCTGAGTATTGAATATATTTGCTCTAAACTAATTGACCAGTAGGGTGAGAGGCGCTGAATTAGGCAAATGGGCCCAGGATGTGAAGTTGGACTTGATTTATTACTTTGAATGCAACTCAAACCAATAGCTCAGCTCCCCAAAACCATTGCATTTCCCAGCTGAAATCATTGTTATGCTTAAGAAAAGAGAGATTATGCAGGCTTAATGAGTTTCAGTGGTTGAATGTGTTTGCGCGCCATTCAGGGGCGAAATCATATTTAATGGCTGACACTCAGTTCATGGCAGGTCCTCCTTTTTCTCAGTGGCAGGTCACCTTCGTCACCGGGAAGGCCCTTTCAGAGGGGAGGGCCAAAGATAGGGCCCTACATTCATGAAAAGAGGAGCACAAACGCTGTGCATGAGAAATGAAATGGGAGAAAAGCAGTTGATTTGCACACAGCACTACAGCTCAGCTTAGGGTTGGCTATAGGCCTCAGCCTGCTGACCTCACTGTGCCAGACCGGGACCTCACTTGCTTTTGGAGACGCTTTTGTTTCTCGAGCTCAAGAAGAGCACTAATTTCATTTCAGTCTCGACACACCAGTTGCCTTGGCTTCTAGGTGAAAAATGTTGCAGATCACTAATAAATTAAGATGCTCTCTTTCTTCTGTCTCAGAGTTGTTTGTCCCAATGTCCCAAACTAAGCCCACAGTTATATTTTCACAACTGAAATCGCATTCATTTGCAAATTGAGCCTTTACAATTAATTTCCCAGGACTAAATTTCTAAGAGACTGATAAAGAAAGTAAAGACCAGCTGTAATTTGGCTTTGGCCTGACAGCATCACTCTAAATTCTTCTTTTCAGTCAGTTTCGCTCTTTTTGTTTTTCAAGCTCTTGCTCACAGTAACCAGTTCTGTCCTTGTGCAAATTTTTTTTCTATTTTACTTCACTCCAAAATATTTGTCATGGAACCAGTTGGTAGAAATTTCAGCAAAATAAACCAAATAATGATTGAAATGCCAAGAGTCTTGTTTGGGATTTACTGTGACTTGAAATTTCTTGGATCACACGGTTGAATGAGAATGATTTGGTGAGAACTTCGGGACATTTAGCCTTGGTTGTTGTTGCACAAACATATAAATTTCCACATACTAATCAATACCACTGCTGTAATTTGACCTATTGTCAATAATAATATGCTCCTATTAGGAACAATGCATTACCATGACCAGTTATGAGATTAACAGCCATTGGCTGACAAATGAAAAAAGGCCATCCCATCTTATTCCGGTTTAATAAGTACTGAATCCACTTTATTGATTATTCCCTGCTAATATGCAGTAACTAAAATCAATAAGCAGCGTAGCTCTCATTTCAATATACAATCCAATTATTGCTATTGGTAAAGCTGAAAATTGGATTGCCACATTTTTTTTATTTTCTAATATATATAATGTGTTTTGGAGCAGTTCACATATATATATATATATATATATATATATATATATATATATATATATATATATATATATAATGTTTAATGTATAAAATGTATATAATGTATAAAATTGATCTAATTGTACTTTTGCTGCATCACATTTCATCAAATATGACTCAATAAGCTGTATTTGACGTAATGACTTCACATGGAGTCATTTGCAAGGCGCTCTATCTGACAGGGATTCGCATAAATCAAGCAGAAATATGCTTTAACATTCCTCTGTAGAATTCTATTAAATCCCCCTTAAGTCTCTCTAATCACCTGGTTACACATGAGGCTGTTTGGTTTTTCAAATCATCTCTCGTTAGAGAGAGAAGTGATGGAGACAGAGAGAGACATCATTACTCTGTAATAAAGCATCCATATGGTGTAAATGTTGAGCTGGTGCAAATCCCTGCAGCTTAGCTGGAGAGCACCCTGGCAAGGAAGGTCAGGAGTAAATGCGTCTGACTTAAGCATATGTTTCTTTTTCTGCCATTTATATTTCTGGGTTGATGGCACGAATGGGAGATGAAAGGTGCTCTGGTTGGTGATAAGACTGTAACACTGTGCTTTATGTTAGGACTAATTTGTTAATTCCAGTATAAATGTCTTTTTATTGTTACATCATTCATGTCAAACAATGGACAAGAATTTGCTGAACATTTCTGGGTGGCGAATTATATACAAAAAATATTTTGAATAGTAGAGGTTGTAAATTTCCAGAGTCCAAAAACGAAGGTGTTGAATTACAACTACATTGGTTTACCCTGGGTTTAAGATGGGACTCTTTATGTGTATGTGTTTTTAAGGATCGACAAGGACATGTAATGTTCTGCCTTCCCCTTTTCTCCGAGCTGGTGAAATAACCGTGCACCTCCGTGGGATGTGTAATCAGACAGAAAGAGAAGCAAATTTTCTGCCTCGCATCAGTCGTGCAAATTTGACAGCCGTGTTTTTTTTTGTTTTTTTTTTTTTATTTTTGCTCAAAGTACCATCTGTACAGAGTTTAACTGCAAGCTAGCTAGTAACAGACCCTTCAGTCTCTTGCCTTTATTTCTGTAATTTTATGACAGACTAATAAAATTCTTCTATACCTGCACATTTCTTTGAAGGTAAAACATTTTAAACTTCCATTCAGCAGTGATACTGATGTAATGCAGGCACAGGTGTGTATTCATAGCTCGGCGCTGTATAAATGTTTCATTCTTCACGCAACTACATCTATCGCTTTTTGTTTGTACAGCTGAGTGCAACACATCAATGCTATAGAGAAGAGATTGTCTGAAAGTGTGCACCATTATTCTCATTATCCCGCCAACACTGCAAAGATACTCAAAAGATACAAAATTAACGGAGAAAAACTGGAAAGGAAGTTAAACAAACGAAACACTTCACATGGCTTCCAGCGTTGTCAGGAAACATGGGTTGCCGTCTGTAACCTTCAATGTTTTTTTTGCATTTTATATCATGATGGTATGATTAGAACATGTACTCTATTGGTTGATGAACTCTTTAATCATCCTAAAGAGATAAGTGCTTATGTAGAGGTCTTGGATGTACAGACAGGACTTCACAGGTGGGTGGAACAACATAATCTAGGTCTTACCACTCACTGTACTTATTATGCACACACATACACAGAACACACAAACACACACTTGCAGTTCACTCAGACATAACCCAGGCAATCTGTCCTTAATCCTTTGCTCTCGCTGTGTATGTGCACAAAGTATAGTCAGGGCTTCAGCTAATAATACCTTTCTCCATAGAGTCCATCACTCAAAGTGATGGGTGTGTGATCGCAGCCCTGAGCAGCTTCCTGTTCACCTATTGATTGAATAATCATTTAAAAAACTTTATGCTTCATAAAGTTATGCCTAGTGATATTTCAACTAGTGATATCTCAACTGTGAAGTAAAAATAGCAGTTGATGCTTTATAAGGGTTATAAAAGTAAAAGATCCTTTCAAAACTTTATTTTGACCCCAAAATAATAATGTTTCATACTATTATGCATTAGTTATTAATTTAATCACCAAGATTGTTGATCTTAGAGACTGAGTCCAAAAAAAAAAAAAGAGCAAGACTAGGAATGCTGTACTTTCTCCCCATCCCCCAGTTTGTAGACTTGTACTTTGCTAAACCCTTTTAAAGTAGACAGTAGTCACCCTGGTCCTGAAGGCTCTGCCCTTAATTACAGAGCAGCTGTAATTACAGAACCTGGATGGAGGGAGAAAGAGAGGAAAACCTAAATCCAGCCATTGTAAATTTAGATGACTGCCTTCTGATGATACCTGTTTTTTCAGCATTGAGAGGTGCAAATAATCCCATCAAAGTGAACAATGGCTACACACCTGCCTCCTACAGTTCTGTCCAATTACATGCAGCTAAACATTAGGCCTGTCTGCCTCCTTGCTCTCGACATTGACCTTACATTATCTGCACACTTAATGCTGTTCAAATTATGAGGTTCTGTAACTACTTTGCCTCTAATGAGAAGCGCAAAGCTCAACCTGCAAAATTCAGCAAAGGCTGCCTTCACCTGTTTTATAAATACACAACAATTGCATATAAGTGATCAGCTATAATATAACCTATTCAGGAAATTACAGTGCCACTTCACGTTACTTCACGAAAGCTTTTACATTTGATTTCAGTAACATGGGTTGTAAAGGTTGTGCACAAATTTACTATTTTGATTATCTGTGACTAAAATGTGTTTATATAAATGTATCTTTTTGTACAGATGATTATTATTATCATGAAAAAAAATGTCATCGCAACTCAAAAGGGGTGCTGCATGTTTTTTCGAATGCAAAATACTAAGAAAAACCACTGAAAACAATTCACTAACAGGTGTGAAATATAAAGAGGCAGTGTCTTATCAATCATCCACGAAGTCCATGTGTCATATTATTCATAAGTCGGTCATTTGCATCCCAGGGAGGGGTGCTGGTGTTAATGAGTTGACCCTAGAGGTCAAAGGGCAAGCTCTCTTCCAGTTGAGTTGTCAGCACAGCAGGGCTATTGTGTTTAGAAAGGCAGTTGGAGGTAGAGCTCAGTGTGAGCGAAACGCAGAAAAAGAGACTTTGCGTATGTGCATGTGTGCTTATATGTGTTGATATGCGTAAATGTGACACTTGTGAAGATCACTGAGGCCAACGAAGCAGAGTCCATCCAGTCAAGTGTTTCTCAGATCTTCCACCACACCCACTCTGTCCTCTGTCCTCTGATCTCTCTCTCTCTCTCTCTCTCTCTCTCTCTTAAAGTCCAGAATAAAATAGCAACAAGGACTTCCATCATGAGTAAATATTTTTAGTAGAGGCCGTTACCTATGATGGTTTTATTCTAACTCATGGTTTCCAAATTTTCAAATAATCATTAAGCCTACTTACCTTCCCTTAAACACTGCTTTACCTCTAATTTTGTTTTGTAAATGGGGAGTTCTCCAACCTCATTGGCATCATTTGAAGTGCAAATCTGGTTCACACTTAATGATTTAATTAAATTGTCAAGTTAAAGTGGTGGGAAAGTTTGCCAGCCCGCTGGTTAGTCTCCAGCCCTATACACACAGATGCACATACACAAGTCTACAAAATAAGTTCTCACACTTTAAGAGCAGAAATAACTAACTCATAATTTGAGTGTTTTCGTGTTAACTCCCCTTCAGCACTGAAATGGCCATAAAACTGTAAACAAATAGCCCTCCTGCCCCTAGTTTAAGGTATTGTGGTAATGTCAGTCAAGGACTTCATTTAATACATACTGGGATTTATTGGTTTTCACAGCCATCATTTCATCATCTCATTCTTCGTCTTTATTCAATGAGATTTTCTGTCATTTCTTTACTGTGAAGTGAAACCCAGCTTCCTGCCTGTAGGTCTGTGTGCATCCCCCCTTCCCTCTGATCCATTACCCACAGGCCATTAGGACCCGCTCAGAGTTTAGGTCTGTTTTTATTGAATGCTCTTTTACGCCTCTGCTTTTGAAGTGAGCGCCGCTCGGCTGTCATTTCCTGCTCTGAGCACTTGCCGCTCACGACGTGTGTAATTAAGCACTGCGCTGAGCGTCCCATAGAGTGGCCGGCCACACTACTGATGTTTAATACCCACAACCAGACACAACGCCTCATTGACAGCGCTATGGTTCACTGACTGTACAATTACCCTGCAGGATATACTTCACATCACCTTCACAGGTACAAAGTGCATCTGCCTACTTTTCTTCATGTCAACCTTGGCTCAGTTTATTTATCAAAGCCAGCTGCAGAGGCACATATGACCACAGAGCACCAGTGGCCTCTGTTGTGTTACCAATTATGGCTAAAAGATCTGCAAAGTCCAGTATTGCAATTTTATTGTGTTTATTTTTGTAAGTGTTTATATGTTTGTGTTTGTATCTATGGATGCATGTGTGTGAATTTTATAGTTGCTGAAGGATGAACCATTACGGCTGTTAAGATCCCATTCAGCACAGATGTGTCAGATGTGCTTGCCCCCCTTGCACTACCTTCTCTATTTCACAATAAGGAGGATGTTGATAGGCGGAACACAGTTAATATGGAGTGCAATCATTACACAATCTGCCCTATTACAAAAGAAAAAAGCAAAAAAAAAAAAAACACAAAATAAAACGTGACTTGGTAACCTGTCCCTTCCTTTCTGTGGCTGTGATTAATGAAAGACTAGATGGCCTCTCTGGCACATTAATTTCATAGCGCTATGAATTTACTGCAGAGGCCTCAGGCTGAAAGAGACTTTTCAAACAAAGGTCAAAGAAGAGGACTTAAGTAGGTCTGGGTTGTGTGTCACAGCTGGAAATAAGGCCCTGGGATTTTTAGTACTTTATGGGCCCGTTGTGGGGCTGATAATGTGCATTGAGGGAGTATATTCTACTGAGGAAGAGGTTAAAGACTATGAGAGAACTTAAGAGGCCTTTGCCTTCATGTAAAGTGCTTTAATGGTGCAGCAAATTATTCCAACAATATTACAAACACACAAGAGACATAGTAGATCATCAACATGATGAAGTAATGAGAGAACGTTGGAGCATGTTGTACTGGGAAGAGTTGGTTGTGTCATAAATGGCCCATAAATGTATTAAGTGTATGTATTTGCTTTTTGTTGCACACAAAAACCAAAAACCTATAAACTCACACCCACCCACATCCATGCAAACAAGGCCATAGTGTTTCATAGATTTAACAGTGTATTGTTTATGTGTCAGCCAGAAACCAGTGTGTGTAACTGTTTCTGTCATGGCTGACAATTTGATAGTTTTCACACTTTGGTTTGCCAAGGCTTCCCATTTTTCTCCACTCCCCATTTCCGCACTAAAGCCAACTGAGGTTTACAAATATTGAGCCTTAATCCTTGGGCCTCAGACAGCAGGGCCTGCTGTGTGGTGCTCAACAAATGACTGAGTGTTCATGAGTGAAATTAGTTCAGGGAGGCCTCTGTTTCCTCTCTATATTGATATAGGGGCATATAAAAAGCTGCGTAAGCGTGGAGCCTCAGTTGAAGCTAAAGGCCCATTGGACTTTCAGAATAAGTGTTACATTTCTTTTTTTCATACTTTCTAAGATCCGGGTTTGGTTGAGTGGTCACCATTTTTCAATCCCAATCCCAGCAGGAAAATATATGCAAGACATCTGTCAATGAAAAACTTTCCCTAACTTACTTAACTACAATATGATCAATGCGCCATTGTGCAAGGCACACCCTTATTTTGCCCCAGCCACTGTGATTGTAATTCCATAAATGTGCTGCATCATTTTTGGAAACAAATATAAACAACATCATTTTCTTCTCTCTCTGTCATTGTATTTTTCTAATCTAATAGATTATAATTATAATATATAAAATATAACATAAATCAAATGAATTCCACGTTAAAATGTGCCAATAATATTTGTATAATATCACTAGCACAAATTTTCTTTGGGTCATATATGCAGTGCAGATCACATACATTGAAGTAGGTGATGAACTCTTTCAGACATGACCTTTCACCGTGAGTGTCAGGAGCATTTTGAGTATATCTGAAAAATCAGAGCACACAAATAAATGATAACTCTGATAAATGTGGCTGGTGAAATGTATGAACTCTAAACTTTCACAGCAGTCGTGTCCAGGTTTCTCAGACTGTGGACTCCTCACACAGGAGGCAAAACCTCGACGCATGTTTCCTACACTGAGCCCTGAGGAGCACGTGACGAGAGTATAAGTGTCGTAGGAAAACTGGAATGATTGAGTTTGTTAAAGTTGGTGCCTGTTTCTCTCTCCCTTGACTGGTGTTTCATTGTAAGTGCTGGATACCAAAGACTGACTTAATGAAATATTGTGATATATGCTCACACACACACTGAAATGCTTTATTTAAATTTAATAACAGAACATAATCTACTCATTTAAATGTTACCTGTTTTAAGAGTATTCACCACATAGCTGCACAGACACAATCTGTTGCCATACACACTGCCACCTTGCATAGGACTTTAACGGATGTTTCTGAGATACCCAGTTCCTCTCTTGCACTCCCCCATGTGAAACCATCTGTGGCCTTTTTTTTTTTTTTTTTTTTTTTTTTGTTATTTGTTATTTGTTTGATTCAGCCATGGGATTCACAGCAAGGTTGCACACTGGGGGAGTTATGATGTTTTCAGTCTCCTGATACTGTATGTACTGAACAATGTGTGCTGCAAAAATAAATATTAATCTATGCGCAGACTTTGTTCCCAGCCAGGCACTCTGGGTGTATGTGTATGCGTGTTCTGGTGTGCTGTGTGTTTCTGTTTCTGGATCAGGCCCAGCTTCAGCCCCATTATCTCCCTGTGTCTTTGTATGTGCTGATTTATTTCAGCAGTGCTCTTTTGGCCAAGCGCTGGGTGCCTCCTCTTTGTCAGCTCCTGTGTGAATGCAGGAGCCTTTGACCACCTTTGACAGTGTGAATATTTTAGCTCCTTTTAATATGCAGCCTGAACTTTTATGTAAAGATGAGGAGTGGAGGGGAGGGGGGAGGGTTTGGCGGAGAGGGGAGTGGGGGTTGATGGGAGAGAAGAGAGAGGTGGGGGGGGTGGTTTAGGATGAGGGGGTAAGGGGTGCTGTGAGTAAATGTTCCTGGAATTTGACATTAGTGGTGTTAAGCAGCAGAGCAACAATAAAATGATCCTTAACAATGAATATTTCAACTTAACCGCACATTGACTGTCATACAGAATGGATCGAAGTGTGTGTTGTTCACTCTGCATTACTGTACCACCAGTGGTTTACGTTACATTTGAAAGTGTGCTTCAAGTTTTGCCATCAGATTTGACAGTATTCACAATGAGGCAGATCTTTCTCCCTTTCATCTGCTCTTTCCTTGGTATTTGTAATGAATTCCTCCACTGGTACACGCAGACCTGTAGACTGTACATTCTCTTCTCTGGCCGGAAAAACACAGAGCTGCAGAGCTTCCCAGCACTAGCAGGTGTTTGTTAATGCCAAATGCTCAGGATGTTAATTTTGAAGTGTCCCATCATTGAATTTTCACAGATGCACAATATCATTAGCCACAAAAGGAAACAATGTCTGTCTGCATCTGAATGAAGATGAAAGGAGAGAGAGGAAGCAAAAGAACTTTATTAAAATATTAAATCAATAGTAAAGCTTTGCTGCACTGCTCTGCTACGCCTAGTTTTTGTCACTGTTGTTTGCTTTTGGTTTTCATAGAATGAACAAATGTAAGACTTGATACTGATCAAGGAAATGTTGATTGTATTTGCTCTGTCTGCATCATATTGGAAATGGAAATAATTTCCCAGAATTGTGTGTTTACATGCACATTAGTCAAATAGCTTTTTTGAGCTTTGACCTCACAAATACACATACATTACGCCCTCCTGTAAGGAATCAAAGTTCAGTAATTGGGTCTTTGATTTCTAAGTAGCAGCAGTTGGAGTGCTGGTCCAGACAGTCGCTGAGAGGCGGTTTGGGGCCAACAGCGGCCCTCGTCTGCTCAGTTATTATTCAGACAGTGTTTGCTCAGCCTTGCTGACATATGTTTCACCATTTGAGATGGTTCTGTTTTAATCTGCCGGACACTTTAAGATGTGGACACAGTCGCTGGTTGGATTTATTAATCCAGCTGGTGTTTTTTGATGAGAGCCCCCCCACCCCACCCCCAATTGTCTTCTTCTTCTCCCCTTCCCTTCCCCTCCCCTGCTCCTCTGTCCATAACCTTGGCTTTACAATCAAACCTGTTTGCCTCTCAGTGGCAGCTCTTAACCATAGGGGCGTGGAGTGGAAATCAAACCCATATCCCATGTGTTATTTACACGGGTGACCTGCCCTGTGTAGGTGTTTGACTGATGTCATTCATTACAAGCAGGAGGACGATCACGCAGATTGCAGACAGTCACATTTTTGAGTTTTAACAAATGTGTTGTTTTGTGCAAGCACTTTGCCCCATTTTTCTCCAGTGAGTATGCAAACATGAGCTGATGTGGCTGTTTTTGTGACTTGTCAGCATGTCTGTCCACAACTGGACAAACAATAACACTGACTGATACAGTGCAGATTATAGAGAGACAGACAGAAGACCTCTCCAGCCAGACAAGATGGACATGGGAGGGAGTGAGTAGCAGATTTCTATGAGAAGCAGAGGGGGGAGCGGCTGTGTCATGGCAGGGGTAGGCCAATGGAGCGGAGAGGCCCTCATGCCCCCGCTGATCACAACAGGGGATTAATTATGTCAGCATAATAAGTACAAATGGTGATCTGAACGTGGAATTAGCCCCCTGAGCAGAGGCTGCTGCAGCGCGCAATGGAGAGGAAGAGTGGGTGGTAATGGAGGGGGGGATTGTCCCAATTTGTCCCAGTCTGTCTGTCTGAGCAGGCACAGGGGTGGAACCTCGGGTGGGGTAGCTTGTTGTCTGTCAGGTTGGCAGGCTGACTGGCTGGCAGTCAAGCCGGCTGAAATGACTGCACTGGGTTGGTGGTGGGGGTGGCCTGGTCTGTTATTTCTGTTATGATTTGCATGGATGTCAGTCTCAGTGGCAGCAGGACAAGACTCTAGCTTAGCTGGAGGCTCTCTGCTGTTCAAAGCTCTATTCATTTCCCAGCATCCTCTGTTTCAGCCTGTGTCCGGGCTGAAGTCTGAGCTTCACTTGTGATAATAACTGCTCACAAAGTCACCATGTACTTTGATTTTACATTTCTCGATAGTAATCAGTCGAGTAAACAACGTTGCAAGTCTTTCCTGTCTTGTTGTGGGTGAGAAGTCCAAGCTTTGGTTAAAGCTGTGTTTCAGATCCAGGTCATGCTGCCCCAGGACTCAGCCCAGAGGCAACATGACCAGCAGCATACAGTGTTCATCCTCAGCCTCCCTGTTGTAATAGCTGTTGTCCCTGCTGGCTCTTTGCCTTCAGCACTTCCCTTGAACGAACTCCCTGCCAATGCCACACATTCTCTGCACAAAAATGCAAACAAACCACAGAGTCCTGCATGCTGGGCTAGACTGGAAAACACAAAGGGAATACAGGAGAGGAGAGTCAGATTTATTATTGTTTTAGATTTTGTTACAAAGACGGACGCTGGGAGACAGTTAAACAGAAGTTGTATATATAATTGCAAGTGTGAAAGTTTGTTTACACTTATAATCGTCATCAGACTTAATCTGTTTGCCTGTGTTTGGGATTAAGTTGCTAAAGTTTTTTAATTGGTCTTTTTGTCCCCTTATAACATACTTTGACTATATGATACTGATTAATGAGGGTCAATAACACTGCATTTCTATATTGCATACTCTATTGCATACTGTGTGAAGCTGCAACCCCAGTAGTTTGTGACCATCCTTTTCCCCACAAGTCACGTGAGAGACAAAAACATGGCGGACGTGGCTTGTTTGAATTTCGGATTTAAAAACTATTTAAACGGCAAAGAGCTGGACAAAAGCAAATCCACGTGTAAGATGTTTAATAACAGGCTACTAGCAGAAGAAGCTGTGTGTATATGTTCATAGACACTGAAGCCTGTGCACTGAGTTACATTAACAATGCACTTTACTTACCTACCTATATTACTTACCTGCATTCTTTCATCATCAGAGGACTGCGGGCCTCACTTCATGGACACACATGAGCTTGGGGCTGTGTTTACAGGAGAAACAGACCCCAGAGCCAATTTGCTTTGAGTAAGTCTATGAAGCTTATAGTGGCTGGGCCGAGATAATGATTCCTCCTCTATGGCAGGGAGGAGGCTGATGGGGGGAGGTCATATGCAGACTCAGGCCCCATAAATCCCTGCTCTATGATGAGCACTCTGCGTATGACTTATGGAGCACAGAGACGGCCAGTTAAGACAGCCACTCGTAAACATGTGGCATGGCCGCCCTGATGGCGCTGTCAATTTTCATATTTCATCAGTTATTGGGGCAGGAGTGCTGAGTTATATCTCCGGCTGACTCTCGTTAAGAGGGGGGGGGCTCTTTAGCTGCTCCTGTTGGCTTGCACTGCTGACAAGCAAGAGAGAGGGAGCAGGGAAATGAATTCATCGGATTATTTTTCAATTAAGTATGAAGACTGAAGAACTTCTTTCAACAGTAAATAAGCATTTTGATTAAACACTGCAATGTCTTTTCCTGTCTGTCTGACATGCTTCATTCAGGATACTGGATTACACCCAGTAGTAGTAGTAGTTCATATTTCCAACTACCAACGCAGTGTCATGTGATGTGTTCTTCTGCACAGAGAATATTTTAATCCCTGAGTGAACTGCACTGCTTTAGAGAATAATACATAAATATAGTTCTGTATCTTTTTATCTTCATCTTTTATAGACAGTAAATGTTACGACAGGTATTTCTACTGAAGATGCTGAAATATGTACTGCAGTATTGCAAACCCACATACTATTCATGTAGTGTAAACAACTAAGCATTGTCTTTTCATGTGAAATTCAGAGCAAATAAACAGAAGCTGAAAAAACCTGAAGTGAGAAAATAATGGACTTTTCCGCCATCACTAGTCATCCCACTGTATGCGTGTGTGCGTGCGTTTGTGTGTTAAATCTAGGAGCATTAATTGAGTTAGATTTGCAGCACTTATGATGAAACTGTTATAACTGTTATATGCTACATATGCTTAAAAGTTGTCAGTTTCTCCGTTAAATTAATTTAGATTATATTAAATTTCACAGGCTGACATATTTTTTACATGTCCCTGTAGCCTAGACAGATGGATTCAAAAAAACACATTCAAAACATGTAGTTTTTATTCTTTTATGTCACTTGGACAAAGTACATGTATGTAAACAAAGTACTAACCACTCACTTAATTTCTGAGGCTTGGAGAGGATCCACAACTTGACCACAGAGACGTGCGAACTGAGCTCTAAGATCAGTTTAACACAACTTTACATTTGTTTACCTCTGGGTACAAGGGAAAAAGTAACATTCTCCAAAAACTATCAATTTTGAGTCAGCCTGTGTTGTTCTTCATGCTTTTGCAGAAGGCATCATTTCATACTCCAAAATGAATAATAGTGTCTGCATACACTGACATGATTATATGTTTAGACCACTTTTTATTGTTGATTGATATTGTCATTTATTTCTTAATTAAACACTTGCTTTGTGAAATGTAATTAAACGGAGAAAATGCTCATCACAGTTTCACATAACCTAGATCCTACTAGATCCTTTGTTTTAAAAAATGATGAATCGATTACCAAACAGTGCAGGAATGTAATCCAGACATGTTCCAGACATATCATATCACACTTTATTTTAACCTCAAATGTAGCACTTCATTTTCAAACTGGAATTCCACATCAATATTTTTATTAGTTAAGTGTGCTGCTGAATGCCCCTGCCTGGCTAGCCATGAATGATGATGCACACTGACTCACCCCCTTCCCCCCAGGTGAGTAAGGCTTTGTGTCACTTACTGGAACACATTCTCCAAAAACACAATGGAGGCCTCTCACAACACACACACACGAATATCCATTAAAATCATACGGGCTCTCAGTAATGACTCAAAGAGTAGTTTTCCTCTATATCCCAGTATCACCATCCCCTGAAACCCAAAATAACCTCCAGTGCATTCTGGACCAGGTGCTCTTTAAACTCTGTGAAAAGGATTAGAATAACACGTGAACATTCGTAGCCGAGCTTGTCATCACCTTGATCAATGAGGAAGCTTTTGTATACACAGACATAAGAGATGATGTCAGCTTTGCTTTGGTTCTACCACACTACAAAAAAAATATTATTTAATCTGGATGGAAAAAAATTTGTCAAACAATTGAAACCACATCCTCACATCAGGGACTTTTTTATCCAAGTGTCTTTAAGATGTTTAAACACCACGTATGAATGAATAGACAAACAAATATTGTTTAATTCAGAACTGAACTGCAACTTCCTCACAATTGCCAAGAAAATATTTTGTTATTTGTTCAAGTTTAGTCAATCCTCCAATCCAGATTCATCTGTAATAGTGCTTTAGAGAGTGTCTGTGTTATGTGGATACAGTTTCATAATGAGAATTAGATTAGATTTTATGCAGGCTCACTGAGACAAAAGTAGGGTATCAAAATGCCTCTTGGCGATCCACTTACAAAGGCACACATTGTGCTTCTGAGAGAAGAACATACAGTAAGGCCATTTCCTCTTATTGACGCTCTTGGCAAGTCTAATATTTACAGATATGTTATGGCTTGACAACCCTCAATTAAACTTGTCATAACAGAGCCCATCCAAAAGACAGACAGGAAGGAGGGGATACTAGGAATGATGTCAGGTTGGTGGCGAAAGGAGAGGGGGGCATGGAGACACGTAAACAGCTGTTCTCAGGTTGTCTGTGGTTCATTTTGATACCAAGTATACCATGTGTTTGTTGTGTTATCAGACTCACAATGTGACTGAGTGCAGTAGATACACACAAACTCTGACCTGGTTAATTGGTACCTATCAAATAAAAATACGATTATGCATCATAGGTCTGACAAAATGAAACATGCCTGCACTCACAACATGAGACATACTATGATTGTAGACTAAACATACACGTTGTCCACTCAAGTCTAGCAGTTTCATCTCTTACCTCTGTTCCAAGCTTGACTGTGTACTGTAGGTCTGTTGGCTGTTTAATAAAGCAGCAAGGTCTTAACAAAAGGTCTACATGGACTTATTTGGTGCCATTACAGCTTCTAAAAGGTGTCTGAGTGATCGGATCCGAAATTCAATCTCTGATGAAATAGCATTTGTCTTCAACTATCAATCTGTCTATTTCACTGCTTTGAAGTTGATCCACTTTTGAAACAAAGCAGAGTTCACTGAAACTGAACGCGGGGGAGAGAGGGTAAAGAAAGAAATCTGTTTGCAATACATGTTTGAATTATTATGGGGATGTAAGTATGTAACCCTAGCCGAAGATGTGGAGTGCTTTTGGAAGCTGTGTAAATGGATCTAGTCAGAGGTGAAGGGAAAACAAGTCTGACCCCGTGCACTGTGCACCGGGGAGGTCAGTCTGTCTGTTTGGCTTTCTGAGTCTGGACCATGTGCTCTATCTGAAAAGGGGACGGCCTCCGCTGATGTTGTAAATTACAAGGCAGGCATGATTGGAGGAGTCTACCAGTGTGTGTGTGTGTGTCTGTCTGTGTCTGTGTGTATCTGTGTTTGCGCTTCAGTTCGTGCGTGCTTCTGTAAATGTGTCTGTGCAAGTATATGGTGGCGTATCTGATCCCTCTGTGAACCACGTCACCCACTGACTTCACCTTATCCCAGACCACAGGCTCACAGGAGCTAGTCTGACCTGCATACTGTCCTCGCAGCCTCAGGCAAACAGAACAGAGTCCAACTCGTAACGCCGTCTGATTCACAAATATGATTCAACGTGGAGATGACGGGGCCCCTTAAATGCCATTTACCAGGCCCTGGCATGGTGATAATTGAAAATGTCAGTAAAAGTGCTTAGCAGAAATTCCAGCAGGATTATCGCCCCAGTAACATGGACAGACACAGGGCTTGTCTCTGGAGAGCACAAAAGAACTTGTCTCCATATCATAAAACCTGCACTGTTTCCCTGCTTTTTTTAATGAAACTGCTGCTATGCCAATCCTGGGAGGGGAGTTAGAGTAACATCTTGTTTTTTTGGTGGGAGTTGGTGATGGTGTGTGTGTGTGTGTGTGTGTGTGTGTGTTGGAGGTGGGTGGTGGGGGGTTATAGTTGGGTTCAGTTCCCCTCCCCTCTCTTTTTCGAAAGCCAGTGTTGTCGGTGCATCATATAAAAGAAGATATACAAGCAATTCAGATGCAAATGTTGAGGGTGATTTAGAAAAGAGGGGGAGAAAGGGGAAATGTGCTATTGAAAGCCAGTGGAAGGATGGGGGAGGGGGTGAGGACAGGGAATGGGGA
>CM076648.1:2429820-2464856 GCA_038496675.1 Rachycentron canadum | reverse complement strand
TGAGGACAGGGAATGGGGAGGGCGGGGGGGGGGGTCGCATTAAGCGTTGGCGAGGGAGGTGTGAGGTGGCGGCGCTGTGAAACAGAGAGACATTTGTGTAATCTGGCTTTATGTATCACCACTTCTGAATAATAACATGAAAAAAGAGACTTACCTCATCTGCCTGGTGGAGCCAAGGCATAAATAAAAGGGCAGAACAATGGAATTACTATTACCCCAGCCTTTGCGCCGAAGCTACATCACCAGTATTCTTTGGAGCCACTGGCAAGAAGATTAATGTTTTGTTAAATATCAGTGTGGGAGCATGTGAAGAGGGGAGAGAGGAGGAGGAGGAGGAGGAGGAGGAGGGGGGTTGCTTACTGGATCTTCTAAACTTAGTCAGCCCTGGCTCTCTTTGTAATTATGGTGTGTTGCTACGGATGTGTCCCACACTCTCCCTTCCTAAGTGTTGGTCGAGCGTTGTTATGGTATCAGATGCATGTATTTGTCGAGAGGATTATGGGTAATGTTCCGTGGCGTCTGATTGGACATGTGTAGCTTGCTGCACTCTGTTTTCATGATGCATTCCTTGGCTGGCAGCCCTCATGGCAAAATGTTCAGTGCTGCAGACCAAATTCACAGAGACTGGCTCCTCTCTGTAAGGGCGCTGTGTTGTCTCTTTTTGTCATTAGCCTCATGCTTTCAAATATTTTTGGAGCGACTCTGTTGTGGAAACTGATGAATAAGGGACTGTATTAAAATTACCACGGAAATACAACTATGTCAGTTTTACTCCCATTACCAAACCACTGATAACAAAGAAAAGATTTTTTAGATCAGGCTAATTTAAACCTTAATATCTGATTTCAAAATGGCCACCGTGTAAATTTGAAGTGGAATTAATTCCTAAATTCACTCTAAACATAAGAAAAAGCTTCAGATATAGTATAGGTGACTTTATATGACATATTCAACTTTGTTTTATAATTATTTTATATGATGCAAAAGAAAGTGAAGGAGAAATGGCTTTTATTATTGTTAATGACTATCAAGGGGAAAATGAATCACTGGTTGTTACCTTTTTTTTTTAATCAACGCAATGTTGAAAAATGTATTTAAGATGTTAACAAACAAACCCCACCCCCCAAAAAGAATTCATACATAAGCCCCCCCTCTTTTTAAACATCCTTCCTCGCCCGAATAATTTGTCTACAGCCCTTAAGTGCAGCGGATTGTAGCCTCGATACTATTTGACAGATGCATTTTGACTCCATCTTTACATTCTTATTCTTAATCCCTGTATATAGATTTAAGGTTCTTAAACTCTTTGTATGTTTCAAGAAAAACAAGGGAATCACAGGCTATTTTTCAGCAGCACTGTGCTTCACAGTTACATCCATTCTCACATCTGAAACTATCCAGTTCAACCACAGACCTCTACTGTTGACCACCAAGTAGCACTGCAGTGGTTTGAGGTTTGGTTGCTTGTTCAATAGCACCTCAACAGTATTTGAACAGGCATGTTTCCAGTCATTTGCACTCTTCTCTAACCTGTGGGCTGCTGAGGTCCCCCATGCATTAAATATCATAAGAACACTAAATTTACACACACCACAAAAACAGTCAACAAAGGAGGCTGTGTACATAACTAAAAGTCCTAGGTACCATTGACATATTCCAGCTATAATGTTCAGGTTTTTCTTCATCAACATGTGATCTTTAACTCTGATATTTCTTTTTACTTGAATTCTTTCCATCTAAATTGCCATCAGCACCAGCCACAAAACCTCTGTGCCTGTTCTGACGCAAATGTGACTCACATTTAGTCACGTAATGACTTTCTCCTCTTGTAAAGCATAAACAATATACATGTTAAGGCACACACACAAACACATACACACACACACACACACACACAAAAGCGAGAGTTCTTCCTTTCAGAGAAAGAGGCCTCTGTAATTCCAATTTTAATGGCATTTGCATGTGTGTGCGTACATGTGTGTGACCGGACCAGACATCCTACCCCTGTGTCAGTAACAGGAGTAACGGGGGGTAGTGCACCCACAATATTACACACCCTCATAAATCTATGGCCCCTGTAACATTTATGTCGGTGGCCTGTGATCTAGGGTGATAGGCATGTCCGGACACGGCTACCCTCCCTCCTGTGCCTGGGCTCTTTTCTCTGTAGCGTGTATGAAAGAAACAAAAGGTCAGGGGTGAATCTGGTCGCATGACAACGGGCTGACAGGCTCAGTTGCTAAGGGGATAGGTGACAGGGTGGCACGGACGCGGGGTGACAAGGTGATGGCATGAGGTGACAGAAAAGTTACCAGGTGAGGACGGAGGTGAGTGACGGCATCTGACCGACTCGCCCGCATCGTGCTTTCACTCTCCTCTTCTTTGTCTGTCTTTCTTACTGTCATCCTTTCTCTATCTGTCCACCTCTCATGTCTCTGTCTCACCAGCAATCACACTCCGTCACACCTTTGAACTCTTTCTGCCTGACTCTGACAGGAAAAGTGTGTGTGTGTGTGTGGGCTTTTGTCTGAGATGGTGTGTTTGTCTGTGTGTGTGTCTTGAGTGTGTGTGTGTGCACTTGTACATGAGTTTGTGTGCAAACATGGAAGTACATGTGTACTTACGTGTGTCATGTGCTCAGTCTTATGTATTTGTAGCTGCTTTCGCTCCAGTTAGACCTTTATTGTTTGACTTTGACTTTTTTTTTCCTTCTTCTCATACTCTGCAAGACTTCTTTGAGTTGTGTTTCATACCTGTGTGTGGGGGGGTTCGCAGCAGTTAACATCCTTCCTGTTTGCCCTCTTAGCTGAGTCACAGCGGTGATGTGCTGAAACACCCGAGGGGGAGGCATACATACTCCTGTTGGCAGTTGAGGAGAAGCAGGGGAGGAAATGAAAGGTACTCCCCTCATTTCATACACCAGCAACCTCACACACTGACTCAGCAGCCAACCATGGCGAGTGTGTGTGTGTGTGTGTGTGTGTGTGTGTGTGTGTGTGTGTGTGCGCACGCTAAACGCATGCAAGTGTTTACATGCGTACGTATGCACTGGTCTCTTCTATTATGCCTTCTAAGAATAACTTTGCATGGTTGCACAAATTGTTTGAGATCAGCGGTCATATTTGCACAATCTGCAGTGGAGCAGTGTGTTCTCAGAGTATCAGGGAGACATTATTCAGCCGGCTACAGGAAAGCATTTGACCTGTCTGGTCCTTCACACACCCAATGTCTTGTTCAGTGCAGCTCCTCCTTGCCAGGGAGGTGAGGGGAGACACAATAGCAGCACTCATTGACCGGGTTAATAAGTATTCTGTCTTGGTCCCAGTCAGATGCTCTTTACCTTCTAATACACTGTCTGTGTGTTTCAGTCTTCAAAGCGGCACAGTGACCTCATGTCTGCCTCACACAGCTTTTGTAAACTAATGAATGACAGGGGCCAGGGATTCTGCTGCCTGGTCGAAATAGGGCACAGCCACGTGTGTGTGTGTGTGTGTGTCTGAGGGTGTGTGTCTGTCTGTGAATTTGCACATATATAACTTCTTCCCTCTCCAACACTCCCATCTCATCTGCCTTGTTCTGTGTGTTTACAGAGAGGAGTTTGTGTGAGTAGATAAATGTAGCAGAAAAGAACTGTGTGTGTGACCAGAGCAGCTCGGTAGGTGTTTGTTGGTAACGTTTGTCACCTTTTTCTTCAGGATGTATGGGGCATGTCATGCTAGACTTTATTTTGGATTGTTACAGCAACTATTTTGGCAAAAAAAGATTTATGTAACCTGGGTAATGCCACCAATCAGCTTCTCTAAATTCACCAGTATGAATCAGTATGAGGTGCTTTCAAAAAAGGGGATAAATAAATTAATTGGATTCATACATTTGTTTCTTTGAACATAATTAATAATTAGAAACAAGCAGCAGCAAAATAATGTTCAGAAACCAGATGACAAATGATTTATTCCAAATATAATCAGCTAACATTCTCCACTGTTAGGTGCATGATTAGTTTATTATTGCCCCGCTCTGTTGGCTTCCTCAGCCTTTGATCCAAGGAGGATCAAGAAGAATCAGAACTCGCCATGGATGAACTCATCATCATCCAGATGTTCACATCTTTTCTTTCACCACCGCATTTATTTTGTATATAAACCTTGTTTCCCAAAGTTCGCACTGTGCTGTTCAGTCCAGTTTGGGTGATGAGGCGAAATATACGCAACAGTAATGGGGCTTTTAAGCCATCTGAAAAAACATTAAACATTAAAATGGTGTCATTGTTGCCAAAATCTTGAAAAATAATACTGTTGTCCCATCTTCCAGCTCTAGACAGAACACGTGTAATTATCCTTCATTAACCGTGTGTGTTGTAAAGAGCTCCCTGTGTACCTATTGAATCTGCTGTCTTTACAGATGCATCATTATTTGCAGTTACTCGGAGATGAGTGTTTGAAATTATTTTCAGTTATTTTTTATTTCCTGAATTCTCTACGATGTGCATGACCAGTGACGTTTGCATTCCTTGCACAGACATGCCACAATTGTGAGAATAAGACCATGAAAAACACAGCTAGTAAACAAACACAAATGCTATTTTACTAGAATTATCTTGAAGGATTTCTGAGATTTGAAAGTTGTGTTTCTCTGCCGCTTCCTGGTGTAGTTTTTGCAGACTTTGTAATGTGTTTCCTCCATGTTTTGATACAATAGACTAAATACTGTGAAGAAATACTAATAATAATAATAATCACTAATTTTATTCAAATGAGCCACTAGGACATGTGTAAGACAGTACATCATCTGTGAAACATCTACTGTCGCAGTAAATGTGATGAATTAAAAAAAGGATTGTAATTGTAGCAATATTGAGGTTTTAAAGTTATTCATGAAAAAGTCTATTTATCCATTTTGCTGTGATTTAATTATAGAGGTTTAGCTACTATCCAGTCAGTTTTCATTGGAGTCATTGTGTTGCGTTGGACATGATGTATTGTGGTTTCAGAAAATGCACATTGACGTTTTGACATATGCTTTTACTGGAGTAAAAATCTTTTACATATTAATGTTTTTAAAATTTTAAAGTTGACCAAATTTGTCTTGACACATCATGGAAACCCGACGTTTCAAGGTTGTGGATGTGTTTGTTTGCGTATTACTGTATTACTGTAGTACCTGCTGTTATAGCCTGCAGCGACTTTCATCTTGACTGGTGTTGAAAGGTGTTCCTTTAGGTCCTGGCAATATCCAAACTGGCAACCATCAGGTGTCCTGGCTTGCCCGGCTGGTTTGCTCTCCAGAGCCAGAGGAGAGTACTAATGCATGAGGGACATAAGCCATCAGTGTCAAGGGAGGGGGGAGAGGAGCCGCTGCCATGTCCTGCTGCTACGTGTTGTTTGTTTACAGGAAGGTGCCACTTGCCTGTGTGTGTGTGTTTTGCTAAGGGCCATGGGTCTGGATGGAGAGATAGGGCTTCCTTCATCCCTAATGACTATTGAGTGTGTCTCACAAGATGACAGCCTGCTGAGAGCACCTGGCCAGCCCTCTGCACAGCTCCATGCTAGTTCTTCATGTTGTAGGAAGCCAAAAGGAACAGTTTATGAATGTGCATGGATGTGCAGCTCTCACTGAATAGCCATGAATCGAGAGGTCATGTGATCTCTAATTGTCATGTTTAAGTCTTTTCAAAAGAAGAGATGGAAAATTCCAAACCTCAGAGGTCATGCACTCAGGCAACCAGACCTTTCTGTTTGCTCATGCAAGACTGAGAGAGGTAACAGTCTATGTTTATATAATTTTATAGCTTTTTATGTCAGGCACGAAGAAGAAAAACAACATTTGCCTGCAAGTAAGTCAGTGATTTATGTCATGTTTGGACAAGTATGAACAATCCATCTTTACACAGGGTCTTAATAAGAGGAATAATATCACTATTATTCCTCTTCGTCGAAATCCAAAATTTAGTGTGTTGATTTAGCACATTGTAATATAATACAGCCCTTTAAGAATACAATCTCTAATATGTTTGTTTCAAATTTATGATGCTAGCTTGGTTGTTTTTTATAGAGCTCTACAGTAGCAACTGAAAAGAAAGTCTTGGGCATGTACAGTGTCATTTGTTTTTAATTTCATATAGCACCCACCCCCTAGTGAGGTTTGTTCCGGGCTTATTCCAGTAATCATACTTGTCAGAGCCCCTCCACACTGCCAAAGTATGGGTGAGACACCTCGCAATTACTTATCTGCATTTTGTTGAGACGTTTATAATTCCCACAACCTAATACAGGAGCATCGACTCAAATTACAGGCTTTGAGTTACACGGTGAGAACTTATTTATTGTGGCACCTTCTCTTTCTTTGCCGGTGTCAGTCGACTACAAAACCTAATTAGTGCTTTCAGCTCAACACCCATTAGCTGAAACCCGATCCTTGGCCTGCTGGAGAAAAATAATTATGACATTCCTCTTATAAATCATTGGTTATGTCCTGAGTCCCTTCAATGTAAATATGATTTCCCACTACAAATTGTCCGACCTGTTTTATGTTCTCCAACACATAATTAAAGCCGTGGTGTGTGAGAGGAAGTAATTTTGTTCAAAGGCTTTTGGCAGCAGCGGTGCTATGTCTTTTCTGCTTGTTTAGAGAACAGCTACTGGCAAACCTGGACATGTGAGCTGTGTAATGGATTAGGAACAACAGCAGCAACATGTGTGAATAACCTGTATCTGTCAGTCAGCCAAGAGACATGGGAAATGAAATACATCATTGAGTGGCAGGGGTGATCTGCGGGTCATCAGGTACAGCAAGGGCCACTGGCAAACCGCTTTCTGACTTGGAGAAAATGTGTCCACACATTAGGGCTGCTGGGGCCAAACAAGCCTGCTTTATTCTCCTGGGGAGGTTGGCTCCAAACCACAAGTAGCCATGCGTGACCTAGTGAGCCCAGCGTCACTGAATGAACATATAGAAGAAAAAATTTCCTGAGTTAAACTTACATAAGGTCGAAATGTGCTATGACAGTCCACGGCTTTTTGTAAGTGAGGGATAATGCCCAACAAGTTGCACGTTCTATTATTGTAATGGATAACGTGGGCGTTTGCCGCTGTGGAAACTTTGAATAAACTTAGAGAGAATTATCCCACTAATATTTTTGGCCACTTGCTGACCATATTTCTTCAAATTAAAAAAACAACACCTTACGTGTGTAGCCAGCTTGACTATACTTTCATTTTTTCACCTAAAACGTAATTCCAGAGATCCTGACAGGCAAAACATTGAGTTAATTAAAACTAGTCACACAAATATAAAACACTTAATGTAAAGGTTGTTTCGCAAATAACACTTGCCCTATGATCTTCAGCAAAGTGTCATTATTGTTGTCTGTACCAGTGTAAGACTGGTGCATTAGGGGTGGCACTTGGGTTTAACCCTGTTTATTGTTGTAGTGGATGGTATAATCTCCTTCATACTTGTAATCCTCCTGAAGCAGGAACATTAGGTTATAGTGTCCTTTTTATCTACGTCCTTCCAGGCAGGGAAAGGTTAGATTGTTACCCTGCCTGTGTGTGTGCATACACTGTAAATGTGTGGGAGGAAGCGACAGCCTGTACCAACGTCAGTCAGCCAAGTACATGGCTGTCTGAGTGCCTTCCAGAGGTCATAGGGCAAATCTTGTGGTAATCTGCTAATCCAATTGGCCTGCTGTATTCACATGATCTGCCAGGCTGCAGGACAGCCATCTTCTGTTCGGACACACATACACATATATATGTGGGCAAGCACAGACACCGCCACGCCTGCTGTCCGCAACCTTCTCTCGCGACAGTCTTTGACTCCATGACACCAGCCTGTTTGATTCCACTTAGGCTTGAAGCAGATTAGTGAAGGTGACTCCTCGGGGGGAATTCCACTGCATAATTGGCAGAATATATAAACCAATTAAAAGCACATTCTAAAGAGCAGTATTCTGCAGCTATTATTAACTCCTTGTGATGGGATAAGCAGGGGCCCACTGATGCATGCGTGCACACTTCTTATTATACAAACAACTGTACAAGTGCGCCTGTGTGCTATTTGAAGTTAATATGATCCAAATCCAGTGGTCATAGACAGAAGAGTTCCTTTGTAGACAAACTCTGACTGACCCTGTTTATATTTCACAGTCATACATGTAGACAGGACCACAACATGTTCTTTGTCAGATAACCAACGTGTTGTAACATGAAAAAAAGTTACCTGCTTTATATAGTTTCCCATGAAGACATAATCAGAATTAACCACATCATAGTGAGCAGACTGTGCATTTTGCATTTCAGGAATTTACACACCCTGACATGTACTTTGCTTAGGAAAACTTTGACATTACACTTAGCCCGGACTTAATAATTATGGGAGTCTCTAATCCTTAGCCCACCCTGCCACCCTGCCTGTGCAAACTAACATGCCACATATGAAAGGAAAGTACTGACTACATGTGGTTCCCATGCAAACATAAGATAACAACCACATCATGGCTGGCAGGCAGCACTGTGAGCGTGTGTCGTGCTCCGCAGCTCCAAAGCTGAGGCTTAGGAAGGGACTGGATCCCATTTCCCAGGCTGAAGCAGGACCTGAGGGCAGAGTGTGGAAACTGAACTAATTGCAGGATATTGGTCCTCGGATGATTAGAGGAGGACATGGAATGCCTGGTCTGTGATGCAAGCAGACCAAGGTGAGACTAATGACGGATGCATTTTTTTATGTCTTCAGATAAGTCTGTATCCTACAGTGGAGGCCTGTAGCACTGAGAGAGTAGGGTAGGAGGAGCAAGGCTTCCTACGGGCTTCCAGTTGTAACCAGTTAAAATCTACTCATTGCACCACATTCCTAATCCCTAATAACTGGGCAAAAAAGTTTTTTGGGAGCAATCTTGATCGTAATGATAGTTTGATAGTTTGTCCTCATGGTTAAATTATGTATCCATACATTTATATACATGAGCACTACCTGCATTTAGTGTGTGTCTGCTGAAATCTGCTGAAGTTTCTGTCCAAGATTTGTCCAGTTTAACTTGCAGTTGTGTCATTACCACAGAAGAAGGCTTTTTCTTTTGACCTTGACTGGCCAAAAGGTAGCAAAGAAGTTCAGTATCCCAGAATATGGCATGAAAGAAATATAAATACAAGAATGTAAGAATGTCAGTTAAAGTGGTCCAAAAACCATCCCAGCCCTCAACAGGACAGTTGATGGATATCCTACTCAATGTTAGAAGTGGACCTCAGGATGATTATTACGACAATAAGACATTAATCATAACAACTGCACTGAAAAACATAACAAAAACAAAAGTAACTAACTAATAACAACCAATGTATTGAATTATTGTAATCTTTGCTCCAAGGTCGAGCACAAACAGAGTTTCCTTTTTGGCAAATGTATCTTTATCAAGATGCTTCCTGTTCCCAAAAAGTCTCGTGGGAGGTTGCAAGCGTGAGCAATAATGTGAGCAATGGGAAATATAGTGAATATTACAGGCTGAGGAATATTCTTTTATTATGTCAGGATGTGAACTCATGCTCACAATAGTTTTATCAAACTAATGTTGAGTTTAGTGTTGTGACATGTAATTCAGTTAATAATACAGAAAACTGCAAACATGCTAAGACTCATCTTTTATCATAGATGTCCCAAGCCACATGCAACAAGTGGTAGTTATTTTCCTTTTGTATGATACAGCTGTCCCAACTCTTCAGCTATGCTTCACTGTTTGTGTCCAGAAATGTTGGCCACACTGTGCAGGAGCCATTTTGGAACCAGTGAAGTGTTGCAGTCCCTCTGTGCGGACACCAACCCTTTGATTCTGTGTCTGCGTTTAGTACCCCCCTTTGTTTGCAGTGTTTGTTTGATGTTACTTTAGCAGAAAGAGACAGACACCATTGAGTAGTGGGAGTGCTGTTCTGCTGCGTGCCATTCACGCCTGCTGTAGAGCGCACAGAGTCAAACACAACAAGGGTAGGCCATTGTTTACCAGTGGAACTAATCACCCTGATGGCACCTCCATAAATCCCCCTCCCTGTCGACAGTGATTGGAGTGTACCTATGTGTGACCATGGACAATACAAATGCGCCAAAGGCAAATAGAATGGGGGTGCACTGAGGCAATATTTAGCTTGGCCAGATGGCCGGTTGCATGGAGCAGGCTTCTTGGCCCTCCACATCTGCTCCTTGTAATGTGCCAGTAACTGGGTGAGTGTCTCAGCTTTACTCGTTAGGGCTTTCCTGTGTACCCAGGTTTGTCCCACTGCAGAGAGATGCCTTCTCACTTTAACCTGTCAGCTGGAGCATCCCTTCCCACACTCAAGCAGTCTCCTGTTTTTACTTGCACTGTGGCAGGCTCCAAGTATTTTGAGGGAGGCATTAGAGCAGGTTCCTCTCAAACCTCTTCTTCTCTCTCATTTCTTCATTCCCTCGTCCTGGAAGATGATCATATTCAGACTTATGGTGTGGTCCTGTTGCATCACCACTCCACACACAGAAGCTTGCTTTTGCAGCTGTTTAATATAAATTCTCTTCAAATATCTTTGTCCAGATGGTTTATTTTTACAAACAATACACAGGGCGGCATTCCTACTGAGCCCCCGCCTCCGCCCCTTTACTGTCTGTCTAACTAGGCAGCTTCACTTCAGAGGAGCAGAAAGACGGGCGCTATCATGTGGAGTATGCACAGATGGTCCAGTGACACTGCTGTCATACAAACAGGCTTCAATAAAAAAGATATATACACATATATCGGTATGGATACATAAGCCATTCATTTTCAGAGAAGGAGACATGCACATGGACCCTTAATACGTGAGGAGACAGATGTGCAAGGAGGCAGAGAAGTGGAAAAAAACTGCATGTATATGGATTTTGGATTCCAATGTGTTTATTTTAATAGGATACATACCCATTTGTCATAGATCACTAGGTCTCTAAATGACTTCCAGATGACAAACCAATGTTGTGTTAATATCACAGATATTCAGTGGTTGGGCGTGTCTGCCCTCACTGCAGCCAGATACCACGTAAGAAAGTACTGTGATTTATAAGCTTCATTTCTGGACAGTAAATGCTGTTTAAGTGTCAGGGTATTACCTGTTGAGCCTGTCGTCCAACAGCAAGACACTGAATCCCCATCCAGAAGTACTGTGATATGATACAGTGAATGCAGCCATACATAATTTTGAATTAAATAAAAATAAAATGATGATTAGTTGCAGTACTGTTTCTATAGGTAATAAGTAATAATTTCTATCAGTAATTATATATATATCTATATATCTATATATATATCTATAGATATATATATATCTATAGATATAGATTATTGGGGTATTAAGCAGAAGCAGCATTGACTACTATAACCAACACACATTTAAAATCCTTTAATTGAAAATCCAAGCATGTCACCATTTTGATCTTTTAACAGAACAAATATTGAAATACATAATTTGATGTGAGTGACTTGATCTCATTATAGTCGCGGCTTCTCTGGCTTGGGGAATTATTATGAATTCCACTGCTGGAATAAATGTTAAGCCAGTTTTTTTTTTTTTTTTCCTTTCCAGTGTAGGTTCTACCCCCGACCCCCACCCTCACCTCTCCCCAGGCCTTACTGCCACATCCACTGCACATCCTCTGCTCCCTTCCGGGCCCCAAGCTCTGGAGCCTCACAAAGGAGCCCTAACAAGAGAGAAGAAAGAGCCAGTGCCACTTGGACGGGATTACATCCTAGTAAGATTCTTCAGTCCTCTTGGCCAGCCGCCCCTTAACCCTCCCTTTCCCTGATTAGAAAGTGAGCAGGGAAAGGCTGGCTGGATATAGAAAAAGGGTCCAATGAAGTGTTGCACTGTTGTATGGAGTAGACTTGCAGAGAATCGTGTCAGTCTGGTCTCATCAGAAATCCTGCCATTGAAATCAGTGTAAAGAGCATGGCTTATTTTTTTTTTTTAGCAGAATTGGATTCAAAATAATCAGTTTAAGACATTTTATAGTCTAAAAACAACTCTCTTTTGTGCTATTGAAAAAAAGTATTTCTGATAAAGGGGATATCAAGTTACTGACTAAATACTGGTAATCCCTTTTAATAAACAAACCGTAAGGTCAAGTTTTTTTAGTTCTCACCTGAGCGTAAACTTCAGCTTTAGTTTGTGCTCTGACATGCCTAAAGTAAAGTAAAGGCACTGCAGCTCTCGTGATTTACTGTTAATAGAATATCTGGATCTTTTAATACCTGACTCCACCTTTCCTGTCCTCAGATTCCCTCACAAGCCCTTATTCCTGACCAGTCTTCCTCCTCTCCTGCTTCCTTCACTGTCCACATTACATACATCATCATTTCATATTAATAAAATGAAGAATATAATGAAGTAAATATATAATATTATATATATATATACTTTTTTTTCAGCCAGAGGGTGAGTGATGGCTTTGCTGTCCCCCCTTTTTATACCACCTGAGCCCCATGCCCCTTCCAACGGTGGTGGAAGGGGTCAGGTGACAGGTGGACAAAAACCAGTGGCTTCAGAGTAAATGATGCATGCCCCAGGATCAGTAAATAAGAGGCAAGGTGCCATTAAAGAATGGCAGCCTGCATAGCTGCCATTCCTGCTGGACTGGTGGTGATGTCGGGGGGGCGCCCTCTGAGTGTGTGTGTCCCTAGCAGCACTATACATTGCTGTCAAATGATCCACATTATTTTGGAAAAAAAAAGAGGCCTTTGTGTGTCAATACATATATGAATGGGTATGTGTGTGTGGTATTTGTGATGAAGTGGAGGATGGGGGCAGGTTACTGATGTATGTTGTTGAAGTAGTGGTCAAGGGCCATGACACATTCACCAAAAAAAGCCTTGCACCCGAGATAAATGGAAATAGCTTTGAGGCTGATGCCTTAGACCAGATTATAGTGTTTTGTAGATGACCGCAGTAATACCCATGATTCTTTTGTTGTGTTTCTTTTCTCACTTATCTTCTAGGAAGATGTCTGACATAGTTATTTCAACTGTGAGGAAGGTTAAGTAATTCAACAAAATAAAACAGATGGGTCAAACACTGCATCCACCTTTTGGGCTTTTGACTCTGCCATTAGGGATCCCGTCTTTGTTTTTTACTTCAGCCAGTGCAAGAGATGAGGTGTTGCTGTTTACGGGAAGGTAGCATTGTTTGGAGAACCTGCGTCAGAGCAGTTAACCTCAGAGCTGAAAGAGAGAGGGGGGGAGGAAAACGAAGCGGGGGGTGGGGGTGCTCTGGCTTCCCTCAGGAGCTCCATCGTTCATTGGAGCCAAGGAGGCAGCTGCTTGCTTGCCCAGCCAGGGCTCCCCTTAGCCAGGCCCCGCAGCACTTCTCTGCTCTCCTCTGGAGCTGGGCTGGGGACTGACGAAGCCTGGAACTCCTCCGTCTTGCACATCGCAGCCAGGACAGCAGCCGCCAAGCCAGCCAGCCAGCCAGCCAGCCAGCCAGCCAGGCAGGCAAGCCCCCTCCCCAGCCCCAGCTCACAGCCAGGCCCCTTTGTGGTGCTCCACTGCCCAGTAATTGATGCCTTGCACTAGGGATATATTTAATCACCATAACAAGGAGTTTGTAGGAATAAAATGATCTTGTAAAGGCGCTGCAAAGCTCTCTGAACAAGCTGGATCAGAGTTTGTGGGAAGCAGAGGGTGAGATCTGAGTGAGTGTATGAGCACGCATGCATCTGTGCACTCTTGTTCACTTGCACATGGCTGTTTGGAATCTCAGACACTCACCTACGTTCTCGCTGTCTCCCCCGACTCCTTCTCAGTCCTGACTCCATCCCAAAAACACGACTGCAGGCCAACAAATTTCATTACAACAGCCCTAAACTGCACAGTTTTAGAGCCTTCTAATTATTCCTCTCTCAGATGTGGTCGTGTTGAGAAAGGCCGTAAATCAACAGAAGTAGGAGCGCCAGGCCTGGAGCTGTAAGAAAACTGGAAACAAATGAGCTGCCCCTACCCCTACTTATTCCTTCCCTCACTCCAACACCTTATCTCGCCGTCCACCTCCTTTGACTTCCAAGGACAATGAAAAATGAAACTGAAAATGGGATGATGTCTGGAGCGGTGGTCTGGTTTGTCGAGAGACTTTCTGCCAGGTACTGAAGAGACCTTAATCGGTACACTGAACCCCCCACCTGTGTCGGCACCAGCCCAGATGTAGACATTTTTCATCCACCACTGGCCACCGAGGAGCGGCACGGAAGCAGTTGGGGGTGGTGTGTCTTGCTAAAGGGCACCACAACGATAGCTGCGATGCGGTTGTGAGATGGCCAGCAGACAGATGAGTGATACCTGAGACCAGGTCTGTCTGTCTGCTCTGCAGTCTATGACTGTCTGTAATCAGCTTCTTTAAAGGTTCCAGCCAGTAATTGCTCAGTATAGCCCCAAGATAGCAATCAAAGAGATGCCGAACCCTATGCTCGCTCTTTCGCTCTCTCTCTATCTCTCTTTCCTTCTGTCTCTATCTTCCTTTCTTTTTCTCACCCACTCTGTATCTTTTCCCACTGCTTCACATGTGGAGACTCTGTACAGAAAAGCATCTTAGCATCTGTTTTTTAAGGGTTTGACAGAGGAAAATCCATTCAAATTGAACTAATGGCAAAATTGATATTGCTTTGAAGAATGCCCCGCCACCCCTCCCCACCCTTGCGTCCCCCTGCTCTCCTGTCTCTGTCCTGGTTGCATTTTTCCCCCGTTCTCTGTTCTCTTATCTTTCAACAATTACAAGAGCAGTCTAATGGCCCTTTTAAGTTGCCTGCCAGCTGTATTTGCAAAAAAATAATGTCTTCTTCTTCATCTGTGGGTAAATGTAGCTGCATAGAAGTTGATTCTCATGTAAGGATTGCTGATGCCTTTCCTCTGAAGTCATGATGAGAGCATTAAAGCTGTTTGTCTGGGCACGAGATGTGAGTCTATTCCTGAACAGATCTCATGATGTTATGTCAAATCTGTCAGCCATCATAAGGTACCAGGCGGCGTTTGATGTGGTACGAGTTCCCGATATCCAAAGCTGTTAACTTAGCACTGAGTAGCGAGCCAAAACTGTTAACCAATGATATGATTGTTGGAAAACATCGTATCAAGTCAAAATAAACATTTTGTGGTTATAATTTCATGAATGTTGCACATCATCTTCAAAGAAAAACGTTCTGAGTAGTTGTGGGCTGTTGCCAAGATCATTTTGGTGTCTGGTGATTTATGACATTATTTTTGACTGATTATAGTCTGAATCATTAATGAAGCATGAAAATAACCAACTGTAGATTTGAATGTACATTTTTAGACTGATATGTAGAGGCTTATAATTATAGTATGCTTTGCTTTGCAGATAATTTTCTGTCAGTGTTTACTGTTATTACTATAACTACATAATGTTCTGTGACCCAGTTCCTGCAAAATATATGTAGTGCCAAAGCTGGATTTGTTTGAGTTCTCATGGGAGTGATGTTATGTGTTTATAAAATTTTACTCACATTTTATATATGCTTGTTCTGTGCTGCTGCTATAAACAGCATGGTGTCACCGGGTGAAGTCATCTGTTAACTCTCATGAGAGGAGTGAAGTAACAGACACCTGCAATTCAGCAGATGTCCCATCAATTATCACTGCCTGTTCTTCACCAGCCTCACCCCCCTCACCCAGCGCCCAGTTCCTGGAAGGTGGCCCCAGTCTAAATACACCTGTTTGTCCTTTTTAACATCTGATGTCATTATCATTTCATCCCACTGTCTGCAATTTTCAGACTGATTTCCATCATTTCATGTCTTATTGTCAGACCACACCCACTCAAACACGTTGATAAAAAATTACATTGTGAGCAGAAACGCACCGTGAACGCTGTCACTCAGTATTTAGTTTGCTCAGCTCATTGCTCAACTTTAATGCCAGCTTGGCCTTTGTCGCGCTGAATTCAAGAAGGGAAAAATGAAGCAGTGTGTCCTTTCCTCTTAAGACTTAGAAGTTAACCTGCTTAAGAATTTGCCTGACGTGGGATATCAGGTGAGGATCATCCAGCATGGGGGATCAAATCTCATCATCACCCAGCACGCAAGGCCAGAGATATTAATACACAGAGGAAGCGCAGCAAGGGGAGTGACAGAGACTGAGAGCGAGATAGAGGGAAGAGAGAGTTGAAACAGAGGCAGAGAAAGAGAGAAATAAAACAGCTTACAGATACTGGAGAGAGGAATGAAGGAGTCAAGGAGAAGAGGGTATCAGTGCTGCAGCTCAGCTGAGACTAAAAAAGATAGTGAACGGGAGAGTGAGAGAGAGTCTGAGCAGGAGAGAGAGAGCAACACAAGCCAAGCGTTTGAAGTGGATCACTGTAGGCCAAACATCTGAAGAGGACAAGACTGCAAACATGTCACACCGCAGCCTGCTTGCATTTAATAACAGATGTTTGGTCTCTTCATCTCCGGCAGTGGTTCCCCATCCAGGTTGTTCTGACCTGGTCAATGAATAATATATGCGTTTCTTTTCCTTTAAACCTTTACACATAGAAATAAAGTTTACTGGCACACGTGGTCATTTTTACTTCCTCTGCGTCTTCTGTCCACTAGCAGGAGTGGAGTGCCTTGCCTGAGGACGTGTCAGCACTGTTTTTTTTTTTTTTTGCGGAAAAGCAGAGACTCATTACTCATTCACTTATCCTGACCCAGATTTTCCCAGAAAGTCTAAGAAGTCAAAGTGGCAATCTTCAGTTCTCAGTCCCATCCTCCTAAATAACTGTAATAACCTCACTGCAAATCTTTCCCTACTTCGGTCAGTCTTCCTCCATACGCTCCGTCCGCTCTCTTCATGGCAGAATGCTCAGCCACGCTTCCTCTTTAAGTGTGTAATTACTCCATGGCTACAGCAGCCCATACATTCTCCCCGTGTTGTGGCATTGCAGGTGATTTGATCCTAATTTATGGGTGCACAGAGGATCAAGGTTTTAATAATATTTGGGTAATATCATGGCAGGACTCGCCTCGCCCATGTGATGGATGAAGACCGGACCAAGACATTGCATTTCTGAGCATGACAAGATATTGGCACCAAACGGCTTTATACCCCGGCACACCTTTATAGGGGCTGGCAGTGGCATGAGAGCAGAGCCAGCGGACCTTCATGAATTATAGATATGAGGCTGAACGATTGGGGCGGAGGCCATGTGAGAGATGGACAAACGGGACAGGATGTGGCTGGCTGATGCACTGCCGTCCCTGCTGATGCTCACATAGATTAATGATAGGCTGCTGAATAAAGCAGGTCCCGTGTCGGAGCAGTTCATTGGCAGTAAAAGGCGAGTCTGTCATGAGACACTGACGACTGCTGATGGAAGCTGATGACAAGTCAGATGTGTTTTTAAAGTACTTTTGACAAATAGATCCATTACAGGGGGAATTTAAAGAGCAAAGAACATCGATGGTGAAAAACACATCCCTAGTTTTACAAGTGTGCGTTAATGTGGGTGTGGGTGCATGGGTGTGATGGAACAATACTGCAGTGTCAGGAAGTTTTGGGAGTCACAAAAAAATCAAGAATATTGAACATATTGCACTTAGAAGCAGGTTTATTAAGCAGGTGTGTTAATCACTTCCACTTTTCCCATAGACAGCGTTGCGCCTCAAAGAATCTCACATTTCAACATTTTAATTAATGTCATGAATTGCCATCTGTCTAGAGCTGCACATAATTATTTTCATTATCAATTAATTTGCAGATTATTTCCTTAATTAATTGATCAACTGTCTTTAGTCCACAAAAAATAGTGATACAAATGCTCATGGTAACATCTTCAAATGGAACTGTTTAGTTTAACTGTTGTCCTCATTTGAAAAACTGTTGAACTAATCTTTGTTTTTGCTTTAAAAAAAAAACTTTTTTTTAAAATTAATAATAATTAATTGTTTATTAAAATAATTTCCTGTTGATCAACTAATCAGTTGCTTAACTAACCATTTCAGTTCTAATTCTTTCTGTAATTTTTCTAATTGTTGTTATGATTTACACTTGGAAGAATCACTCTGATTCAGATGATGTATTTCCATTTTCAGAGTTAATTCCCTCTGGACCGTGAGGTGAATTCATATCCCACTTTGTGCTTCCGTTCCTCTCTCGTCAGTTTTAGTGCCAGTTCACGTTTGTAATACATGGAATTAAACATTGCCATTCTGTTTTAATGAACCACTTGTTGAGGCACATTGATTGTGCAGACATTAAGCCCATGCTCAGATAAGATAACACAGAACATTCTCTAATCTAGCTCTGTCCTACTTCACACTTGACCAGATGGAGATGTTTTTTTTTTCTATATCGTTGAAAGAAGAGAGAGAAAAAATCTCTTTAAAAATTAATACATTATTTACACCCACCAACGGCTTACCACCCAGTGTAAATCAAGTCCACAGCAGGCTCTACTGAGTCCCTCTTAATGACTTCTAAAACATATGCTTTTTTAATCTTTCTCTACTTTTTTCATTGCCTCATTGCTGCCCTGGGCTTTTTTTGCCCTTTATTAAACCATTCACGCACACACACACACACACACACACACACACACACACACACACAGGCACACACACACTGCATTACACAGTGTCATATCCACAGTGATAAGAGGAGAACAGGTCCTGATAAAATCTGAGGAAGCCGCCCCCAACCCAACTCAACCTTTTTCTTCTTCCCTCTTTTTCTTACTCCCTCCTAGAAAGGGGGCAGGGGGCAGGTTGTACTAAGCTTGACCTTACGTCCAGCTGGGCAGCTGCCTTCTTTGTCAACATTCGTCAGATAAAGTCAGCCAAAGAGGCCATTGTTGTGGCAGGTAACTGTTTTTACGCGCAACTTGAAGAGTGTCTGGTGGGCGGCACTGGGAGATTACCACCTGAGATTTATTCAAATGGTCAGTGATAAAAAGAACAATGGGACTTAAGCGGGCTGGGTAAGTGGTCCTAATTCAGCACAGGAAGAGAGGCTCCACGGCTCCACACCTACAAACAGAGGAGGTCTGGGGATGAATGTCCCGGCCACTTTGCCATCAATTAGCAAACAAGCTCAGCAGTTGGATTGTTTCTGAGACAGAAAAAAAAAAAAAAAAAAGAGGCATACACGTTTGATATGGGACAGTGAGGAGCAGGCACACTAAGAGATAAGTTTCCAGGCTATTGTCCAAGTCACAACAGGGAGGTGAGGAGATGGCAGCCTTTCAGATGAATTCAGTCAGCTGAGTGCTCCAAACAATGTTGTAACCTAATGATATTGTCCCTTGTGTCATACAAACTGCCAGTAGAAAGAAGAAGACATAAAGTGTGAATGAGGGGATTTCAAGTAAAATTGTGTTACATTTAGTGAATTTCAATACAGATTAACTGCAGCTTCTGTAAACTGAACGTATTCCATGCCAATCTCTTCCTTTGCTTAATAAATATTTTGAGATTAAAAGCAGTGATCCTACAGATGTTCGGGCAGACATGCACGGCAAGCGTATGTTTTTCGTGTTAAGAGGATACGTTTAATTCAACTAGAGAATAATTATTGAAAATACTCGGCTGCAATCCTAATCTGGGGTCCAATCAAAGCATGAGCCTTAGTCAGATTAAATCTATCCCCCCACATTTCCATCTGCTTCAAGACATCTCCAAAGAAATACACATTTTCTTTGGAGGAGAAAACAACAGCATTAGATGTTGGCCTCCAGCGGCCTTAACATCAGTGTTTACCAAATCAGTATGGATTAAAGAGAAGGCCCTCATCCTGGCGCAGGAGCAAGTCTGCACAAAAGGACAGAGCAGCATTCCTCAAGTTCCTTGACCCAGACTTAGACACACACACACGCGTGCATGCATGTATGGGCTCCACCATTACCAAGCCTATGACTTTATGTGCAATCAGCTTGTATATTGCTTGGGTGCATTTTTAAATCCGCAGCAGCAAAGTTGGGCTTCGAATTGACAGAGGGATTAATCAACAGGATGTTAAAATTGGTGACATCATCATACAGATTCAGGGTCAGAGGGAAAGTTTTTTAGAGATGCAGCTACCATCACCTGTTTCTTTTCACCTTTTCCACCCTGTTGTTTTTTTATGAGGAAGAAATCGGAGACGTTCCTCTCTGTGAAACACTCTCAGCCCAGACCAAGACAGGTCTGCAGGGAGTTGTTGCATTAAACCCTGTTTGTCCCGCCGATGTCCAGATAGTTACCACTTAACCTCTGACTGTGGGCTTGTCACCCATGGTAAAGACTGGGACTGTGCCAGTATTAGGAGGATGGGCAGGACTGCAGGCTTCAGGGAACAATGTTAAGGCCTGGGCATATCAGCATTAACTCTGACACTCAAATTCAAAGAGGGAGCGAATAGTCAGATTTTAAACATCTTATTATAGGGTATATAGAAAGAGCTCGCATCACTAACTAATGCATGCTCGGCTGGCTAGTTTACCATCTAGCCTTGTGAATAGACTCTGTGTTACCAATCTTCTATCGCCACATCATTTTGGGAAGATGTGCAGATAAATTTTACAATGTTACTTTTTAAAGTGACCAGGCCTTTTATGGGGAGCAACAACAAAGAAATAAGACAAATTAAAGTGGAAGAGCCATTGGTAAAATTCAAAGCACTTTTCCTTGTAAAGAAAAAGGATATTTAAAACCATACTTTAAGCCTTCTATTTTCTAAAGACAAAAAAGCAACAAAGGACATGAACTCATGGAACATATCGTCCTTTCTGGTATGAGATTACCGCCTCGCCTTACTTTGCTTTGGTTGTGGGTGTCTCGCACAGATGTGAATACTATGCTCACTCTGCTCTCACATCTCCGTGTCATATCTAAACTGTCTTTTTGTTAAATATACTTAAAAACAGCAGCAGTGTTTAGTGTCCTCTCAGCAGAAAGTGAATACTCTGTCAGGTCACTTTTTGAGAGTGACAGAACATGACAGCAGGCTGCTATTACCTCCTTTTCTCAGACATGGCCTCGGCTGTCGACGTGTCAACATGCGGCATTTTGGGATTTGGATGATACAGTTACACATGTTCACATATGTCTGGGCGAATTAAGACGTATGTGACACTCTGCGGTCTTTCTTTGGCCAATGTCATACTTGGCCTCTTGGAAATTATGGCCCTGTCTGTCTACAGCTTGCTGCATTTCACACTTGGGATTATTTCATTACTCACTTTGCGTTTCACACTGATATATCCCAATATATCAACCAGTGCCTCCTCCACTGTCTCCCCCTTGAATAACTCACTTTCAGTGTAGCTTGTTTTAGTCCCTCTTTTTTAATGACCATGGCCAATTGGATATGTTCTGTTGGCAACGCGATCTTGTTCCTCATACACTGGGCCATTGTGCGTAAGAAGCAAAAAAAACTAAAACAGCCCTCTGGATTTTTAACTTGTGTGTGACCATCTGTAAATATGTCTCATGTGACTCCCCAACTGTGTACAAACTTCATGTGTGTGATTACCAGTATCTGTCTGTCTGCCTTTCTTCATGTATACTTGTATATTTGTGATCAACTGAGTCAGATTAAGAGTCAAAGATTCAGCTGCATCAGTCTGAACCAAATTCTGCATGAAACAAACAAAAACATACGGCCATCAAGGGGCAATATCTCCAGGTAACTCTTGTCGCACTCCTGTGCTCCCAGCTTGTGTGTGTACGACCCGTTGCTCTGCGGTTAGCTCACTACATTATCCAATCAGATAGCTGCTTCAAGAAATCAGTCATTCACATACTGAAAAAAGTGTCGGACTCCTGTGTCCACCCATCTCAGCACCACATTTGTTCAGTCGACACGGGGCAGTCAATGTTGGGAGAGTAATGCTAGCGTTAGCATTATGTTGCATCCAGAGAACACAAGGCCCTTTAAAGTTGCCAGTGTCATGACTGATTATTGGACGGTCATATAGCTTCTACCAGGCATTACTGAAGAAACAGCATTATTGAAATACCAAATTCAAAAGTGGAAAAATTGAGAAACAGAATGCACTTTGGGTGGAAAATTCATCTTCCTTAGGCCAAAAGGTTATCTAGTGTGTCATTATTATCTGTGTATTGTTTGTGTGGCTGACAACATTTTCTGAAACCAAATTTAGAATTGAAAATATACAAAAAATACAGGAAACAGTCTATACATTTTAATCACTCTTTCTAATGCCAATAGTAACTGAATTGAATGCTGACAGTTTGGCTTCATGTGAATAGGTATCAATTTATCTGAAAAGAAGAGATATGCATGCATCAGAGATCGTTCACAATTTAAGACCTGGCAATAGAACAGTATTTAAGTTTAATGTCAAATTTAAAATTGGTACTTGCTGTATAATTAGACTATACATAAAATCTGTAAATCATATTTTACAAGTTAATTTCATTAATTTATCAATAGTAACAATTAAAACAGATCAGGCTGCCCAATGTCCAGTAAGCCATTTATTATACATTTAAGGACAATACTGTTGTGATATTGGCTTAACCTGATTGTGGGTGCACACACAAGTATGTTGACATGAAGCTGGAGGTACAGATCATAAAAGAGGGAGGAAGTATCATAATCTCTCATTACATCATTCCTGGAGGTTATTGCAAAGATATAAACCACTGCTGCAGGAAATGACTTAACAACTGTCATAAAAGTCAGTTAAATACTAAATACTACAGTCAGTTAATACCTCCCACACCCTCCATTTCCGATGAATTTATGTTGAAACGAGGAGGATGTTTTGTTTTGTTTTTTTTTTTTCTGTTGAGGAAAAAAAATGTATCTGGAGAATTTGAGCTTATTTGTTTGAGGTATAATTCAGTCAGCTGATGCCATGTAGGCTGCAGTCATTTAAACACACCTGCATGGAAATCATTCAGTACAAGCTTCTTCTTGACTCTTATTTAAATGGCTGGTTTTCAAGAATGGCTCATTCATGGTACACTTTGCTGCACTCTGATATGAGCATGTTCTAGCACGATGAGCACGGTCCTCTTTGAAGATAAAAGACCTGAAATCAGTGGACAATGACACAGTGGATCAAGTGCGATATGTGCGGCCAAGAATATCAGGAGCTGTTATGGGTAAAGCCTTTTATCCACATCTCAAGGAACTCCTCAAATAATTGTCCGCCTACTGCTGGTTTTTACTTTACTTGAAATGCCTGTGTTCTTTTCTCCTCCTGTGCTGACCCTCTCAGTGCTCTCGAGAGGTCATGTTTTTGGAGATGTGCCTTATTCACAGAGTTACCTAAAGCCATTTTATCAACTAAAACAGACTTGGTGGACCTCCCTCTCAGTTGTGTCCCAATTATCCCTGTGAATCTTACAGCAGGTATCCAAATGTCAAGCGTCTTCCACGTTATTTCTCCCACAACTCCTCAGTGGAGTAGATTCAGTAATTAGTACCTGTGGGATGTGTCAGTGTGATCAGAGGGCAAGGGCTAAGCGTGGCTCCATGCTCAAGTGGTCCTTCATAACGGCTCCATGGCTGCATTGTTCAGACAGGGATTTTTGTTCGATAGAGCCCCTGAATCAGACGTTACAGCAATGTCAGCGGTGGGCAGGTATGAAGGCCAGGGCAGCTGCTGTCTCCAGGTGGGTCTTAGTGTTCTCACAGCCTTGAGAGTTGTATTCCCACAATTGCTAAGACAGAAAAAAAGTATGAGTTTAAAAGTTTGAAAGTAATTCTGCAGGAGGCAAGGGATCTCTTGACATGACAAAGTCCAGTCTGTGACCTCAGTCAGACTTGCCTGCCCGTTTTCTACAGATATTTCTGTGTATGCGTATACTTCTGTAAATGTGTCAAATGAGGTGGTTGCATCAAACCATTTTTGTAATTTTCTGAAACCAACAATCTGACATTCACACCCACCGCATGCAATGACAGGCCAACTGTGTGCATGTGAGAAGTAAGCAGGGTTTCAAATTCAGTTTTTTTTAACTGACGCGCAGCTATTTCTGCCACATTTTGGGTGTACAAACAAGTGCAATGCTATAAAATGCCAACAAGAGAGGTCTGTCTGAAACTGAGTCCTTTGTGCTCATATTCGGACACACTCAGTATCTACATATAAATGACAATGGCATCTTACCCTCTATGACTGACCTCACCTTGTATGGCCACTTACAACAGATTTAAACACTTTGGCCTTAGGATGTGGTCAGACGACCCACCTCTCTTCAAGTACACCCTGGCCTTAAGTAATGGAATCAATGGGTTAATAGGAGCCTGCGGCTCATTTTTGCCTTCGGGCCCCTAACAGGTCACAGCAGCAGTGCTGGCTTGGCCCTGTATTGTGCTACAAGTTGACACAATAAGAAACAAGAGGGAGGTCAGCACCCTCTTCCCTGATACTAAGATTTAAGGTGGATCCAGAGCAGATTTTGATAAAACGTCACTGGAGGAGTTTGTATTCATATTTAAGCTGCGTCATTGTGTGGATAAAACAAATCATGTGCACATTAAACGTATTAATGTGTCTCTATATTTTAACCAAACACTTTTGCTTTCATCCTACCATGTTTCAAGTTCCCGTAAATAAGAGAATAGGCAATAAAGCAACACAGAGAAGCTGTGGGAAATCGACTGATGGGGCCGCTCAGCTCAGTGTCTCTGTTTGATATAAGAGCTATTCTATGCAAAAGCACTCCCCGCTCGTTTTTTCCCCTCTCCTCCCCCTTTGTCACTTAAAGAATGCTTGGCGCCTGTGGATTAATTAAAGTCTAAACATTAAATATTGATTGATGCATTATCAGTGGCTCACAGTCGCCTCCTCTCAGATTGATTTCCACTGTGATTTATTGTCATATTTGCGGAGTCATTTCACTTGATAACAAAGAGAAATTGCTTGCAACCTTGGTACCCCCACCATTAGCCCCCCACATTCACATGCTCCCTGGTACTTATCCCCCCCGCCCCTATTTCCTCTCTTGTTTTCTGCTGTCTCTTTTTATTCTTTTTCCTTTTTTTACTGACTTATCCTCCTTCATCTTCGCTGTCATCCTCACGCAGTTTGACAATAAGTCTGCGCTGCCATTTCTCTAACAGTTGTTTGTAATGCGATGCGGATGCACGGATGTGTTGCTGCTGTGTCACAAGACGAGCAGAAAATGTGGATGAGAAATAAATTAGAGGATTATTAAATGACGTCTTGAGGGGACAATGGGTGTTTGATTTCAAAATCTTGTGTCTTTTATTCAAATTGTAAGTGTGCCATTTTCAGAAAAACAAAAATCAAAAACAGGCAGGGAGATTTTCTATTATGGGTCTTTCCTACGGTTGTGCTATTTTCATGTGCCAGATATAATTTACGATTTTTTTTCTCCTCAGCCGTCAACTGTCAACAAGTCTATTAATTTGTAGGAGGAAGTCTGATTTATAGGCTCATGAGCCCATGTTTCACATCATCATTTGTTAGCCAGATATTTGCTGCCAACTCCCTGGATGATGGCATCATCCTATTTCTGTATAGCAAACACACTCATTGTGGACAAATGCACAAAAACAAAACACACACAGAAAGACACATAAACAACTGTGATATATAAATTACACATATTCTGAGGGGGAAATGGCCAGATATGTCTCTCTGCTCAAACTCCATTAATTGGCTTCCATTCTGTGAGGAGCATCTTGTCATTTTCACACAGACAGTGCAACTCCTCACCTTCCTGTTGCCATCGAATTAAGCCCGTTCTCTGGTATAATTTAGATCCTATTCTTACACCAACATTAAGGACACACATTACTGCGCTTCCTCATTACATGGTTCTTTGCAATCCCACTTATTTATACACTGTCAAAACAGAAAAATGCTTTGTTTATCAACACTTCATATTTTTAGAACTTCTACTCAAATCAACTCATTATTTCAAGGGCGCGGGACAAATTGAGTTTTCCTGATTGCAATTGGATTTGGTGACATTGAATTATGATTTTTGTCCTAATTTGTTTTTGTTGCATCTGTGTGTGTGTGTGTGTGTGTGTGTGTGTGTGTGTGTGTGTGTGTGTGTGTGTGTGTGTGTGTGTGTGTGTGTGTGTGTGTGTGTGTCTCGTTCACAACAATGAAGATCTTGTGGGTCTTAATCTTTAAGCCAGTGTTGAAACAGGGGATGCATGTCATCCAGGTCTCACACAGTATTGTATTGCCTGCTAAATTGCATTATCACTCATGAGGAGATGGTGTGGGAAACAACGTGTTTCCCAATTCAGGTGCTGAATGATGAACTGAACACATGTGACGTGGGTATGGTTCAAACCAGGCAAACTTCACAGCCCATAATTGTTTTGATTTGTGCTGAATCACTTTGAAAAATTTGATTTCAAACCTGGGAATTTGTTGTAGAAGGAGATGACTGCTTTAAGTTAAGAGAGTAAATGTTTTCATAAGATGACATTTAAAAGTAATGTACTTTTTTTCACACATTTTCATCTTCAAAAAAATGATTTCATCGTTACAGGAATCACATTTCCTCATTAGCCGTACAGCTTCTATCAAGCACATTCAGTCAAATAGCCCCTCTGTGTTTGACATCAATAATCAGTACGCAGTGAGGGAAATTATTCAATTAACCCTAATTAACACTGTAATATTCTACATACTACATGAAGATTACCCTTGTGCTTTGACTGTTTCAAAGCATGTTCACACATGCTCTACAAGCTCATCTATTGTCTGGGAGCAGTTAATTAAGGCTAAATTTGCTAATTGTTCATTTGTATTTTTCCTATTGGTCTGTCATGATAAATCACTGTGCAGTAATTCATCTTGCCGGATGTACTTCATCTCTGTCGTATAGGAGCTCGCAGTGTGACTGAAGATGAAATGTTCATTGTTACCATCATCTGTCACACTGTGGGAGGAGAGTGATGACACAGCTGTGATTTGCTTGAGCTTTACAGGACCAGTGCCTCTCACTTGTACAACCAGCGGCAACTGAACTGGGTTTGGATGAACAGAATTTCTCTCTTTTGCAACAGTGATATCTTATAACAGCACACACTTACAGAGGGTGTAAGAGAAACAGGCCTTTTTTTTTTTTTTTTTTTTTTTTTTCATCTGATGTTCATCCTCATCTCCATCAGATAAGCCCCTTCATCGACCCAGTCGTGTTCAAAATAGGGTCCGATGTATGAATCTTTATGTAAAAGTCGATATTAAAGCGTATAGTTTTCTCACATTTGTGCTTGTGTTTACGTTAATTAGCTAATTTAAGATAACTCCTTTAAACTGTTAAACATCTAAATATATTAGATAAAGTTTATTCAGCTGTTGTTTAGCTATAGATAACTATTGCCACAGTTTTTTTTCATTGCTTTTATCCAACTTTAACTTCAACTGTTTATCCATTACCTACAGCAATAAATCCAAGTGTTTGTTTGATACAATAGTTAGCTATAAAAAAAAAAAAAAACTGATACAATCCATTATTTTTAAATCAGCTGCTCATCCATTACTTTTATCTCTTATTTTTCAATGTCAGTTACTTTTAGTTAAATATTTCAACTGTATGTTTAACCATTTAGTCATTGCTATAAGCTTCATGGTTCACGGCTCACTCCTGTTAAAATAGGCAGGGAGCTCACTGGTTATTGTAACTAAACTAATGCTCACAAAATCAGATATGACTGTATGTTTTTCCCAGTATGTTGGCATCCTGCCACCACGCTGGATAAAACCCAGGGGCAATAGACTGTCCTGTATGTTGCAAGAGTTTTCTCCAAGGCCTCCGGTTAGATAAACAAATCCCAGCACCTTCTCTATTCTATGTTAAAGCAGTTCAATACACTCTCATCTCTGTCTCTCTCTCTCTCCTCTCTGCAGTCTCTCCCTGCTGCGTGTATTGGCTTTAGCCTCGACCAATCGTCTTATCGATCCCAAATGAAACACTGAACTCATCAATACGGTCTTAATGCGAGTTTGTTGTTCAATCACTTGCCATTTAAATCACCCAGCTCAAGTCCTGCAAACCATCCGTTTTCTGTCATGCACTGCACATCTCAACAATTTGCTTTGTCATTTTGGGAGGAGTGTGCAATTATCATAAATATCTCCCTGCACTCACTTTGTCAACCCCACAGTGCACTGTGATCATGCCTGCAAGAATTCACAAGTCTGCCCCCCCACCCCTTTTTTTTTTTCCTTTGTTACCTTTTATTCCATGTTGAAAATAGGTGCTTTTCTCTTACCACCAATACTTACGATTGGCCTATTCTTACATCTTAAATGAGGTTTCATGAATGTCACAAATGAAGTCAAAGTGCAACCCCATTGATTAGGCTGGTAATTAAGATGTAAATGTGGTTGTGGGCTGGTGAGCGATCACACCTGTGATAATAGCAGAGTGCTGTTAACATCACCAGGGGTCTGACTGCCATGCGGCGCAATGCCTTATCAATGTTTGGAGTGTATCTTCTGTTTAAGTATAGGCTCTACTCTTAATTCATGCTGTTTGCTAGTGCGGTGCTGCCTCTGCCAGATACTGGGCTACAACGTAATGACAATTTTCTCCAGTGGGTGCGAGTTTTTCCAGATATCTACTCAGTGAGAGGTGGCTCTGTGTTAGCCACCTGGTTAAACAAAGGATCCCTAGAAGACGTTATAGTGCAAATGAGAATCACCTTAACTGCCAAGTGCAATGAATGTCGAGGAATTTGTCATGGTGACATATTCACAACTCACGTTGACAACACGCTGACACACAAGGCCACCAGGACCTCCAGCACAGTGTAAGGGGACAATGGATGTAAGAATCGATTAGGAATATGTGAAATCCCAGTTTAGATGGATATGTGCTAAAATTCTTCAAAAGTGATTGTTAGAAGAAAATTAACAAGGCAAATGATTTCATACTAACACACGCCATTTAATGAGACAACTTTGCATTTTCAGTTCTGCTGAGGAACGCACACATTCAGTGATAAGCTCATATACTGAACCCCTTCCTGCATGGAGAGCAGATGTGGGTGTGGTGTGTGTATTTAGGTAGACCAGGCAAGTGTTGGCACTCCTTTAAGGTTTGGGCACTCACACGTCGGTGTTAACAGTTTAGCTTCAGTGCCAGGTAGAGAATGAATGACACGGGGCAGGGTGGCACATCCTTGGAGATGTTTGTCAGGAGATGTCCCTCCCTTCTTCGTGTTTACACTCACAGGGGCCACACTTGGCTGTTAGCGGGGGAGAAAACTGGGAAAACAGCCGTCTTGTGAGAGCCAAGACTCTTACTCTGAATATTAAAGAGAGACAGAGAAGGAGAGAGAGGGAGAGAGAGAGAGAGAAAGAAAACCAGCTATCTGGACAAAACAAAGCTGGGTTTGGAGAGCTCAGAGCACATAATAAGCGCAGCTCTTTCACTGAACACCCAGGGCACTCTGGAAAAGTGGGGAGGCCGCTGAATGGGAAAGGAAGTAATAAAAAAAGCAAACTTCTTTGAAAAGAGTCCTGTGTGTGTGTGTGTGTGTGTGTGTGTGTGTGTGTGCGCGCGCCCATATGCACGAGTGTGTGTGTTTGTGTGCAGCTGTCTGCCTGAGTGATGAGTACGTTGAGCCTACCTGCAGCAGAGTTTTTGGACATGAGATGAGACCTAGCTTTTTGACACTTGGATCACTGACAGACAGAAATATTAAACACAGAGGTTGGGTGGATCTCTGGGGTAAGGAGGTAAGGAGATCTGTACCGTGTCCCCTCGCCAGACGTTTTGATGGGAGTTTACAAAGCAGCAACTCGCCAGACAAGATGAGCCAAGAGGTAGGAGGCAAAGTAAAAGGGCAGTGGAGTTTGATGAGAGAGTCTGATTGCCATTCTGTCTGACCTGCAGCCTAAATGAGCTGAGAGAGCGAGAGAGAGAGTGGGAGAGGGGCTGTTTGGCTGGACCATACACCCACACACAAACACAAAAGTGGACGCTGAAGTGTCTGCCTTTTAAGCATTCTGCATAAATACACGCATCATTTTCTCTGCTTTTCTAATTGCGATGAAATTCACAATTTCTATGTAAATGTTAACTTTTACACACTGCTTGTGCGTATATGGAAGGTAAAAAAAAAAAAAAGTTGGTGAAAAGGAGCGAGGGGGGGGAGAGTAGACAGCAGGGGGAAAAGAGCGATTTGTGAAGAGAAAAGGAGGCAGAAGAGAGATGTGGAAAGAAAGAAGCTAATTGGGGAAGTGGTAGCAGTGCAGGAACTTCACTGAGTTTACCCCCTAAGGTAGTCTTTTCGCTAGTCATCCGGGACCTGACTTCTGTGACGTCCTGTGTCCGACTGGACTTCTACAAGTGGGGTAAATAAAGAATGACAAGCCCCACCTCAGTCCCGTTTTACCCTCCAGGCAGGTTTCACCCCTCTTCCCCTTTTCTGGTGTAGACAAATTGTGCAACAATACGGCTTTAACTAAATAACGTCTTATTTCCCGTCTCTTTCGCTTGTGAAACGTGCCAAATTTTAGCAGAAAATTTTTATCCCCCATGTTTTATCATGTGGTCACCACATAGCTAAATACACACTTTACAAAATCAGAAACGCACATGGAGACTGCCTTCTGACACACACACACACAAACACATCCAGAGCTCGCTTTCTCTCTCTCTCTTGTGTGGTCACAAGGAGCTAAAGAACACACATGCAAACACATGAGAAGACCTCACAATGAGCCTGTAACACTGTTCTTTCCAACACATTGCTGATTTTTAACCACCAAAACCTCAGTGCAGTCTTTTGTGTGTTTGTGCTTGTTTTAAAGAGCAATTAAGTATGGAAAGGCGTCCTAGTTAGCTCTGTTTTCTTTATTGAGAATATGGAGGTGCATAAAGCAAGCACAGGGCAAACTGAAGTAGCCATTTGATGAACTACGTGCTACTGGTTGCTCACTAAAATGGCACTCTGAAAACCCTGGTCCATGTAACGGATCACTCTGTTGCTGTCATCAGTCAGTATCTCCTAAAAAGATGAAATGAACTAAAGAAGCAAGGAGTTGTGTATAAAGTTTAAACTTTAGGTTTACACTGTTAGAAAAACAGAAAACTGCTGTTGCAGATATAAAAACAAACATGAACCGCATGGTCTCCTGTGCTCCAAGAGGGACCGCATTCATAAACTGGCTACGATTGAATCCTTTTGGTGCTGTTCAATTAATAAACGCAGACTCTGAACTATCAGCAAAGCAGGCAAAAACCTTACTAAGTGCAGTCGCTCCCACCAGTTTCCCTTCCAGGTGGCAGACAGTGAGTCTGGGACTGTCATGGAGGCTCCGGCCGGCCTCCAGTCCCGCTCCTCGCCTCTAGCTCCAGGCCGGTCAGGGACGAGCTGGAGATCAATAGCTTGCGTTTGCCCATAGCAGCCCCATTTCTCAGCCGGGACACTGATGCTAACTATCAATAGCAATAAGGGGCTGTCTGAGACATGGTTAACTGCTGGCCAACCAACACAGCTGTCTGGCGGCAGTTGATAAACATCTTGTGCCCAGAGTCGCTGCGAATAAACCACTTGATACGTTTCAACTTTTGTGGGTGTATTTACTGTAAGAATGTGTGTGTTTTTTTGTTTTACGTGGCGTGTCTGCTCGCTCCGTGGTTACCTGCACGCTGCTTTGTTGTGTAGTTACACTTCTCGCCTGGCTTGCTCTGTGGCTGTGACACAGACATCACATGTGCATACCCTTTGCGTCCTGTGTTTACGAGCGCGTGAAGTAATGTAGGGATAATTCAATGTGTAATTTTTAGTTTTGCTTCCAGGTTCTTAAAAATACATAAACACTCAGCTTTCGGAGGGTGATGTAATTTCTTCAAGATGTGTTTGGTTCCTCTGTAACCTCCAGTCTTAGTGATGTGTGTCAGTGTAATCCGGCTCCATTCTGAGAAACATCTAACGATCTAAGCATCTCTCTTCATCCAAATATCATTTGTCAATGTCATATGAAAGCAGAATGTGTTTTTCAAGAATGCAAAGGAGCCAAAATAGGAGTCTTGGTGGTCGTCCAGTGCCATGGTGTTTCTCGTTAATGCAACTCAAGCGAACATGTTTAATCAGATACAATCAAGTGGATTTGTGTCATAACAATTGGAGGATTTAATGATTGCATCTCTGTGAACGTTAGTATCTATTCAGAAAAAAAAAAGTTGGGTGCTGAGTAATGAGAAACAGGCATAAAGTCTTGTTAATATAACTTACGGAATAAAATTTGTAGATATATTCACTTTAGAATTGAGTTATCACATATTGAGTTTATTTATTTTATGTTTTTCTATTTGAAATTGATGACATACACTTATGGAAAAAATATAAATATCAGATTTAAGTGATGTTAAGTGATGTTTAGTTGTGAAGCACACACAGCTACCCAGAGTGGGCTGTGTGTGTGTGTGTGTGTGTGTGTGTGTGTGTGTGTGTGTGTGTGTGTGTGCGCGCGCGCGTGCGTGCGTGTGTGTGTGTGTGTGTGTGTCACGGATGACTGTATCTGTGGCACATGCAAACTTCACACACACTCTTGCACATAGTGCAGACAGTGCGTGTGATGGGCCAGCGACCTCCAGCACCTCTGTGACACTCTTGAATGTTTGCTTGTTTTCTCTCAAACAGGACGGGACTGAAAGGGGGTGTCTGTAACTGCAGCTGAGATAATGTAAAAACAAACACAGCCCATTGATATCGGGTGATGCTGCAGGAAGTTGTCAGGGGCCACAATGGGGGGAGACAATCTGCGGGACAAGTGGTGGCAGGGCTGCTGGAGGACAATAGAAAGGGTTTGATCTCTTAATTAATGGAGGCTATTCTCTGCTGCTGCAGGTACTGAATTTTAATGCAGGCGATTTTTCAATGGGATTTCTTCGGTGGCAAAACACGAGCTCTAAATGCTGCATTCTGATCATCTGGGAGACAGAGTCATTTAAGTTAATTTCATCATTTAAATGTCACTATAAAATGATATATTGTAAATATAAAGAAATGACTGAGGTAGTGACAGTCTGGAAGAATTTTCTGATGAGATTATTTTCCATCTACATTTGCACTTGGACAACTTGAACAAAGCTGCACAGCAATATAAAGACCCATACAGTGACAGTATATGTGACTTGATACAAGGAAAATGTGGGGCTATTGCTTTATTTCTTTGAGCATGAGGCCAGCTTACAACAATCCCTTTAATCAAGCTCCTAATCCTTTTGCAAGACGTCAGCACGCCATAAATAAGTCCACGCACTTCTTGATATTTGTGTTGGGAACATGAGGGTCAAAGGCCTCAGCAGTTACTGCTCATCAAAAGACTCATGCCCAAATATAGTGAGAATATACTTTTCGCCTGCCACAGAAATGATTTTCTATGTGTCTGGTAGTTGATAGGTAATGAAGTGAATGCTGTGGGTGCGGGGGCTGAGTTGTTCTTTATCATTGACATGTAAGTCTCTCTTCCCTCCGGAGCCATAACTGGAATAATAATTTGTTATGTAAATCAAACCGATTGAATAATCATAGTTCGTAGTTATGACACAAGTGGATTTGTGAGTTAGTTTTCCCACTTGTGTTAACACACCGGTGTCTTGACACTCTTGCACCTTTTTTAAATCCGAAACCCCTGTAGGTTCTGCCCGTTTTTTGTTTTTTTTTTCTTTTTTTGTTTTTCTTCGTCTTGCCACTCGGACTCCCATTGTCACAGTGAGAGAGAGAGAGAGAAACAAACACACACACACACACACACACACACACACGTGCAGCTGACCTAGATGAAGGCCTGGTCCAGCCTAGTTGTAATTCTTCAGGCATCGCGTCGATCAGGGAGCGGGACCGTGAATAGAAACCCACCACGTGTTGAATCCGGTGTCACACAGAAAAAGGGGTCTTTCTAGTTAGAAATACACTGAGTGAGGGTCACTAACAGCTCGGCTCTGGGAGATTCCCCGCTCTTAACCACCACGTGATGCGGCCAAACGTGCACTTTTCCCGGCGCTATATGATCAATCATGGGATGTCAGTGACAATAATGAGTGATGGCACTCGCTCTGCACCTCGTGTGATCTGCTGCGCACAGCAACGATTGCGCGTCCCGGGCAAATGCGGGCTTTGTGTGCGTCAAAGGCTTCTCTCACCTCCCTCTGATCAGCTGCATAAAAAGCCACTTGTTCATATTCCCCAGAAGCAACTGGTCAGATAGAGGAATCATACATGCGGCAGTTGAATTAAGCAGTATTATTAGATCATTCAAAATGATATATTTGAATGGATGAAATATGAAAACAAACAGTAATAATCCGGTAGATTCCCTCATCTATATTGTTTGCATGATGCATAAGACTATTTAAATCATCAAGATCTGATGAGAACATTACTTTTTTTCCCCCTTTCCCCGCCCCTTTCAACCGCAAAGCTGCGCAAATGCATACTTTATTCTGTGCCGGATATTATAAATTATATTTTATAATCACTGTGAAATGCATCCAAATATACCTGAATGACTGAAAAAAAAAAAAAACAAACAAAAAAAAAACTTCTCAGTCAAAGTTGAAAACTTTTTTGAAGCGCTTGAAGCGTTGAGTTATGTCTGTTAGGTCTCCAAACTGTGTCCGTCTGTGTCATTCAGCCCGTGATTGTTAACACTGTATCCTCAACGTCCCGAGTGAATCCCATTTAAAACGTCTCCCGCTCGGCTGGGCTGCAAATCACCCTGTTTACAATCTCACACCAACACTCACATCAATTAACTGGCCATTGATTTTCCCGCCCGGGACATTACAATATTGCAGACCCCCTTTTTCCTCTCCCAGCAGTTTCAAGTTTGGTGCACATAATTGCATGGGCTTTTTAACTGCACACACACACACACACATATACACACACATGCGCGCGCGTTCTCCCTATTAAAGATCATTTGCTGTTAGACTTTGTAAGTCCCAGTTCACATTTCGATTTAGTTACATCGTCAGATTTTAAGGCAACTGAAACGCATGTCAATACAAAAAAAAAAAAATACATGTACAATTTTAATAAAAAACACACACACACACACACACATATATATATATATATATATATATATATATATATATATATATGT
>CM076648.1:2226099-2424828 GCA_038496675.1 Rachycentron canadum | reverse complement strand
GGGGATGAGGTGGAGATGAATGGCAGCATGACTGAGTAGCCCGGTGACCAATCAGATCCACGATGGGCCGGGCTCCGCGTTTGTCCCAGTGCTGCACGGGCCCTCAAAGTTTGTTTATTCGCGGAATGCAGTGTGTGATGAAAACGTGTTACTAAGTAATCCCCCTTTCTACTAATAATAATCAAATGAAACTGATTGGGACGTCGGACACGCCGTGGACTTTTGGGAACGCGTACCGGTGCCATTTACGCACGGAACATGCTCGCGCCAGCTGCGTTTCGCCGCACCGAGACCCTCGCTTGAAACTCTTCAGAGAGTAGGTGTCGGTGTACAACACAACAAGAGCTGAATTACAACGATCTTAACGCAAGAGCGGAGGACGGACTACGGAGCTGCAGAGAGAGGAAAGTTGGCTGGCGATCGCGGAGGTTGGAGTTGCGAGCGTCCAGCCTGTCCGCATCTACAGGAGGGAAAGAAGAAAAGAGAGAGAGAGAGAAAAGAAAAACTGTGATCGCCGCTTGATTAATGTGAAAGATTGAAAGATACTGTCGTAGGCATTGGACTCGAGATGCTGACATTCCCCTGTAGTAGTCAAGATAAGCTTTGACTTGGCTAACAGAAGGGGTTAAACCGTATCTAAAGGGAGTTTGGAAAACCCAGCCTTTCTTCCCCGTACGGATCAACTCATTGGGTGGGAGCTGAGAGAGAGACAAGAGTCCCCAGCAAATCAGGAGCTAATTGATTAAAGAGACTTCATTTGAATAGGAGGGGGGCTGGCGAGGTGCCAATCGCCTTTCAAAGAAGCCCCCCCGTATGATTAATCGCAGAGCATTATTGATAATCATAACGGGGCACATGCGCGGTGGATGGCCTCGATTTGCGTAATTTTTGAGAGGGTTTTGTAGTCATTTTTTTTTATTCCTTGCTCGCCGATGTGCCAGCCAGCATGTCGCGGAGGAAACAAGCGAAGCCGCAACACTTCCAATCCGACCCTCATCTGCCTTTATCGGAACACAATGGTGAGTCCAAGTGGCCCGTGGCCGCTTTTATCCGAGCTCTGTGAATTTCTGACACTTTTAAAGTGCTTCATGATGCCTGAGTCCCAAATATCAGTTGCAAGTTAATACTTTGAATTGGACTTTATACTTTGACTGTTTGTTTATTTCTTTGCAAACCCCATCGCCTCGGTGATGAAGGTCTGTGCCACTTTCCCCAAAACTTTCTGTTCAGAATAAACGCAAATTCACTTCATTTTAGTTTAAAGGAGAATTCGATGCTACTTTTTTTAAAATTCAATTTTTTCCTCACTCCGGACTCTGTGGTCGGGTCTTTACAGTCTGCAGCATGAATGACTTAAAGATAATAACCATACGAACAGGGCGCGTTTCTCTTCGGGTTCACGCTGCGCGTGTTTGTGAGTCGAAAGTTTCCAAACTCCCGAGTGTCCGGCTCAGCGACAAACCGCGTTTTTTCAAGCAACTCTGAAACTCCGCTGCAGCGGTGCAGCCGGCTCCGCTGTCGGTCCTCCCCGGGGCTTCCCTGCGCTCAGCGGCCGGTCTCGGTGCGTCGACACGGACCACCCTGTCGCTGCTGCCGGGACTCCCAACTTCTCCCTGAGTTCCGGGCGCACGAAGCCCGCGTCCGCGTGTTTCAGCCCCGCGTTAGAAAGTCAGCGTTTCCCCTCTTTTAAAAAAAAAAAAAAAAAAAGGGACAGACAGAGAGAGAGAGAGAGAGAGAGAGAGAGAGAGGGAGAGAGAGCGTTACCAGCAAGTCGTTGCCTGTTGACACGCCAGTGGTCTTCCTCGCTGCAAGTTGTGAGGAAGCAGGACAGGCAGCTCCGTGGATGGACACACATCCTCCCCACGTCCTGAAAATCTGCCTCCAGTTTACTCACCGTTTGTACTTTTCGTTCAACTTTCGCTCAGATGGCAGCAAAGAGGAGTCAAGTCTTACGCACTCGGACACGCGCGCACGCTCGCGCGCAAACACACACACACACACACACACGCGCGCGCACACACACACACGCCGTTTCTGTGTCATTGCAAAATATTGTGTCGTTTTCTTAACCACAATCGACACAGATAAAATAAGGCTCGTTGGTTTATTTTACCCAAACGCCTTCGGAGGGCCCGAACGAGGGCCCCATCGCTACAACGCGCGTGTTTGTTCGTAAAGTGAACTGGACTCTGTTTTAACGCTGCTGTTTGTGCTTAAAATGTGAAATCAGTTTGCACAAAGTGCCATTCAGGACTGGAAATCCAGGACTGTGCACTGGAGCTCTTTACAAAGGCCAGGAAAAGCCAGTGCAGTCACAACTGAGTGTAAATTGCTCCATCTGTGTTGAAAGCAGAATTTAAAACTCAAAAAAAAAAAAAAAAAAAAAAAAACAAAACTTAAGCCAAACACTCGGTGTGATAAGATGAATAAAGCTTGAATTTCGTAACAGGACGTTTCGTTGTAACGTGTGTTTGTGATGACCGACTTTTCTACCCACGACTCGTCGCCAAGAAAACAACAGTCATTTAAATTTCCTACAATTTAAATAAATATTCTTGAAATGAATGGAGGCTTCTCTGGGGGTTTGTCAGGCAGTGTGACCGAATTTCATTTGTATTTCCATAATTTTAATTGTGCCAGTAAAAAGGAAAAAAAAAAAAAAAAAAAAAGTATTTGCACAAACAATAACAAGACGTAACATAAACTAAAAATACAGATAAAATGAGATGTTGCTGCAGGATAAGGCCTCTAAATTTAATATGCAATGTTAATATCCATAAAGCCACGTTGGGTTCAGTATCTGCCTGAAAAACACGTGCAGGTCATTTGAAATAAACACTTGTTTCTTCCAGGAGACAGCCAAGCATAGAAAGGTATTTTCAGCCCCTTTCACGTGATTTATAGGAACTTGATGATTAATTCCTCGGTGCTGTTTTTTCTGCATTTTCCTTTAAATCTAATAAACTTGACGGAGAGCTACTTTTGTCAACAACTTTGCAGAATACAAATTTATCAAGTATGTCCAAAACTATGCCACGTGTTAAAATTGTTGCAAGTGACCTTGTGTGTGTAATTACAAAGGTAGGGGACATGTTGTCCTCGGGTTTTGGGCTGTTTAGCTGAGACAGGGCTCATACCTAATGTGCTGTGTGGATTCTGGAGAGCTGTTTTGGCCGTAAGTGAGAACAAAAAGTCGTTGTATTTGTAGGTGAGTATTAGTGATGCTGAGGGCCGTGGTTACTGGGAGGTCGGAGTGAGAGCCACAGAGGGTGGGATGTTGAGCTGTTTTAACCTTTGCCAGTGCCCCTCTATGTGGAGGTGATGAGAGTTCAGGGCCCAGTGTGTTCCCCTCTCCCTCGCCATTGACCCTGCTGATCGGAGCTGCAGGCGCCCACAGCGAGGCCTCGGCTTTTTATTTAATAATTTGTGTGTGTGAGGCCTTATCAGTGTTGTGGCCATCCCCCTTTGCCCTATCAGAGTGGCCCCCCTAGAGGGGAAATTGGCAGGGCAGCCCCCTTAGCTCTGTTGTTCCCTGCAAACACAGAGTGCAGTTGCTTGTCATTATGCCAGTGTTTATGTGGTGTGAGTCAAGGTGTAGCCTGAAGGACTTGCTTTGCCTTTTTCCCTCCCCTTAAGCTTTAAGCATGTCACCGGGGCAGAGCTTCTTAGACTTGAGTCTTGTCCTGGACCACGGCAGCTTTAGTGGAACCCCATCTAGTGTTCAGTGGGATGAGTCCTGAGGGCTGGAGACGATGTGAGCAGAAATCCTCCTGAAGTTACAAGTGTCAAGAGGCTCACAGAGGCCCCCCGCGAAAAAATAATGTAGGATCTCTCAAAGCTCTCCGTCAACTTTTTTTTTTTTTTTTACTAATCCTCCGCTTTCTTGTCTCTCATATTCAAACTTTGGTCAATCTCTTCGAGGCTCTGTCCTCTGCTCTTTGTCTCTCCTGAAGTCCTTTAGACCTGCACAGCGCTTACATTGTGCTTTTGATAGATGGAAGTTTTACAGACTCTATCTTCATACCAGCTTGACTTTATCTTAATTTTAATTCAGTTAATCCTTGCTATTTTGGGAATTAAGCCTAATGCTAGCATCTGCGCTGTTTGCTATACTAGTCTTATGTGGACAGTGGATTTGCAGACATGCATTCATTAAGTTTTGATCTTAATGTGTTGGCAACTCAAGCACAGCATAGTATTGCACAGTTTTAAAAGCAAATCTGTAGCCATGTACACAGTTACAGTATTAATTAGGGGATATCTCAGGCGTTTGTGCTTTGCAGCTTTATTACTTTCTTCTCTTACGACCCAAACTTAAGATAGAGTTGATGAGAAGAGGACTGTCCACTGTTGCACTGCACAATTTTGATTAAAAAAAAATGTTTTGCTCTAGTTGCTTAATTACGAACATGAAAATGCACAAAATATTTTTGGAATAAATTTCACCTGTTTTCTTGATATTTTTTCTCCGTAATTATATAGTATTATTACAAAGTTTCAACTTTGCAATATTTTTGCACTTGCATGTAAAAAAAAAAAAAATTTTTTTAAATCTTTAGGTTTGTAGGATTTTTGAAAACGCGCGCCACATTAAATATTGTCGTTTTTGTCTGGAAATTGTCTAAATTAAATAACACACTTAGGCTACATGTATGTGCATTGATTAAATGTTAAATTAATTTAATTTATTTTCAGTGTTCATCATTGTTTCTCAAATAGTATATGCAGCATGTTTTTTCCCTACAGTCCTGAGCATGAACACATGCACATACACACACACACACACACACACACACACTTTTTATTCATTTATTATTTCTGCATCTTCCAGAAGTTTGTTAGTCAATAGTTTTGTCTCTTTTTTGTATGGCTTCTATTTTGACCCCACTCAGTGTCATATGGATTTTCTTCAAGCTAATTTGTGTGGAGTCAGCCTTGAGAAAAAAAAGAAAAGGTGTTTATTTAATCCTCACATTTCTCACACTATGAATCAAACACATTTTTGTGTTGGGTGGGAGGAAGGGGGGATTTAACATGAAAAGTTATCATTAAAGTTGAGTCTTCCCTGTTTGCATGGTTTGGTGGTGTGAGGGCCAGGGTTTACTGTCATGGCAACTTTGCGTTATCTGATGTCTCTGAGTAGAGAAACATTGAGGGAGATAATCCCTGAATTAAACAGGATCTGCTTTGAGTCGACTGAGATGAGCAGGGCCAGGCTGTGCCGACGATCCCCGCCGCTCCCATGCTGCGCGAACAATGGGAAGGCATCCTGTCTCTCTGTGGGGCAGGGCTGCACTTCTCTGGGTTTCATTTGCAAATGAATTCTTGGCCCTGATGAAAGTGTTGAGGGGCCAGAGCCACAATGAAAGGGATTCATAGAGAAATGCAATTTGTAAATCAACTTGTATGTTAAACAGCGAGATTTTAGTGTGACAAAGAGGGAAAAGAATAAGGAAAGTCTGGAGCACAGCAGTGGCTTTGGGGGCAGGGTGTCGTCTTGCCTTTTCTCTCTCTGACTTGTCCTGTGTATTAAAATGGAAAATTCAAAAAACAGTTTCTGTGTGCATTTGAAAGGCTGTCGTTATTTGAATTTTCATCTCGGTGACAGCAGAAGTTTCTGTGACTGTACTGCGTGTTCTTTGAGCTGGTATGTCCAGTTTATCAGTTTTCAGTAAAGTTTGCTGCTTTTCAGTTTTGAGCAAGTCATTTATGTATACAGATTGTTTGTTTTTTTGTTTGTTTTTTTTACCCAGAAAAATTTACAGATGAGTGTCTTTTTGTGTTGCTGATAAGGTTTTGGGGTCAAAGTTTATTTACGACGTAAGAACACATTCTGGGTTTTTTATTCTTTTCATTAGATGTCAGATAACCAAGAAACACTTTGATATGATAAGCCTGAGAAAAGTCACTTCTTTTTTAACGCTTAGATTTTTTTTTTTTTTTTCCCTCTTTTGTTTTGCTTGAGTTTAGTGTGTGCATGTTACCACCACAAGCTCTGTTGTTCATGTCTGACTGTGATTGCAGCCCGAGTGGATACAAATTAGTTTAGTCACATAGATAACCTGTCCAAGATGCCTGTAGCTGGCTGAAAATGAGCAAAGTTGACAGCAGATTGAAAGTCTAATAAGTCCTTCAAATGCTTGATTTGCGCCAAGTGGACAAGTCGACTTTGAAGGGCATGGGATATAGGAAATCAATGCCTTTCTATGAAATTTCATTAAGACCAATGTCCTCACTCCACTCTATTCTATATTTTGATGGATTATCTGGAGAAAATGATTACCTTTGGTTGGGCTGATGAAACCCAGATGTACATCTTCAAAGATCACTTTTAAGCAATATTTGAGTAGTTCCCATTGATTTTGTATCCCCTCTTATCGTGTTTCAGAGGCCACCGCGTTGAATAAGGCTTTTTCACATTTCTTTTGGCTTATTGTTGCCTTTCGATCGTTGTTTTTGTGAACACATCAAGGGGATAAGTGTAAAACTGATTAACTTAAGATTAACAACAATGGAATTTGAGGAGATAAAGCTGCTTCTTCAGCTGCAAAACATTTCTAATCACTAATCCTCTGTTTCCTCTTTTTCAGGGGACACAGAACTTTGCTCAGAGGACGCCCCCTGCAAGGAGTCAGACGCCCACGTCTGTAGTAGATGTTGTGCTGAGTTCTTTGAACTATCGGATCTTGAGGAACACCAGAAGAATTGCACTAAGAATCAGTTAGTTCTGATAGTGAATGAAAATCCTGCCTCCCCCACCGGAACTTTCTCTCCTGGGTCTCCTCCCCATAATCCCGATGACCAGATGAATGACACAGCTAATAACACTGATCAAACAGAGTGCAGTGACCTTTTGGAGCATAACACTCTTGACAAAGACGAATCCATGGACGTGGACGTTTCCGGAATGAGCAGTGGTCATGAAGAGGAAGGCAGTCATACAGAGAGTGGGAGCCCCATCAACACAGTCAACAGCCATGGTGGCAGGGGCACCTCTGGCCCTGCAGTTGGTACTTCAGCTATCTCTGCCCCCCTACCTCAGCTCAGTAACCTGACTGAACTGGGAAACTTCTCCATGATCAACAGCAATGTCATAATTGAAAATCTTCAGAGCACCAAAGTGGCTGTGGCCCAGTTCTCCCAAGAGGCCCGTTCCACTGGAGGCCCCAGGGTGGCAGTGCCAGCCCTGATGGAGCAACTCCTAGCCCTACAACAGCAACAGATACACCAGCTGCAGCTTATCGAGCAGATTCGCCATCAGATACTTCTACTGGCCTCCCAGTCCCCAGAAATGCAGGTGCCCCCAACTTCTGCTCCAGGCACAATGGGGCCTGCTGCCAGCCCACTGACCACGCTCAGCTCACATCTCTCCCAACAGCTGGCTGCAGCCGCAGGCCTAGCGCAGAACCTGGCTAGTCAGTCAGCCAGTATTAGCAGCCTAAAGCAGCTGGCTGCAGCGGCACAGCTACCTCAGTCCAACCCAAGCACCAGTGAGACATCTCAGAGCGTTAGCACACTGGGGCCATCAACAGTCAATGCCCAGTCCTCTGACAAGAGGGCGAGTCATATGAGTAGCCTCCACTCTCAGCTCAGCAACTCCTCACTAGCTAAGTCATCCACGCCAGCATTTGGAATAGGTAGCTTGTTAAGCTCTGCAGTGAATCCCCTTCTACCTCAGCCCCCACCTGGAAACCCCATGTTTTCCAGCTCTCTGCCGAGTGTTGGCACCACCGTAGAGGACCTCAACTCTTTAGCAGCTTTGGCCCAGCAGAGGAAAGGCAAGCCACCAAATGTCACTTCATTTGAACACAAGAGCAGCTCTGACGATGCTTTCTTCAAGCATAAGTGCAGGTTTTGTGGCAAGGTGTTTGGGAGTGACAGTGCCTTGCAAATCCACCTGCGCTCCCACACTGGTGAGAGACCATACAAGTGTAACATCTGTGGCAACCGCTTCTCCACCCGCGGTAACCTGAAGGTGCATTTCCAGCGTCATAAAGAAAAATACCCACACATCCAGATGAACCCCTACCCTGTACCTGAGCATTTAGACAACATACCAACAAGCACCGGCATTCCATACGGCATGTCTATGCCTCCCGAGAAACCTGTCACCAGCTGGTTGGACAGCAAACCAGTTTTGCCCACCCTGACTTCCTCAGTCGGCATGCTGCTGCCACCGACCATGCCGAGCCTGCCACATTTCATCAAAAAAGAAGATCATTCAATAGCCATAACTAGCCCTTCTGTTACTGCAAAGAGTGACTCAGGTGCTGCTGAGCCTTCAGCTAAAAGTAATGATGGAGTGTCTGAAGAGGGTGAAGGTGCAACTCTGCCTACCTCAAATGGGAAAACTGAAGAAGGCAGCCACTCCTCAGGCTTTGTGACAAATGTGAGCTCTGCTTCGGAGAGCGCAGCTGAGTACACAACATCTAACAGCCCGCCCATGATGACCAACCCACTCATGCCACTTATGTCTGATCAGTTCAAGGCTAAGTTCCCCTTTGGAGGCATTTTGGAGCCCCTCCAGGGGTCAGAGACCTCCAAGCTACAGCAGCTTGTGGAGAACATTGACAGGAAGGTGACAGACCCAAACGAATGTGTCATCTGTCACCGGGTGCTGAGCTGCCAAAGTGCTCTGAAAATGCACTATCGCACTCATACTGGGGAAAGGCCCTTTAAGTGTAAAATCTGTGGGAGGGCATTTACCACCAAGGGCAATCTTAAGACCCACTACAGTGTCCATAGGGCCATGCCTCCCCTGAGAGTCCAACACTCCTGCCCTATCTGTCAGAAGAAGTTCACAAATGCTGTGGTTCTCCAGCAGCATATTCGCATGCACATGGGTGGGCAGATCCCCAACACCCCTCTGCCTGAGAGTTACCCAGAGTCCATGGCCTCTGACACTGGCTCATTTGAGGAGAGAAACTTTGATGATCTTGACAACTTCTCTGACGACAATATGGAAGGAATGGAAGAGGGCCCGGATAGCAGTGTGCCAGACACACCCAGGTCAGCTGATGCCTCCCATGATAGTCTGTGTAACTCCCCAGCCCCCGCTGAAATGGTTAGCCATGAGGGGCAAGAGAAAAATGGCCAGGAGAATGCTCACAATAATGAAACAGAGGAGCTACAAGCCAGCCAAATGAAGGCTATGGCAAATGGCTTAGTTGAGGGGGATTGCCTCACCAATGACTCCTCGTCACTGGGAGGGGATGTTGAGAGCCAAAGTGCCGGGAGTCCAGCTGTGTCAGAATCTACCTCCTCCATGCAGGCGCCATCTCCCACAAGCATGCAGCCACAGCTACGTAAATCCCCCAGCCTCGAAGAAAGGCAGCAGAGGGCCTTATCCTTGGAGCACACCAGTGCAAGCCTCTTGCATTCTCAACCCTCCAACATCGGAGCCCTGGACCTGACATCTGTCAATCCCTCAAAAGACCCCCTGGGCATGATATTCCCCTTCCGTGAGCGTAGCACCATCAAGAACACATCCTGTGACATCTGTGGGAAGACCTTTGCTTGTCAGAGTGCCTTGGACATTCACTATCGAAGCCATACCAAAGAACGACCATTCATTTGCACGGCCTGTAACAGAGGTTTCTCCACCAAGGGAAACCTCAAGCAGCACATGCTAACCCATCAAATGAGAGACCTGCCCTCACAGCTCTTCGAGCCGTCAAACACCAGCCTGTCCTCCAGCCCAACCCCTTCCCTCCTCTCTGTAGGCTCTCTTAACAAACCTGAGGTCAACGGCTTCCTCCATGGCCTCCACCCAGACAAGGACATGCCCCCCGGCTTAGTCACATCATCTGCCTCCTCTTCCCCAGTGCTTTCTGCAGCTCCGCCCCGCAGGACACCCAAGCAGCACTTCTGCAACACCTGCGGGAAGTGTTTCTCCTCCTCCAGTGCTCTACAGATCCACGAGAGGACTCACACAGGGGAGAAACCCTTTGCTTGCAGTATCTGCGGTCGGGCTTTCACCACCAAAGGAAACCTCAAGGTAAATGTCGAAACATCCAGAAAACTGTCTCCTAAAACTCTGTGTGAGAGAATGTTTGTGAAAAATGAGTCTCAGAGCTGCTATTTAGTTTTATATGGTGTGTCAGTGCACCAGGCATCAAGAGGTAGTGATGTATAATTAATTAAAGGAAAAGCTCTGTGAGAAAAATTACCTTAGTGGAAAGGGTGAATCACACAACTAATATGATTATTGGGTATAAATCCCACAATGTGATTGGCTCAGAATGATTCACTGCACAGAATGAATTATCAGAGGCAATCACTGTGAGCAAGGTCAGTCTGTATTTTTCCATAACAGATTCTGTGAAAAATGTCACAGGCCTAAATCATTAAGAAACCTATCTGGACAATGATCTACAGAAACAGGAATTTGGGATACATTTAAATTTTTAAACATAGTATTAAATCAAGCTCTGGCTGTTGGTTGACAGTCTAACTAAAAACACAGGCATCTCTGTGTCAAAGTCTCTCCACTTACAGTAAACACAGAAATCTCTGTACTGTGTAGTTTTGCAGGTTGCAAGTAATTATTAAGTAATTATTTGAATGCATTTTTCAAGGATTATGGAGAAAAAAATTGTTGCATTTGTCATAGAACGAGCGTTTGCAGAGGTGAAATGTCACATGCAATACGGGCCCGAGCAATGAAACTGGACAGTGCAATTTTACCCCAAGCCCTGTGGCCCCTTTGTGAGATGAGCAAATTAAGGTTTAGATTAAACTGCATGTATCAGTGTTGCCAAAATAAGATGTTTACACCATGCCGGGACTTCTCACTGCACAGGCAGCTAACTGGTCTGCTGCATCCAGGGTGTGAAGCTGTTTTAATTCAGAGTCGAGCATTATTATTATTTTTTCCATTGCATCATCTCATGTGCAGCTCTTGTGGCCAAGTTTGTAAACATCACTAATTTTCATCCCTCTCATTGCTCTGTCTCTCTCCTCCCTCCCTTTTATTCTCCTTCCCTCTCCCTCTCTCTCTCTCTCTCTCTCTCTCTGCGAAGGTTCACATGGGCACACACATGTGGAACAGCGCTCCTGCCAGACGAGGCCGCAGGCTCTCTGTGGATGGGCCAATGGCCTTCCTGGGTACCAACCCAGTCAAGTTTCCCGAGATCTTCCAGAAGGACATGGCATCAAGGGCGAGCAACGGGGACCCGTCCAGTTTCTGGAACCAGTATGCTGCAGCCTTCTCCAATGGCCTTGCAATGAAGACAAATGAAATCTCTGTCATCCAGAATGGGGGCATCCCACCAATGTCAGGTGGTGTGGGAAATGGGGGTAGCTCTCCCATTGGTGGCCTGACAGGCAGCCTAGACAAGCTACACAGCATGGAGCCCAACGCTGCTCTCGCTGGTCTGGAGAAAATGGCTAACACAGAGAACGGGGCCCACTTCCGTTTCACGCGGTTCATTGAAGACAATAAAGAAATTGTCACCAGTTAGAGTGTTTGTCCTGAGCTGTGCACAGACACATGAAGATGCCTAACGGCAAACTGTACACATATGTAGACACACAGAAGAAGAGAAAGAAAGAGAACAAGACAGGGACAAAATCAACCGAACTGCTTTGCTCGCCATTGAATCTTTACGAACATGAGTGTGAAGACAAGTTGTTTTTTTGTACAATGTACATGTTATAGTTTTAAGGAGCTTATTTATTAGTGATTATAACCTTGCTTGAAACCAAGTGGAAGCATTAACAGTTAGGTTTTTGTTTGTTTTGAAGCCAGAATGGGTATGTATGGGTGCTTAAAAAATGTGCTTTTGAAACTTAGAATATCTGGGTAGATAACCTTACCTTGGCATTAAGTTATTTTCTGTCTGTAGTAGCTATAACCGAACTGTCGATGTTCATGTGATGCATTAGCCCTGTAATAAGCAAACAGTTTTGCTGTAAATAATGTACACTGATCTTCTGTAGACGGTCTAACATCTGTGTGTTCATGCCCCCTCCCCTCATCAAAGCGGAACAATGAAATTCAGGCAAGGGAGTAGGTGATGTGGTAGTTCCTTTCTTTCCAAATCCTATTTACCTTTATTTTATTTAAGGAAGACAAAACATTGAAGTTTGCGACATTCCCAGGGTTTCTTTAGTGTTAACATGTTTTGTTGTTACTGTTTCTGTGTATTGTACTTTCTACTTTTTGTTTACTTCCATATTTTTCTTCCCCTCAATCTCTCTTTTTTTTGTGGCTCGTATTTTGGTGTTGTTGAAAGCAAGGCAGTTGCTAAAAGGGGAACATTGAGTCTGGCCTATTTCCTGGTCTTTGGAACTGAGACAGCCAATCAAATGAGCAGGATTCTCCTTTAGTTTCTCAGCTGGATTTCCACATTGCTGCTATGTCCCAGCATCCTCACTGACATCAAGTGCAAAGTTGTGTGTTGAAGCTTCTGTAAATTTGTTCAGATGTGGAAATGCAAACTCCCTAGAAAGAAAATGTACATATAACTCACACAAGAGAAGTCCATCACGGCCAGGGGACAAAATGATAGTGTTTTTATAAATATAAATATATATTGGGTTTGAAAACCTTCGGACTGTTACATGCACTTTCTTGGAAAGTTGGAAGATCTTTATGGGTCCAGTTTCTCTACACTTTAATACCTACTAACAACTAAGATACTGTAATTCTTTACTCTAATAATCAAATACATCAGTTTTCCAAAAGAAACATTGTGTGTCTGTGTGCTTTTATTGCCACTTTTTTTTTTTTTTTTTTTTTTGCCATATGATTAAAATTGTATTTACAAATAATTCTCACACATAAAGCGTCAGCGGTTCAGAAAATGAAATCACGCTGTGCCTTTGAATGGTTTGAGCTCAGGGCCGCTCCGCTCCGCTGCGCAGCGGAGCCAGGGACGGAGGCTTGGACGCACACTGGTGGTGTGAGCTTCCTGCCCTCGCGCTTTCAATGGTGGCAGTTTTATTTTATTTATTTATTTTTTTTTTTATATTTTTTTATTTAACACCATCATTTCCGTGGACAAACCCTGAAATCGGCAGCTAATCGCCAGTTACTCTCTGATTCAGGGTCGATGCGGCTTTTTACGCGCAGAGGAAAATGTTCCCTGTTTTAATTGTTTATTCACGTTCACCTCATTAAAAATAGTCTCAGCGGAGAAAACCTGTTATTTTCCCCGGACAGATAGAAGAGCGGGCACGATTCAGTGCCACCCCCATGAAGGTGTTAGTGATGCAATTGGTATTTTCTGTCTTGTGAAGAATTTGTTCCCCCTTTTTGAAAATGTATGTTTCACCAAGAAAGCGACGATCTCATCAAATTGCCACAGCGCCTCAAAAGAAGTTGTCAGAACGATCACAGGTTGATCCGGATAAAGCCTCTGACGGCTTTCAAGGCATTTTATTTTTTTTTTTAGTCAAACTGAAAAATTTCCCCTTTTGTGTTTCAACAGCTGCATTTAATTTAACACATCGTTGCACATCCTGCAATACAGGATCTGTTCATTTGTGTCCAGCGTCCTCGGCGCTCTCTCCTCCTCTTCACGAAGCCCAAATCCCCAATATTTACGTTTTATTCTGGACGTCGAGGCTAAATGATCCTTGCCCACAGAGCCTGTTTCCTTTTTAACAGTCACATCTGTTCCCCTGAGCTGTGTTTGTGCAGCACATCGGCTTCCTGAGAGATTCCTTCAAAGGACAGAAAGGAACATGAAACTGCTCCACTCCCTCACTGCCCTGCGAATTATGACATTATTATAAAGCATTGGCTTCATATTTACAACTTAGACTCACAATTACACAATAAGCCCGCGTACATAATAATACTAATTATTATTATTATTAATTTCTGTTGTTTAGAATAATTATAATATGCCACCTAAATATTTGTAATCATTTCAAATTATATTGATATTACTTTGAATATTTTATTTTAGCTTTATAATGCTTTATTTAATTATGAATACTAATGATAATAATTGGAATTCCTTAAGAAAAGAAAAACCAAAATATCAACAAAAAAATACTGTTAATTCCATCAACAGCAATGGGTCAAGCCACGTCTAAATAATTTCAATTTTAAAATCAAAGGTTTAAAATGGTTGTTTAGATTAAAGCACGATGAGTCATTTTCCATGCAGGCTTTTTCACAGGTGGGAAACAAATAAACAGGAGTAAATACAGTGCTTTATCTTTGTGGGAGTGGTCCCACTACTAAGCGTTGGACTGGGCTCCTCCCAGTCGGCTCCTCGCTTAAGTATCGATTGAGCTGTGCAGTATTACAGAAACACTTGAATCTCAGGTGGCAGGAATGTGTACAATTGATCTCTTCCACTGTGGCTCCCAGCAGTGGCTTTTTGCTCCACAACACAGAGCACCACAGGAAGAGCTGGGCGAACACACTGAAACACAATCGCTACAGACTGAGAGGGGCTGTCCCAGTCTGCCCTGCTCACTGTCACTATTTATTGTAGTGCTGAGAGTCTCATCCACTGCTCTGCAGCTACTTTCACAACGTGTTTTCAGAGAAACAGAGAGTCCACACACACTACATTATATTATAAACGCACTCGTAGTCAACATGCATAAATAACTTCTCACACACACACACACACACACACACACACACACACAAATATTTGGATTTATTCCTGACATTTTATCTAATGTGTTTTTATTCTGGCATTAGAGTTATTTTCCCTGAGCTAAAAGGCCTGATTGCTGCAGTGTCCGGAGAGGACGGGAACCATCAGCAAAGATTACATTACTCTCTTTAGCTGTAAGCCACTCCTGTCCACTTACTGTACACTTGAAGGTTCATTAAAAGGTTGGCCTTAAGTAAGGGCTGGATGCACAGCTGCCACAGAGCAAAAAGAAGACCATGTGTTTCCAGTGTGAGCTAACCAGTGCTAGGAGTTATTTTGTACATATATATTTTCATTCCTTGTTAATACTTGAGGGGATCTGCTTGAGTCTCCGTCAAAAGATTTTAAATATGTTTTATCTTTATAAAGCTAAATGCCTTAGTGGAAATTATTTTTTTTAGAAATTAGAATAGATTACTTCTTAAAGTGCATCCATGTAGGGAAAACTAATAATTTTACTATAAAATGAATTAGTTGAAAAGCAATTTATTATCTCTACAACAGGTAGGGCCATGGTGTGTGTGTGTGTGTGTGTGTGTGTGTGTGTGTGTGTGTGTGTGTGTGTGTGTTCGCTGTAATCTGTCAGGAGAAAAAGGGAATAAGAAAGAAAGTAAGAATGAAACAAACAAACTGTGAGAAAGAAAACTGCACCTTGACTCATCAGCAGTAGAACGATGAGGAGTTTAATTTAGGGGTAAAACCAGTTTGATATCTGTTGTTTCTTCCTTCCACGGTTCTTCAGCGTGCAGGTCAAGTTGAGATGAAGCTGCACGGAGGAGGGCGTTGAGAAGCTGGAGGCCCCCTCCCACATCCTCTGTCTTGTGCTGTCAGCCCTCCTGAGTCGATACAAACTGTAGCCTGGGGCCCGGCCTGGACTCCCCACTGAGGTTCTGGCCTACCGCTGGGAGATCAAAGACCTGCAGAGAACAATGGTGAGCCTCATTTAGGCGGCCGCAGTTCACTTTCCCTGGAAGCGCCGCCACACCTGCCCACACTGTCAATCACACCCAGGTGATGGGCCCGATCAGAGGCCTCGTCCCTGTAGGATCATGCCTCTCTGGTGCTTTTACACATATTTGTGCAGAAATAGAAAACATGACCAAGAGCCATCTCCTCCTCTTAGTTTTGATATGAAATTCAGATTTTTCTGTCATTTCCTTCTCATTGTTTAATTTGTTTTTATCTGTGAATTTTGTTAATTGGCATCCGTTGCTTTTAAATTTCCCGAATATGCCCTGAAATTCAATTTCACTGGATGGAAAAGTGTTTATTGGTTTATCTTATGTCTCCATAATCCTCTTCCTAATTTGTGTTGTCATTTTCCTCCAGCCTTTTAATGCTGGTTTTATCTTCCCGTGGCTCTCATCGTGTTTCCTGTGGAAAATGGAGCCTGTCTACAGCGTGTACACAGCTGGTTGGAAGACAAGACCTCCAGATTGTAAGTACAAACATGGAGTCAGATTTTTCAGGCCTGTGCACTCTCACAGTTATCACAGACGAGAAATCAAAGTCTTCTAGGAAATATCCATCCTCCCCAAAACCCAACACATTTTTTTTCCTTTACTTTGCTCCTGTTTGTTCTCCATTAAGTTGTGCTTTGGTCTTATGAGGGTTTGGAGATAGTCTTTGCATGGTTTATTTTTATGGCACAGCAATCTGGAGACTATCCAAATGTCAAGGTCATTTATCTTGCAGTTCATCCGCTCCTCGCCTTTTGTGTGGTGAGAAAGAGAGGCACAGGCCCATATTGCATTTCATGACCTATTGTGTCAAAGGAGTACCCAGACTAACAGGTGGGAGCCCTAATGTGAGCTCCTCATGGACGAGACTCACCAAACTTGAGGCTCCCTGGCCCATTCTTTAATAAGGCACTCATGCTTGCAGAACGGCCGCAGTGCTCTGTTTCCTTCATCGTCAGATGGGAACCTTCAGGGATGCTAATGAACATACAGTAAGGGTTTGTCTCACGCACAGTGCTCCTGCTATCAGCGTCCCCCAGTTTATCATCACCACTGAAATTGCAGGGCCGTTTTACTGGGCTTTTACTACAAGGAGGACATTTAGCCCATTGTGATGCTAATTCTTTAAAATTTGATGTCTAGGGTTTGTTCTTTCAGGTCAGCGTAGATTTATGAGACTGGCTCTTTTGACAGAGTACAAGCACCTTTTTTGTTATCACAGAAAAACCTGCAGTCACGGGTTGTCGTCATTGCCCCTTAAGGCAAATTTAATTTAATGTTCATTTCCATTTTAAGATGAATCACATGTTTCCCTGTTTTGTACAGTAGAATGGAGACAGATCGTCTTTCTTTGGTTTTAAAGAACAGCTTCAAGATTAAGCGGGCTGATTGTAGCCCTTTCACCATCAGAATTACGGTTGGTAACCCTAGCCAGGCCTGTCTGCTCTGGGGCTTAAACACACAGAGTTGGGGACACTCTCTGTTAATGTCATCTCACAGATACAGTTCCCTCATCACAGTCTTACCTCGAGTCCCACAACCTCTGACACGTATTCTTATTCTTTCTCACAGCGTCAAAGCATGCTAGTGAGATGGAAAGATATTCCGCTACAATGGCTGCGGACAGAGATATTGATATTGAGCGTCAAGATGGGATGTCAGAGTGTCTAGAAAAAAGCCCTTCAGCCCCTTGTCAGGTGCGTTTGATTCCATAGGTGCTCCAGAGAGATGTCTTGAGTTTATTGAATTTGTCATTTTCGGCCTGGGAGTGAAAAGGGCACCTGTGTGCTGCCGTAAGCCCCCGCGCCAGGACCGCCACCCGCATCACGCGATGACAGCTGATGTGCAGGGACAACCCTGAAGCAGTTGAATTTTTTTTTTTTTTTTTTTTTTTTTTTTTTGAAAGCAGTCCCTCAGCTTCTGCGTACATTATTCACCAGGGAAACAGCTGAAAGGATATTTACTTTGTCAATTTTCTCATAAAAGCCTCCTCAGGCACAAAAAAGTCACCATGGGTTACGACAAGAAAAACATAGCTATTTCAGAGGCAGGTTCAGTTCTCTGTCAGACTCAAATTGAAGACTGTTGTAGCTGTGGATACTGGCCACCCACATCAGCGCTAGATCAAAGCAATGGCCTGCTACAGTGGCTGAATATTCAGTGATGTTATTTGGAGTGTGATAGGTTCTCCTGCTCAGTCACTGACTGTGGGAAAATAAAGAAGGTCTGATATAGACTTTGCTCTGTTCCACTGTCTTTATGGGATTTTGTGCTGCTGTACAGTGTATCTAATAGGTCAGGATTACAGCTCTGCCACCCACTCACTTAAAAACTCCTCCGTCATTTAGTCAAGGTTGGTTTTCTGATTGGACATCTTGTTGCAGATGAGAGGAAAATGGCTTTCCTCAGTGAAAAGTGTAATCAAATGTAAGATAAGAAACGCATTAGGTCATGGCAATTCCCACAATTTGCTGTTTGATATGGAGATGTGTGTCCATGTGTGTGTCTGTGTGTGTAACTCGATTGCACCACCACAGTTCCATGTTTGACTCCCACTCGGTCCACCAGCGCTAAAACTGCGCCACTCATCGCGTGAAAGCCTTGGATAAATAGCATGTATTATGATTACAAGATTTCATGTACGTGTACGAGGCACTGTGTGTGTCTGTGTGTGTTTGTTATAATGCACTGTGGCTCTTTTCGTCCATGCCTTCCTCATGCTCAGTTAATTCTGTGACACCTGTGATTAATAAGAAATATCCCAGATCCAACAGGTTAATGTTTAATCAATCAACTCAGAGAGAGAGCTTTAAATGGCCTAGTTTATTTTTAACCATTGCATCACATTAAATGCACCAAGGTTTTACACAGCCAAAACTCATTATTTTTGTTCTCAGCTAATGTTTATCAATCCGTGGTGAGAATATTTTACACCAGGCCTTCGTACTTGTTTTGTTGTCTGGGAAAAAGTGAGGAAGTTTTCGACTATCAAGAACATAATGTTTTGAAATTAGAGGACAGAGTGAAGCGATTTGAAGGGCAAATATATATCAGAACAAGATGAGCGTGTACAGTCGGTGACAGGTGACTTTCAGCTCATATCAAATATGTTTTACTGTGTGAGTGGTGACATTGTGAATCATTTCCTCTGTCTATCAAATGAGTAATATTTGGGACGCTTGCATACTGCTACTGAGTTTCCTCCTCACTGTGAGCTGCTACTATGTGACTCGGCTAAAGCACCTGCACTATGAAATCAACACCCCACTCAGCAATAATGCTCTCTGAGGCTTGGCCAGTTTACTAAATAATCGATCCAAATAAAAGCAGCAGATAAAATTGACTGACCCTCATATACTTAATTATTGCAGCTATTTGACCAAATAGCATTTTTCAGGATGCTGTGTGTCACAGGCCATCAATATTCCTTTAATCGCTGTTAGTTATTGCCCTACTTTGTAACTGCTGTGGATGGCCAGTCTCCAGTGGTCAGTTTGGCCCAGGGCAGCGGGGGAATGAGATGCTAAATGGTTGCGCAAACAATTTGATTATGCTGTTTAATTCCCGTCATATAGATCTGCCGAGCCTGCTGATGCACTCATTTCTGTGAGGCTGTACAGCAGAGTGCTGACCTGCCTACCTCACACCGCCAGCCCTGAAAGAGCTGGTTTTTCCTCCATGGCCTCAGGATCAATAGTGGCTGCTCTGTGGCAATGGAACAGTGTCTTACAGGTTTCACCTTTTGCCACAGACCTTTCAGCTCCCGTATGATGGAGCGCTGTTCAACATTCAAGTTCAAATGTTGAGAGCACTGGCGTGCTGTGTTTGTGGCTTAGTCCACAAGCCCTTGGTCCTTACCTAGCTGAGCCAAGGTGTTGGAATACAAGGAGAGTTGAGGGTTAATTCTCCCCCATCGAAACAGACCACCTCAGCCAAGTGAAAAATGAGAAATGAGCAGGGAAAGCTCTCAGGCACAGTTGCCCAGTTCCCAAAATTAACATTTCAATTCAAAACCAATAATAACGCATTGTGTCTGGCATGAATGAGTGCTGCTGCAAAGGGAAGGCGATACCTCCTGTTCCTGTGTCACTGAAAAAGCTCCTTCATCTTCTGCTAAAGGGCCCACACAGTCTGAGGTCAGGCAGTCAGCCTTGGTTACACTGCACAGGCATGCCTGGGTGGACGGCTCGAGCTTCCCGGTGCCTTTACAAAAGCCAGGGACTACAAACACACACACATACACACGCATTACACACACATAGACACACACACAGAGGCACATGCTCCACATGAAGTTGATGGCTCTTCAGTTTTGCCAAGGACTACTTAGCACGTTGAAACAAAAGTACACTTTGTGTTCTTTGAAATGAGTTGCAGTAACTAACTGAAATATCATATGACCATTTCAGCCTCAGCAGCATATTATGATTGAAATAGAATAGTTGTATGTGGGTAAGGAACCTTTTCATATGCATTCTTCTTCTACAGGTCTGTTAGAGCTGCATTTATAGAGTTGCAACACTTTATCTGCAAGAAATACAGCCTAAAACATGTTGTATCTGGAGTGTATGTTCTGTATGTGTCTGCTCATGTCAAATTCTCTGATATGCTCATTGACAGAAGATCCCGGGCACTCAGCACAGGTCCTCGAACGAGCATACTGTCGAGGGTTTCTGGGCATCTTGGCTTTTGAGAATGGGATTGGGAGCCAGGCTCTGTGGCTCTGCCAAGAAGGTGTCAGAGCCGACCTCTGCTACATACTCCCCTCCATCAGAGAGCAGATTACCCGTCTGGGAGGTGAGAGGGAGGGACACAGGGCAATTTCAAGAGAGCACTGTGGCTATTTCTACTGAAACTGAAGGGGTTTAAGAGCCTATCTGCTATATCTGTCTGCTCCAAGTGATACAAGCTGTAGTAGTCTGAGTGATTCCTTACATGCACTGCATTGTGTACAGGCAGAAGGTTTGTCTGGGTGGGTTAAACTTCCATAGCTGATGTTTCACTGTCTATGGTAGCATCAAGGGTGTTTTGGACTTCATGCATAAGAGGGGGGTGGTGCTACCAGTAAAAGTTTTTGTTCTGGGAACAGGCGGGTCAGGAAAGTGAGCAATGGCCTTGCTTATGAGGAGGATTAGGCAACAATCTCAGTCCTATTCAGGAATCTACAATACTTAATTTGTCAAAGAAATCTCAGTGTTTTTCGACTAATTAATGCTTGAACAGAAGCAGCTATAGCTGTTGTTAAAACTCCTGCAGCCCAAAGAACCAACCTCATCTGTAAATCAAATGAATTTAATTTTTTTCCGCTGTTATTTGGAAAGGTACCACCTCAAGAAGAAAAAAAAAAAAAAAACGACAAAAAAACAAAATAACAAAAGCTCTCTCAAAGACAACCATGAACACACAGAACATGAACGGGGATGTGCACAGCTGTATTTAACCAACATTGAACACACAGAGCTTCCACATAGTGATCACACCATACAGAGCGCTGCCTTGTAATGGACTCATAATGTAGGGTTCACTCTGCTACTGTAATCGCAGCGTATATGTTTGTCTTTTTTAGACATACCTTAAATCACACGATACTGAGACAGAAATAATGTGAAATAAAAAGACGACAAACTCAGTAATGTAATTATTGTTTAATACATACCACACTAGTAATAATTGAGCGGTATCGTAATAATGTTACAGTTATGAATGCAAACCTTCTCCTGCATAGAGAACTAGTCATTGTGAGATTTGTTCGGCTGGCAGTGATGACATCAATGCTCCCAGCGAAGAGGCCAGCTCCACTAATAAGGCGCTGTTGGGATTGCCGCCCGCTTAGGTTGTCAATGAGTCTGTCTTGATCTGAGGATTAGGCCGGTCGTTCCAATTACAGCCTGGTGCCTTGAGGTTTGTCAGGCATTGACACAGACGCCTGTCGATGGCCCCGGTGCATATTCCAGGACCCCACTGAGTGACAGGCGCCAGCACGCCAAGAGACAATGACGCGCAGTGAGTGTGAGTGTGTGACGTGTTTTGTGTGTATGTGTCTGTAGTGTGTGTCTATTCCATAGCGTTTTTTACTCATCCATTCCAGCTCTCGCACAGGAGCACAAGGTAAAGCAGTGTGTGTGTGTGTGTGTGTGTCTGTGTCTGTGTATGTGTGTGCATGTGTAGTGTCTTATTTCCATGGCATATTGACTCTTGATGACAGTTCATCCGACACTGATGATGAATACTATGATTGGTGATGTATTAGCTCAAACTCCGCATGTGAGGAAGTCTTTCATGTATTCTGTTGCACGTCTGTTACAAAGAATACCGGTCATTTCATGTAATACAGAAAAGAAAGGGGACACACTCTTGGATCTTAGATATTTGGCAAATTGACCATTGGAAAGCCGCTTACATCGTGGCAGCAAGAAATAAGAGACTATTGAATTGTCATCATCAGCCTACGATCGATTCAACGAATTATTTTGTGACCAAATACTGGCATCAGTTTTTGAACATGCATCATCTGTTTTCACTTAGCTCTGTAATCCTCTACATATAATGTATAGTGCACAACCTAGTTTTTAGAGAAATAAATAGAAAAGAAACTCTGATTCTCTAATGATGGACACATCAACGCAAACTGCACCATCTATATCACGACCAAAACCCAATACATAATGTTGATATTTTCAATTGACAGCTGAATTAGAAATATGATGTCACGTGTTTTCAGTTTGATTATATATCAATAGGAAAATAAACATGCGACCAAATAACAAGATTTTCTGACTGCCAGTATGTAGCTGGTCAGTTGTGGCCTCTGAGCATAGACATGGCAGCTGATGTGTATCTACAGCTCAGCCATGAGTCAGGGGAGCTGGTTTGCACTCTCTCAGAGCAGCACTCAGTAACATGACATGGCTTGGCTGGACTCAGCCACCTCTCATCTGGTCATCTCTGCTAACTCGAAACCCCCTCGATCCACACACACACACAGACACACACACACGCACACACACACACACACACATGCACACACACACACAAGCTTGTCGCCTGGGAGGCCAGCAGTGACTTTACACCCACAGAGGTGGGTCATGTGACACAGGCTGCTGTGTCCCACGTTTGATACTTAATATTCACCACCTGGTGTTATTTACATGCCATTAAATGAGAGATGGGTGCTGCCCTCGCTGACTCTCTATTTATCTGATTTGGTTGAAATAATCTGAAATATTCTGTGAGTTCTAAAGTAAAGATCCATATAATATCATGTCAGCTACCTTCACATAATATTTTCTTAATGTCATGGCAGCTCTTGCCTCCATTTTTGCCAGGTGAAATGTTATCTGCGGGCAGTGTTAGAAGGCTGTAATTAAATATGAATGGAGCACTGTTGGTTGCCCGGCCGGTTTGTTTGGTTGAGCGCTGGCCTGGGGAGGAAAGCTCATCAAATCAGTTGTGTTGGTGTCATTCTACACCCCTATAACACTCCATGACCGGGAATCTCGGTGGTCCTGTGCAAAAAAGAAGGGGGCTGGGAATCACCTGTATTTAGAGTTAATGGATTCGAAATAACTCACAAGCTCACACTTTAATGAACGCTTGATTGATGAAAAAAGGGCCCCCCGCTCCCCCTTGTCCCAGCGTTGCATGAAAAACATTTTCAAATTGCATGCTGGCACAGATAATTCACTTATTCTGTGTAATTGGATGCTGACCAGGGTTAATATGTAGGGTGTCATTAAATGGAAATGTAGAGTTGTAAAGGGGGACTGTATGATACAGGGAGTCTTTTCTATAGAGCTGCCCAGATTGTGAGCTCCTTCTTCTAGCTGGGAGGGACCTTCTTTATTTGAAGCAACTCAAGCATGAATTCTGCGAGGGAAAGATTGGGGACAGTTATATTCACTTCTGTTTGTTTCCCAGTTGAATGAAATGACCTTTAAGATAAAGCAAATCTCTTGAGCAAGTCAGGTGAAGAAAAGGCCGCACAAATAGGGCAGATGTGGTGAAAGGAACTTTTTAAATTCGACAGTGAAGGAGGGCTGCTAGACCATGGATAGTTAAAAGACTGCTGTTTGCTGGTAACCCTGCTCTGCCACCATGACAATGCCACATGGGAGGAGGCACTCACTGTGGACGTACCTTATTTTGATTCAAACAAGATTGAACACCAGGGAATTACTTTTTTTTTTTTAATTATTTTAAATTTTAGTGCAACTGTTAAGGAAAAGTCTGGTGATCCTCCAGAAAATGATTTTGTTTGGGAATGCGGCAATGGAATAATCCAAGAGAGAGACTGGTCAATTAAGTTTCTCCTTCAGCCTCTATTCATGGGAAAGGCCTGTAATTAGTCCTCCGAAAGCAAAGGTATTTTCCTCGGATGGGTCAATTTGAATTCCTCCTGACTCTGATGGAGAACGCAGAGCCTCTGTGGCTTCAGGAGAGGCCCATAACCTGCATTCTCCCAGTGATAGCAACACTGTAAAACCTGACCAAACGGTTAAACACGTCCTAAAGAAGAACCATTAAAAGCCAAAGAATGTGGAAGTACAGTCAGTGATATAAACAACAAAATGAACCCTTTTAGCCACAGCCCACTTTTTGTTTTTCTTGGTAGTCTGGTGTCAGCTGGGCTGTGCCACGACTCACCAGCTTTGCCACCTACAAAGAGGGCAGACTCCAGGCTGCCTGGGTACTTTTGGTGAGGAAGTTAATCATATACCTCAGAGTAGCATAACACAAGAAAAGCGGTGTTTGTAAACCTGCCCCCACGGCTCTGCCCATAATTGGCTCTACAAGTGACTGCCTCGGCTTCCTGTCAGCATTATATCTGTGTTCACACCAGCCCAGCTGGTAAGACATTTGTTCCTTGGAAACATGGCTGCTGTTTTGATCTTTGGACTGTGAAAGCAAAGTAGCTCTCACAATGGTAGTAATGTGGGGAGGATTTTCCAGGCTGTGGAGGAAGCCAGGCAAAAATGTCCTGCTGCCTCAGCCTCAGATGGAAGAACAGAGCTTTGGTAATGTTGTTGATGCTTGCTTCGCTCTTTTGTTACATCTGTTGTAGGATGTTTAATCAGTGTTTGTTGTTCATTGAGGGCTCAGTGCGAAACACAATACACCTGTGCAGCAGAGGTACTTTTTCATTCTCGCCCTGAAAAATTCCCTCTATTCTCAAGAAACTGCTGGTGGATGAAGTACGCGGATCTTTTGCTTCACATCTTTACCTGATATCAATGAATTAAAATGTAATGAAGCTAAAAGCACAATAGCAAAGAATAATAAATTAGAAATACACAAATACAAAGTACAAGAACCTCAAAAATGTATTTTCCACCACTGCCAAGTGTTGATCATTCTTATCATCTTGACATATTTCATCCATCATAGTAAACGTCTGACTGTGTATTTACCAAGTTATGTATAAAATTTTTTTGAGTATGACTTGCACAACATATCCCTACTTCGCAACATGTGCAAGAGTTTATCAGAAAATTTTGAGCATATTAAAAAAGTGAACGTGGTAAAAGTGAGTGGGAGAGACATCTTTGTGGCATCCTGTGGCAGTAAACAGATTGTTATTAGGAGGCAGTAAAGACTCAGGGCCGGAACTTTATTTTGAAGTTGACATGTGGCAGGAATCTGAGATTAAAATTGGAAATGTTAAAATGCTGCTGATGACACCTCGACGTGTGGAGGGATTTAACTTCCTGTGCAGCTGTCAAGAAACACTTCCCAGCACCTCCCAAGCTGCTGCTGCTGCTGCTGCTGCTGCCGCTGCGCTTGATCTGCACCTCAGCTCTGCTAATAGAGCATGCAGAGAAAATGGGGGAATGGGAAACACTTGTAATATCCTCATAATTAATCATACCAGCCCTAAAACCAGGGGCTAATGATTAATTTGTAACTGTAACCATTTGTATGGCACAAATCAGATTTTTCTGAACACACGCACAACTCTTTGATTTCAGGGTTGACTTTAATTTTGCTTATTTCCTTTTGTTATTAAAAACACAGACATTAACAAAATATTCATGTGACAGATGATGAATATATTTTCTCTGACTGTTGATTAATACAGGATGCAGGAGCCTTCGGATGTTGCATTATGTATTTGTTGTTCTTTTGAAGGGGGCATGGGTCGCCGACAGATATCTTAGCCAGGTACCAGGAAGAATAGCTCATGTTGCAGCCACTCAGGCCACATGTGTTTGCAGTGGTTGCCCTTGTGTAATGAACCATCGGTCCTCTTCACTTCTCAACGAATGCATGTATGGCTGAATATGACTTTTCCCGGCTGGTTCTCCCATTTATAGACAGGCTAGATTTGTTTGGGATTTTTTGGAAAACCACACTCTGATGAACATCCTGCCCGAGACATTTAATTGTGGCTGCTCCATTTTGTGCACAAGCAGAGCTCTGCCTTTTTAAGACTTGTTTATTCAAAAGCGTCCACATGTTGATTGTAACCTTTTTTTTTCCTGCCTTTTGCCCAGTCACTTTTTTTCATGAATTTATGGCCTTAGTTGGATTGTGATGGGATAAAAATTCAGGTGGAAACAATTCATATATTGTTTATACAAGAATTTCTTTCATGAAGTGTAATTTATAATTACTGTTTTTTTTTTTTTTGCACTGATAACTTCTGGCAGCCTTTTTTTAAATCATCTGCGGTTGAATTGAATCTAGTTTATCCAAAAATTTTTTTTTCCTATGTTGCTTACCTTGTGATGGAGGCAGTAATAATGAAAAATGAGAACAGACAATACTTTGAATGCACGAAGAGACACCTCAGTCATAAATAGCAGTGGGGGTGAAGCTAAATATTGACTGTGTGACTACATACTGATGTCTCCTGTGGCCGTAGGTCTTTGTCTTTTTCTCTGCCAGCGTGTGGTCGTAATTGAATTGTAAACAACACCCACCATGTTATTATTTACTGCGCTATGCTGCTCAAACCATTGGACCAGCCACCGCCTCTGCCACTGGAGCAGAGCTCTGAGTCACTTTGACGTGTTACCTAAAAGGCAGTGAAAACAATATATGGCCAGCTCATCCATAAGTCATGGCATTTGGCGCAGCACCGGTGCATCCAACAGAAAGGGGCTTTATGAATGGCACAAAGTCTGTGAATGATAACGGTCATTAATATGTCCATTGAGGTTCACCACATTCATGCCACATATCAAATCCCCTTTGAATGAGATCAGTTCCCTCCTGTCAGAGCCCATTAGATCCGTCCCACAGCCCCAGTGGCCAGCTGACAGGGGAGAAACCCTAGCCCCAGCCTAGCACCATTAGCATTAGAAAATGAGCAATCAGCTGGAATGAAGCGCAAGAGGAGGGGGGGACCGTCCGAACTACGAGCAGTGATATCCTTTAGATAGAACCCAAAATGTAACGCCGTGTCAGGGAGGCATTGTGCTTTACAAACAACCAAAATACCCCAAGACACATATTTTCGCCACCATTTCTCTTTGAAATTCAAATATTTGAGCTGAACACATTTCTAAGTATAACACATGTCCTGCGGTGGTTGTGTGTCTTTTAAAGGCTGCAGAACTCAAACTATTTCCTCTCCACTGAAACGTTCCGGCTGCTCATAGAAAATTGTGTTGAACCTCTTTGACTTTGCGAAATAATTGAGTTAAAACACTCGATAAAACATTAATTAGCTTAGCAGTCTGGAGCAGATAACATAGATAAAACCCTATGTAATTCATATTGATTAGAATATGCACATTGAGCGTAACCTCTTAAGACAAGTTTTCCTTATTAAATGGACACAAAGCCGAGGTCATTATTCGTACAAAGAAAGATCGCTTTAGATTTTATCTTTTCACATAAAAAGGTTTGATTGGATTTCTTTCTGAGGAAGCTGCACAATCTATTTTATTCTAGTTTGATTGTATTACCTCTTAATTAGTTTGTATATTGAGTAGAACAGGCCTTATTGATTTGAGGTGCATTCATTTGCATTGCAAAAATCCCCTTTAATCCAATATAATCTCATCCTTACTCAAACACAGCAGACTGTATCTTTGAGTCGTTCTTTTTCCTGTTTGTTTTCCAGCTCCTGCTTCTGACTTGTCTCAGGGTTAATATAACCTCTTGGTAGAAATTAGAGATTACATCCTGTGTGCAAAATTATTTTCCTAAATTTGGCTGTTTATTTAAAGGTAGTTACACTCAATTTCTGTGTATTTCTTGTGGACAATTGTATGTTGTGTGTGTTAATTTATATGTCGAGTGTAATAACAAGATGTAGTTTTTTCATGTGGCTGTGTTGTGGGGTTTAATTTCGAGCTGTTTCAGTGAATGATTGGCGCTGGTAGGTGTTGTGTGTAAATCTGCTGCTGAACACCCGTGGAGCCGGCAGAGCCGTGTCACACAGAAATCAGCATTGGAGGCGTCAAATCCCTCCCACCCGCCCAATGCACAGCAGCAGGCTTAACAATTCTCTGTAATTAACCTCACCTGAACTTTAATGGCCCACCTCCGGGACCAAGGGCCCCGGCTGTGTAAAATTACTGTCACACATGGAGCCGAGGGGGAGCCTCGCCGCAGCGGGTGTGTTCCACTCAGACAACTGAGAGGGAAATGGACCCCTGTGTAACACCTAATACCACCAACACGATGTCAGAGCGCTCGCAGACATTTTGGGGGTGGAGAGGTGGGGGCTGGTGGTTAGGAGATGCTCCAGCATAGAAAAGCCTTTTCAACATCTAAAAATATGTGAGTCTTGTTCTGTTTAATTTAATTATATCGTATTTTAGTCATCTCTGTGCTGCCAAGTCTGCTGAGCTTGTGTCTGCTGAGTTTCTGCAGCATTTTCTGTTACTCTTCAGCTATGATGATGATTCGTGCTAATGCTAATACACATAAAATGAGTCACTTCATGTGTTGCGCCAAAAAAAGAACACTTAATTATTTTCAAATGTCATGTCAAAAAATATTTCCTTTTCATTTCATACAGTCCTCCTACCTCAACAACAGAACAGGCTGTTGATCAACATCTCCCACAACAACCCTACGACTATTCAATGACTCATATGATGGTTTTCTGACTTGCACCTCTATGGTTAAGTTTAATTGTGTTTGAGTGACTAAAATACTTTTTTAATGTTTGGAAAGGATTTCTTTTATGGTTAAAAGAAACCAGCCCCCTTTCCACTGGTCAAAAAACCAGTGAAGACCCACTAACATCAGGCTTTAGTCAGCAGTGGAAAAGGGTATAACAGGCATTCAGACCTGGGTTAAATGGCTTTGCAGCAGACATGGATATTTATCGCCTGATCAGCTCTGATGTAAACAAAATACCCGGTGTAACGTCTTTCAGAGCACAGACACTGCAAAAAACACCTGTCACCTATCCAGCACAGTGCTGTTAAACCAGAACTGAACAGGGATGAAAGAGTGGGCTGCTGGGGTTAAGAAACCCACTAATTTTAGTTGAAAATATGCGTTAAGCAGCGAAAGGAAGACTCAACCTACATACTTTATTTTCTTTTGGAGAGGACAGTCATTATCCACACAGCTATGAGAGATTACTTGTCAAAAAATGCCATTAAACAATCAATGCTGTTTTTTTTTTGTTTTTTTTCTGGCATTTACTTGGCTGGGTTACGAGTCTCAACTTAAACACACAGGTGTAGTTTACACATTGTTCCCACAGGTTTGATTTCCAAACATAACAACAATTACTCAAAAAAAATAAATGAATGTATTCAATTCCCATTACAATGCTTTAAAACTAAAATATTAGCTCATTTTAAGTATTTCAATGTGCTTGTTGATTAACTTAAATACATCTAGCCAGTGGGATGATGTAATGAAGGGCTTAATAGTCACTGCTTTACCTGCTGTAGGATGACTGTTTGTGGGTGAAAGGGGAAAGGAAGTGTGAGTCTTTTTCAGAACAGACAGGAATGAGGGTAGATTTAGCTTTGAACCTCAATACAGATGAGCATCTAGCAAATAATGTGATTAATAATAATCTCAGACATGATCAGTTGTATCACATATTCTGTGTGAGCACAGTTTTAATGACAGATCACAGAGTATCTTGCTCAACAGCCTTTCTCCAGACCAGATCAGAACGCTGTGGTTGAGGGCCTGCTGCTCTCTTTATCATCTCTCTGAGCCACTTCAGTAGTCCTCATGCGGCAGCTGCATACAGCTACTGAGACATTTGGCGGTGTGAACATGTGCATGTTGAACACAGATCTGAATCCTGTGTGTGGTACGTCTGAGCCCCAGGCTTTGGTGGAGCAGACGGGTGGGGAGCAGGGTAGATTTCTGATGGATACAGTGAGTCTGAAGTTATCTAGTCGCCCTGTGGTGGTACTCTGAAAGGTTTCACATAGAGATGTTCTCACCACATGTGTGTTGTCTGTGTGTGTGTTTTTTTCTTATGCCCAGTGATTGAATCTTACAAAGAGGGGTGAGTCACAGCCGCTACCCTGGGATCAAACACTTCAAATGGGCTCTGGGTTTGCCACCAGGCCTAATGTTTTATCAGTACTGTGGTCCTCTGCCATGGCTCAGACACAAAACGGTGATATGGACAGTCAGTGGGCCCAAATCCTCTACATCACCCACCGAGTTACTTAAGCTTTGCTTCAGTACATTGTCTCACATGTTAGACTTTTGCCAGATGGTGGCCTGACATTTTATATGGGTGTGTTTTGTTTGTTCTTGTATTCAAACAAGCATTATTTTATACTGAAGCTTTTGTATTTCGAAGTTAATCCAGCAATTTAACATGCATTGATGACACTGATGACAGTATTTTTTTTTTTTTTTACTTCTAAAAAAGTTTTAACAAAGTTGGAAAGAAAATACTTGATTGAAAGAAACAACTCTATCAGCTTGTTTTTTTATTTAATTTGTGTATTCTGAAGTACCAAAGGTCTGCAGATTAACATAAATTGATTAGCTGGTGGGCAGCGGAGGCAGCACCGTCATACATATCAGCAGTATATGCAAAGTGACAGGCTGACAGGTCTGCACACACACACACACACACACACACACACACACACACACACACACACACACACAGAGTCCCTCTCACCCACTGGCTGCTGCAATATCCCTGGAGCCACTATCTGTCTGCCACTTGTATGAAGGATAAAGAGACAGGATGTGGAGTGGGGGGGCTTGGGCCTATGACTGAATGCACCATCAATGGGCTTATTTTCATTACAGCCAAACAAATGTGTCACCCCAATCATCACACGGCTGATTTTATCCTTCTGTTACTGTAGCTCCACAAGCATTTCCTTTTGTGAGCGCTCGCTCCTGATAATCCCACTCTGACAAAGGGGCCATGTGCCGCCACAGAGTTCCATGACCAAAAATGTAAAACTAGTCGTTTCCACTTACATACTTTCTCAGTGATATCATACATAATGAAAGAGTGTTTGTAAGCACTTTTGCTTGTTTAGTAATTCCTGTAATCCCATATGCTGCAATAACAGGTATTTAGTGGTAAACACTTACTGGAATTCAGCTTGTTTATGCAGATTGTTTGAGATAAAATGAAGTTATTATGTAAAGAATATTCATTTATTCCTGAAATATTCTTTAATATCCTAAATCATGGCCATCCACTTTAAATCTAGTGCTTTAAGGCTAGAGTTACAGGATACATTTTCACAGCAGATGAAACAGTTGTGTGTTGTATAGTTATCACATAGTTTATAGATTAATGGAGCAGTGAGTGTAATTTACAGAGGCACAGCTCTCAGTGGGACGGGGCCTCAGTGCTCTCAGTCGGGCCCTCTAAACCTGAGGAACTCCTTTATTCCACCCTTCACTTGCAGACTGACTCCAGCTTTACTGGGCTGGCCCATCGTAAATGGGACTGGGTATCTTTTTTTCTCAGACGCTGCCTCAGCCCTGCCAGACTCGGTGTGGGCTTCGGGGTGACCTTACCAGGTATTACTGCTGGTGTAAAATACACACAGATGCAGGCCTGCTGCACTGTGGTGTCTGTTGTTAATTTCTCAAGTCTGGAGGGCAAGATCCCAAAATGAGATATTCATTACAAGAATAAAACATCACCTAACATTGCAACGAGTATTAGGTCATTTCAGTCACTGGAGGTCAAGTCTTTTTAGCTGCACTGAATAATAAATATGAAGCAGTCAAAACTGACACGTTTACATGTGGTTGTCCATTGAAGCAGACAAATGAATGAAAAATAATTAGTTACTTAGATTTATACTGTTATGATGTAAAGTTCACACTCAGCAGAAACGACATTGTGATATTATTATTAGTTGGTATTGTTGTATATTATTAATATATTATATATACTATATACTAGTATAGTATATAGTATATATAATATAATATTAGTATAATATACTAGTCATTTATTTTCATTATAAATGTAGAAATAAGACAGTAAAACGCAGCCAGTTAGACATAAGCACACATGCAGAAAGAATCATACAGTCACACACTTCTGAAAATATTCAGAATTAAAAGTTTCATCCAGTGAAATGAAACTTAAAGGTTCTGTAATTAATTCATTTTGAATGGCACAGAGAACTAGAGGGCAGCAAATTCAAATTCTGTATTTACCGATGGGAATTCAAGAGTCCTGGGCTCTGGGTTTATGCAGCAGGTAAAATTTGAGATGTGAAATAGTGAAGCAGGTTGAGACAGTTAAAAACAAAACAAAAATGATAGTGTATAGTCCTCTTATTAATGAAGACCAGCCTGCATTAATACAGAGATGAGTATGATATTTATTTACTTTAGTAAAAGTAGGTTTTTTGTTTGTTTTTTTTTTTCCCCCGTATGGGATATCCAGCTAAGAGCTGCGATCATATTTCCATATCATTACTGTTTTGCTAAATCTTTTCTTGTTGCTTCCACATTACGAACTTCAGTTACTTTCAACTGAGTTGGGTGAAGCATCGTCGATCCAGGGTGGGGTTGGTGAAGGTGAATGAAGAAATGCTCGAAGAAACAAACTGACCTTTGACACTCCCTGTAGCTGAGAAATTCAGTGTCACGACGCTGGTGGCTCCTGCCACAGCAGGTGCTTCTCCTCAGAGGCGTAATTGAGCCTCAGCGCAAGGATACGCAGAGATATGATACTGCTGTGCGTCAATAGTTGGACACGGGTGTATTTGTGTTACTGACAGCTTCACAATCACTTAATTCAGTGGCACACAATGCATACTGTCACTTGACAATTGTGGCAAAAAGATATACAGTAGATTAAATTGTTGAATATATAGCTCTCCACGTGAGGATATGAAATCCATCACCTCCATGTATGACGCGTGGCACAGGTCTGCCATGCTATGCTTTTTGAAGAGGGTATCAAGTGAACACTTACATGCAGCTATGAGGAATGTGGCGCTGTGGTGTCCAGCGGACTGCACTGTCTCCAGGAATGTGCCTGAATGCAATCTTCTCTCTCCCTGAGCAGCACCCCCTCTGAGGAACCTGTTAGGCCCTTTCACCAGCTTGTAAACGCACCTCAAGTCTGTCTGGAAAGGATGTCTTCACCCTTTGTTTGAGCCCCACGCTGTCTGACTGAACTCTCTCTCCCTCTCTCTCTCTCTCTCTCTCCCTCTCTTTTTATGTGGCAGCAGTGGAAAGAAATGACAACGAATGGCACTGTTTTGTGTTGAGGCTGAGATACAGTGAGCAGACACAAAGTGTGAGTAATACTGCAGTGATGCTGCAATAAAAGCTGCAACATAAACAGCCACAAGAAGGTGCTTCTATTGGCAGGGAGAAACGAATACCATTCAAATAAACTGTTGAAGCAACAACTGAATACTTGTTACATGTATGTGCAGATTTTTGGGTAGATCATTTGGCCGAATCTTCTTTTTCCATGAAGCACTGTCTTCATTAAAAATAAAGTTAATAAAGTAAGATCATAAAGAAAGTAAGATCATAACTTACTTATGAAATAAGTTTGTTATTGAGGTTTATTTTTCAATGATGGAAAGTAACTCATTGCATTCACTTAAGTACTTAAGTGTAACTCTGAGCTGTTTCCACTCTACAGCATTTTAGAGGCAAATATTTTATTTTGCTCCACTACATTTATCTGACTAAAGATGGAGGATGTGTCATTATAGATGAAGCTACACAACAGTGTATAAACCAGTTACAATTAGCTCCATCTGTTGCCAGCTGCAACACTTCCACATTAATGCATCCAGTTATAATCCAACAATGAAACATAATTGTTTCTGAAATTAGCCATTTTGCAAAATGAGTATATTTGCTTTAGCTTCTTTGAGAATATTTTATTTTTATACTTTAATTTGAATTCAGAACTTTACCTTATAACTTGCAACTTCAGCGTTTCTTCACACGACGCTGCTACTTTCATTTCAGTAAAACATCGGAGCAGTTTTTACTGTTGCTGTTTATTTTTTTGGTTTAGTCTGAACTGATGTTGTTTTGGTTTGAAGATTATGTTTATTGGATTCCGTGTTATTTGTTTTATGTCGGTCTTTCAACATCTTGGGACCATGTTGGCAGTTTGTGTTCTCACTTCAACATGTTATCTCTTGGTGTTTTTCTGGATCCACAAACAAACCAAACAAAAAAAAAAAAAAAAAAAAAGTAAAAATCCATGCTTGTGCATCCTCTGGGTTCACAGACCAGACGTGTATTAATGAAATTTACAAATTGCAGATATTTCATCTACGTACTATAAGATCGACATGGGCCGACAAACTGAGCAGAGCACAGCTCAACACAAATGCAGCCGTTACAGCGTGAACCACAGCAGCTGTATCTTTATGCCCAGAGACAAGACCGGATCTGTATGTAATTATTTAAACAGGTAAACTCTATCTGTTGTCCCTGACTTAAAGTATCCAGCTCTCTGGTTACAGCTAATACAATTCAAACAAAAAACTTTCAGAGGTTACTGACTTTTATCCACCCAGGTTTACTTTGGCCCAGGTTTTATAATTCAAATCCACGCCTCTTCTCTTTAGCCCCCTGTCACTACTTGTCGCTTGAGGGATGCTGTGATTTATCGACAAGGTAAACAGCTTATGAATGAGGCCTAAGCTTTAGTTATACAGTTTACAACATTTGAGTAACCACAGGAGGTTTATGTACACACACTTTCTCAAGGCTACTGTTAAGGGCGAGAATGAGGTTGCCAGCCTCATCTCATGTCGAGGGAAATTCCTCAATGTCTTAATTGTAAGCCCGTAAGATTAATTCTGTGCGCACAATTGCTTGTGTAAACGTTTCAGGGTGACGCTGAGACATTTTTAAACAAGTTTCAAGCAGCGTGAAGAGTGACGGGGACTGTTTACACCCGTACCTGCAGCTTTTTTTGGCGTCACAGCCTCATCTCTGAGGGTGGACATCCTGAGGCCACCTTGGTTCATTTGATGGAAAAACAAAGAAATTGGAACAAGAACAAAAGAGATGCATAAGGAAAATATATGTGTATGTATTTGTGCTGTTTCCTGTTACAAATGATGGATTTTCCAGCAATAAGCTGTACAACAAATTGCACAACAAAGTGTCTCTTTCCTCTGCAGGTTTGTCACGTTCAACAGAAATTATAAGCTTCTTAAAACATTTTTGAATGATCACAACTGCCCTGCTTTATGTCTCAGCTACACATATTTAATGCAGCACGTGTGGGAAGGAAATCATTTGGTGCGAATGTGAAATACAGTAGTTCTAGTTGTTTTGTTTTTCCTCCATGGCTCAGTGTGCATAAAGGGAGCTGATTCGAGGAGCAGCCTGTGTGTGTTTAGTGCCTCAGGTAAGGCAGAGGCTGCTATTGGCTAATAATTGACTAGTTAGTGCTCTTTCCACGTCTGAATGAAAGTAGACTCACAGACTGACGGACATGCAGTGGAGACAAAGAAGAAAAAGCTGCTCAAAGACAAAAACACTATTTAAAGCGTCACCGTGTTGTTAGATGAAATTCTATAAATTTAGTGTTGAACAAAATTTCATGAAACTCAGGGTTAAAAATGTATCATAATTAATGCAACAGGCAGCTGTCATGTAGAATAAAATTCAACATACACAGAAACAAAAAATTGTGTTTTTTCTGATTTGTTGGTGGTTAACGGATAAAGATTAGCACAAAACCAAACAAACAAAAAAGAAAAAAGAAAAAAGAGCCAGACAGACACTGTTTTAGGGTTGAAATTTCTCCTGGTGTCTGCTAATGTGTAAATAGGGTGCTATTTTGCACCGGTCCCTGCTGACACAGTATCTATCTGCTCACGGGCGTCACTGAGTTCTTGCACATATTTAAACACATCTATTGTAAAAATGGCCCTCTTCCTGTTGTTGTTTTGTGGAGACTTGATTTTATTCAAGCCCCAGGAAGTGGAATAATTTCAATGCAGATGTTTTTCACTGTAAACAGGCATAGCGATCTGGGGGGAGTCTGGGAGGATGAAAGTCAGTGAGAGTGAGGAGTGTTTTCCAGAAGTGGAAAGCATACTGAAATATTTTGCTCAAGCGGCCATTGTGTTGCTTCATTTAAATTCTAATTAAAACAAAGTAAGTTTGAATGGCTCAAGTGAAAGAGAACTGTCTTGGTAAAGAACTCTGTAAATTAAAATAAAATCCAATTCATTTGCACTGAGGTGTGATCCCTTCAAATAATATAGTAACTCACTAACAGGCTGTGGTTTGTGAATGGCTCTCGAGCTCCTACCGATGCTCGAACCTTTAAGTCTTTAATATTTTCATCCTCTGAATTCATTACTCTACTACAGATATAAAACCCACATCAGTAAAAGTTCATTAAACTGTAAAGATGTCAACATTCAGTCTTTTTAGTTTTTTTTAAATCAGATCAGTTTAAAAAGATTTAAAAAATGTGCCAACTGGCAAAAGTGATATTTCTGAGTTTATGCTTGTTAGATCTGTTTTGAATAAGCTTTATTGGCACTGTTGATCAAGATAGTTACAACTTGACAAGCTGAACATAGAGACTGTCGCGAATGTGATAACTGATAGCCGTGCCAAGTTATGTGTTTCTGCACCTCTGCAGGAAAAAAGCTTCACAGATTAACTGAAGGCCAGTAGTTGAATGGTGGCTGCTAATGAAATGAAAAATGATGCGTCTTGTTGAAGATTAAACTCGGATCTAAGGCCATTTTTATGTACTGAGGTGTTATGGTTAAATCAGCAAGCACTAACCAATACAATGTTCTGGCCTAGTGCAAACAGAGCAGCAGACTCATTTGATTAATGAGCTGGCATGATGTAACCACAGGGGGAAATAGGTTAGTGCACCTGGTCGTTTACACAGTTTTTCATTCATTTGGAAAAATGCTGTGTTGAGGGAGCAAATGGTCAGAGAAACCGTTTCTACTCGGAATTGTAAATTTTCCAGCAATAGCTTAATGATTGAGTTTCTGCTAATGTTGGCACTGCCTTCTCAATAAATGTCAGTCTTTTTGACAGAAATATAGCTAATAGGTCATGGCCTACTAGTGTCATGTAGCACTGGCACACACACACTATTTTCATTTGTCTGCAAACTCATGTGAACGGTTGTGGGAGACACGATCATCCCTGCGTCCCCTGACATGTTGTCCCCTGTAGTGAAGATGCATGGTGTTCAACCAGCAGCTAATATCATGTCATATATTGCTTTTCTTTTGTCTTTGTCAGTGGTCATCAAAAGGTCAGGGAGGTGACGTGAAGTTGTAAAATGGCCTGAGTGGGGGTGACCTATGGCTGCCTGAGCATTCCTAATGCAATAGTGAGGCCCGCGGGCCTGGGCTGCCAATACCGGGCTGATTATAACGAATCAGGTCCCTCTTAACACAATAATGTGATCAATTTCTCATTCCACTGAATAAATAACATGGCAGATAGGGAGCTCTGAGTGACCTGCCGTTAACCCTTTGCCTCATTATTCATATCAGTGCCTGAAAAGAGAGGGAAGGAGGCAAGGAGAGAAAAGAAGGAACAGGTCAATTTGAGCTAATTATTGGTTAGACAGAGTTGCCCTGCTAAATGCTACTGATTGGATGAATGTCCTGGGACGTTTTTATGACATCTGCTGTGAGTAAGGCCAGTGAAACTCTGGATCTGCTTTTCTTTCCTTTGGGGATTTAAAAGGGCAGAATGACAGATGCTTTACTGTTCCCCAGCCAGTGGTAGCAGTAGCCCACACATGGATCACAGCAGCCCGGCCAGGCAAGGCTCTGCTGAGTAACACAATAGGCTCACTCTGCTTTCTCCCTGCTGGGTGTGTGCTATGTCTTGCTACTGGATAACACGAGGACACTCGGTAAAATACCTGGTTCCGCAGGACCACAAAGAAGCAGTGACAACAGCGCTGCTAATGGGATCATAATTAGTCCTGTCAGTTCTGCATCATACATAAGACAGCTCTTCCCTGACACGTTCGAGCTCCATAAATCTGGATCTGGCTTCTACATTTGCTCCAGGTAAACAGTTACCCTTCAATACTTGTTCCGGTCTAAGTAATGGAAGGTGGAGCGGGCAGGATTTCTCTGCATTGTAACCAGAGGCTCTGTGCATTTGTGGCAGGGCCCATGTAGGAGCATACGACACTCTGGGGCAAAGCTTTGAGCTTTACACGATACTCAGTGGAGCTCGACCGGGAGGATGTGACACGGTCATCGCTCTTCATTTATTTACCTGTGGGTTCTTTTTTTTTTTTTTTTTTTTTTTGTCAAAGTCCCTCTCTGAGTCTGTGTGCACTTGACACCCAATATCTAGACCTATTGCTTTCATCTCCTCGAGTATTGGTCTTCACTTATCTCACTCTCGTCATCTAACTTTAATCAAGTAAATGGATGCATTTAAGTGTTGCTAATTTCACTTTGGTAATTGCTTGTGTTTAATTAGGTTTGATCAAAAGAGCATTTTAAGTAATTTGAAGTTACCGGTGCAAAGTTCCCCAAAGTCAGAGCACATCCATAAAAACCTTGACATGAAAAACAACCTTAAGCGTGATGTATTGCATTTTGTCATAGGGAGTCTGAGTAGTTTTGGAGGCCATTGACCAAATGATGTGTCACAGGTTTAACCATAGCCAGTGTATATCCAACAAAATATTTCTATTATCAGTGTGTCTGTATGCAAAATATTATGATGAAAATGTGGACTGTAGTTCTGATTTTTATTGTGCGTACTTCTCTCCTTTCATGTTTGACTTTGCCTCTCAGTGCAAAATCACACCAGATGTCTGGATACTGCTACTTTATATCCAGCTCTGAACAGTAGATCCCTCTCTGTTCACACACAGACCTGATGGCCTTAGCATCTGGCCACATGGCTGCATCTCTCTATATCTCTCTCACACACACCCTCACCCCTCCTTTACTTTCTCCCCCTTTCAGCACGTAAAAGACCTGAATGACGTCGCCGAGGCCCCGTACAATTTTATTTAAGCCATTACAGTTCCTGGGAGCGTATTGGTGGGGGCTCAGTTCCACATGAGAGGACTTCCTCCTCACCAGGCAGTGTTTAAAGAAGAGCAACAGGTGGCTGCTGGCAGAGGGAACCTGAGGCTAAGTGGATGTCAAAGTGGAATTGTGGCTGAATCACGGCTATTTATTTGACCCTCCTCACATCTGCACTCTTCCCCTCTGAGAAGGAAGAGATGGGAGGGGAGACGAGCAGAGGGGCGTTTTGTTCATCTCCTTTCCGCAAGCTAATGTGGGGCTGGGGGATGTGTGTGTGTGTGTGTGTGTGTGTATGGGGGGGTTGCAGGGGGTTAGGGGAAATTGTACATGGTATTAATTACAGCTCTGTGTTCACATGGCTGCTCCCGCGAAGTGTTTATGCATGGAAGTAACATCATGTGCGCACAACATGAAGAGGGTCAGTGGGATGTAGGTGTTTTTCCACGTGGCGAGTGAACTTTATCAATTCACCGAGGTTCACATCAAGCTGCTTCATCCCCGGACGGATGAATGTGACTCAGGTTTTTGATTAGGAGCAGGGCAGGAGGTAGAAGAAGAGTTTCCTTTCATTAAGAGAGCTAATTTATTTCGAAAATGTATCTCAAAAGACGTTAAATTGAGACGAAATACATATACTATATATCAATGAAAGACGCATCAAAACATGCATATGAATTGTGTAATTTACAATTTTACAAATTTAAATTAAAAATGTAAAAGAAAATGTAAATTATCTAAAATATCTAATTGAGAGAGAATCAATTTAAAGCCTTTGCAAATTGCCCTCCTCTTTTTGACGTTACCTATTTGAATTAAGAAAAGTTTATACGTGTCTTGACATTGACATTATCCTTTCATTTTTGCTGTCACATCTGCAAGTCTCTCTAACCTACACTCACACACCACTTTGTGAGCTAACAGCCAAGCAAGAGAGACTGTCTAAACACCAGCCGTGTCGAGGGTTATTGGCAGTGAAAAGAGAACAGTGGCCAGGTCTGGGAAGGATCCCTGCGTGTCTTTCCTGTTGGCCTCAGTGTTTCCATGCCGTTATCAACTCAACTGATAATGCGGAGCTCCGGGCTCTTTTTCTCAGGACCCACAGCACACTGCCGCACATTCTGATGGCGTGACACAGACCTCTACCACAGAGCCCCCTCTGTCTGAAGCAGAGCACGCTGCCAGGCCGGGGCCCGCAGCTGGTACGCATATTGGTGAGGGGTTCTGCCAGCCTGCCTGCTATTACCGATGTCTGAGGATGTGCGGCAGGTTTCAGGAGTTTCGGAAAGTCTTGAGAAATTAGACAAAACGTGTACTGACTCAGACCAGGAAGGGTCATAAGCACATGATAACAAAAAAAAAACATAATCTGGTAGGAATTAAAAGTGGAATAAATTGCGACTGTGAACACAACAATGCAAACATTCACCAAAATAAACTAAATAATCACTCATATCTGTATTTTCCCTGGTATTCTATGAGTTTCCCATAAATTGACTTAGAATTAATAATAATAGAATAATGTACAAGGAATAAGGGATTAGCTAGTTTTATTTATTTAATATTTATGAAGTATACATCTATTTTTCTACTAGTAAGTTTAATGCGATTACATAACAAACTGTAAAACCTTTCCAAAACAATGATGATGATGTTTTTGATCATAAATAGTAATCACAATATGTTTTGCTTTGTTGCTAAAAACAATGGTGATTGCTACATTTTCCTGTTTATTACATAACTGTACAGCACATCTTGGACCAGTCAGACCGCTGGGTTGTTGTTGTTTGAGATTCCTTTGCTGGAAATTGTACTTGTGAAATATGTAAGCTATAATTACAGGTTTCATGTTATTAAATGTTGTAATTTGAACAATGTCCACTATAACACATATTTGCAAAGTGTAGTCTAAGGTGAAGAGCAAATTGGTTAAGAGCAACGTAACATAAAGGGTTTTTTTTTTTTTTTTTTTAAATATTTTCTCATATAATCATATTTGAAGAGAATTTCTTCTAAAAAAAAAAAAAAAAGAAACTACACTTCTGATATCAGAAAATGTATCATTTTACATTTCAGGACCTGAGTTATCAGCCGATTGTTATAAAACAATAGTGAACATAGCAAGCTATAACTAACAGGTTATTGATTAGAGGTTATAAGTTACAGAGTACGACGATTTCTTTGCTGAATTACCAGTGTTAATGAATCATTCTCCACTGCCATGGCCCACTGCCTCCGTGTCTGTAGCTAAGTGGGAGGTAGCTCCCAGACTGAGGCACAGTAAAGTTTATTAAACACATCAGCTGGTTTGCAGCAGACCATTACTGAAATGCTATATTCCAGCAATGAGAGATCAACAAATAGGCCTGGGAAATAACAAGCGAGAGGACTTTGGTCTTTTAAACCAGAGAGCATTATGCAAACTTTGAAGGAGGAATTTATTAAATCTCTTACAACAACTGAGGGGCTCTATATTTAACTTTGCCAGAGCACTTCGGACAAGTATTGGCTGTGGTTTCCAATTGGCTCTGAGAGCAGTCTGGTGGCTGCGAGGCAAACTTCTGGAGTCCCCGGATCCTAAAATGAAACAGCTGCGGAGTGTGACACACTGAGAGCGGTGGGGCATAGGGAGGAGGAGTTTTCATGAATGAAGTCAGTGGGAGGGGGAGGAGGGAGGAAGCTACAGTAGCTCGGGGCTGAACACTACTACGTAGGTGTGTCATTAAAAGGGTTTGAGGGGAGTACAAAGTATGGGTGTGGACTCAGACATGGGTCATATAAGTTCAGTTTGATTCATAGTGTAAGAGGGGAAACAGTGTTGTTGTTTACACTGGCTCAGGGTGCACAGCAACCCACTGTGTAATTTGTAGTGTAGTTTGCACAGATCTGCCCCCAGGGAGCCATGAGAGGCTGTCCTACATCGGCTGTTCCCCCTCTGCCAGAGCCGTGCGAATCCCAGCGCTGCCCAGCTGACAGAGACAGAACAGAACACCACTTGGACCACGCGAAGGTATATTAAAGACCAATGCTGAAATTAAATTTCAGTCTGACTTTAGATGAACCTCCAAAGCTATCTAGCAGCCCTCCTGCACTCTATGCCAGAACAATATCTGTATAATTAATAACCACAGGAAGAAAGGGAGAGAAATTCACTTTTCCCAGCCAAACCAGAGCCATGTGTATGACGGTATGGAGCGCACACACACATTGTTTGGATTGGTGAGACAAAAAAATGCTCTATAAAATACTTTCTGCTGAATCTGTGGAAAAATTACAGAGTGAAGAAACACACTCTTTGCATTTACCTGTCCAATCAGCAGTGGGAAGCTGGGCGGGGATGGCATCCAGCTGGTGCTGGCGTATGAGTCACAAAACCAGCACAATCTGGCTTTTATCCAATATACTTATTTTGTGCTATTACATATATCCAGACCTTCCTTACAGGCAAAAGCCCAAGTTCAAGAATTTACTAGAAATGAAAAGTTCACAGGATGTGAAAAGGGATCGCGAAAACATCCATACCACATCATACACACACTTTACTACACTTTTTTAGTTTTACATGCACCAAATCATTATATTTTAACACAAATCTTTCACGAAGCAGGGAGTTGGCAAGCTATTTTTTGCACCTTTTGCTTCCTGTAAATACACAGCTTTCTCTGGTTACATCTGCAACACATATGCCCATGGTATCTTTCAGTGGCGTGAGTGCATAGCTTACATTTTTAAGACGGGTGGTCTCAGTGGTATTTTAAGCCATTATTTTTATTAACCCGAGCATTCTTTGCACCCTGCTTGATCCCTTTTTTCCGCCTTAATTTCAGTATTTTAAGCATCTTGTTTTTCAACTCACTTGCATGCCTCTTTTTTCTTGCTGCTTTTAATTATTTTGATACATAAAAAATAATAACAAAGCTTAAATGATACCTTTCCTATGCACTGAGCAACGTATGAACTTTCTCACCCCAGCCTTGTTTTACTCTCTGCAGAGACGTTGTGCTGTTCTTGTGGGAGTGTGGCTTGCTATCTCACACCCCTCCTCGAGCTCTCCTGATCAATATGGTGAACCAGTGGTCATCATCACTCATTGCGAACCGACACACACAAGTGCATGTGTTCGTGTACGCATTACGCACGCACATACATACAAACACACCATGGCCTTTTAAACCTCTGTATCTCCTAGTGTAAGCAATAGGACAGAACCCATAGAGCACGTAATCCATCTGGCTTTGATTAATGGATATAACATCCATTTTCAGCCCCATACAATGGCCCTGTATGAATTTTATCAGCATACAGTGACAAATAGCAGTTCTGTTCTCTGCTAAGAGCCCTCATTGTTCCTCTGACTAAGAGTCATGCAGATGTCACCGCCTTGACCAGGCTGCCCAGAGTGGCTTGTTTAGAAAATATAAATGTAACGGCCTGTAGTCTGACATCATTGTCTCAGCAATATAGATGCCTATTTTGTCAGCAGATAATCAGTATAAATGTATGACTTGATACTATTTTTCCAGAGAATAACGTCCAGCCTCTGTGTAATTTTGGGGGTGGTGGTGTAATTATGCACGTGCTTGTTTTGTTGTGGGTCCAGAGGAGGCCTTATGAAATAAAACGTCAGCATTTTCTTTCAACAAAAGATAGATATAAAGATACATACCAAGAATATGTGTCTGCTTGAGTGATTGTGGTTTAAATGCACACATAATACAGCCAACCAAAAGAGTCAAAAGTAAGTGCATGTGTGCATTTAGATGGCATCCTCTCAGCATTCATTTGGAAAGTTGAATAGCTATGCGTGGCGTTGTCGTACACACGCGCGCAGTGTGTTGACTGTAATATCAGTAGGCAATGAAGCACTGATCAGGATGGCATGATTAGCTCCTGGATCTTGATGCCTAGGCACTGAATAATGCAGCTTTTTCCTCTGAGGCCCTGTATCCTTTGGGCACTGTCATTGAAGATGCCCTCACATCTCATCTCTCACTGACACATGGAAATGTTCTCCAAATAAGAGTTTACATCACCCTGAGAGGCTCAGTGATGAGGTTTTTACAATGGTAAACGGCCTGGCCTAAGTGGCGTGCGTCTCCCTCTGAGTATGTCTCCTGACTGTCCTCCTAATGACTCAGAGAATATGCACGCTGCTCCATTTATGGGCAGTAAAAACAGTCATCCAGCCGCATGCTAACAGACTGTGAAGAGCACCATAAAAACTGTCTCCGTCATATTCACTTACAGCATACTGCAGACTAGCAGTTCAACTGGCTGTCATAACATCCAGAAGGACTGTCAGTGAGCTCCATGGTGTACCTCTCTGCCCATCATGAGCAGCCAAACATGAAGTAAAACAGCAGGCGTGCCCTCCCCTGCTACGCAGGGTGACATGAACTAGCAGCCCCACGCATAGGAAGTGACATAAACAAGCAGGCCCCAGAGAGGAGGGCCATCAGTGGCGATGATGAGCGACTCTCTGGATGCTCCTTGACATGTGTGGCTGTGGCAGTGACGGGGTGAAGGGAGCAGAGGAGGCAGAGAGCGGATGTAAGGGGGTGGGGTGGGGGGCTGCAGGGGCATGCAGTAGGAGTGTGCGCACGACTGCATTATCCGGCTGATTTAGTTATGACAGCTGGTGCCCAAGAGGAACGTAGCAGTGGGGAATAGGATCACCCAGGCTGCAGACAAATGATGATGAAGAGATCACTTTAAAGAACAATCTCCATAATATTTCATGCTCGCTCGGCAGCTCCCAGGCAGCCCGGGCTGCAAGGCTAACTGCTCTATCAATTGATTTGATTCACTGCCGGAGCTAGTCCTCGCACATAGTATTTCAAATAAATGACACAGCAGATAGGAATGATATCTACATCAATATTAACCCTGAAAAGAACTAATGGATGCCGGCTGCAATTTGCACTATATCCTGAGTAATGCATGTGAGGCAGAAGGCAGGTGATGGAAGAGTTATAACTCAGGCTTTTCCTGTCTCCCCCCAAGGCACAAGAGGATACAATTTGACCTACACCACCCCACCCAACACAAATATACAGGCTACATCTTTCCTCCTCCCTAGGCAACCATTTGTTTTTGTATTTATAAAGCACATTATGGCAGACTAGGCTAAACTAAACCATCTCTCAGTCTTGTGGAACACAAAAGCAGTTTATCAGATAAATCACCCTTGACCAGTTAGCTATTAGGGCAGCCAGGAAGTGGAGTCCAGGCACGTATGGTGTTTATAATGATAGCATAGTTGCCTTTTATTAATGCGTGGACATGATGCATGCTCCTGTGTTGCAGTGGTTTAACATGGCTCAGCACTCTTTAACCTGATCCCACTTACTAACCTGCTGTATTATGAATTCAGATCAGGTACAAGGATAGATATACAGATTATTCCTGATAAAAAAAAAAGACCACAGTGGCTTTCCATACAGAGGCCATGACTTTTAGACAGAAGTAGAAGGTATTTTATTGCAGGGTTTACTATACATTTACTTCTCATTCAATCTCCTGTTCCTTTACTATAATTAAGTGTACTGTAAGTAGCACACAGGCAACCACAGGCAACATTAAAATACCTTTGGTCAGGTCAGGTGTTTGATTCAATGCTGTGAGATGCCTTTAGGTGGCAACACTTGCGTAAAGGTGATGCCAGAACATTCATTAGCCTGGATGATGTTCACTGAGTAGCTACTGATCACTCCTGTCCCTGATATCTGACCCCTGCCCCAGTAAGAAGAGACCTCAACCATGCGCACACACACACACACACACACACACACATACACACAGATAGCGGGAGGTTTGTGACTTGCCAATAAGGTTGTAGATTAATCACAGAGCTGATGAGAGTGTGTAGAGTTTCCATCAGTGATGCTTAATGAATGTCAAAATAATATGAGCATCTCTGATTGCTCAGGTCAGCAAGCGATGTGTGTGTGTGTGTGTGTGTGTGTGTGTGTGTGTGTGTGTGTGTGTATGTTGGCTTGCTTTTAGGGGTAAGCTGGGCAGGAGGAGGGGGTAGGTGGAGGGCTGTGCTTTAGCCCAGACCCCCACTACTGAGCTGTCTGCTAATGAGTCCACTAGAGACCCACCCAATACCTTTGATTGTGATGCCATGGAAGAGAGGGGAGCAGTGCAATCTTTAGCTGGATTAAGTATCTCTTAAGGAGATCTACTTTCAGCCACAATGTTATCAACCCTTGAGTGTGTATTAATTAGGCCTATTGCAGAGGCGAAGCTGACGAATTTGCAGTATTCCCTCTACTCTCCTGTAGACACACATGCGCACACAAGTGCACATGTAGGGCAAAAAAAAAAAAAAAAAATGCTTCTAATACCCTCTTGCAGAAATTTACTCCCACACAAACACAAGCCTCCTGCTCTGTGCAACAGCGCAGTTTATTTTACAGAGAAAAGGCATACATGTTTAAAGTGAAGCCTACACCTCAGCCTACATGCTCCAGAATGTTGCATGCTTTAATTTGACACCCCATTACATCCCCATCTACATGTTGCATCCACACATCTGTATGCATGTTTAGGTATTGTATACATCATCCTGTTCTCATTAGCAGGGCTTTTGATATGAAGTGATGCATTATCTACACACTGGGCAACAGTTGATTGACTGTGGGCCGGTAATGCTGTTTAGCCCCACTTAGAGCAACCTGGCTTTGATGTAAGTACATATTTCCTGGTGAAGGGGTTGTTATAATTTCAAACATTCACTTACTCATCATATGGAGCTCTGACATTGTTGCGGTTCACTTGCCTTTTTTTATCTCTTACATGTGTTTCCTGGATGTGAAATCCACTATTTTCCTCTTCCCTGCAAGTCATCAAGAAAACCTCTGTTAACTGGCCTGCAGGTTTATTGTTTACCTTTTTATCCTGTATGGCTAAAACCCTTAAGCATATGCTAGTGTAGGGTTTTGCACAAATCATTGATATTCAATCCATTTGCCCCCGCCCCTCCTCCTTCTTCCCCCAACTCCATCATAACCCGGATGTTTAAGAAGCATGTCCAACTGGTATGTTTTGACTTGGTTTAAGTGGTGTTTAATGACAATGGACTGGCTGTTCTGTTCCGGAGCTGTGTTAAGAGTTTCTAATCAAACGTTCTGCTCCATCAATAATGCAGCGCCTTGGATACCATGGAGGATTTAATTGTGGGTGTAGGGCTGATAGGGAGAGCCTTGGCTAGGGGTGTCTCGTTGCACTCTTTAATTAGAGACCCCCGTCATGTCAAGAGCGGGAGCCCTGGGTGTTTACTATGCAGCAACGTGCCCAGCACTACTTTGGCAAGAACCCCACTGTAACCCTGCCATCAGCTACCGCTCATAGCTGGCTCTGTCTGGAAGAGACAGAGAGGTAGGCAGAGAGAGCGAGAGAGTAAGAGGGGAGATGGAGGAAAGAGAGGAAAAGAGGGAAGGACAAAGAAAAAAATTATATTTCTAGTTACTTACTTAAGCTTTACTCAGCTATATTTTAGATATTGTATTTTCGTATACTTTTGGCAGCAACTAAAATAGTTTGCAGATGGAGCTTAGTTGAAACTCAAACTTTTCTGGAGTCTAAAATTAAAGTGTTTTACAAAGGCGACAGGGTTTTCTAGCAGGGTAGTTGGTTGATCAATTTATTGCTGGTGAGGCTATGGAGTTTGTAACAAACCCCATGCTGCAATACAACAGTAGTATTAAAAATAGCCATCCAATAAACAATTTAAATGCATTTTTTTTGCACAACAAAATTTCTCTACTGACTAATCCCTAACCCTAACCCAAACCAGAGCATTATTCAGTGACACGCAGAAAGCTAAAAATGGTACAAATGACTCACAAAATGTTCCTGATTCTTCATACAAACTTCAAACAATGGATAAATGGAGCAACTACAAAGAATAAAAAAGTAATATATGTCTTTGAAATGTTAAAGAGTAAAAACTGGAGAGACCCACACTGACAAACTGGAGCAAAGGGGTGGAAATTACAAATTTGAGGTGAGAATAAAAATATTAAAATGAAAACATTAAGATGTCTCTCATCCTCTCAGGGTGTCAAGGCCCAGATGTGCAGACCCCCCCCCCCCCCCCCCTCATGTCATGGTTATTAGAGCAATTATTGATAACAGGCCAACAATCCACTTCTGGAGTCTCAGCTTCATGTTTTTATAAAATCAATATGCCCCCCTGGCCCTTATCTGCCATCCAAAAGAAAAATGACAGAACAAATTTGGTGTATGATGGATGACGGTGCCTTTATGTGGCTCATGTAATGGAGCTGATGATAAGGAGTTGAGAGGACTTCCAATTAGGAAGCTGTCTCTCTTATAGTGACATGGATTAGTGTATTGTTTGAAATGGTGACCTGGCTTCATTGAATTGGTAATCTGACTACTGAAAAAGTGACAGAAAGATTGGAAGTAAAATGAGGCCAATGGGATGACATGGTGGTTACCTGGTCTGTCCTCCAACCAATAATATGTTCTGCACTGAACCTTTGCCTAGTTGTAGCTGACCTGACGTTCTGATGAAATGCAGAGATTTGTGTGGTTCTCAGTGAGAAACGTGGAGAAACAAATGACATAATGTGTGTGTTAGAGAGGCAACGCAAATCCTCTCACATTTGACCTGGTGGCTTTAGACACTGTGATCCATCTTAATGTTTGCTAGCAGTAAAGTGGTGAAGATGGAGAGCTGCACAAGAAGATATCATTCAGTGTCTAATCATTCTATCAAGCCACATCGTGCCTTGTGTTTGTGGGGTGTCAGAGGTGGAGGGAGACCCCGGCCAAACGTCAGGTGTCACACTCAGCCCCAATGAATGGACAATAGCTATCCATCAATCTTCCATGCCAGCTTGTCTCACAGCCTGAAACCAACTACAATGTCCATCTCAAAGCAATTTGATCCCTTCAGCTGACTCATTCATCAGCCTGAGCTCATTTGCAATCCAGACTGGTTTCCTGAAGAGAGGAGAGTTGGCGAGGATGGTTTGCAAAATATTGAATTTGAGGGAACCAATGACCAGTAGTCCAAAAATATTGCTTGGAGCACACTAAGTGAGAAATGGCCTTTATCCCAGTACCATGGCTCATTTTTTTAGTTGATGGATTGTTTATCAGTCAGCTCGAACAGACATGTATCTGAGTAGCTGCAGGGAAGTTTAGAGGGGTTTTATGCAGCAGCGCTGTAGCACAGCCATGTACTTCCCCTTCGGCGAGCTGACCTCCTCGGGTCATCAGGACTTAAGTAAGAGTGAAAGTCGCTTTAAATGGAGCGAGGCTCCCAGGGACCCAGCCTTGGCTGAGCAGCTGCTGCCGGCCGGCGACTATTACTTTTCCAGGGGCTGACTTTGATGTTTTAACAATCCATACATATTGATTCAGACTGATAATAAACAATTTGATTAGCCTCTTTCTATAGGCTGTCATTTCAATCACTTTCAGAGCTCCGATGGAGTGGAAGTGTGGGGTTGTGGAGGGAGGGAGGGATGAGGGAAGGGCAACAGAGATGGAGAGAGAGGGCAAGGCTGAGAGAGAGGGTGGAGGGCTACAGCCCCCTCCTCAGACAGAAAAAGGAATCCAGCCCTGATTAGGCCTCTGCCTTTGGTGAATTGGACAAGACAGCTGAGCTGCCAGGTTATTAACTCCCTCAGAAAATTCTCAGCCCTCTCTCAGGCCGGCCTGAATACTGCGATCTGGATCGATAAGCAATCTCCGGTGTGTACCAAATGCCTGCTGGATTCATTTGTCTCCCAGCACCCTCTCCCTCCACTGGACAATACACCTGCACAACTGAGCTCCCCCACTCACTGTCTCTCCAACTCCCTTCTTTCCCGAATGCCGTTCTCACTCTCTCTCCTCTCCCTCTTTCTTCTCCAACCTCCGTCCTTCCTCACTTCTCTCACGTTCACTCACTGGAGTCTCTGTCACTTTTTAAATAATGACCCTGGGGCTGAAGGAACAACTGCCTACCTCTATTTCATCATGGTGAGTCCCTCTCCTGCAGGCCTGGGTGACCAAGCTGTCTACTGGAGGGAGAGCGGGGGAGAGAGACATAGAATCTGTGATACAGGGAGAGATAGAGAGAGATAGAGAGAGAGAGAGAGAGAGAGAGAGAGGGGAAGGCAGAGGGGCGTTTGCCCACGGCGATGGGGAAGGTGGGGGCTGCAGCAGCATCATGACTGACAGAAGCACAGATGTCACCATCAGAGCTCAATCTAAGCATATAAATGACTACCCCATGTCAACTTTCTAGTAAACATGAAAACATATAAAACAGCAGTTGTTCTGGTTGATATACAGATGGAATGATGCTGTGCATTACGGATCAACCATGTGTCCTGTGTACATATCTTATTGAACTGTTTTGTGCCATCAGTGTGGGAAAATACGTTGCTCCTCGGAGAAAACCCCCTGCACTGTGCCGAGAACTGTGAACCATATACTTTAATGTGCCAAGGTTCAGCCACCAGCCAGCATTATTTGTCCATTTCTAGTTCTCAGAGAAAAGCAGCTCCCTTACACTCAAAGCAAGCCTGTCTTTGTGGAGGAGAAGTAAAGATGGATTTACATAGTGATTGTGTTTGCTGATTTGGCAGGGCTTCAGCTGATAACTTTTAGTGATTCGCTGCAGCATTGATCTCCCAGATGGATTTATTGACGAGGATGGACGGCTGAAGGTGGGGGTGGAGTTGGTGGGAGAGGAGGTGAGCGGGGTGTTGGTGAGGTGATATGAGGAGAAAACAGTAGATAGCCACTCAGGCGAGGTGGACAGTGGATGAGCTTGATGTTACCTGCCTTTACTTGTTTGGGGAGTTATTCCCCCAAAGGATTTAAAAGCTATGCTTTTCCTCATAGCTTATTTCTGTGGTTTGTCTTTTCTCTTGTCTTCCTATTGTCTCTGTGTGGCTGCAGAGTTGTGACCCCAGAGGGAATTGTCTGTCAGCATACAATAAAGGCAAGGCCTGCAGCCGAGGACTCCCATTTCTCAGGGTTAATTGTCAGAGACAATACGCGCCACTGAAAACACAGTCTATGAAGGATAAACCTGGCGGATGTTTAGATTTTCTTATCACTGTGATCTCTCATGGAGCAAAATCAGGCTGGAGCTGCAAAGATGCTTATAAGCCAAGAGAGAGAGAGAGAGAGAAAAAAAAAACGGTGAAGGAAATGCAGTTATTAAAAGGAGCTCTGTAAATATTTGAGAGGACTTAAATGAAGCGAACAGCAAAACACTCAACAGACAGGGTGCTGTTCTTAGGCAGGGATGTGAGACAGACCAAACAGGAAGTCCCTCAAAAATGTATGATGGAGTTTTTAATCAGTCAAAGATGGCTTACTCATCAGGGGTTGATTGCAATGGAACAGCTTTAGTTCATAATGTTTTTTCCTTTGAAAGATCAGAGGCTGTGATATCATCAAAGAAAAATTGTAATAACGCATTCTTCTGATAACAAGATACGGAAAACACATCTTTTGATTGCTGTAATTGCAGCCCTGCATAATGACAGCATTAACCCTACCATGGGATGAGTCTGATTTAAGTGAGCATATTTGACCTAATAATGTTGTCTGATGTACACCTCAAAGTGCTGCCTTAAAAACACAGAACCTCACTAATTTACTCAGTCTGACTGGGCCCTCACAGTTCCCACTTTGTACCTTTGTCAACTGCTTTAAACAATTTAACCTCCTCTGTAACTATCCCAGCAAGCACTTTTTCACTAGGGTTTCTTTTTTCCCTCCTTTCAAGGTCATTCGTAACGTGGAATCTATAAAATTCTCAATGAAGAAAGTTATTTGAATTCTTAGATTTTAATGGCTGAGCTTAAAAATTCCCATTTCAGACCTGCAGTTTGAAATGATCCTACAATGTGTATGTCAGCAGAGGAAATTACTGAGGGTAACTGCTCTCACGCCATCCCTGCCTCGCTCTTTTTCTCTTTTTCACATACATCACACAAACCTCACACCCGTTCTCCTTAATATATTTTGCATATAGGTATCTTAAATTTTGAGGACATTCACAAAACAATACTCACATCTTTCATTTAACCTCTGTGAAACATTTTTTTTCAATGTCAGATTTACATTAAAGACTACATGAGAACAAAGCAGCTGGGTTACTTATAAATATCCAATATCGCATATATCTCTCTCATCGTTGGCATAAAAACTTGAAGAAGATGAAGCCCAATGAGTTGACTTTTACTCTGGAGTTACAAAGTCAAAGCTTCAATTTGTCCAGTAATTTGTTTTTGACAAAATACCTGCAAAAGTAAGTACATTCCCATGGTAGTTAGTGGTAGCTTTTTTGTACCAGTTAGCAAATATAAACACACAAAACTAAGATGCTAAACATTACACCTGTTAAACAACAGTATGTTATCATTGTCTTTGTGAGCATCTTAGTATTCGGATGAAAGCGCCACTGTACAAGTACATCCTCACAGAGGCTGAAAGAGATGATTGATGCTGTCATTTCTCTTCGGAGGATAGACACAGTACTGCAATGATCCAAGAGCATTCGTGGAAATAATTTAAATCTTCAACAGAGAAGAGAAAACTAAAATAAAAAATTTTGGAAATATTTTCAGATTATTTGTTAAATGTATGAATAATTCAATGCATTTAGTCTCCAGGTGTGAGTCTTGCTCCTTGTCTTTACCTTGGCTTAATAAAACTCTGTCTCTCTCTCTCTCTCTTTCTCTCTCTCTCTCTCTTCTTTCCTGACAGTGACGGTAATGTGTGAGTAGGTGAGCCACCCTCAGGGCTCTGTACATCCACGTCCACCTCAATATAAATCAGCACTTGTCATCAGAGACTCATATCACACGCTCTGATCCCGCGTCCCCTCCACAAATGTGCAGATTCCTCCTCGTTGTTCGATCCCGTACGAGACGCCAGTGGCCAGTGCATTAAACCTGTCCCGCCTCGCCGGCAGTGTCTCCCTTTCTGTGTCGCTTTGTTTTCTCCCTCCTAGACCTGTAGGTGCTCCTGCATGGTGAAGTTAAACAGATGTGACTGCATTAGATTCAGCCCAGACAGCAGCACACCTCTGCTGCCCTGAATGCATTCTATAATTATCCGCCACACCTTGTATGAGGAAGTCAGCTCGTGTCAAAAGTGCAAGTGAAAGCTGGGGTCACTGTCAGGAAAATGAGCCTGATAATGACAAAGGGACAAAGAAGCTGCAGAGGAGTGGAATAAGATTTAAATAGTGTTGCTGGAAATATGCTGTCTGATTGCAACAGTGTCTTGTTGGGCGTCATGTCAGCCACTGAACGTGTCAATGTATGTTTGGCACTTCATATTGTTTGTGATGTCCTGCTGGGACTGCATGAAGATATTTTATTTCGTAGGTGACTCTCATTCTGAGATCATCCGCATCACCCTTCAAAGATAAGACACACAACAGGCACTACCAAATTAAGAGTTTACACATTCATCATCTTAGTTATGGTTGGTTTTCATCTCATTTCATGACATTCAACACCACATATATCACATATCTTAGCTTATAATGGTAAAATTATATGTATCATGTCCCACAACTTACAGGGGAAAACCAGCAGCAATGGGTGTGTAGAGCTTTTGTAAAAACCCAGGCCCAAGGCTCTCCAGTAAGTGGCAGACATTTAGACTTTTACTATGACTTTTACATGCATTGACTTGAATACAGTTAATTTTAAAATAAAGACCCAGTGCATTAAATAAATTCTAGTCTTTGTATGGGAGATAAGTGCTGCGTATATAAACATCATCCAGAATTAGAATTCATTTGATGCCTCAGAGATTATTTGATGGAGGAGGAGCAGCTGCCTTGGCCTGGATTCATCCAGCCACTCTGATTGTGGCCACTGATTGATTTTTAAGTTTGGAAGAGGCAATCAGTAAATACCACCCAATCAGGGGCCAAGAACATAGAAAAGATTAGACAATTTGAGGTAATCAATGAAAATATTCTCTGATTTGTAGGCGTTCAATGACTGCCATAAATCAGGCATCATAGCACATGAGTTAGTTTGCAATAAAACAAAGGCCGACGACAGGCAAACCATAAGAGATGAATTAAAGGTCTGAGGGAGGAAGTGCCGACTGGCGTGGTAATGAGACAGAATTACAGGCCACAGATTCCGGCCTGCTTCCCTTGCAGAAGCTGTCAACAACTAATGGGCTGCAGCGAGTGCCGCTATCTGTCATCCCGCTTCCTGTCCACATATTTACTCACTTATTTATAGTCTTGATGCAATATCATCATTTTTAATGTTAAACAACCCTCCACTCCCAGCAAACAGACTCCTTCAGAGAACAGGATATGGATTCAGACAGGATATTGCCGCTGGTAAGTCAAAATTAACTTACATTTGAAAGGCCAGTCATAAAGTCATGAACTGCACCTTAATAAATACAAGTTAGACTAAGGGACTTTTAATGTTATTTCCAGCAGGTCACAGTATGTGTCAATCAGCTGCAGAATGGCCCATAAACATGCCCATAAGAAAAACACAGACTCCCAACCTGCTTCATCGTTGTAAGGTGCTCCTGTTAAGACCATGTTGTCTTAACAATGGAGGTTCCCACTTAGGACGGCGGAGCTTCATGCTGTCTTGGCGAGGAGTCGAAGCAATGGCGCTCAGCCTTAATGGACTGACTAGACAGATGATCCTGACAGCGACCTGCGCAAATGCTTTTGATTCTATCATCCACCATGGGGTCGGGCTGCTTTATCAGAAGAATTACCTAAAGTGCCTCTTATTTCATCATCCAGAATGTCAACAAGATGACATTTTTTAAGTTATATTCACCCCAACCAATCACTACATCATATATCACACAGCAAGCTCTGAAAAATCACTGTTAGGAGCCCAGGCCAGGTGCAGAGTCATTAACCTATGCTGCAGTTTGAGAGCAAGGTCATAATAGAAAATTATGCAACATTTGCCCAAGAGCTGCTTTTGTTACTTGACCTCTCCTTCATAACATTATCTACACAGACAGCAATGTGCATCAATAAACTAATTCCCTCCTCTCCTGGACAGTTATGAATGATCAGGGAATATATATTTCAAACCACAAACCACGTCATGTCAGTATCATACCTCTGTACTAGTTAACTGGATTGACTTCCTCAAGATTTCTTTTCTTGAAGTGCAGTAACCTTTGATATCTCAATTCTTCATTGTGTCAAAGCAATTTCCTCAATGTCTTCGAGAGCTCATTCTTCCTTATGAGGATACACTGTAAGACACAGAAAATATATTAGCTGTGAATAACGCCCGTGTCTACAGAGACGACAGAGTGTGAGCTGCATGCTAACAGAGTAGCTGCAGTGCTTCGTCTACACAGGAGGCGTTCAGCCATGGTATTGAATTGTAGGTCACTTGCATCTTTGAAGCAATCAGAGCACAGTTCATTGTAAGTTATAATGCAGAAAAATATACTTTATGTATAAAAATTACACTTCAGGCCTCATTCATGAGCCTTTTGCACCAGTTGAATGCAGACGTCTATGCAGACAGCTATGCTTAACACCAGCGTTATAGTTTTCCCCATCTGCAATTCATTAATAAAATTAATTCATTTTATATAATTAATACTTAATTGTGGGCCATGTGTCCACCACTACGCCCTTGTGGATGCATACGTGGTAATCTGCATGACACTATGGACATGTAGTCCACGACTCAGAAAAGGTACCACCTGTGCACTTAAAGAACACACATCCACACCGGAGCCTTTTCATCACACAGACTAGCAGATCCTTGCAGGCATGAAAAGTATGACTCCTGTGCAAGACTGATGACTGAAAAACGTGGCTGGAACGCTTCCTGCGTAGACCGCAAATTATGGTTGCCACCTGCCACCTAAAGGATTTTCCTTTCATTCTTGTAGCCACAGTTAGAGAGTGATGTTGGGGAGAGGGGGGATAACATGCAGCAAAAAGCCACGGGTTGGACTCAAACATGGGCTGCTGCCTTTAGGACTAGGCCAATATGGCACGAGATGAGTGTATTCTCACAGAGCATGGACCTTGTCAGTTCACTGTTCATTAATAAAATTCAATCCACTCATCGGCTATAACTCATCGGTTTTGGTTTTACTTAACCGGTTTGGTTTTACTTTTTTTTTAGAATTACATTATTCACAGCACATTGGGGACATAGTTCATAAATCAAAATTCCTCCTTCAGTCATAGCCCAGAAACTGGGCTCATCAGGCCTGTTCTGCTTTGAATTTTCCCACATGCTGCACCAGTGTGTATGGCATTATAGTGAGGGCAATACTTGGTGTCGGAGTTTAGAGGGTGGTGTTTCTTTTGGTCTTTCAAGCAAAAACAAACAAAAAAAAACACACCAGTCTAGTTAAGATTGTGCTGTAAGCTGCAAATATTTGGATTCGTTTTATTACTTTCCCATAGAGTTGAAGACAGGACCGTGTGAATTATCCTCATTCCTCGGACCTGATTTCTGAATAATTAAAACATATGGAAACACTCGCACATTGATAACAAGGAGGTACTTTGACAGTATATACAAATATTCTGTACAAGGAATAAAGAAAGCATATATAGTACAGATGGATAATGAAAGACAACACCATGACATGTGTGTTAATCGTGTGGGTAGAGGCATGTGCTGGTACAGTACTGACTCCCTGACTTTGCTTACCCTTGGAAAGCTTTCTGCGCCCTATGATCCAACATCTGAAGAGCTGATAAAAACCCTTCAGTTGCCTCAAAGCAGCTGCGAGGCTTAACATTGTCAAAAAGGGGTTTTTATTTCCCTACCGTTTCGACCTCCTGTGTATATTTTATTGAGCTGTTCTCATCCCACAGCGGTGCGCAGCGGCCATAAGCTGCTGAAAATGTATTTCAAAGCTCATTAACACAGGACGTGCATGCTTGGAACATGTAGCATCTTTTTCAGAGACACTTGTGAAAGAGGGCCATTGCGAGGAGCTCAGAAATCGTTGTTTTTGATATTCAGTGAGCTTTTCATCTTTTTTCTGCTGCAACACCACATGAGAGGATTAGGGAAGTTAATGAATTATCCTCACAGGGGCCAAGACAGTGTGTGCAAGCTGCACTATCCCACGTCTCATAACATGGAGCTGTTTGAATTTATTGAACTGAAGGCTGAATTTTCCCACACTGATCTGACCCAGTTCAAGATTATACCCCGTCCCCTTTCTCTGCAATCAAGATGACAATGTGAAAGTCTTCTTAATCTTTGTAAGTCAGAAATATCATTAAACTTTACCGAAAGTGAAAGTTGACTGGATAGTGTAATTTTCACACTGGCCTCACTACTTGCTCTGCAAGTAGCTATGTGTGTGCGTGTGTCTGTGTGTGTTACTGTGTGTGTATCATTGGGGGCTAGAGTCAGTGGATCCCCTGGGCAACTAATGTTGGAGATTGTATGCTCTTGAACTTCTGTTAAGTGAAAACAGTCCACAAAAGTGAAGTATCGCTTTAAGATGTCACCTCTCGCCACTGGCGTCTGTTTGCTCAACGCCCAGAGGCAGCCCAGTATCAAATGCACCAGCACAAATGATAATAACACAGCAAGACCTTTCTATTTTTCCAAATTAGGTTGAGGCTCAGATCAGTACCCTTGAGGCCAGCACACAGCCTTTAATTCTTCCCCGAAGATTTTTCTCTTCAGTTTTCTATCATATAAAGCAAATATCAAAAATGTGATTTGAATCCTGGAAAAATTAAAGCTGAAGGGCACCAGAAGGAGGAAGAGTGACGCGCGCTGGGTGACAACGCACCACCTCACTCGGCTCGCCTTTACAGGCATCGATTGAGTCTGTTTAGCTTACTGTCAGCTGGCTAGAGCGAGAGGTAAACCCTGGAGAGCCTGTGCCCAGACTCAGTGAGCGGCAGACCAAACTGCCCCTGGGGTTAATTGAAGTCCCTCGAGTTACTCCAGTGCCCCCTCTTTAATGGTTCAACTCATAAAATGTTGTATTTCTGAACAGCAATGGAAAAAAATATATCCTCTCATGGGCCTTCTTTTTCTCAGTGTTCCTGTCCTTGAGAGCTCGGATGTGGCTGGGCTTACAAACACTTAACTTCCTGGACTTGAATAACAAAAGCAACATCTCCAACGGGCTTAGCCTGATAGTAATTTGACTGCTTCTTGGTTCCTGTGGTTATTATGCTATAACCACAAGTATCTTTTCTTGGTAATAAGTGGATGGTGCTCACTTAAAGCTTAGAGCAGTAGCTTGTGAAAAAAGCTAAAAACCTGGACAGCCTGGGAATTTCACAGTGAAACTTTCTCTTTTCCCCCCAGTTGAATAGTTTGGCCGTTTAGGTATACGCCTATTCACTTTCTTTTCAAGAGTTAAATAATACGTTTGATACTACTATTATGTTTGTGGGTTAAGTACAAGGTTAGAACCAGAATGTGATTAACATAGCTTAGCATAAACAACCATAATAACTGTTCACATCAGCTTCTGACTTATTTTTCTAAATCAGAGATAGGGACAATTTCTGATACTGATAATATCTCCCACTCTGTAAAAGAACTACAGACATTAAAATACTGGTGCCTGCTGGTTTCTCTCCATATCAGTGCTAAAAATACATAAAAACAGAAATGGCTAATTTTAACCAATTTTTGTGGGGAGAGAATATAAGGTTAGGAGGAAATTCCCACTAGTTTTATTCTGACAACATTTGGTCAATGCTGCATAGACTAGGAATACGGTTAAATGTGTTTAAACACTTAACAACATGTATTCTGTTTGTTTGTGAAAATGCCCATATTTTTGTTTCATCCATTTCCAGTTTTGTCTTTATGAGCTCAAACACATATATAGAGAGAATAAAAATGAAGCGAGTATTAAGAGAAAACGCCATTTCAGTTTGCATTCAGTGAAACGCTGAATAAATAAAGGTTAAAACCATACAAAGAGAAAATGTGAGGTAAATACTATTCCATAATGAAGCCTGGCTTTGCAGTGTCAACACATTTTACAGAGCTCCACCATCTATCAGGTTCAATCAACAGTGATTCCCCTTGCTACACTGAATCAGAGGTACCTGCAAATGAAATCTTTAAACATCTTAAATCTTTAAAAACTAATTTACTTAATGTCTTACCATTCCCGATTAAAAGCTCAGTCTGCAATTATATTAGGCCAGCGATTACCAAGTTCCATGATTTACTCTGCAGCTGTGTAGTCAGTGCTTCAGCATGTGTTTATGCTTTTCTCCTATGTGCACATATTGATGCATGTATTGCAAGTGGTGAAGCACTATTTGAGAATATATTTTCAATATAGTTTCACACTATGCATGTTTCTGAGTGTGTGTGTGTGTTTTGCTGGGTGTCTGAGAAAAACGAGAGGGTGAGAGATGATGTTATTGGCCTGTGTTCAGAATGCCTCCCTTGCATATCTGTCGTTTGTTGGAAGATAATCTTGCCATCGATTCGTAAAAATGCTTGAAAATGAAATGAGTGTCTCTCATCCCACTTAATCAAGAGAGCATATTGATCAGGTTTGTAATGAAGGATCATTTAGATAGGGTGGAGAAGAATGGGGCAGGGTATCATATCATGACAAGAAGTAATAGGATGTCTTTATCTCAAGATTCCCGGATATCAGTAAAAGCAAGCTTTCTATATCTTCATAATGGAAACCTGTATCACTGTCTCATCATCTAATGTTTTCTGCTTAAAGGGATATTCCAAATATAATACACTGTAAAATTAGTTTCTGCACCATGCCCTTGCTATTCCCATCTTTTGTTCAAAAAAGAAAAAAAAAAAGGAAAAATGGAAATAGCAAAATCCCATTTTCTGTGGAAAGGTTGCTTTTAATCTGGAAAACAATAAGAGGAGTTCTGTGGGTGACTAAACATAGCCAGCATCACTATCTTTCCCTCTCCTCAAACAAGTGTTTTTGTTGCCTGAAGGACTCTGGATGTCTGCTGCCGTTAAGTTGTCAAACATTGGAAAAGTAGCTAAAAACCTAAAAAGGTGCCCAGAGCAGTAAAAATGACATAAACCAAATGTTTGTATGTGACTAGTTTGGAGTGAGAATGTGTGACACTGGGCAGCAACTCCACACAGCCGGGGGTGCCAGATAAGCAATGTTTTTTTTTTCCATAACTTGAGGGGAAACTAACATTTGAGGTTGCTATATTTTGACACAGTTGTTTTTTGTTTTTATTTAACAGAAAGAAAATTAATTCAAGTCTGCAGAAGGTTTTATGCTATTCATGCCTATTTACACATAGACTTCTGTTACTTTTTGGCACTGACAGCCTGACATTCACACTTGGCTCCTGTCTTTGACCTACATTGCAGAGGTGAGAAAACTTTTCATGTGCGTAACTGAGTGCAACACAATAAATGTTTTGATTGTTGTAAATTTGTGTTGTTATGCTCTATTTTTTTAAAAGATTGTAGAAACCCATCTCTGTCTGGGATAAACACTGTTGATGTCTGATGAGGTCAGGCTCTTACAAACTTGCTTGTGTTTATTATTTAATTTCATATTTTTATATGAGGTAAGAGTTTTTATTAGCTCAATATTTGATTCTAGACCCACCAATATTCATTATTTCATGGAAACATTAAACAAGAACATTATGTGGCAAGTTCCAAGGTAAGTTAAACCAAATGGAGAGCATGATCGTACAGTGAGTGACAGACGCTTTTGGACCAGATGTGCAAATTCTCATTCAAATTTATTTTATTTCTATAGCGTGAAATCATAACAAAGTTACCTCAAGGCACTTTACACTTAGAGCAGGTCTAGACCAAACTTGTATAACTCTGTCTCCTAGAAATAACATTTGTTTGGGCTACAATTAACTTTAATAAGTTTTACTATTGCTACATGGTTTGCCTTCACATTAACAGCCGTTTATTTACCAGTCTAAAAGAAACCGGCTGTATTTCTTTCCACTGCGCCATTAACTCTTGTCTCTATTGCGTTTTCTCTGAAGTTAGCACACTAACTTGTCGCTGTGTGTCCCTGCGTGTCCCTGTGTGTCCCTGCATGTCCCTGCATGTCCCTGCGTGTCCCTGCGTGTCCCTGCATGTCCCGGCGTGATAGCGACTCACTCCAGCCTCCAATCTGCTCTGAAGACAATGATGGCTGTAGCTCTTGTCAAACGGCAATCACCACCACAAGCTACTGGCAAGAGACGTAGAAATAACTTTTTTAAGTGAGGGATATGTTGCTAATTTACCTGTTTGGTAAGATGCAACTATATTAATATTGAACTTATGAAAATAAAATGTTCACACAGCGTAATTTTTTTCCAACTAAGTATCTGAACCTGCAGTGTAATACTCATTAGGTAGCGATACAGAAAGAGTAGTTTAATACAGAAAGATTGAACTGACTTAAGATGCAATGTGGTTATTTACATATAACCAAAACAACAATCTTTTTCTAAGTGTGTTTTATCTGTATATAACCATGCAAAAATATGAGCATAATACAGCAGCCAGTTTATTACAATTACATGTGCAAAAACGGTTTAGGAGAATGGGAATTTTTTTAGGCTGTTATAGATGGAATTATCTCAGTGTTATGTGCCAGTGCCATGAGTTGAATGAGTTGATCCCTTAACCTTGTGGTCAGCTAATTTTATCTGCTGAGCTACTCAGATCCCCCGCACTATAGTGCTGTGCTGCAACCATGTGCTGCAAGCATGACATGAGGAGAGTAGAGTCCTTCACAATGGAGCGACCACTACGCAGAGTAAACTGAGTGACATTCCTCTAACAAAAGAGGGTTATGAACTTGCCTCCTTTCTGTTTGTTTCCAAGAGCTTGCCACATGTCCTTGTTACCACATAGTTAGCACTCAAAGCAAAGTTTAAATCCATAATGCACTTCCCATAAAGGCCAAAAGAGCCCAATCACACCTAATGGTGGTGTGTTAAAACACAGTTAGCGCCTCCAGGGGTCCATATACTACCCAGAGTGCATTGACCACTGTGGCTGCATCCAGAAGGGCACTGTGTTGTGATCAAAAGGCAGCAGTGAGGCCAATGGGGATGGGAGACCAGAACTAGCTCTCATTATGGCTGTGAGACATCCATTTGAGCATTTTTAATATGTGTATCCTATTAGGCAGTTTAAGTGCTTTTTGATAATTGTGCTTTGTACTTTTACAGCACTTCAGTCTATTCCCAGTTCAATTTTCTCTTTTATCGGACGTTTGAAATATTGATCTCTGACAGATAAAAGCAAACACCATAATCTCACTCGGGTGAGCTGGTGAGTGAGTGAGCGCGCAGTGCAAGGGGAATACACGGGGGATCGGTCGCCCCTCCAACCCCTCTCTGTTTTATTACCTTTATTCGTCAACAGAATTTGCTTACAGCTCTGGGATGTTTACGTAGAGCACCTGCACACTGATGGGTGGTTGATATGACCATCTCTGCCAGTGACCCCCTCCTCCCCCAAACTTGAATCTTTCTACCAGCCCACCCGTCTCCTCCCCTTCCATCAACCCCCCATGACATTTTGCAAAATGCAGCGCAGGGGCTCCCGAGGTGCTTCCGATGATTGCCGCTGCTTAAACTGCTGTCAGTGCTGTCAAGATAACAGTGATTTATCTCTATAGCACTTTATGGAAGTTAGGGTTTTCTGTTAACCTGAGCACTGAAATGCTGCTTGGTGCTGGCTTCCAGTCACATTAACCTGAATCAATCACATCTTGATTTTTCCATAAAAGAAAAACCCCCTGTAAATAACACTCAGGCTATTGGTGCATTGAATACACTAAGCCCAATAGCAGCCCTGCTGAGCTCTGGTTGATGCGCAGATATCATTGTTACCTGTTTCCAATATCCTCATGCCAACGGAGGGATTTGATGCTTTGACTTGTGTGTATAATTTCTTCAAATGGGGCAACACTTAATACCAGCACTGTCAAGAGACACACACTGAACTTGTGGTGTAAAGCAGAGAGCCACGAGTTTGAAATCACAATCTTGCAGCAGTGAAACAATAATGCACATCGATTGTGTATGAAACAGTTTATTCTTTGTTCTGAGCTAAATCTGTTCACTTTTAGATGGCAGGTTCCTCTCGAGATAATAGAAAGGGCTGTTTTGATGTTTAAAGCATTGCTAATCTCCTAAAGCCTTAGGCTACTCATCCCACTGCATATTTGCAGGCCTGTCAGTTTGAGTGGGGATGCAAGAGGATGGTCCTCTGAGCAAATGAATTTTTTTTTTTTTTTTTGCCTGTTTTTCCTTTTTAGCTTTGCAGACACTATTTGAGATTTACTGCAAACATTTGACCACCGGCCTGGTGTATTGACTGCGTTTGACAAGCGTAATCCTTTTCTTCTTTCCAGTCACTTCCATTCTGCGATCAATCAGAGCATCAATGCCCTGTAGACTGCTATGAAGTGCAGACGCAGTGTTCGATCATGAGCCAGGCACCTTGTGGACTTTCACTATAATATAGTGATTGATTCATCTTCAAAGATATCTTAAGTGGTTGGCAGGGCACGGTATATAATGCCTTTTGTTGACTGCAGCCCTTTCCTTTTACCCAGCTTGCAATCCTTTAAAACAGCAACACAAGCACACACATCAAAACTTAACCCAAGACAAATACACTGTTTTTTGATGTGATTCATTCCCACTCGACCCTTGAATTTCTCTTGTGGGACAGAACTTTGATTTGAAAAATGATAAAGTGTCAAGCAGTGTACAAACAGAAGATGCACTTTAAATCTCTTTGGATTTTACCATTACTTTCCTGTTTGAAAATTGCAAACTCGAACCTGAATTGCAATTGAAAACTGTTCCAGATTAATCTGGCTGTAACCCTGTACTTTAAGGGAAAGTTGCAGTAGACCTATATTTTGACCAAACACAGACTAAAGCCAAATAATAGACTTTAAAGTTTCTGTGGAGACCAGACCAAACCCATAGGTCTGCAATACCTTCTATGTCCATTTGAGTTTGTGTGTGTTCGGGTTGGGTTTACCTATTTCAGCTGTGATACTCTTGATCATCACTGTGACCTGCAGTTTAATGCCACAGTCATGTTACCTGAGACCAAAGAGATGCTGTTATTATGTATCTTATTCACCTATTGACAAGCGGAGTGAGAAGTGAGGATCGGGAATATGTTTTCTGGTAGGATCCAGAGGTTCGGCTAAAGGCTCAGACATTAGAGCGAGCACTTTTTCTCTTACAGATATATTAACATTTGTGTGGACAAGGTGTGTCAGGTGTTTGTGTGTGTGTGTGTATGCTGAGGTGATTGGGAGGGTGATGGGGGTGGGAGAACAGTCGCATTTCATAAGTATTAAAGGAAGTGTAGTAATTACAGCAGAGGCAGTGTCAGTGACCTCTAGATTGCACTATCTTGTCTCCTTTGTGCCTGCCTTTGCAGGCCGCTTCATTGAGTGAAATTGTATCTTTTCACTTTGGCTCTCTTAAAAATGTGCATGGTATTGGGAGCCAGTGAGGCGTGATTTTTTTTTTTTTTTTTTTTTTTTCTCCACTCGCCCCACCCCTCCCTCCAGCCTCCCCCAGCTGCCCCTCTCCTCCATCCCCACTGTCTTACTGGGAGGTATTTCATGAACAGCTGGGTCCCGGGAGAGGAGAGGTTAGTGAAAGAGGCGCGCTGTGTATAATTCAATGATTATCAGGTGTGTGTCTGTGTGTCTGTGTGTGTGTGTGTGTGTGTGTGTGTGTGTGTGTGTGTGTGTGTGTGGCCCTCCCCCTCTATTGGCAGGTGTCAGGTGACGGGCAGGCCATGTCACTGGCTGTCAGCTGGCTTTCTATTGGAGCAGTCACACTGTTCACAACATTACCATAAGCTGATGAGGTCCGCTCAAGCTCGTCTCAGCACACACACTCTGATCTGTAGCTCTGATGTCACACAAGCAACTCAAGAGGGTGTCAACCGCAAAGCAACTAAATCTGAAAACCTGTCGTTTTCTTTTTGCTATGTTTTCCATTCACTCTAAGGCAACATTTGCCACCACAGAAACAGAATTTATGGATTAATTTTAAAAGCACTACCATTATTTTCTAGTGTGAAAACTTTAAACTGCTCTGATAAGAGGCTGAAGTGTGATTGTCATCTTCTCATGGGTGAGAACTTACAGGTCTGCTCCCTCTGTAAACACTTGGTTTGTGTCTTAATGCACACACAACACAAAATAGATGAGAATAGGGGAGAAATGACTTGATTCACTCAAAAACCAGTGTAATACCTTTGTTGTTGACTGTCAACAGACAGAAATTAATTATGTACTAATGTACATAATTATGTATCAATGTATGTTTGGCTTTTACCCAGAATAAGTCATTGCAAATGGAATATGAGGCAACAGGACAAGTCTGCTGAGACTAAAGCTGAACAATTAGTGCATTAAGTTTACTGGCAGAAAATTAATCAATTTTGAAAATCAACTTCAAGCAAGAACCGACCAAACATTAACAACATTATTATAAACTTGTTACTCTGGGGTGTGTTTTTAGACATTTAGGTTGGTAGTTTAATCAGTTGATGAAGAAAATAATCAACATATTAGATTGTTAATAATCATCCCGGCTGAGATCAAACACATTATTATACATTTTTTCAACTAAACTCACTCCTCACTTAAACAAAACACTGAGATGAAGAAGAATAACTGTTTTCACCTACATATCTCAAACAGCAGTAATAACAGAACAACATTTGACTCTTAAAGACCATTTTACTTCCTGACCTAACAAAAAGGTACCACTTAACCACTTGCAATGCATTTGTCATCATAATCTCATAAAGTAGTGTGAATAAATGCAATTAATGTGGTGTGATGTTCAATTACAGACCCCCCCCCCGATTACGTCTCTGACCCTCGGTTTAACACAAGTTAGCCTCCAAAGTGTGTTCACTAGACTCCACATGCTTGATTATCCTGTATAAACACCGAACCAATCTGCCCATTACCAAGGCCAGAAGACTGATTCCGAGGGGGTTCAAAGATGGTCCCGCATTAGTGCTACCTTTAGCATGCTAATTGCTATTCTCCTCCTCAGTGGGGATCCTGTTTGAGATGAACGGGACATGTGAACTCCGTTGCTGTTGGTGGCTGGACTGAGAACAAACACCATCCCTAGCCAGGACACTTAAAACCCACCTCCTCTCATTTATCCTGTTTTCTCTGAAAGAGTGTGGCTTCTCGCTGCTTCTTGGGTTTGAGACCTAATTCTCTGTGCCTGTGCTGAAATAACCAACAACAAGGTAACAAGGTAACAAACATTTATACTTTTATACCTTTTTATAGTTTCATAAATTTCATAAAATTATGATCAAAATGTACAGAAAATCAGAAATGGCTGGAACACGATTTAAATCCTCAGAAAAGTGTCTATTTTTTAAATACACATATGTGGCAGATATGGCTCATCCAAGTGTGGTTTAAACTCCTACCACGGTCTGTGTGATACAGGAGCACAATCTCTTAGCATGGATGATTAAGGACATAAGACACTTCTGAAGCTAAATGACACACACAAAGAAAAGTTTTTAAGGGAGCATGGCTAGTGGCAGCTCTGATCGATAGCATTAGCTGTGACAAAATACATAAAAAGGGAATCAGTACTAATAAAATCAACTCAGACTCACAAAGTAGCCTCCACATCTTCCATAGATAATGTTTTAATCGCATCTTTACAGCAGAAGTGCATTGCATTGCATAATTAATATTTTCTATATTCCTGTTTTTTTAGGTCATTTAACTAAAAATGTTAAGTACCCAACTACATTTGGAGAGCATACTGTGAAAAGTGCAAAGTGATAAACATGTTCCATCTTGTCATTGTGTTTATCTTGTGCTTACGACCGAGACTCCACTCTACATACCTGTGCTAACCTCCACACTGTAAGCATGTCTCCCTCTCTTAACTCTCAAGCACCTGTTCAACTCTGAGGACACTTGAGTGCATGACTGTGTTCTCTAAAAAGTCTTGAAACAGCCTGGGAACGCACAGTGTCTTTGTGTGCAGAGAAATAGTTACCAGAAATTGTAATGTTGTTGATGGGAATCTGGAAATTTAAGCCTGTTCCGCTGTTACATTCATTTAATGTTAATAATAGGATACTTCATACTATTTTGTATGAAATATAACAGTTGTTATATTCACTTCCATCTTACACAAGTTTTACATTTGATGTCATTTTCATTGAAACATTAAAAGTCTGTAACCTTTTGTATCTAGTTTGCATGTGCATAGTACAGACCTACCAGGATCTGCACAGAGGTCAAGTTACATCAGGCTTGTTTTTATTTAATCTACATTCATGGAATAAATGTTCATGGAAACTGAATGAACTCTACTCTTTTTCGTCGTACTGAAACTTGTGACTTTGTTTAACCAGAGTTCAAATTCATGCTGTACAGGACAAACATTCATTAGCATGTGAATCTTAAACCTTATTAGAACTTCAGTGTCATCACAAATAAATATACTCATATTTTAAGGTAATTGCTGTATCCTAATATAGATATAAATATGATGCAGTTTACTGGAAATACTGGGGAAGTGTAAATAAAAATCTACACTATACCAAAAGCCCGATCCTATTATTCCCTCTGTACAGAGCTAATTATATTTGACGTGGTCTGTTATGCTAGTTAAGCAAAAAAAAAAAAAAAAAAAAGAGCCATCACTATATATAGCATGCTTTGTGAAGTTTAGGTCTCCGCCTCGGTCTGGGTGCATTATGTCTCTCATTGAACACTTTCAGATTTTGTTCAAACTAAGTTTCTGTGTGTTTATCTGAGTTTTTGTGCATGTACAAGAATATTAAAACACACAAACATGTACATACTGGATGTGTTAGTGTGTCCATAGGAGTTCTGTCTGATGCCAGTTTGTGATCTGGAGCACAGCGCCCCACAGTGGCCCAGACTGGGACAAGTCTACTCCTTCTCACCTTTCCCAGCACCTTCGTCCTCCTAACTGCATGTGCCTCTACTCCAAGGTGGACAGCACATTTACATTAAGCTGCAACCACTTTGCGCCTGTGATCATCAACACTGTTTATCATTTGATCGGCTATGATTGATGCTGTGTTAATACAAATTTAACTTAGCGTATTTTCCCTGCCAAGGGACCCATGAAGAGGTTCAATTACAGAGCAATCTCATTAATTCGAGAGCTTGTTACGGAGAGAGGACAGCAGCTTTTTTTTAATTCTGGAATGCAGATGTGTAAGGGACATAATTAGTAGATAAGAGTCCTAATTGGATCCTGCTGTGTGGCTGCAGAGGGTGTAGCCCTCGCTATGTTTTACAAGTTCCACAGTGTGGAAGTACACTTTTTTTTTATAACCTGCTCACACACGCACCATCCTTCACACACAAAGTAGGAGGGGAGTCTTTGCTCCCTGGTGCTGCGAGTGAAAGATCATCACTGCAGACACATGACACTTGGCAAACAATGTGTGATGCTTTTAACCCCAGTAAAGCATTAGTATTTATATGAATGTTATTCACACTGAATTTAAGCATTTGCTTAAGGCTCTTGAGCTCTTCCATATCATGTCATACCAAAAAACAGAGTGCATATTTTAGCGGTTCGTTAAGTTAGATGGACATGTTTTTTTGGTTGACAAAGAATGCGGGGTAAAAAAAACATCAAACAGTTCTGTGTGCCTGCTTCACAGCACTGTTGTAAGGTTTTTATGACACAGGTTCTTTTTCCCAGCCTTGTCTCCAGGCCATGTAAAATGTCAGAGGTGGAGGACTGAGCGAGCCCACAGGGCTGCTCCGCAGAGGCATATCAAAAAGCCGACCACCCTCTGGTCCAGCACATACAACCAGCCTTATTGCCCTCGTTAGATGGCTGTGTTATTTAAGCATGCCTGTGTCTTGGCCTCTGTGGGGACACCCACTATGTAGAAATGGGCAAGGCAATACAACTGCCCTTCATTCTCTATTCTCTGAGGGCAGATACGAGCCTGACAGTACTCACCACGGTGGTCCACCCACGTCTGGAACTCCCACGTTCACCTCCCCCTCTGTTAGGAGTGAGAGCTGTGCAGCAGACTGAAGGCGCAGCCCCAGCAGTGGCGCAGCAGGACTGGGAGGCAGGAGCACGGGGGAGGAAGCGGCACCTGGGTGTGGATGAAGGGGATGGGTGGGGGGGGGGGCTGCCCCAGCTGTGCCCATCTGAGGGGAAAAGCAGCCCAGAGGAAGCTCCATTAGTTCCAGGGCGGCCTGGGCCCTGAGTGGCCGATGGCAGCAGCAGAGCAGAAACACACTCTCCTTCTCTTCCACCATCAGCAACCCTCCACACTCAATTACTTCTCCGGGAAAGAGGTCTGTGGACAATGAACACAGCCTCTGGAGCACTGATTTATACTTAGACAAGTTTCTTCTTGTTCTCAGTGAAATAAGCTTTTGGGAAAACTGCAGAGGAATTTTACCTGAGTCTTGTTCCTAGTGTGGTCAAGGCCCTGAGAGCCATTTACTCTGTGTTTCCCTTTGTTGTAGGCCGTTGACTGTGAACAGCGTCAAGCTTGTACTTTATCCCAAGGATTGTCTCACTGAAAAAGCAATCAGTCGAGGAAGTCTTACCACATGCCACGTCTACACAACATGAACATGTCACTGAATGAAAGCTGATTTTTAACTGTGACTTTTTCTTGTGTTTTCCAGTTTAACATCTGTATAATGAATCTGATCCAGTATCAGTGTAAATGTATTTGTGTGAATCAGCTCCAAAACACTATTTTCTGTCTATTTTATGTTTTGAGCATGTGAACCTCTGGGGATTAGAAGTTGTCAGTACACTTTTATAGAGAAGGATTGTCTTAACATCAAAGTTGGACTTGCTCTCAGGAGCTCCTCCCCACACCGAGTGCACCACCAGAGGTTGATTCATTGACATCAACAAACACCCTGGTGTTTCTTCAGCCAAAATGAAACAGAAATGTCTGTGTTTCTGAAAGATGAGACACTCACTTCTCATTTTATTCCAGTCTAGAACAACCAGGGAGGATAAAGAACAAAGAAAGGAAAGAAAGGGCCAATTTGAAAACCAGGCATCACTTGCCTACTCACCTGTGTCTCTGTTAATTACAAATGTAGTTTATCTCTCACACCATCAACCCTTACAGTCTGGCCACCTCCCTCATAAAAATGGACAAGGTCTCAAGGATTTGTGTCAGCTCTGTGACCTCTGTGACACCGACACCTCTTATCACAGAGCTATCTGTTCACCCTGGAGATATCATTGCAGTATTTTTACATGTGACACTGACATTTGAGAACATGCTTTTTTTTTTCATGCTAAATATTATATTTAGACTCTCTTTTACCCTGATGTTGATGATTTATGTAAAATCAAACATGCTCATTGTCCATGTGTGCGTGTGTGTGTGCATATGTGAGCACAGCGGAAGTCTATTAATTGTTTCAGTACTTTACATGCGACCAACATAATGTCCTTATGATAAACATCTTGGATTTCAAGGATTGAGGATTGTGTTCATTTGAAGCAGAACACTTCAGCCATCTCCCCAATCTTAGTGGTTTTATTTGTCTGTTGCTCCTTTTCTCTAGTTGATACTGCTTAGTTTGGTTTTGTGTCTGCGTCTCCATGTTAACTTGGTTTGTGTGTGTTTGTTTATGTGTCTCGTAAGTCTTGGCCAAGCAATCTTGGCCTGGTTGCCTGCTGTGCTGCCTGTCATTCTTGCCTCCATTGACATTCAGACTGAGCAGCTGTGACTCTTCATGTTTTTCAATTAGACATCTCTTCAAACCACCCTGTTTGGAATTTAAAGGGCTCACTTTCCTTGTTTATACACCCTAGAAATAAAAATCTGTAGTGTTAAGATTTTTTTTTTAACCTGAAAAAATGTAAATATACTTCATGAAAGGAAACTATTGGAACACGTGTGAATTAAGTATTTACTGACAGTGCTCTTTGGAAATGGAAAACAAATACATACAGCTTAACCAGGGTTTATTTTGAAAGGAAACAATGTGCATGTGTGTTTTTTTGGACAACAAAATATCAGCAGATGATCAGAGAAAGATCAAACTCACCTCAACAAGTGTTCCCTATATAGGCGCTGCGTTCAAAAGACAGCGACTGGGACTAAATACCCCAAAAGGATTGCATTTTTCCAATCACAACAGAGGTGTCATTTACGTCCCCGTCACCAGGCATGACCCGGACCCAGACTGAGCCCTGAGGAGACACGCTATTGATCCACACAGCCAAGAAAGCCAGCTGCCATTAAAGCCATGACAGTGGAACTGTACGGCATCGATCGGCCGTGCCGGGGCCACCATATTATTTATAGAGGAGCGCTCCATCCACTACTCTCTTATGTCTGATAATTGATGGCAAGTGGGGTCCTGCTTTCTACCCTGACCCCGACAAACTGAAAGTCAGATGGATTACATCTAACACAATTATGATTGATATTATCAGATTACGCCATGCACGACAAGGCATGCTGGGTGAGCCGAGCTGAATTCTTCACTCTTCCAGGATGTCTCACTTAATTCATCCAGTGGGAAAAATGGTGGGTCTGTTGTGAACGGGTGACCATGCATGTGACTGTGTCTGTTTTATGTCTGTGTAGCGAATTAGTGAGTTGTGTAAGAGATCCTGATGAGTAAAATAAAGCAATGTAGTTGGTTTTAAAACCTAAGGATGGTAATCTGATCCATGAGGCCAATACAAAATATTCATATTCGTGTTCACACGTGCACAGTGGACTTTCCATCTGTTGTGAAATTGCTGCGTGATGACAATTGTGACTCCCCTGCAGAAGGCGTGAAAATGTCCTAACTGTTGACTTTGCTTGACTCCAGTAAATGAATAGGTATGCTAAAGTTGGTGCATTCCCTCATTGATCTATTTCCTCCACATTTATATGACTCCCCAAGTGTAATGATTGGATTGAGCACTTCACATTTTCTTCCACTTCACAACATTAATGTTGTTTTATGGTTTTGTGGGTTTCCTTTCTTTTGGTAAGCCCTTCCTGAGTCATGAGAAATGTATTTAAATAATGAGATCAGACTCTTTCATCTATAATATAATTTTTTTAAAACTAATTTCTCCACTTCAGAGGAATAAATATATCAGTGATTCTGTTATAATAGTATTAGCTTCAACTTAGGTCAGAGCCTGTGAAGGCACAGAGTCTCTCACTTGCAGAACCTGAAGTTGATGCTTTATGTGCTATGTTTTTATTTACAGTTAGAGTCTGACATATGTTTGCATGCATGTGTGAGCTTGCTCATGCTCATTCGTTTGACTATGAAACCTCTACAGTAACAAGACAGGCTGAACGTGGAACATTCAGAGAGCTGCAGCAGCCGTGCAACACAGACTCTCCCTGTCCCATCAATGACCGACAGACTGCTCTCAATCCATTTCTTTATATGTTATTATTATGTGGTTTACTTGCATTTTTCCCTCTAATCCAGTTACTCTCGATGACTATAATGCAATTTAGACATTGTTTATTATTCAATTACAGAATCTATCTCTCTCTCAAGTATGCAAGCTTGCCCTTAAAGCCCCTCTTTATGGTTCAGAAGTTTCTGCGTTCTGTGGAGATCATTGTGATCGGGAATTGAATTAACGTGACAGAAGGAGTAGCTCCTTATGAGTCTTAAATTGTAACGACAAGCCCGTTAAAATTCATTTTCCACTCTGATTAGATTTAGCGTTATCGTCATGGCTTCACAGATATGTCTGTTCTTGGTTCATATTTGAGGGGAAAAAAACATAAATCTCACAAATTGGTTCCTGTCTCTTCTTGTTAAAATGATGGAGATTTATGGCTCAGCCAAGTGCAAGGTCTCAGCCGTTTTCCTGTCCTTGCCAACATTAGCTTCATAAATACACCAACAAAAATGTTTCATTCTTCAATAGTCACAGCAATTGTACCAAATTAAATTAAATCTGCATCTGTCTCCTGTTAGATTTTTATGTCCAATTCATTAGCAAAACTAACATTCTTATTAGATACTGAGAGATGATTTGCACCGGAGAGCACTGATTAAATGTCTGCTGAATGTTTTAGTATGAAACTGTAACAAGCGTTTTCAGTTGTTGTTGTTCTCCATTTATGGACTTATTGGTATGTATGTATTGTTAACTATGTGTGTACTCAAGGACCTCACAAAAACATTGAAATCATTGATATTATGGATATTTCGCCAGTCCACACTTCTTGGTGTTAGTTGGTTTCATTTAGGGTCATAACTCTGTTTGCACAAGGAATAAGTTTAACATTTGATAACATTGTTATATAGTTAGAGTTTTGTGAATTAATGTGCCAAGTGAATGTCACATGTCCCTCACATCCTGTCATGATTAAGATATGGGTGCATGTCTCGTATTTGAGGTGGAACATGTGTGAATTAGTGTGTCTTTGAGGTTAGCAGAGCTGAAGTTCCCTCTAACAGTGTGAAGGAGTAGATGAGGCGAACAGTCTGGCTGGGGGACTCTCCTGCTGGTCTGGCCTGCTGTCCAAGCCAAGTGTGTTTTAACACCTGCAGCCTAGGGCCAGGCCCTCTCCAAGCACCACACTATAATGCCTTGTTAAGGAGCTCAATAGGAGCAATTCACCTGATGAAAAAGACAGGGGGCAAAAACCAACTTGAGATATTGAATGTCAGCCAAACACAAAAATGCCCTATTCAAAGGAAGGTGTGTGTTACACTCAGTTAGCCTCTATCATCTTAATTTAATGGCCTCTCCTCATTTGTGATATTTGATTTCATTTTTCACTTCAGCAAAGAGAGGAGGTCCTATATGTATGGTCAACATATGGCACATATTAGATTACTCATATATTGTGTTTTGTTTTGGCAGTATCCTCTTTCTCATTCAATGGCTTCATGCAACATATGTTCTCTTCCATCCCTCATATCACAGAGGCCATTGGAGTCTCTCTGGTATCTGGTAGCAGCTATTATAGTGCTTTATATCTGCATAAAAGATCACTTAGCTCTGAGTAACTAACAGGTTTTTTCAGTTCCTACAAAAACAAAAGAAATGGCTGTGAACCTGGTTTGAATATGGGCCCTGGTTGCAAATGCATTCATCTACCTACCTCACATCCTGGAGCTAGCTAGCACATTAACTGGAACTACTGAGGTGGTGAGAAGTGTTTTGCTTGATAGCACTTAGTTGCTGAGGAAGAAAATCTTCCTACTAGTCATTCAAACCATTAGTGCTGTGAGCTAAATGCTAATGTCAGCATGCTAACATGCTGACAATAGCAGTGCTAACATGTAGAGTTGAAACAATTAGACAGAAAAATAATCATCCATTCTTTTGATAAACAATTAATTGTTTCATTCATTTATCTTACAGGGGCCAAATTAAACTGAAAACTTCTAGATATTGCACAGTTTTTTAACAGTTGTTTGGACATTTCAGAGATTCAAGACGGTTTCACCACATGGTTGTTGCTGTATCGTTCATAGTCTGGCTGCTCCCCTGGAACCAGTTTGCCCTGGTTAACTACCAGGGCCTAATGCCCTTACAACCCAGTTCTCAGGACCAGATCACACACAAAACCAAACAGGACTATTATAATTAGTATTATTCATTGTGGTGGTTGCAGTAATCCTTTTATTAAGACTTTTAGCTTTGATTTTCAGTTTTATAACTATTATCAATGTAATTTGTCTCAATCTAACCTAAACCTAAATGACATTTAAAATCCACTGACCTTCTTGGCTGCCGTCTGCAACTCTAAGCAACAGTAGAGACAACAGAGTACTGAAACACTGGCGTAATACTTTGCTGAAAAGTGACATCATCCTGAGCACTACTGGACACCACAAGCTTCCTGTTTTTTCCCCTGACAAAACATAAAGGCAGTTTGTCTCTCTGGTGGTGCCCAGTCTTTGTATCTCTCCTCAGGAACAGGAAATCCACGTGAAGGCGAGCATTCGCACTCCAAAAGAAAGTGGTGACTGCAGAGAAAACCCTTTTACATTAAACCTGTCATAGCTGGTTGGGTTTAACTGCTGTTGTGATTCAGCCTCAGTGCAAACTGTAAGTTGTTGTTAAGTTAAACCACCTTTTTATAATATTTGCACATTCTCAAATTCAGGTTATACTTGCTTTTATGTAAAATGTTTAATGTATGTCCTTTTTTAAGTTTGATGTGACATCCTAAATGAATCATCAATTGGCTCATGTCTCTGTCTTTATCTAAATTGTATTATGAAGTCAAAACACAGTACAATACATTTTCAGCCCAGCTACTCTGGCAAGTAATTGACCATATCAGTTCATAGAGGCTAATAAGACCTAGTTTTGTGATGCAGGAATTGTACATTGACAAACGGATTGCATTTACTTCTTCCTGACCTGCTTATTATCAGTAACTTGTAATATAAATATGCAAATCTGCTGCTTGAACTTTACAATCCTCCGTTGAGGCTATTCATCTCCTTTAAAGTGTTCATTTACATGTGGAGAGCCCCCATGCATCAAGCTGTGTCATTTTGAAAGCAAATATTAATCAATTTTGCATTGCGGATTGCCCCAGAGCAGTGTGTAATACATGCAGTGTCTTTGCCAGGATGGATGTGTGCAGACGCCTCTCCACTCTAAGTTCTGATGATAACTGTGAAGAGGCTGATTTAGTATCTCTGAGTTTTATCATATTAGATGCACACATGCCCTGCACTGACCTGTCTCAGGCTGGTATGGTTTTAGAGAAAGTCATCCTCTCCAAGTTAACATTCGAGGAGAAATTATTTTTCCTGCTTGCTTTGGAAATTCACCAGGAAATTGTTCACTCATTTCAAACTTGTAGATATGACCTTTCCAATAGATGATTACAGAGAATCTGGAGAGCCAGCTGGCATGTTGGCTTACTGGCAGTGGCACATGTTAACCGACCTGACACTGAATCATCCATATTGTCCAACCAAGACTGATGTTGTGTATTGAGTTCATAATACCTACTGAGCCACCCATGATAATCTTTCAAAACAGGCTGAAGTTAGCCTGAGTCATGCAAACTGGTCTCTTTCAATTGCCATGGTCTGTTAATGTTAATACCAGTCAGAACTCATTAACCTCAATCCACTGGGCCGCAGCATGAGTACTCAGTTTCACAGGAAGTTTCATCAGTTTCACTTGTGTGTAATGTATCGGAATAATACCCTGATTTCCTGTGCTCAAGCTCATAGCCTGTGTAATTTGCTTCTCTGCATCATAATTTTGCACTAACAAGCTCCCAGTATTGTGTCATGCATTTATATGACAGGCACAGCAATTATCATCTGCTAGTGATGGTGAGAGACTGTAAGGTACCTCCTCTCATGTCTGCCTTAGTAAATAAATGAATCTGTCAGGTTTGGGCCTTTCTGTTAGGAATAGATTTTAGATCCTGTAAAAAAAAGAGACTTTCTCTAAGGTCATTACGATTTTTAGTCATTCTAGCAACTTGATTCTAGGGATGGCATTTCTGGTCTGTCAGTCAGTTCAACTGATTGAAATATCTCAATCTCTTCTTGACTGAGTGGCGCAATCTTTTGTTAAACATTTATGGTTCCCAGACAATTTATCATGATATGACATGGTGATCCTGTGACTTTTCCTCTGGCACCACCATGAGGCTGACATCAGTGGTTTGGAGAAAACTCTCAACAGCTATTGGACATATTGCCATATATGTTGATACAAATATTCATGTTCCCCATAGGATTATTTATAATTGGCTTTAATGAAGGGGTCTTCATTTTCTATCATCAGGTGAAAATCTTGTCTGATCATTTTTCCCACAGTGATAACAGCACAGAGGCTGAGTTGTGTATTTCAACCACTTAAAAACATACCCACAGAAAAAATACCAGTTTAATTGTGTGCTCTATTTTAAATATTTCAAGAAAAAAAAAAAAAAAAATTTAAATTTAAATTTAAAAAAATTTAATTCAAAATGCATCTGCCTCAGTTGTGGTTTGCATTTATCGCTAATTAGCAAATGCTAGCATTGCTAGCGTTTTCCTAACACGCTAAACTAAGATGGTGAACAAGGTGAATATAATATAATAATGTAACTGTTGTTAGCTACGTATTTATGTATATTTTAGCAAGCTAACATTAGTGTGGTGATAGCGTGGCTGTAGATTTGTTGTCTTGTTCTGGATCAGTTGGAAACACATCTACTACCCAACCTTTTCTGTCAAAGTAGTGAACGGTGCAGTGGGAATACAAACCAAGGGGGAAAACAAAATCTTGCTGAGATAATTCACAATACTTTAAAGGTGCATTACCAAACCAGTGGAAATCATACACACAGTTGTAGTGTATCTTTGACCAGTCACAGTGCTGTATGATAATATTTTCTCATTTCGTGTAAATGCAGCCACATTTCTCAGCCTTCAAGCTGTTGTGTTAGTGCCTCTGAGGCCTTGATGAGCCATCATATTGAGTAAGACCAAATGAGGCCAGACTGTTCCTTTTTGTGAGCAGTGTCACAAACCTTACCAAGCAATTTGACAGGATGCAACAACAATCCTGATAAAGCCAAACCAGCAACTAAGTAAAAAAGGAGCATACAGCAAATACAGCAGCCTGCCCCCATTTCCCTAAGGGCTCCCTCCTACTCAATAGCATCAGACACGGCAGACAAATGATGATAAAGTGATCCTCTCATGACTTTGACAGGCACGACAGACAGCGGCAGGGTTGGCCCACGCAATAATGCCAGTCAACCAGACTTTCACTCAAAGCACAGCACTGAGACATGCATTTCATCTGCAACAATGCAGCCAAACTTAACACCTACGCTCACCATTATGTCCCTAATTACTGCCATCAGCCGCTTTATTGCTGCTGTCAGATCAGTAGCACGGGTCCCGCATTTTTTTTTTTTTTTTTACTAGACCTTCAACTGAGCAAGCATGCACTTTATAAAACCATGTCATGGGTTCTCTTAGTGTACAAGTTGAAAAGTAAAAATAATTCACTCATGAAACGTAAACACTAGGGGTTATTATAAGTTAAGGTATTACATTTGAAAGTAGATTGTATCCCTCAGTGTCTTGATTTTGTGACAGGTTATGTTTGGATGCTCTCTCGCTTCCCTGTGCACAATCAGAGCTGATGATGGACATTGTCTCAGAGAATTGCACCATGTTTCTAAAGAAAAGCTGATTTCTATTAGAGATTTAGAAGGAAAAAATATCTTTAGACAAGATAAATGACTGTTCCTGTGTTTCAGTGTCTGCTGATGTGACTACTCGATTTTTGAAATCATTTTTAAATGAATTGCTTCACAACTTCACAACAGAAATGGCCGTTCAAAATTTACACCTTATTCATCATGGCGTTGTTGTAATTCCACCAGCAACAACATATATATATATATATATATATATGGGTCCCATCACCACCCTGCTTGGTCTGCCAGGTGATTTCAGAGCACCTAAATGGACAATATTTGATTTGAAGGAGCTAAGGAAATGCAGCAAGGCCATCAGAAGAGTGGTAGAGCCAAAAGGTCAAGCATGTAATATCAAGGAGACAGCGCTCTTGTCTCCAGTGCACAATAGCCTCCGGGAATAGACAGCCTCTAGCCATTTCAACATAGGCCATCCATTTTTCTCTTAATTATAGTCATATTGCTGTATTGAAGTCCAGTGTTCCTTAACATATTCTTTGTTTTGAGTCCTTTTTGTCTCAGGTAATGGAATGTCAGCTCGATGTGATTCCTGTGTGTTGCAGAGTGTTGATCAAAGTGACCTCTGCACCCCTCTGCTCTTGCAAATCAATACACACAGTCAACAGGAGCTGACAGGGGCAGGCACAACATATAATAAATGACAATTCACCATCACAATGGCAAGAGCATATCTGACAACTACTGCTCATGGCAGTCATTTTCATGTGATGCCAAGCTGTTATGTTCAAAGTGAGATTCATTTGCCAGGACTGTCTCACACAGATGCTGATATTACAAGGCTGACTTGTAAGCACCTCATCCCCCAGTCATACGTTCCTGCTGAAGCTGTCCCGGCCAAGTGCCGACAGAGGCAACGGTATTACAGTTGTATCTTTTTATTGTTGTTGTCTTTCAAAGGGGTCTTATATTGAAAGCAATTTTCCTCTTAAGGGAGCAAATTGTTCACAGAAAATTGTAACTGCCATTGCTTGGAGATGATTGGCTGCATCTTTTGCTGTTGGCAGCCAAGAATGGAAGGATTTCATATGCTAGAGGAGAGAGGAAGAAACAAGAAAGGAGCAGTGCATATTAAAAGATGTGTTGTGAAAAATGAGTGTGAAATTTCACACGCTCCGGATGATGGAAATGGCTGCTGTTTTGCCAGGTGGAGGGGAAATAGAAATCTGATGTGTGTTTGTTGACATGCAAAGCGGCAGAGAGGCAGTGTGTTGCGGGGCTGGGAGTTGCAGTAAACTCAGTCAACTGAGTAGTCAACTGCAACTCATACCGAATGTCAAATGTCTGCTACTCGAGTGGGCTGCAAAGGAGTGCAGAAGAATTAGTAAATGCAAGAAGCATCATTTGACACTTGTTTCATAGACTTAGCTTTGTTTGCCTTCACCCAGCTGCTGAGGGAACATTTCTCTCTGAGTGATACCCCTGCAGATTTCCTGCATGATGTCTTAGTCACTATTTGTAAGTAAGCACATAAAAATATAAACATATGAAAAACTGTCTTGTTTGATGACACATATGGGATGAGTATATTTTGTATTAAAGCCAACATATTTTATATTAAATTCCACTAAGACTTTACACAATGGGCCTTTTGTTTGTACTTATTTGAAACTACAAAGTAAAAAAAGTAAAACTTTGACTACAGTCAGACTAACTGTTTCTGCTCCATCTCCATCTATTCTCCAGTAAGCACCCCACCCTGCCCTCCAGCCCCCCACCAACACCACCAACCAACAGGTCCCTGCAGCTGCTGCTAATTGCCCAGATTCTGGCGCTTTCTCACTATGGACATAATGAATTATGAAAGTGCCAGATCAAGCCCAACCTCCCTCTGGACACACGCATACACAGACACACACAGACACACACACACACACACACACACACAGACTTACACCTCAACCAATAAACCTGTTTGTTTTGGGCTAGCTTGCTCAATCCATTAGTTGTTATTGTTTTCTCTAAACATGACATTGATTCAATTTACCACCAATCAATTTCAAATGGTTCTGACATTCAGATATGACCTTAAAGCCAGGCAGACCAAGAACTATGATTAGGATTAAACTTTTGTTAATGAGGTGATTTCTCTTCACACGGGGGCGTGTGACATGATCCAACAGGAATGGTCAGTAAAAATTAGATCAATTATTGTGAACGAAACCGCTTTAACTTGATTACCTTTGCACCCGCTAATTTGTGTAATTAATAACCTCTTCTCAGCTGCAGAGAGCAGTTTATTAATAACAATCTATATCTGTGCTCCTTAATGAAATGGCAGGGGCCAGGCCATCCTTTCTGCAGGTAATGTCATAATCAATGGTGCCCAACACACGTTAATTACCGTAGTTATTAATTGTTACAGTTGGACTTGAATGCTACATGCTGTCAGCCCCTTTGTCCTACTATGTATAGCAATCAGTGGATTGAAAATGGCAAATCTAATTAGCCATTCAGCAAGCAGGCTGGGAATCCAAATGAGACGGTATCAGCCCTGACAGCTGGCAGCCGAGGCGCCGTTCACACTGGGCCGTGAACAAAACCAGCATTATCCACTGCCCCGGGAACAACAGGAAAAGGCATGTATCGCAAACTAATAAATACATTCACAGCAGTGGCCTGCCATATCACACAATGGTCTAATGAAATGCCTGCTTGATGCCTTTGTTTGGGTACAAGGAGTGTTTATGCTTTTATCTGTACAGGGTGCACCTCATACATCCAACAGGCAGAGGAGAGTCATTTTTGAGGCTCTGTACCAAGTGGTGCTTCTAGGACAATCTAAAAAAATGCATATAGTAAATTATGTAATAACACAGTGATGTATGGAAAGTTCAATTATTTCCCTTTGTTTTTTTTCTGTTAAGTAATTTGCAAAGATTTTCCAGACACCCATTATCTTATGTTTAACCATTATATTTAATGACAAATTACATATGTTCAAGATTATGACTTTATCATATAATATAATGTTAATAAATGTGGCTGCCTGCATAGTCATGTTCCACTTCATGTCTCCAACTTTTAAAGCAAGCAAAACAATAATAAGTTTCCTACTTTGAGAATAATGAATGATCTTTTGGCTGGTCCTTTAATTGCCCTTTGATCCAAACATGATTATTTACATTAGTTAACTTCATATCCCTTTTAGTATATTTGCTCAATCTGACCATTGTTGTTCAGTTTGTGAGAGGAAATTGTGAAGTAGATGATAAAAGATCATTGATGAGGGAGGTAGGACATAGTTCACTTCTAACCACAGTGATTTTGCACTCATCACAGTGGAAAATAATATGTAGTTTCACAAAAGAGCACAATATTTAGTGTCTGTCTAAGGCCACTCTCTGTATGTTTTGTCCTCATAATGGCACATGCTGTATCTTGTTTAACTGGAATTGGTATTCCTGTACATCTATTATGTGGAAATTATGTACAGTAAGTACTGGATGTTACCTCATGGGTCATGGGGTTAACAGAAGTAAGGACATTAGAGTGGCATGGGTGAAATGACGGACACTTTGTCAGTTTAGTCACAGATCCACTTCCCTCTGCTCCCTGTGCAAGAAAAAAATGGCCCCATGGGTCATCTGTGCAAGCATCTCATTACAACACATAGTTACGTTTTATTGTTAGGTGACCTCTAGCATAGTCAGAGTAGTAATGATGGGAAAAAAAGGAGGAAGTCAGGCGACATACTATATAGAGAAGGTTGGTGTGAGTGGAAAGGTCAACTAAGCACAGGACTTTTCACAAGTTCAGTTTCAGTTCCTGTGGGAAACCAATAATGGAACGTAACTACATGTTTATTATCATAACTATGATGACAAATCTTAAAGAAGTACTTCGACCCAATTTTAACCTGAACCACAATCTTTTCCGTAACCTAAAAAAGTACTTTCTCTGTCTAAACTTCATCAAATGTTAATCTTGTGTTAATTATTGTTTTTAATTGTTATTATTAAAGACAATGGTTATATCCAAGGGTAGGTACAAGCACGGTCAGTTAGTTTGAAAGACTTGTTGCGACATGCTGAGACATACAGTGGAAGCAGCAGGCAAACACAAGTGATTTATAAGAAGTATGAGACTTTTCTGCCAGTTACTTGTGTATTTTTTGTACACATAAAGGACAACTTTATGTGTATAAAAAATACACAAGTAACTGGTCGATCCAGGGTACTTTTGCTAATTATTTTAAATTTGCAATATGGCAATAGAAAAAAACTGTGCAGAGCACTGAAATATCATTGTGACCTTTTAAGTTGACATGTGAACAGTTGCTTAGTTACACTTCGTGCAGACAAGATTAACATTAGCATTCATTTGGGGTCATGTTTCTGGCCAGAGAGTACCTCCAATGTTCACTCTTTTATCGCTCTGTTTTGGTCTCTACCAGCTCCTGAGGGAAAGAGCTGTGTCTTCAGCTGCTAAATCCTCACTTTACTCACCAGCTAGTCACTAACTGCATCTGTCTGGTACCTATTTTGTGCCGAGTAGAGTAGTTTTAGAGCTTCACTGACACAGCTGCCTGCTGCAGCTGAAAACACTACTATGAGACTGGTGAAACCACACAATGAAGGTGAGGGCCACACACCTCAACAATGCACTGAAAGTCACTGTTAAGCTCCATAAAGCCGAGGGCAGCTGCAGATTCAGGTGATAATTCTCTGTATGTTCATAACTAGCAACAACTCCTTTCACTTGTGTTCACATTGAAAGCTTGAATGCCATATCTAACCCTAGTTATGGTAACCTGGTGACCAGCATCATATATCTGTGGCCTAGCATTCAAGCATAGCACATGGCTAAACTTCCAAGTCTAAGGTGCTTCTTAGCACTGTAGCACTGTAAAATGAAGATAAACTGACTGTCTCATATCAGGGCTTTAAAAAGTGGACAAAATTGTGGACTTTAAAAAGCAGTTTCACAAACACACATGCACACACACACTCACAAACATCCATATTTAAAGCAGACAGCAGCTTGTGTCTCCATCCAGAGAGCACCTGTAAATAATGCAGTGTTAAAGGTGGCAGCCAGGAGGGAATTAGAGAGCGACCAGGTGGATGAACACCCCCCCACCCACTACTCTCTCCACCAATACACCCACCCATGCACCAACCCCACCACCACACACTGCCATGCCAAGTCTCACTCTCAGCCTCACCATCCGTAGTCTTAACACCACAGGTGCTGAGCTTCAGCATGGCAGACCCAGGGGGGCCGCCGGCCTTTCCTCTCACCATACTCAAAGCAGTGATGGGCAATAAAAGCACTTCACACCTTAAGTGAAAGATACGACTTTAAATATTTTACACACATTCTGCATATGCAATTTATCCACACCTGGCTCTTAGGAGCAACAACATCTGGTCGCTGTTGCTTTAGAGGCAATTAATTCTTCATCCAAGCAGCCAGGGTCCTTTCTGAAAATGTGGGAGAAGGACTAATGCGTTACTTAGATGAGTACAAATGTTAAGATTACAATGGAGTTCAGTAGCATCAAGGCGATCCAGAATAGAGAGCCAGTTATGGTTGCATCAGCATAAATTCTACAGCATGCAAAAACACCAAAAAGTGCTGGAATTTGAAATCGAATTTCCTAAAAAATCTAATCTAATCTAATTTAAAATGATTTGTCTGTATTTCAAGGAGGAAATTAATTGGACTTAATCTAAAATACAGTAAAAATAGAATTTCCTCAAAAATTTTTAAGAACTAATAAAAGCTTGATGATAGCACATGCTTTTTTGAAAAAGCAAGAAACAACAATGACAAGAGACAGAAATGCACATTCTGTGTCCTCACTACATTCAAGCCAGAGGCACTTGTGTCCCTCTACTGATGACTCTAACTGACAGACTAAGTGCCTGCAATTGTAGAGGGGCACGTGTTCACAAAAAAAAAAAAAAAAAAAAAAAAAAACCCAATCTGAATAATGATGAAAAATAACTGTCTGCTAAGGCTGCGAGAAAAAACTAAAGCAAAGATTTGAATATAGCTTTAAGTGACTGAGTGAGTGCTGAGTTAAAACATTTGGCTATAAACATTATGTTGATTACACTACTTTGACTTCATCAGAAACTGACCTTTGAAGATACTAAATAAAACTGGTTATCATGATGGAGTTAAAACAACACCTAAGTGGTATATTGAGTTAGGACTGATTGGCTTAAAACTGTTCAAGCTCCAGCTCTTTTTCATCTTTAGTGCTGGAAATCACTGCTTTCCTGTTGTCTGAATGGCCTTAAACATTTACCTTCCTTCGGCAGTGATAGGATTCCTTTGTTTATTACTGTCTTTTCCCATGGGAATGAAAGTAGATTTGGAGTTCAATGCTAAGTGAGAAGTGACCTGCATTCCCATGTACTGTATAACAACAGGGGGACACCATATTACCTTATGAGATGGTGTTTACTGTGACCATACTGCCACCAAGGCCTGTGTCCATGACATGGATGTGATAACCACAGCAATGAAATCTTGGCAAGGTTATAAAAGAACAAAACAGCCCTCTGTCAGTGAGAAAGAACAGGGAAGTCAGATGTTTCTAAATCAGCACCAAAATAAGTTTTTCTGTTTTGAGAGACTTTTACAGTTTAAGGTCAATGAGGTAAAAAAAAAAAAAAACTTGTGGTGCATGGAAAGTATTGAAACTTTCTACAAAATAGGGTAAGTCATAATGTACTTCCTGTCTTCTGTCTGTTTGGGTTTGGCTGCAAATTTGGTAAATAGAGAGTTGAAGCCCAGAGCAGGTGAGGTTAAACTACTGTAATCCTGTTACCAGTTAGTTTGTGTGGAGGGTGGGGTTAAGGTGTTAGATGGACAATGGTTGCACTGGCTGTTTATCATAAACACAGCCTAGCCCAGAGAGGTCCATCTGCTTTGATTTTATTTAGTGATTCCCCCCAGGGGCCCTGAGCTGGAGTGAGAATAACAATACTTGAGCCCATCTGTTCCTGTAGAACCAGCCCCAGCTAAATTACCACGCGCTACGAGCGGCTGGCATATGCTGTGGCATAAAGCTACAAGAGGGCATTGTGTGCCAGCTGTTCTGTTGACAAATACTTATCTGGCACTTCTGAAGTCAGCTTGCTAAGCTGGTTTCAAGTTTGACTAAAAACTAAAAGGGGTAAGGTGGAATAGGGTTCCTGTGGGGGAGACGCATGTATAATACATGCTGATTTATTCCAGGGTATCGGTTTGTCAGAGGTTGTCTGGGGAATTGGGTCACTGGACGTAGACTTAATCTGAACATATAGGGCGGATACAAGACTGAAGCCAACCAAGTGGTCAAAACAGTTGGATTAATCTTTCTCATCCCTCTGTAAACATAACAAGCTGTGATCATATTGTTGCTATATGTTTACAAGCAAGGTGGATGATCACTGTTTCAGAATCCTAAATTGGGCTTGATCATAGTAATCCTATCAGCACAGGACCAGATCTGCCTAGAGGGGGATAACGCACACTTCAAACATTGTAAAATACACCAAAAGCCAGGTTTGACAAATCTATAGCCTCCAAAACCTTACAATGTATGGTAATAATAATCATAATAATATTAGTATAATTCTGTCCATATTGAGAAAGTGTTATTTAATAGAAAAAACATCCCTGTCTCTTGTAGGTTTTAAGCAATTTTTAAATCCTCATTTTGAACAAAATATAGAAAAAAAGAAAAGTAAAACATTCAACATACTACTACATCTAGCAACTTGAATGAAGGTCAACTAATCTCAGCATATATTATTGATTATTCAGTAGGGATAATGACTATTTTTGGTCTTTTTTTTCCCAGTCTGTTTTCATGAACACTATTGTGAAGCTCTTCTCCCGAGTTGATTTTACTGCTACAGCTCCTCACTTTTAAAAGGTAAACAACACGAAAACTGTACATTCAAATTAATTTGAAAAATATCCTAAACCAGCTGTGTAAAAATATTTAAATTTAAAATGTGCTTGAGCATTTCTTAAAATCAAAATAAATATATAAAAAAAATGTATTTTGATATCACTCCAATGTGGTAATGTGTGTTTTAATCCATTGTCTACTACAGTTCAAGACAGAACATGTAATACTGTGTAGTAATATTTGCTATCTTCTCTCTATGGTGGCTCTCTGATGCCATTGGTGTTGCTGTACAGTGGAAGTGAAATATCTGATGTAAAAAGTGTTCATATCTTGAACTTGCTGAAAAGAACTGAATTTACTCACAACATGCTGAATACCCTTAAAAATGGGCTTTATTTTGTTAACATTTACAGGAATATCACTTACATTAATTTTCCACCCATTACATATGTCTGTACTGTACAGATGCAACAGAAAAAAAACTAAAAATCTGAATCCCATCCTCTGCTCTGAGACTTCTTTCACAGAAAACAAGGCTCTAGTCAGTGACAAGCTTCAGCAGTGCAGAAAAGGAAGGTCCTCTGTCAGAATCCCTGGGACAGTGGAAACGAACACACAGCAAAATGAAAGTTGTCATCTGGAACCTAATTTATAAAACGCCCTTACACACTTGTTTTATACTCACAACTAAATCCACGATTAAGTTGTGACTTAGGAAAAATATATATAATGCTGATGCCAACATCTGCAGTTGATTGATCTTATCCAATTTTGTGGGATACATGAAAAAAAAAAACAAACAAACAAAAAAAAAAAAAAAACAACTACTACTTCATTTCTCAATCCACAGTATGATTGGTGTACTTTAAGTATTCTATAAAACTGGAATACAATGGAATGGAGGATCAAGCTTTTAAGTTTTTAATTTAATTTTTTTTCTTTAAATACATATATATGGTGCCCCAAGGTTACCCGCCTTGTGCCTCTTCATTTCTTTCCTTTGTCAGGTCTACACTGTTCAACATGTCACTATTAACATTCAGTAGTTGCTATGAGACAGCGTAAACTACAAAAACTCACTTCAATATACAGTGAAAGAGGACAAGGAGTACCCAAACCTTACAGTATCATCAACCCTGTGTCATTTTCTCAAAAAGGGATGACATATGAGTTTGTAATATGATTAGAAGATAATAAATAATAACATTTGATCACAATTCTTTAGTTATCTGGTGCATGGCTGGAAACATGGCAGAGTCGCATCTTCATGAAAGGCAGCGAGAGTCAACACTTACTCCTTTTCACCCACAGGAAATCAGACCTGCCATGATGGGCAGAGAAAAGGCTTCGTAAACATAAAATATAATTTAGATTTAGTCATCAACACAATGAGTCAGAGACTTAAAACACTGCATGTGAAATTCTTCACATCACACACTCTTACTTTAAAAACAGCCAGGCTCTTCCAGTATTTCACCTCATTGACCCTATGAATGCATGGAGTGCTCCACCAACCAGCTTTACAACAGGAGCCATTGTACAAGTCTCCCTTCATGCATTTATCTAGCATCTACTCTGCATTAGCAATGCAGACCATTCTTTACAGCTACAGAGGAGAAGCAAATTTGTATTCTGTAACACAGAACTCTGATGTCTCCCAACCAACAAATTAGCACTCACTGTGTCGTCCAATGGGAGAGAAAAATAAAGAGCAAAACCTAAATGTTTCCTGATAAGTCCACTTGGGGATAGAACAAAAGTGCAGCATTGGTTGAGCAAGTATGCAGTAAAACATGAGGCTTTTACAATGGCTACATCTGTTTCTGCAAAACATATACTGTAAAGACATTTACACAGCGTGATGGGGAAATATGCAAACCGGTTCACAAAGAGCAGAATACTCTGGTCTTAATGCAACTGCACAGTAGGTTGACATCTATACTGTTGATGTTACTACCTGGAGAAATCTATGCTACCAAGAGATTTTACACAAGTTTTAAGAACAGTACACACAAGTTGGATGAGGATTCGCGCTCAAATTGTTTCCCATTAACATGGCGTTAATGGAACGCTCCCGTCTTTTACAGTGATTAAGAATAGCAGGACTCCTCTTTTCTTAAGGTAAATGAGGTGGCCAAGGTTCTCCCACAATGTCCTCTTGTCTTTTTGCATGTTTTGTCAGTGGCAAACATGCCCTCCCGCCCATCTTCTCCTGCTTCCCCCAAGAAGAGGGAGGGAATCTTCATAAGGCCTACCTCTGCTTCATCATCCACCACTGATGCTCTGTTGTGAGACACAGGGAAGCTACATAGGACTACATGAAGAACACAACACTTGAACTAATGCACAGTGCAAATAGGCTTCTCCCCCTTTCTTCCATCTCACCAGCCTCCAGAGATGGGCAGGCTTTGCGGAGAGGTGGGGTGGAGAGAGTTAACTCCAAACAGCACCCCTGCTGGCAGGCAGCCTTTCTTCTTTTAGTTTATTTTTTATTTTTATGTCTTTCTGGGAATCTCCTGCCCTGGGGGAGGGGGAGGTGGTGTGGCTGAGGGACAGAAATGGAGGGGTCAGGGGTTTGAGGAGAGGATTCTACTTGTACAGGCTCATGGTCGGGCTCTGGTACATGCACATGTAGGCGTCACACAGCAGGCGTCGCGCCTGGCCCTGGATGCTCTTGGGATCCAGAGCGTGCAGCTCCTCTGGGGTCATTTTCAGGTAGACCTCCACCTCTGGACAGGGAGACACCTGCGGGATGTTGAAACCATTCTGTCCTCCTGCAGAGCCACATGCACAGACATAAGAAATAACATAATATGTGGCACAGTGGTCACAACAAATTCTTGCTGTTTAGAATAATAGAAAACTATTTAATGCATCAAGTCAAATCACAGTATCATAGATGTTGTCAAAATCAGATATGTGCATTTTCAAATACTAAAAACTATAGTATACATAAACAGTATAGTTATTTTATTTCCACTGCTCATTGTATTGTTTATATAATTATGCACTTACATGTTTTGCCATATTTAATTACAATAGTAATTAAATCTGAGATCTTTAGTCAAATGATTATTTAGTCATTCAACAAAAAAATTTTTTTGACAATTGAGTAATTGATCTTTGATAATTGATCATATAAGTTCAGCAAAACACGACCTAGTTACAGTTTCTAATTGCTGTTTTCTTTTATTTTTGTTTTACAGGATATACTTTTATTTATGCATTTTTACATTTTTCTGAAATTTCACTGATTTGTCACTGACAAAGAATGATTATTATTAACTGTGTTATTAAATAAAATAACAATATTAACTGCAAAAAAAGCAGATTCATTGATAATCAAAACAATCAGTAATTGCAGCACTAATTAAGATAGGAGCTAAATCCAGGACAGCAGTTCATAAAGAGATGCTGTAGCTGTTTCATGTCATGGGAAAATGAATAGTTACACTTCAAAATTTAAACAAGCAGTAATTTAGCATGAATGTGTTCTGTGAAGTGATTAATGACTCTAGTCTTCACTGGATTTTTGAGGCGCCATCAGTGTAAGTAAGTACTGTTAAATTCCTTTACTCGTGTTGCTGATACAATTTCCTTTACAAACCCTAGGTAACAACTTCATTTCAAGGATCAGTTTGACATTATAACAAACACAACATCAAAAGGCCGTGACACCTACCGTCACGGTCTGCCATACTGTCGAAGAAGAGCCAGGCAGAATCTGCGCTGCCGTACTTGACGAAGGCCACGTAGTGACTGGTTTCGATGCACAGCACAGCGAACAGCTCCATCCTCTGACGGGGAAAAGTGCCCTGCCGCCCCGTACCTTCTTGTAGCTCCCTGGGGACAGACAGTTTGCCGTGCCGATGGGCTTTCCTCCGCGGGTGGAGGTGAACCTAAATCAGTACAAGCACACATACCATCTTTGTTACTGTGGCTTGTTAAGGCTAAACAAAAGATGTTGTGCATATTTCATATGACACATAGATTGAAAATGGAAGAAAACAATAATAACTTTCAATTACATCTGAGGAGTCACTGAGAGATAGGCAAAGTAGATATAAATGAAATACTATTTTGTTAAACGCACTGACTATTGGCAAGTAAAGAAATTAACGGACCATGTGTTACAATCTCCTGTTGAAGCCACTGTTCAGCAACATCACTTCTGCATTGACACAGTACGATTCCTTTGGATTTGGCGCCACCAAATGGATCATCCTGACACAGTCTTTTTGTTCAACTGGTGTTGCAATAATGCCCTCTGTTGTTTACCTGTGTATTGCACTTTTCACAGAACTGTTTAATCTTGCCAGCGGTAATATCCCCATCCTCATAACAGTCTCGACACTCGTATAGAGCCAGGCCTCCGCAGATTCGACATTCCCTTGGAGCTGAGTAGTAAAGACACATACCTTTATTATGGCTGACATACTGCACACAAGTGAAATCCTTTAAAAAGTTAAGAGCAGATTTGAAAGCAAGAAAAAGGAAAGGGGTCCTTCATCTCGGCTGAACTGCAGTGACAACTCAGCGAAATTTCATTACCGAGTGCCACACAGCTCTGAATCACCATCGATCGGCAAGAACACACCACACTTACAAATGGAAACAAAAAATATTAGCTGCAACTCACTGTCTTCAAGAAGGTCTGTGATGTCTAACTCTAGCGAGGGGAAAATCTTGTTGAACATCTTGAAGTCTTTGCCAAAACGGGGCATCTGGATAATAAGGCAGGAGGGAGCCTGGGGATGGAGGTCAGGGAAACAGACAATGGGAAAACTTATGTCGTCATCGACAAAGCAGCTCGGACATATCAGCAAACTCAGTACGCACAGAAACAGAAACTGAAGTCAGGGAGGTGCCAGAGTAGAGTGTACACAAGGTAAATGATATTCATCACGTTACAAAGACAAATTACAGTTTTTAAAAACTACAAATGTACTTTCAGGTTTTACCACTTTTATTTCATTAACAAATAATTAACACCAGGGGGAGTGAATCCTGTATTACTTTGTATTGTATTGTATTGTCTCACATTGGAGATGCTGAAAGTATTGATTATTTTACACAAGTAAATATGTATTTTCAAATAAATTAAGCAATGTACAATTAAATCTTTTTTTTCTTTGAAAGGTTTAGACACCAAAGTCAAAACGTAAATTTCACTCTAAGCTTAATGTTTCCTAAATCTGAATCCTCACACCCTGCCATTGTTGGATTAAAAGGTTTGTAATTCATACTCAAGTTTCAAAGTGACCTGTAACTACAGCCTGAGCAAGGGATTGACTGCACCATACCAGGATGGATGAATAAAACAAAACAAAATTCACCTCTGCAAACTTTAGGTCACTGTTGATAAAGGACCATTCCAGGAGCTGCTGGATAGTGGGAACTCCGACCTTATCCTTCTTGTCCATGAAGATCTGGTAAAAGTAACAGTCCTGGACCTTCTGTCCTGCTGACCTGGAGAATGAAGTCTAGTCATTGATCTAAGTTTCATGCACATCTTCATCTTCTATTTTCACAAGACAAAGATAACAGAATATAAAATCTAATAATAAATGGATTTATGGACTTTGACGATCAATACAAGCTTTTAGAAATAAAAAATAATAAAAGGAAATCATGTGTACTTTCTTTAAAAGCAGAGCATCTGGCAACTTAACTTGACATTAACCATCTTGAAATATGTTGAACCCATTTTCTGTAACAGCTGTATCCTGTCTCTGTATCCTGTCTCTGAAGACAGATATTTATCAGGTGTTTACAGATTTTCACAGCTCACGAATTTCATCACTGCCTTTCAAGTGAACAATGCCCCAGAATAAACTTTTGTCAGTAACATCAGTCAACATATGCTACGGTACATGACACAGCTTTACAACTTTGTGAGTGTGTCATTGCTTGGCTTTAGTATGAAGTGTGAGCAAGGATTTTATTAAGTCTAAGATCATTATAGAATTACTATGTATAATCTTACAAAACAGAAGACAGAGAGGATGACATCTGGCTCTCTGAGACATAAACTCTTCTCATCTGAACTGCGGAGGCTCAAACAGGATGGTTGAGGGAGTTTTCATTACATGACCAAAAGAACTCCTACAGTTAAACCACTTTGCCACACTGTCTGCTGTTCAATCTCATATGTAAGTATTGCAGCAGAACTGAAACTTTATGCGAGTGTGTAGATATAAATATTACAGACTTAAACATTGGGTGTTATATTCCTGTGGTTTAGCAGTGGTGTGTTTGAAACTATGTTTGCAGTCTAGTAAGCAGCGACAATCAAAGACTTGTCCCACATAGTGTATGGTTTGTGTGTGAAGAGTAATAAATGCATGATTAAACTATTTAAGACATATCTGTCGCTCTGTAAATCCATCAACTAAAACATTTCTAAAAACAATTTAACAAAGTGTTTCAGTAATTACAATAAGCAAAGACAAAAGAGGTTTTGGATTCTTTGAGAAGATGACTGGCTCTTACCTTAGTTTTAGCAGCGGATCAACCCTCAGTATGTGATGGAAAAGGATATTGAGGAACTCCTCAGGATCTGCAGTACAAGAAGTGCATCAATGAGTTTTGAGACACTTGGGAGTAGCATACATGTACATGAATGTTAGTAGCATGAATGTCTATGTTATGTTAAAATAGCCTTTTGGCTTTTGTTCCATATGACTTGAGGCAGAGTATTATTTTGTACCAACGATCTGTGTCAATCTCCTACCTTTTTCTTCAGAGGTAAACCCTGAGGCAGCTTCTACTTTCTCTAGGATCCTCCTTAGCTTCATCACTTTCGTGGCACATACATACCCATGTCTGGAGGGCAAAGATCGAGCAAGTTACAAGCTAGCTAAAAAGCCACATGTGGTATAGTGACATTGACTTTGCTAGTACAGTTTGCCCTGTGTGTGCAAAAAAATTAAAAAGAACACAGAGTCACAATCTGCATATTTGCTGTGCTTTAAAGTGTCAATTTCAAAAACCTGCAGCAAGTATTTATGCAATAAACCACTGTGACTTACATGCGCAGGGGGTTGACTATCTCTGTGCGTAACAGCTCTTGGGTCTCCCTGTAATACTCTACATCAGTCTTTGATCGTGGTCTCAGCAGAACTGTGTCCAGTACAGAGCTGAAGGAGAAAAGACTGAAGAGCAAAATACACAACAGAGGGATTAAAATAATGTATCTATTATCTAATTTATCTAAGATAATTGGTGAATATGATTTGTATCATTGGTTGATAGTGTCTTATATTAAACCCAGATATCAAAAGAATTTACTTTGTAAATGTTAACGATGGATGATCAATTGCATTTGTTTGTGTAGTGTAGTGTGTAGTTAACTAGAAAATATTTTCTATGGGAAACCCATTTTTGTAGGAATTGTAGCATTTAAAGGTAAAATTCAAAACTTGAAACTGGTCAAAACATATTTAAGGCAAGATCCTGTAGTCCAGAAAAGTAGTTTGGATTCACTGCTTCGTTCAAAAGCCCTTTGGCAGTGTTGGCAGAAACATCAGATGTACTGCTATCATCCAGCCAGCACACAGCTGGAATACACTCTCCTGTCAGAGCCGGTGGTCAGAGTTAAAATAGTTTACTAATAAGCCTCTGCCTCTAGGCAAACACAGCACTGCTGGCTGAGGAAGCACCATGAAGTCAATCAATGTGGCTTAAATATTTACTCTTAGACTAAAAGAGTACTGACCAGAACAGAGTTGAATCTAGGTAGCAAGAGTTGTAGTGGCCTTGGATGCCTTTCTTTTTTCCCACCATGATATCTAGACCATCATTTTCTGTGCGGGGTGGCGTATTCTCATGTACTACCTCACTCAGGTAGCCGCCAAATGCTGCATGAAAACACAGAGTACAGGTTTAAACACAAAGCCTTTGGAAGCAGTGGTGAATTTGGTGCCTTCAATCATCTTCTGACTCACCGATGGAGTTGCACCTCTCTATAGGATTGGAGGAGTGGTGCAGGGATGGGAAGCGGGAGTCAGGCCGGCAACATTTGAGTTTCACAAACAGGGCTTTTTTAGGTGGACAGGTGAAGTAACGTGTGCCTTTGAAGGTGCCATCAGTGCAACCAGGACACTCTTCTTCCTGAAACAGAAGTTCATCCATCTGCTGTCAGGCACTGCATGTGAAAACACTATTAAACCATCTGCTTTTATTTATTCTGCCTTGGGCTGTACTTCAGACTGCCTGATGAGGCATCACGTATTTTACAACAGACTTTGTTTATCAAGTTTGTCAACAGTGATTGGCCATTTAGTGACAAGTATGTTGGATATTGCACTTTACTCAGACCTTTTATTGACAGCAGCAGTGTTTGAAAGATAAGTTCAACATTTGGGAAAATATGCTTATGAATGTTTTTTTTTTCCAGGCTGCAACAGGCTGCTTCAAGTCTTGTTGTCTCCTTGAGGCTGGCTGGCAGCAAAGAATCCAGGAAGTCACTGTGCCAAGAAATATTCAGGCACAAACCCCCATAATAAATAATAATAAATCAACAATTTGTCATTTTGTGTTACACAGCTTTTGGACAGACTGAACTAACAAGATATACAGTTTTAATTAGTGTATTTTGTCACCTTAAGAGCCAGTTTCCCCAGTTTCCAGTTTCTGTTTTTTTGCTAAGCTAAGATAACCATTTGCTGGCTATAGATTTATGCTGAAAAGGAAAATATGAAAGTGGTACAGAAAGCAATTTGTCCCCGAAATATTATACATTCTTTTACCCACATTTAGTGATCCAGAAATCTAAATCTAACTTCTCGGTTTACATTGCTGCATTGTCTCACCAGCTCCAGTCCAGCCAGAGGCTCGAGCAATCCAGGATGCAGACCCACCCAGCGAATGACACCACACAGAGGGGGGTTCTCCTTCACCTCCACCAGAGAGCCGACCTCCAGGCCTGGCTGCCCACGGGGAGGCGTGGGAGGTCGTGGTGAGGGAGGCGCGGCAGGCGACGTGGGCTCGGGCTGCTCTCCCATCACTGACTGGACGGAGAGGGAGAGAGGCCCATGACTTATGCTATCAATGGGCCCAGTCTTCCGGTTCAGGCTGAAGGGTAGAGAGTGGAACTTGTTGTCACTGGACAATGAAGAAGAGGGCGGGGCTCTGGAGGGCGGGGAGGATTGGTTGAAGTCAGGGGGTGTGTCAGTGAGTGACTTGGCAGGGTCCTCCCCAACTGCAGAGGAGAAACCAGAAATCAAAGTTAATGTCCATTTTACAGTACAAACACCCTTGTGTAGGCTGTGTTTACTACCATAGAGATGTCAGGGTTTATAGAGTAAAGTGACGTCTCATGGTTAAAAGTGTGTTGCAATATGAACATCTCAAGCATTGGAGGTCAGCAAAAACAAGATCTCGGATGGTGTGGAGTTACTCTTTAATGCCAACATCTGAAGAAGGAAATTAATCTGTGAAGTGAAGCTCTTTCTGTATTTCTACCATTCTACCATATTAGGGCATTTTCACCAGATATTTTCTTGTAAGTATAACGCCCTGTCCAAAACATCTAATATGTCACATTTTCCAGCATTAATGCCAGTCGACAGGCAAGAGAACACAATTTCTTGCGTTTCTAGATTGTCTGGATTTTGTCTTCTTAGCATTATAAAGATGTATAAAAATATTTCCCATAGCCACAGTAGGAGGGACATGTCTGCAGTTGAGGCAGAATATAAATTTTATATTTAAGTTTGAAGAAAATACAATCAGGTTATTTGTAGCAGGGGTAAGTGTTAAGTGTAGAGTGATGAATGGCTCATCGTCACTATAAATTGGCCCAATTACAGTTAATCCTAAGATTAGACTCCTGTATGTAAAAAATATTGATTATGTACCACTGAATTCCTGAAGTTTTCACCTAGACTCAAGTTTCTGTCCTGATTGTTAAAATACCCTCAGCTGGGGCCTGATGCCTGGTATGCAAACTCTTATTATGCTATTTTGAATTAAGCTTCACTATGATTTTGAGCTGACACAATTCGTGGAAAATATTTAAAAACTCTAATCAGTACTGTGATTATTCAATGTAAAACCACAACCATTTGTTTGTGGAGGAAGGAGTGCCACCTTTCATAAGAATTCATGTTTGTGCAACAGAACAGTTGAGTCAGTACATACATAGACAACACATCACTGACTTCATGACATAAATGAGAGCACCATTACCGTGAGGGGAAAAAAGTGACCCTGAGGAACACGACAGTGATTACACATTCACAGGATGAATACGCAGCTGGTACCTCATCTATTGATAATATACTTTTTATTTATGACTGACCTCTGCTAATTTCTGCAACTCAAATATGTGAGATTAAGCATAGTAGTAAAACAGAGAGCTAGACATCCAGAGTGCTATATACATGTATACATACTCTACAAATCTGCCTCAACCTCAACTGCAAGAAACATTTTTAAAAAGTTTATCATACTCTTCACAACCAACATGTAGTGGTAATGACATGAGCAGCATAAGCAAAACGATAAATAAATGAAGAATACATAATAAATAACCCGAACTGTCACCACACCAAGAGAAATACAAAAATGACACATTACACAATGTGTTGACTGAATCAGTCCTTACACCAGAAATAAAGGCTTTTACTAATGCTTTGGCCTGCAAATGGTATTTCACAGAATTGTTTTATTGATTGTTCGACTGCATCTGCAACCAAAACAGGTCAACAGTCAGTTAATGACTCATTTGAAGCACTAAGCATCATTGAAAGCCTTATGTAACGCCAATTACTCCATGCAGGTGGGATATGGCACTAACATGGTGATGAAAGAGTGGAGTGGAGAGGTCTTTACAGCAAGCTACTGCAACAAACTACAGGGTTTTTTTTCTCTGAAAACCATATCTGAGGCAAACATTTACTTGAAGCTTGTTGCTACCAGAATCTTATAACAACTGGTTTAATCCTCCTCCATATGCAGAACAAATACATTACAGTATGTAACCTACATATACCATATATTTTATTAGGAAGTCCAATTTTCCCACTTTTTTGAAATCAAATGAAAGAGAAGATAGAGAACTTTTCATAACAGATTTAAGGTTCCTTATAATCATGAGGGCACAAGTAGACTTCTATGATACTTTGGAAAAATCCACTCTGACCCTGTTTTCTGAAGCATTTTGCTCATCAAAAAATGGTTAAAGTCCAAGACCAGTTTCCCATGCAAAAGTTGTTTTATAGAGTAAATTTCTTATTTATGACATATTATGAGAAAACCTCAGTGTTGGGACTTGTGAGTTAGTTAAAATTATGAGAAACCTTAAATCAGTGAATATTTCTTTATCATTGCCCGTGTGTTTTTAGCTGGTGGGAGAAAGTTCTTATTCAGAACTGTACCAATTATTAAAACTATCTACACTCTATTTTTATGCTACTTTTGGAGGACACTTCTATTTAGAGCAACCCACAGTACTGGAGTATATCTTTAAGTGTAGGCGTGGCCCTGTGGGAATGATACCCCTGATCCTGCCAGTGTTAGTGTATTAAAAATATACAGCACCAACAAAAGTTTGCCTGAGGAAAACCAATTAGAAGGTAGCTTGTTGTGAACAGGAGCTTGCCGGTGAGATGATTGGCATCCCATGAGTAGCCATGTTTTACCTTCATCAATGTACCATGTGCTTTTGGATTTGGACTGGACTGGGGGATCAACAGAGCTGCCATTTAAAGTATAGTAAAATTCAGACTTGCTTCTACTGCCACACTGATGACCTAATCCTGTAAATAACACAAGTACATGAAAAAAAGAGAGATAAATGTGTATATGTCTGCAGGTATGTGTATGTGTGCCTGCTGACAGTTTCAACAGCAAAGAAAGTGGTAAATAAAAGTAAGCTTAGAAAACTCATCAAAAAAAAAAAAAAAAAATCAGTCAGCAACTGAAGGCAGTTTTCTCCATAAAAGAAAATAAAGGTATTTAGAGATTCCATTCAAGTCAAGTCAAATCAATGGCGCAACAACAGGAATTTTTCGAGGTGTTCAGCATTCTTTCTTTTACCATTAGCTTTTCACAGAGCTTTCCACAAAAATGTTTTATTGGTTGTTTTTTGTTGCTTTGTTTGCCTTAAATCTGTACCAAAGAAAAGGCTTCTTCTATCAGGAACTGACAAATTAAAATTTGTGAGACAACAAATGTTTTACATGTGTTTTTCAATATACATGCAGAGTCACAACCAAACAATATGATGGAATGCCCCTTTAAGAGTTATCATCATAAGCTGTGGGTTCATCTGTTAAGTTTGTGTAGCAAAAGCAGTGCAGTACCTTTGCTCTTTGGTTTGCTTTGGCCAGAGGACGACTTGTCACTGTTGGTGCCTCTGGGGGCAAAACTGTGCTTTTGCAGCCTTTGGTCCTGCATGGGATATTCTGTACAGCCCAGAAATACATCCACATTAGAGGCAAAACAACTCTTATCTGGCTACCTTAAACTACCGTGCACTGAATGCCTCCCACAGCCCAAGTGTACACATTTACATAGAACCTCTAGCAAATTCCTTTATGAGTCTTCACTGCAAAATTGTCACAAAAACAAAACCCAAAATGACCATTAATGATCATAATTTGCAAAAGAAGTCCAAGTTTCCTAAAACACTTTTACATCCAAAGAGTAGTCTCAGGACTCTGCTTTCCTTTGCTTAGCTAAAGAAAGACACTTTCATGCATGATAGTAGTAATCTGTCATGTGGAATAGGGTGTTCTGTTAGTACCACTGAAGTTATAACGCACAACATGTAGCCAATAACAGGCTAGGGTTAACTGTATTTAACCACAAATCAGTAAACATTAACATATATAAAGTTTTCTTGCACTTTCCTTTGCACAGAGTCTGACAGTCACAGTCAGAGATAAACTTCAATTGTCCAGCTTCACAAGCATGACAAATCAGGAAAAGTAGATCTACTTTGTGACAACATATATTTGGTGTAGACTGTGTAGGGAGTGCAAAAGGAATGGTTTAAGGGGCACTGACAAAATTTACAAAATTAACAATAGTTGGAGAGACAGCAGTGGCACACATAAACAAACCAATACGCTAATGTGGAGAACAAAGAGCCCGAGTATCTCACTTGACTTTCAAAAACAAGCGAGCCACCAGCACAAAAGGCTCTCTGTTCCCGCTGTGAGCAAAACACAAACTCAGAAGGCTCAGATGGAGCTCAGTACTGGTCCCAGAGATGAACAGCTGAATATTTTCTGCAAACGCTAAGGTTTGAGACATACACACAGTCCAAAAACAGGGACAAACACTAAGTGACTCACCTGGCATTACGTCACAGATGGGGACAAGTCGAGTGTGCTCCAAACTGGCAAAACTACACAGCAACTTCCCGTCAATCACACCATCCCAGTCCCCGATTGGATTGTCCTGAAAGAGTGAATGAGACCTCCTCAGATGCTCTTCATCTGTGTAATACTGCTAAACCTGGTGCCACACGTGCTTCTTCCTCTAGCACCTTCTTGATGAATAATAATGTCTAATGTCTTATCGCTCTATCTAAAAATAATGCTTGGTCCTGTGTTGTGATGAATTACTTATCAGATCTTCCACCTCAAGGCTTACCACCCAAAAGCTCTACTTTCTCTGAAAGCGCAGGCACTATTCTTCGTCTTTAGTTCAGAATCCAGGTTTCAGCTCCAGTGGGATAATCTAAGATAAGCATGAGGCCAGTGCCACTTGCTAAAGAAGCCAGGGCGAGGCTGGACGCAGAATGAGGCAGAGCAGTGGGCTCTCCTCAGCTGCCTGCTGGCCCTTTGCCATGCTGTTGGGTCATACAGCACTAAGTCTTTACCTCACTCCCCGCGTGACTGCCTTGTCTTTGTGTGGGTGGCTCAGATGCACTGAGTGGGTTGCTGCTGCTGCTGCTGTTGGTGCTGCTGCTAACGATCAGCAGTCAAAACGCCTCAGTTATGTGTTTCAATCTCTCTATGGCTACAATACAACTCCCGCCTGACAACAGTAGTCATAGATACCAGCTACTGTGATCCCGGGCAACAAGACACGTTTCCTCAGCATAAAGAGAAACAATCACAAAAAAAAAAGAAAAACAAAGACACAGGCAAGTCATGACAGAAAACCTGGGATTCACAGTAGCTCAGACAAATTGTCTATATGCATTTAAGACTTTTTGGCTGCTGCCGCTTCCTCTAAGAGGATACATGAAGTAATGTTCAAACAAACAACAATGATGGGAGTGCATCATGAGCTGTAAATGTGATGTCCCCCTTTTTATGAACTGTTATCCAGCTGAATGTAAATGTAAAAGTGATGATGACACTAAAAAAAAAAAAAAAAAAAGGGCAGAGATTATGTAAATTTTACAATATTGGAGTTTTTTTTTCCTGTATGACAAATCAGGGTGGAACACACATTATTTTGCACATGTCAGCAGGAGAATTGTTGTTTTTGTGACACTGAAGAGATGTGATAGTGAGTGAAGTCTAACCTCACAGCAAATGCTCTGCAAATTCCTGACTCTCTAACCATGATATAATACACATTTAACTTTAATGTGTAAAATAATGATTTGTTAAAAGACACACCTTGAGTGTCAGTTACCAACAATGAACTGTATTTAAAGGAAAGGTTTGACATTTTAGGAAATCAATATTTGCTTTATTGCTTCCTGTAAAGCTCACCAATTAACACGTTGTGTCTTGTTTGTTGAATCCATATGATGACTCACGAGCAGTTGCCAGGCAACCAGCGAAGGGACTCCGAGAAGTTAGTGATCCCTCCCGAGAAAGTGTGATACTTAATCTCCCATAAACCGGAAACATTTTATTTTTACACTCCAGGTTTTTGTACAGACTAAAGAAACAAAATGCAACGTGTTGTGCTGTGCTAGCCCTGCAGCTTAAAGTTTAGCATAGAGGCATTAAAGTGTTACCTGTCTTTTGAGCTAAAGCCTGGCAGGGAAGCAAATTAACGGATTTTACAAAATGCTGAGCTTTGATTTAGGTGAAACAATCCATATTGTCAGTGCACATATGCCTTATATCCCTGGAAAAAAAATGCTTTTTCTTTATAAATTATCTTGTTGATTAATCAGTGGAGTGACTGAATGTTTTTACTGTATATAGGAAAATTGATAACATTTTTCATCACAAATTTCCCAGACCACATTACGATTAAACTGATTGTAATGTGGGCATTTCCTCACATTTGAAAAGGTGGATTCATAAATATTTTCAATTGATTTCTGTCTTCTGTCTTCTTATTCTCATACTGTTGTGGGTACAATAAAACTACCTCTACCATGTAGAGCGAGCTTTACTTACCATGTCAACTCCCACATAGAAGCCCAGGCTCTCATTTCCTGGCAGCAGGTCACAAAAAATGATGGTGCCTCTCTCGGGTCCATCCCTCGTCTGCACCAGGACCCTGGAGTTAATCTCCAGTGGTGGGTAGTCCTGGTCCTCGTCCACTATATTGACATGGTCCACTTCCAGCTCGCCCAACGTTTCGTCATCATCATCCTCCCAGAGTTCAAGTTTGTCCAGGGCCACAAACACGCCGCATTCATCCTCACAGCGGAAGAGTTGGCGGCCTTGGTAGGAGCCCTCTGTAAACCCCTGGCCCCGGCCCTCCTCCTGGGAGAAGGAAGAAGAGATGAGTGTAAAAAGTGATAGAATAGGAGCAAGAGAGATGATCAACTTATTGTCATAACAAGGAGGGCAGGTAGCAAGGCTGCTTACTCAGCATTCCTCAGTGAAAGGAAGTCGACGTCATAGAGCTGTGAGAGCATATGATCGATTACTGCAGCAGGAATTTAACTTGACTTACTGTGATGATGATAAATACATTTTAAAAATTCTACCATGGTACAGGATCTTCTCACAATCCTACCGCAATATACTGTGCTTATTTTCTCTCATGCAGGCTTTAGACATTTAAAAGTACCAAAATAGTTTCATTGCTGGGATACAGAAAAAGAATATGATGATCACGATTTGGTGAGGGGCATAACATTTGAATTTCATCTGAAGCATATGTGCAAACTCTAAGACCTTTATACTGAGCTCCAATTTGAATGCTTGAGCTCCATTAGCCATCAGCCTACTCAAGAAAACTCAACTCAGTAGAATAAAACCAACATTGTGCGGCAATAAAGCAATCCTTTGTATTGTGTTACGTGTACTGTACATACAGTACAGCATGAATTGCATGAAATTAGATTATCTGCAGTTTGTTCCAACCTTCTCTAAAATAACATTTGCAGCCAGTTTTAACCTTTATAATTTAAGAAAGGGCAGAAAATGACTGTGAAAGTTACATTTGTGAAACATAACCCAAGCAAATTTAAGCCAAGCAACTAAGTATGAAAGTGCTGCATTTTCCAAAAATATGTATGATTAACTGTGAATATTCAGCTCGTTTTTCTGCCTCAGCAGTGCTGCTTTGTGCTCTGTACAAAGTACTCTGAGCAGCCACCAAATTAGTTCAGTTAAAATGAAAAAATGAAATTAAAATAATCAGCAAAAACTTTCAAGCAAGTACAAGCACACGTGGAGCAAAATCAGATACTACTGATGCCTTATTTATTATTAGGACACTTGCAGTTGTCTTAAGTACTTTCACTACAGAAGGCTAGTGGTTAGTAGAAATGGTCATACTTCCTTATTAGTACAGAGCCCCAATTGGGTCCGCTGAGAAATTAAAGAGCCATGTGTAAATCAGTTAATACACCATGATTTAGAGTTTGTAAATAAGGTACAGATTTACACATGGCAGTTTTTTTGCTGACACAAGCCTAATTGTGTCTCCCCTTAATAAAGAAAGCAAGCAAAATCATCAGTTTCAGAAAGCTCTCAAACCAGTCTCTAGCTGCTTCTGTTGTTTCAGATAAGAATGAGAGGAATGCACAAAAGCCATACAGACACAGATGTAATCTGTGATTTAACATGTTCATAAAAAATGCATTAACTCTCACTGTGGTGTTTGATTGTAATTTCACTTTGTTTCCACATCCACATCTATACCTATTGTTTTCAAGCTGTGGTTCTAATGGAATTTAAACCGATTTTCTTGTCTTTCTTCTTTTTGCTGTGTTATTACAAGAAAAACATCAATCAATTTGAACTTTCAACAATACATTTTCAAATGTTTAAAGAGGAATTCGTCTTAGCTTAAGGCATTTAAAATATCTACGACTAGGTCACCATAAAAGAGAGAAAAGAAAAACATTTGAGAACTCACCAGCAGCTCCACTCCAAACCAGATTCCAGAGAGGGCCCTGTCAGGAAGCAGCGAGCCCTTGAAGCGGACCACACCAGGCAGAGGTTCATCCCCTGAGCGCAACTGGACACGAACCTTGGAACCACAGTCAATATCGCAGACCCGTGCTAGGCGTGACTTGTTGCAGAGCAGGGCATATCTCTCCTCGCAGTTGGTAATGGGGAACAGCAACTCAGCCAGCTTCTCGTCCAGCTCCTGGACGTCCCGCTCATCCAGGCTCAGCACCACATTGGTCTGGTCCAGAATACGGAGACTTTTCTTGCCTTTGCATGGGGGCAGTGTTCGGCCCAGGCTGTTGCGCTCCTGGCATGCCTGGCCAAGACTGCCACGGGGAATCCTCAGGGTCTTCTGGGGAGGTTTCTCCACCGTACACTCCTTCACTACCATGTAGAAGCGCCAGTCCTCCCTGAAGCCCCCACTGGGCTTCTCCTGGCTCCACAGGGCAGAGCTCATGGCTGCATGCTAGGCCAGAGGTCCAACATCAAGGCAAGCTTGACCAGTGGTCTGTGGAAAGGAATAACACACATAACCATCTCTAAAAAGTGTATTCAAGCCAGTGTATACCAAGGCATCAATAGCCAGGTACAATTAAAATAATAAGAGCAAGAGCATTAGCTGAATGCTTGTTACAGTAATGTCACTTTCGCAATTAAATTACATTGGTCAATATGTATAAGCCAACAAATATACAGCAATCATAATATATAACTATACAATGAATGTGCAGTATGTAGTCCTATGTGTGTTTTTGTTTAGACAGCATTGGAAAACAAAGTATTTCTATACCACAACAGCAATAAATGCAAAGTAAAAGTCTAAGCAGTACAGTACACAAATACTATTTTTTCTTAGTACCACTGCATTCATTCCTAAACACAGACAGACACCAAGTAACTAGGACTACATTTGCTCCCTTCGTCTAAAAGGTGACTTAAAACAACTGGAAACAGTCTCATCGATTAGTTGTAAATGGATGACTGATGAGCCATACTGAAATAGAAAGTACCAATCGTGATTGAACTGTATTAAGGCAGATGATCGTGCATAATGATAAATGGTGATTACAGTTAATATCTTGAAAAATAGGTTCGAATCTGCAAGGTAAGGTGCACACAGTCCAGTTTTCTTGTTGCTGTGTGAAATGTGATAGCCCTCGATGGTCTCAGCTGTCTCTCCCCATCTCTCTGCCCAGTCATCTCTGACCACTACCCACTACTTATTAGCAGGAACTCGTGTGACATTAGTCATACCTACTGATTTGAATATTCTAAAAATAGACGGAAAGCATACAGTTCACTTATCCTGACACAGTCCAACAGCTTTTATCAGAGTGGATTTCCCCTCTGATGTCACCTCAGATATGAAGATCAACCGCTACAGCCGAGGAACTCACACACACTATCCGTCGTTTGGTTCAAGCATGACAGCAGAAGCTGGTTCAAAAAACTGTTGTTTTCAATGGGCCATGTACAGCCAGGGTCACAACCAAGGCAACGTCGCTGTGGCTAAGAAACGGCTTAGAAACAAGTTGACAAAATTCACAGCAATTTCACCCTGACACGGACTGCCTCTTGCCTGAGTTGACATTTATTTAGCGCGGTCTTTGAGGTGACGACCACAGACCGGATTACAGTTATGTTTATTCCCGGATTTCTGACAGTAGCATCATAACTCATTTTAATGAACCTTTCCCTGACAACCAGAGCAGCAGTGTCATCACCAAGCAAGAGCTGTCAGTCAAAGGCCCTTTAAGAGAGGGAAGTAGCTAACGCACCGTAGCCTTAAAATGCCACAAATAGACACTTTGGTTCAGTGTTAATGACGCGGTCCTCTTACCTTTGATACGAACTCCTCGGTTAGAGGCTGCAGACGACTGTCATTTCAAATATCCATCCCAATTAGATACAGGCCTCTGTCAACAAGCTGTATTGCTCCCGTAACGCCAGTTAACCTCTGATTAGCTAAATAGCTGGCTAATGCTAGCGTCCTAACCAGCTAAGTATCACACCAAAGTTAGCCTAGCGAGCTGGTCAACAGCAAGCAGGCTGGCAGTGGACTGCCACCCTCTACAGTACGCTGTCAGCATTTAGATAAATCTGTTATCCATGGGAAATACGTGAAATAATTCAGTGTATCGCTACAGCTATGAAATATATTATTTACAGGAGACGACCTCACTAAACTTAATGCGTGACGTCGTCGCACTCGCAGACAGGCATTGGTCAGGCGCTTCGTTCTCAAGCTCTGATTGGCTGTTCGTTGTGTCTGTACAAACGCCCCGCTCTGTGGGGGTTTTCCCATGAATGGCAGAAGACGTGGTTAGGTTGAAGTGTAGCATCCAGGGCAGATGATGCTGTCTCTGAGGAATTTACTGTAGAAAATTTACTTAAATAAAAGAAGCGAAACTAAATCCTAAATGCCCTCATGTTCCTCAAATAAAACAAGATTTTTATTATTATATTCAGCAGCATTTTGTCAGAATCAAAAGTATAGGTGGTCAGTATGCTGAATACCCTCCCCCCCTTCAATGTTGTGTATAATATAATATAAATATCATGTTGTCGAATTATTGTTCATGATACATGGTTCCTATTGTATGTAAGAAACATTTCCATGTTGCTGGTCATTGAGCTATTTTCCATTGCTTCATATCCTGCTGGGAGGTTTAATGTATAACAATGTGTCATACATAATCTTGTGTTATGGCTTTGAATCTGAAACTAGTAACTATAGCTGTCAAATAAATGTATGTGTATGTGTATGAATAAATGTAATATTAATAATAATGGTGGTCGTGGCAACAGTGATACTCTGTGTTGTAGTGTTATGTTTTATATGATCCCATCACCACCAAAATTAATAAAAGAAGGTAAGATAAAGGTGAATACATTTTGTGTAATTAAATAAATCCTGAACAGTGGTATTTAGATATGAGAAACTCAAATACACTTTAGCAAACACATTTTATAATTAATATAAAACATTTCTTATAATAAATAAAAACACTTCTTAGAAGAATACACATTCCTCGGTCGACTTCATACAAAATCAGAAGATCAGTCTCGATTCACGTTGTTTCATCTCCTCTACCTCCTCCAAACTGAGCTCATTGTTTCTCAACCTGCAGTGCAAGAGGAAAAAAACAAAATGAATCAATGACAATACACAGCCACTTTGGAGCTAAAATAAAACTCTAGTTTAGCCAGAATAGAAAGCATTGTCAATGACAACCGTTTTTCTTGGCACTCAAACTAGCAGCATGGCTATGCATTGCCCCAAATACATAATGCAAACAACCACCGAGAACATGTAAAAACACATAACACATAAGAAACAGTGGCAACCTTTGTATTTGTGAATGTATGGCTCAGAGGATTTTACTTACCATATTGATTTCATGTGAGTATTGTGTTCCAGGGCTTGAATCAAACATTCCACTCCTGTTCTGGTTATGCAGTTCTCTGTCAGCCTTTAACAGGAAATGAGAGGGTGTATATTCACCACACTACAGTGAGGTGTACTCTACTGTACTCAGATCAGCCATCCGGTTAACACAAATGTCATGTGCTTTGTCAAAAATGTCAATTTCCCCCAACACTCACCAAAGCTCTTCTAGTGATGTGCTGTTCTTGATAATGTTGGCGAGGGCACACGCTCCTGCACTCCCTACACCATTACCTACCAGGCTACCAGAAATATACAGTTAGAGCTATATCCAAGTAAAACACTCTGAAGCTGTAGGAAGACGTATTTCCCATAAGCAAAACCTGCACAGATGTATATCTTGCAAATTACAGAATATATTACAACAATATTGTGCTATATACACAGGACATATACACAATGCAACCTCACACATATTTTGATATTTGTAATACAGATTCCACACCGTCTTAAGTCTACCTAACATGTGGCATTATTTAAAGCAAACATTACCTAAGCCACAACAGAGATTTGCTGTGCTCTAATGCACTGGCCAGGGCCTCTGCTCCTTCATCACCTATCGTATTGCCCCAAAGCCTAGGAATGCAAAGAAAGATGAGTAAATGGAAATACACTGCCAATAAGATACATGGGTGTCTGCAGGAAAGTTGTTACCCTAAATACTTCAGGGAATGGTTGCATTTAAGTCCCTCTGCCAGTCTCTTTGCTCCCTCTGCTGTTATGTTATTGTTGCCCAGCCTGAAAGAAAATAGGCAAGTTTATTTGCTATTCCTTTCACACCACACAGATATGCATATATTATTAGTGCAGCCAAATCTGATGACTGCTGAAAACATTGTGCGTTCTGACCTCAGAGAGAGGAAATCCTGCCTAGTCTTCAGAAGACAAGAAAAGTGATGGGTGCAAGCATCTGTTAGCTTGTTGTTGAAGAGCCTAGGGAAAAACAAAAGGATTGCTGAGGATAATTGAGCAAATGTAATTTGTGACTTCATAGAAATCTTATTAATCATCCTGATAGTACATACGCAATTTTCTGGAAGTTGTCACACTGGATACCTTTAGCAATCAGTTTGTGGATGCCTTCATCTGTAATGTTGTTATTTCTGAGGCTTATAACAGAAAAATATAAGACACTTAAGCATAGTATCGATCGATGTTTGTTCACTCGAAGGAATTTAAGAATTGAAATTAAATAGTGGAATAATTTAACCTGTCATACTTACTACAGAGAATTACAAATGTGCATGCAGGGAAGAAGCTGCTCCACTCCAACATCGCCTACACTGTTGTTGTCCAGCTGGAGACCAACGGGGCTCCTTAAATGCTGTAGCACATAGGCTAATGCAGTGCACTCTACAGGACCAATGTTACAGTAGGTCAATTTCAGGTGGTCCACTTCTAGCTTACTGATAGCGTCTTTAGCAATCCTGCTCTCCTGCATCTCATAGATGCATTTGATGAGCCACACAAAGCCTGGCATTGCATGCATGCTCTTCTTCTCCCCCTCTACAGGTTGAGGGATAGACTGAAAGTGTTTCTGCATGCCTTTGGATAGACATCTTGAAACCTGTTTGACCTTCCTCTCGATCATAGCACTAGGACAACAGTGGAGCCACAGGTTGTGATGGCGCTGCGACAGTAGTCCAGACACAAAGGTAGCTGTGATTTGCAGATTTGGTGTTTCAGCTGTTCTAGCTTTCCCCCCTAGAACCTGCTCCTGTTGGTTAGTGGGGGGCAAGCAGGCTCTGAAGCAATCGCTGCATCGACCTGTCTCTCTCATGCCCTGCGTCTCAAAGAGCTTAGGGATAGTTGAACGTTCAGTGTTTCTTGACAAAATGATGTACAAAGCAGCAAAGAAACACTGCATGGTCACATGGAGGAATTCATAGCGTTTACTCTGGGTAGATGACATATCTTTGCTTTGAATGAGAAAGCCCATGCAGATATCCTTTTCAGTTACACCACATGTCTCCAGTTCCATATATGAGAAGATATAACAGGTGGTTCCTATCCCCTCAAAGGCAAGCTGTCCTAGATGCAAGACTGTTTTTAGGTGCTCCTGAAACCAACCTAACCCCATGTTGCTCTTCAGAGTGCTTTGGTGTTGCAAAAAGTGCTGTAAGATCATCAAGTAAACGTCTGTGATTGTTTGTAGACTGCCCTCTCCGCAGCCCAGCAGCTCCTTATGGCACTGTGACACAATCCAACATAGGACTGGACTATGGCAGAGCCCAAGTAAAGCTGTGTTTGTCTGTAGTGACTCCAAAACCTTAGCAGCCACAGTTGGATCACTGTGATGCTTCCTCACAAAACAGTCAATCCCACTTGGGGAAAAGCCTTTCAGGAGGACCTCTTTGCGAAGGTGCTTCTTCAACAAAGGCCCCACTGCCTCTGGACGGCTAGTTACCACTTTACGTACCCCTTTCATTAAGGAACCTTGGATCATGTTGAACAATAGTATGTGAACAGGTGCACGCTGGGTGGGGCAGCAGAGCCTGTGCTCGTCTGAAAAGCTCTGCTTGAGCTCATCCAGACCATCAAAAGTGAAGAGGATGAGATGTGGATGGTCCACAATGAACTGGAAAATTTCTTCCTGCTCCCTATCTGGCCAGCAGCAGTGCTGAAACAACAACTCTTGGACAGACAGTTCCCTGTGCTCTGCATTCAACCTGCGACAACTGACTGGAAACAGAAAAAGAAAGTCTTGGAGGGCTGCCCCTCGAGCCCAAAGCAAGTGCAGCCTTTGGAGTAGGGTGCTCTTCCCACTGCCCGCCTCCCCAGATACTAGCACTGTGTCAGCCTCCTCATTCACTGTACCTGTTGTACCAACTATATCCTCCAGGCCCAAAGGTCCATGCGCATAGTTGCAGTCATGGGCTAGTTCCAGCTCGCCTTGAGTGTAGATGTCATCCAAGGACATGTGGCTGGTGCCTCCATAAGTACTGAGAAAGCAGGACTGGGCTGACACGGAACTGATCAGCTTCTTCTGATATTTTAAGAACTCTGTGACAGAAAGCACACAAGATGGACTTCAATGAGCACATAGCACTGCAAAGTGAAGCACAAGGGCAAATTGGCCAGCACAGTCTCCAGGGTCAGATCCAGCACAGTCCCCAGGTTCAGATCCAGCTAAGCACCTAGAGTCTGAGCCAGCACAGTCCCCAGAGTCAGATTCAGCACAGCCCTCAGAATCAGATCCAGCACAGTCCCCAGAGTCAGATCCAACATAGCCCTCAGAGTCAGATCCAGCACAGTCCGCAGAGGCCAAGCAAAGCACCGGTGACATGATAAGTTTGATGATGATAAGGTTTATTTGTCAATCTTGCATTTTAGCCATATCAGTCACAAAAGATGTGGCTAATGCCCTCAATGAGACATAAATATGATGGTTTTCTACAAAAATGATAAATCTGTCTGTATTTCTCAACTTGCTGTAGCTACACATGTTACTACACAGACTGCTGCTACCACTTGTAACAAGGGCTGATTTATTATTATTATTTTGGGGGCCCAAGGCAAACCCTTGTCTTGCTTAATTTTCAACCTTTCTCTAACTGGTATGTCACAAAACTACTACACAGTAAATATTTTGTCTGTACCACCACCAGACCTGTGTGTGCAACATAATTTAGTTGTTGTAATCAAGGGAGGTAAGGTGATAACTTTACTTGAGGAACGCTAGATAGCTGTTTCTAGTTTTGAAAATCTATAACAATGGCAAATTTCATAATTCACCATTGCAATACCTGCATAACATTCATTAGTTTGCAGGGATAGTGTCTTCGAAGACACCACAATAAATGCTTTGTCTGGAGAGTGGGCTAAATGGGGACCAGTTCCCAGGGCACTTTTTTTGCCCCAGTTTGCCCCTGATACTGTGTATTTCGATAGGTCTTAGCGCATTTGTAAATGAGCCATCTCTGTTTGCCACCACTTCCATATCTTAAAAGTAATTTTTTTTTTATTTTAGGCAGCGCCTACATGTTTAAACAAGAAAGTGCATCTGCTATATATAGCTTAAACATAGATTCTTTGTTACTGTTTTCTATATGCTGCGAGAGTTTTCAGTATAATGACAGTGACGTACCTTTTGGAGGGGCTAACTTCTCCTGGTTCAGTGGGGATCCACATTCCTGCTTTTGCTGAATGTAATGCAGGACCACCATTGCTGCTGACTCGCCTTTTGATCTGACATGGTCGAGCAGACGTCTTGCCTGATTGACATGTGAATGACAGCTATTATTATTATTATTATTATTATAAGCACAGAGGAACATTGGAGAAAAAGCAATCCAACCAGTCTACCTACCAGTGCCTCTAAAATATACCAACTTTACCTTTGTACAGAGCAAGGCTGGCTGTTTTCCTGTGTCTGTGCTAAATTAAGCTAACATGCGAAGAGTTCTCTTCTTATATGCAGTAGGTACTGGTAAAAAACTGATACACGGACAGAAATTTGTTTAAAAATTGATGAAAGATTTGGGATAACCTAAGTATACATCTCAACAAAATATACAGCACAGGTCTAATTGTCTTTTAACTATGAGAAAAGAAAAGTTACATATAATGCCTTTAATAATGTGTCAAATATAGGCAATTTACAGTACCTGCTGAGAAGGGGTGTGTACAGGAATCTGCACTTCATTGCAGTCTCCAGAACTGAAGTGTCCAGATACAACCAAAGCCTCTAGGGCACCATCAATGCAGCCTTGTAGCTTGTTGACTAGGCTCGGTCTACGAGTCAGAAGAATCTGACTTTCTGTGTTCTGAGATTCTTCTTTTTTTCCGTGTGTTAAACTGCATCCTGAGAATGAGAGGCCAGCTTGCTGTGCTTCTGGCAGAACCTCTTTCAGAGCAGTAAGGAAGAGCTCACAGGTCGCCACACCCTTTGTACAAACCAGGTTGAGCAGCTGTCTGGCACTGGCATACAATGCTCTACCCGGTACTTGTATGTTCTGGTAGTCCTCCCATATGAGTTCCCCCTGGGCCAGAAGTATATCCAAAACCCTCTCCAGATGTTCGGCTGACCCACTGCTGCACAGTGCATCCAGTATCTCTGTCCGTTGTTTCAGAACGAGCTCCTGGGAAAACATACTCTCTGACTGCCTGCTTCCATATTCAATGACATCTGACACAATCATCAGCTGCTTCCAGTGTCACAGCCTCTCACGTCATAATACAAATACTACCAGACTCACCCATCTAGTATCTTTATGTCAAATACAGTAGAACCAGTATCCTTACTAATAGTGTAGCTGACTATTTTTTGTAAATAGTGTTAAAAACTCATCTAAAACGTGTACAAAAACAAAAGAGTAACTTTACACACTAAGGTTTTGTAAAAAGATCACTTGCTACTTCACAGCACTTTCCTCCCTTGTTGCGCTGCTTTCGACTTCCTCATTCCACAAATGAAAGCAAAACTTGGTGCTTCTGTAAAATAAAGTGAACAGTTGACACCACCTAGGCGGACGAGGGACTTCACTGTATTGCATGTATGCGTGCTTCGCAATGCAACAGTTAATTCACTTTCCTGATGTTTTTGCAATAGAACAATAGAAATGTTTCACAGTGTTAAATATTTGATAATGTTAATTTATTGAGTTAAATCCAGTTCCAGTTAAATATAGTTGACACACAGTAATTACTGTTCACTGAAATGCTACAAAATCTTCTTGTCTGAGGTTTTCGTGTTGAAGGCTCTGCATTTAAATAAAAATACAGTAATGGAATCATAGTATTTGAAAAGCAAATCTTTTTGATTATTGAACTGATATTATTTACATATTTATCAACAAAGTTATCATAGAGATATACTGTACAAGGCAGAAATCCTGCTTGCAATTTTCCCATAGAACCACTTGATGGAACCATTGCATAAATGAAATTTTATCTTGATTTGGGCAATAGGCTGGAACTTTTATTTTGTTCCCTTTTGACACATTTTATTGATTCCTATTATTGTAACATTACTTTATTTCCTCATTGTAACCACAGCACTCACTGTGACAGTAGTAATGATATTGTTTCCACTAAAAACCTCTAGCCCTGCCAGTATGCTGTGTATCTGATGTAAACTTATTTGTGCTCATACAACACAACAGTTTTGTATTGTAATTGCTTATCCCCTGTTGCATTCTTGTCCGAAGCTGAGTTTTTGGACAGTCAAATCAAGTATTACTGTTATTATAGCTCCCTCCCAAGTACCATGGTTTGTTTATTGTGCTTCTGTCTTTTTCTCCCCTTTTATCGGCCTCCTGTTGTACCCACCCGTCCAACAGATGTCCCCAGACTTTCTTCCTGTTTTTCAGATCCACCTGTTCCCATGTTTTTCCATTTCCAGTCATCTGAGTACTTACAGCCCTGCTCCTCATTCCCCTTATTTGATCCCAGTGTTTATAACATCAGTATTCATAATTGTTTGTTAATGTCTTAGTGTGTTAGTGTTCTTATGTAAGTACCTGTTGTTTGTACCTGCCTCTGTCTGTCTGTCTATAAGCCTGGCCCTCATCACTTAATACATTTATAAGTTACTTCAGCCTGTCCATGCTTGTCCGTGCTTGGGTCCTCCCTGCTGTGCTTCTACCACCAGCTGTGACAGTATGATCAGGCCTCAAATGGGCCCAGTAGACAAGACCCTGCTTAGCCTCACATTTACCTGGGAGGACTTTGGAGTGTCTACACTTCTCTTTAATTAATAGCCAGACTTCCTGAAGATAGTGGCTACCTTTTGGAAGCTGGACCCTAAATTCACCCTCTGCAGATTCGCTTTAATTGATCCTTGCCGTGTTTCTTGAAAGACTACCATGTTTACCACCTATACAGTCATGCTGCATGTCTCCCAGAAACCTGCTTCTCAATCTGCTTCTCTTCTGGCTAGAATCCAGCCTGCCTTCCAGTTGGCTAGCCTCCGGTGTGCTTGCCTTCATGCTGCACCCCAGTCAGCTAGCCTCTAGCATGTCTCAAGGCAAGCTAGCACTAGATGTGCTAATCACCTGGCTGAATCCCCCATCCTACACTACATCCATCATAGACTCAGGTTTGTTCACCTGCTGATAGCTCTACAATTGACCTCCAGTCAGTTTCTCTTCCAGACCTGCTAACCACCCAGCAGAAACCTTGTCTGATCCTGAGTCAGCCCTTTCAGCCAACATGCCGTCTTCATGAGTCCAGTGCTCAGTCGAGGTGGCAGTTGCCATCTTGCCCATTCCTAAATCAGGTCCAGAGTTGGGGGTCCCAGACAACATTAAGCCTGTTCCTGAGTCGACTATCCCTACCTATGCCAAATGAGTTGGGGGTCCCAGCTGAGGGCCTGTCTGTTCCCAAGATCACTGTCTCAGCTGCCACCAACTAACCTGCTTCCTATGCTGCCATGTCCACAGATGACCAACCTGTTCCTGATGCATTGGCTGCTTCTGAGACGGTATTCACAACTGCCAGACTGTCAAAATGTCTGCCTGAAGCTCCAGTCGCCAGCCTGGTTCTCAACTTTGTCGACTGGACTGTCTGGCCTCCTTGTCGCTGGCGGCCTGCTTTAATCCCAGGACTCTGCTTTTCCTCCAAAGGGGTGCCCAGTGGCGACCTTTTTTCCCCAGTCAGTCGCGAGATCATATGCTGATGTCTCTGTGCATTCCCATTTGTGCTGCTCATTCTGTGGACTCTTGTTCTTGCTACCTGTATGGGGTTACCTGTTGTTTGTACCATCCATCCATCCGTCTATAAGCCTGGTCCTCATCACTTAATGTCCTCCCTGCCTGTGCTCCTACAACCAGCCGCGACTTTTTTTTCACGGTGCCCTGTGGGGCAAAATTCTCAAACACAAAAGCATGAGTAATCAAAGACAGACAGGAATAAAACTTTATAAAGAGAAATTCTTTGTTTCAGTCTTCTTCATTTGTTGTCTGAGAAACAGGGAACTCTACCAGGGGGAGTGTAATGCTGAGTTCTCTCTGTCAGGCATCGTGCATAAAACTCTAACGTGGAATTCTGTCATCCAAATCTCAGTGGGGGGTCCAGACAGGTTTGGATGGATGAGAAAGAAGAAGGTAAGAAATTGTCAATAAGAAAATACAGATATGATCCCAAAAGATATCATGGAGTATTTCTGTCCTCTCTTGTAACAATAGATTTCTTTACGCCCTGTGTCGAAGAATGGAAAATATGTGGCTCCAACTTCATGCATTTTGACTAAAGAGCATCCTTCATTATGAATGTAAGATCTTTGGACCTGTTCAGTAGTAACAGTTATTTGTAGTTGTAGTGAAAATTGTGATGGAATGAAGTGTTAATGTTTCCACCACAGCTTGGCTAGAGGGCCTGAACCATCCAATGTTCATCTTGCAATTTATTGGGCATGAAAGTGAAGTTTCCTCAGCTTCTGGTTCGCCACTAAAGCTGTTGTCCAGCACTACATTACCTTGTGCACCAAGTCAGTTTAAACTGTATGTGAATGAATAAGAGAACAGTTCAGCTCTGGATCTTTCCCCCTCCCATAGCAGAGATGCAATACTTTGGCTCCAGTCGTTTCACTGCTGTACATTCTTTCTGTGCAGATATCAAAAGCACATGTGATGAGCTCAGTGTTAGGCCAGGTGCAGTGATGTACTGTATGTGTGCTGATTAGTTTGCCAGAGACTCAGCGCTCCCAAAAGCAAATCACCATGTCTGATGTAGTCAGAAGTAAATCTGCAGGCAAGTTGTTATACATAGCCAACTATCTTTCATGTTCATAAAATATTATTTATTTTTTATCTTATTAACTTGCAGCTGTACGGAACAAAGAGCAGTGGCATCAATATAGTACAGAAAATAATATTGTTGTTAAAGATTCGCTCAGTTTATTCTGTAAGGGAAATTGTATATGGCAACGACATATGTTTATGTGTTTGTATGAGTTAGGATCTGTTCCAGTCCACAGTCTTCATTCTGTGCAAAAAGACAAAGCTAAAGTCATTAGTATCAGTTTCTCTCCCCAAGTCCTGTGCTTGCTGAGCTTCAGTGGAGGGATAGTGAAATAAAGAGGGCATTTTGTGCAGAAAAGAATGTAACTTTGGAAGAAACCCACTTGATTTAAAACCTAATATCGACAAAATGTAAAGCTATCCTTTAAATAACCAAACCATTAAATGGACATATACTGTATGAAATACACCAAGGGACTTAAAATTTAGTTAAGTTAAAACTTTGTTAAATATTGCTTTCAGAGATCAGTTCTCATATCCCCAGAATAACACACAGTTAAGATTCTGGGAAAGGGTAATAGATTTGGGTAACAGAGATATACGTCAGTGTGATAGGATTGGGATCGATACAGTGTTTTCTGTTATGTTACAGATACACAGACTTGTCTCTTCTATCACTTCTATCAGTTGTTCTGTAATATATAGTAATTTTCGAAGGGTGGCGTTACAGCTTCATGAAAATATTATAATTAATCAACACTTAAAGATCTTATAAGAGTAAAGGGAGGAGTCTCAGTCAACTAACAAATGATGAAACAGAAATCCTTCTGCCCTTTAGCACAAGTATTGAGAACTTTTTTGTGAATCATGAACAATGAAAGCTACTTTATTAATGATCCCAAGAAAAAAAAGCTTGATATTATACATTAACAAGCTGTAATCTTACATTCCCCTAAGTAGAGGATGGTGAATAAAGGTGGATTACCTCATTTGATTAATGGAGACATTAACTGTAAGAGGATCACTATGTGGAGCAATACTGTAGCAATGCAGCCAATCAAGCCTCATATTGACTCATACATTGGAAGGATTAGTGTATAATTAGAAATGGCCTCTCCAAACCAGAAAGAGAGGCAATGAGCAGAGGAAGTGGATGCCATCTCTTTTAGAGGTAACTGGCTAAGGGGAAAACGTGTGCGTGACCATGTGTGCGTGGGTGTGTGTGTCAATCAGGATTTAATTGACAGGAAGATTAAAGCTCACATCTGAGAGCCCCCCTTTTTTCAGCAGAGGCAAAGTTGATGGAGTCTAGTCTCCCGTGTCTGCCCGAGGTTTGGGGTGCTGCGCTCAAGGTTAGCGGGAGCACCCTGCTGAGTGCGCGCTGTCTGAGATGGGTCCTACTTGTTGGACATTCATTATCAAACTCTGTTTGCTCCTTTCATCTGCAGCTTTCTGCAGCACTCAACGTAAACTACAGAGGCACCTTGCAGCTTGACATCTCTCCATTCACTCTGTACCTTAAACAGCATGCTGCCACATCAAAGAGCTGCCGCTGCCTTTGATGTTGCAAAAAGAAAGAGCTCCAATGATCTGCGAAAAACCAATGCAACTTTCTGGAGCCTTGTTTTATTCATTTGCTATCTCAAGAAGTCTGGAGTCAGTCTCTCGAATTCCAGGCTGCAGATATGGAATTTGGAAAAGTTGAACTGTGCTCTTTGCAAAATGAAGTGAATGATCCACTGGTAAAAAGACAACAGTGTATACTACCTGTTATATTGCAGCTTTGGGGGAACATTTCCTGTTTCTGGCATATTACCACTGCAGGAGTTTAAGTACTCACTGAGTACATCAGTTGTTCTCATAGTCAGTGGACGGTTGAATTAATAAATATTCATGTTTTTATATTCTGAAGAAGAAGAATTTAACTTCTTAAAGAAACAACATTCACAAAAGAATATACACCTCACATGAAGACATTAGAATTAATTACAGACATATAGTATATATTATAATCCCTGGACAAGCAACTATGTATAGTAACACAACATCCTTGACAATGAGAGTTATTGGCCTAAACCATGACAGTATTTTAATTGTTGTATTGCAAATTGCACCTTACGTACCTTTAATCCCATAAAAGACTGAATCATCTGTCAGTACCATCCTGAATCTGCCTGGTTTTCAGCCCCAAACTCATTTATTCCTACTGAAGATGTGACTAAGGGGGTAAAAAGAATAAAGGGCTAAACAACAGCTCGGTACTGTAGTTTTCACCTGACTCAACACAAATAAAGGTAAACAGAATATTTATTTATTCTATTTGCAGTCACAGGTTAATATACATTTGATACTTTAGTATTTACATCATAATGATACACACACAGTCCTTTATTGTTGTTTTTTCACAGGATTTGTTAACAATAAGTAAAACTTATATTGTATGATCAGATTTGTTCTTTAAATGTGGGAGAGTGTGAGAATATTATTTTTTGTGGTTTAGGGATAAAGATTTATACACACATACTGTATGCACACAAATGCAAATACACACATAATTGTCCAGTGATCAGTCTTTTCAAACCCAGTATTTTTGCAGATGTTTTCACACATATTTCGAATGCATGTTTTTAAATGATATGCACAGGCACCGTGCATGAAAACCAAAATACTGGACCAACAGACAAATAACTTCCTCCCCAGGCATCAGCCACCACATCCAAGCTGAACAAACCAGTTTCTCTCTCTCTCTCTCTCTCTCTCTCTCTCTCTCTCGTGTCAACATGGTGATTATAGGGTGAATTTATTTCTGCTAATCATAATTTCATCAGATATAACAAGGGAAATGTCGACAGTGAAAAGTGACATTTAATGCAAATGGCTACTGGGTCGGGCGCGGTGAACTTTAGCACTTTGTCAGCTTGTTTCCTAATTGAATGAACTTGACAATAATTGAAGTGTTTTATTTTTGCCCTTCTTTCCACACATAAAAGACTGCCATGCCAATTAGCTTTAATTCTCCTTTTCCCTTTTGCTTTTCATGCTCTTGAGTAGGCAGGCACCGGCATATTCCGATCATTTGCATTATCCAAAGCGAATCTGCTTTGAAGTTCTGAGATTCTGTAAGAAAAAGGATCCACTTATCCCACATGAAAAAAATGTTCAAAGCTCATAAATTCACTGGAACAGATGTACATTATCATTGGATTTGCCTTTTTTTTTTTTCTTTCCCTCTCTTTGCTCCTGTATTGGTAATAGACTACCTCATGTCCTTCTCATCCCTTAGCGTTTAGCATCCTGCCTTTACAGAAGCTAGCACCCTGCTGTGCCAATCCACACTTCAAAGCTCTCTGCCTATCTGCTGGAAACAAAGCACACAGAACATATTATGACAGCCTCTCATTTCCCCATATTTAAGTCAGTATCATGCCTTTTTTTATTGCCAGTGGTTACGCAGAGATAATGTTTATTTCTACCCAAAAAGATCATTTGCTGTAACCCATGTCTCCCAGCTGCACAAATACAGCACTGTACACATGCACAGGAGAGGTTTATCCCATTATGGTCCCTGCTAATGTTGGATTTTTCCATGACAGTCACAGAGCTGTTCATAGCTCTAAATATGGAAAAGCCAGAGAGGTCATTATTCTCTGAAAAAAAAATTACATAAAACAAAATGTATATGGTGTTTTAATATAGTCATTTGGTCGTCGATTAACTGAACAGAAACTACCCAGATCAACATATTAGATACCAATTATTAAACTACAGTTACAACACAGTTACTCACACATTAATATCCTCTTGGGCTCAGGCAGTGTTAAGGTAAGTGAATGAATATTTTCAGGTTGTAGCCTTAAATACCTCTGTGCTGAGCCGTACTGAGAGACCATTACTCCCCTCCTTGCTGCTCTTTATTGTCTTCAGTGTGCAGGATGCACACTGAGACACACATGTCTCTGGAGGATGATTCTCAGAGTAATTGCACACTGTAATTGCTGTGTTTAGTGCTCATCTATAAATGATCATGTACCTTTTGCTTCGACCTCAGCTTCCCATGTTGTTAGATCTAGGAGGGGATTAGACTACTATTCGTTCTTCAGACTTGTAGATATATGGAATATAACAGACTGTGAGTGAACTTTCACACTCTGCAGCTTTTGGAAGAGGCCAGAAAAGCTTTTGATTATAACTGTGGCATCTAATAAAAGTCTAACTGAACGCAATAAAACATACCTGCCAGTTGTCCTAAAATGAAATAAATCAGTTTGGCATTCCTTAGCATGTGCTTTCTGCCGTATTTTAACTTCTATGGTGGTTATTTCTCTCCAAATTTTCTTCTGCTGGGCTTTCCAAGAGTGAAAAAACGATCATGTCAACATCTGTAAACATACCCATAAATCTTTGTATTTTGGAGTTAACTCCCTTGGAGAATGATTTAAACTTCACCGAGCAAACCCAGAAACTTCAGTAACCCAGACAGGCTGCATGTTAGCAGCAGTAATCAGATCCTTTACTGAAGTGTGAGTTACAGTACCACCGTGTAAAAGTACTTGTCAATGTGTTACTCAATTAAAAAGTTAAAAGCATTGTAAGGAAAATTAGGTCGAAATTAAAGCACAGAGTGAACCTGCTCAGTGTAACGTTATTACGCTGCATTACTGATCGGTTTCCACTGATGCAATCGAGTATAAACAGCATTTGAATGTTACGGCTCATCAGGGGAGAGCAGACAATAATTGTTATAATATTGTTTATTAGTATTAACAATAAATAATAGTACATTTTACTTGACTTTTTTTTTATTTTAAATGTTCTCCCTCAGTCTACCTGCACAATGTGGGTGTGTGCAAACTGCACTTGACAGACATTTTCCCCACCTTCCTGTTGACTCTGGTGCACCTGTTGGGATGGGCCCTCTCACCCCATCATTATTCTCATGAGTGCATTTGCTGAGTTTAGTGACATCATGTAAATCTCAGCGTAGGTTCACCCACCTAGAGATCTAAATGATTGAAAGTATAACTTCACTTTATACTTTACCTATAGCTGTCAAATAAATGCAGTGTAGATTAGTGTAAAAAGTACAACATAACCCCTCTAATGTGTGGGTTAGAGGCATAAAGTAGGATTAAATAAAAATATCTTAGTGAATAGCAACTGCAATATATCAGATATACAGTTTAACTCAAATCCTACCATGCATGTGTGGTTGGAACTTGATAAGCAAAGGTATTACAGCATGAACCAACGTGTACACAAGTGAACCTACAAGAGCTTTGACCCAGGAGATTAAGGTCTGCTTTGCTAGCAGCAAAAAGAAAGGATTGATACAGAGTAAATAAAACCATGGATGTGGGGTGCAGTAGTTTCAATGCCAGTCATGAAGCAGCAGTTGAAATCTAACTTAGTGAGCTAAGGTAGATCATCTCTCGTCAAAACTCCAAAGCAAACTTCAGTCTGAACTTGTAAAACATGTTCTACACCCGTTACGTCTTTGCCTGACACACCTGTGAAGAGTCCTGAACCAAAGAGATTGAGCAGCAGACACAGGCTTATACATGAGAGGAAGGACACTGTCTGCAGTGCTGTCATTTCAAAAGGCGTGAATGCATTATCAAACCGCTACCCTGCACTGGAGAGGAAAATCTCCATGAACACCAAGGCTATTACCAACATATGTGAAGAGTTGAAAGGAGTACAGATCAAAGTCAAAGTAAAAAAAAATGAAGAAAATATATTTTAAAAAAGTGCCAGGCTACAGAGAAGAGAGGATGCAGGAGGATACAGTAGGAAATGGCCCCTTCGGCTATACAGCATCTGAGAGTTGCAGTGAAAATGCAAGGAAAGTTTTTGAGCGCTTTTTTTTTTTTTTCTTTTTTTTTTTTTAATGATTTTTTTTCTGGTGGATTGAGTGCACAATCTGCATTTCACACAACAACAAAACAACATGAGCCCACGGTCCTGTGATTGAGAGAGCAAACATACAGGATATATAAAGACGGCATTATTCTATCTATGACCTATAGATTATTTATTTAGTGTTCTGGGCTCGTGGTTTGAGGCGTTTTATTTCATTCAAGTGGCTTCACGTAAACAGCTTCAGCTACACTGGGTCAGGACCACAGCTCTGACGTGTGTTTTCATTTTGCTGTAGTACTCAGTTGTCATGGCTTTCATTAGTTATGGCAAACATAGCAACGCAGTTTTATACCAAGCAAGTATGGAATCTATCAGGTTTGCCAAGCGCTTATGAAACAGTACTTTTGAATGATGCTCACTTGTGCAGACTTTAAATCACTTCAAATATTTGTCTATCTCTGTCTCAGGATGCTAACAAAAACTTAGAAATGAGTCCTGAAAGAGAAGAAATCAGTGCAGGCACATTTTCCCCGTACATCAAAATGCTAGAAAGGCATTTTTTAATTTGTAATTTGTGTGCACCAAGTGATAAACCTCAGAACCTCAGACATGTTATGTCTTTAAAATTGAAAAATCCCCAGAACAAGCACAAGTGAGCCTGTTTGATCACAGGAGGTGACTTTTAAAGTGAGCGTGATGCCTATTTAAAGACGGCCACGTGGAGACCTCTTAAAAATAATAGCTGACAGTGATCTGGTTTAAAGCTGATTTAAATTCTAACAGACAAAATATCACTTCGTCAATTGATTAAAATAAACATTTAAAAAGTCAAATATCCTATAAATTTAGTTCTATTTAATATTTTACTATAACCTTTAAGAAGTGTAATTATGATGGGATATAACCGTAATCACTAACTTCACACCACTGATATAGACGACTCATTCTTTTAATAACTGAGATGTGTGAACTAGTGGTAATAATAACCTTGTAAGCCGTGTCAGGATAGAAATCATTTGTAACGATGATACAAGTTGTGTGGGTTACACTGCCTCGCTTACACAAATAGATGTGTTCGTGAGAGGAAGGCGTATCACATTGCCAAGAGGTGGACTCTCTGCGGTTGCCCCGACCAGAGATAAGCTGCTAAGCTGCAGATGAAAGTGTGTGTGCATGTAGAGAGCGTGGCGTGGTGAGCAGCTGCGGTCAGCCAGATTTGGGAGCCTTCTGTGACACCACAGCTAAGATACAGTGGAGAGGAGCTTAACTTCACTCCAAACAGACACACACACACATCAGTCCATCTCACTTCTTGGAAATGAAAGATAAAGATGTATTTAAAAGGAAGGGATGTACCACAAAAAACCTGATCATCATTGGAGAGAAAAACTTAATAAAACGTCTTGTTTTATGAAAATATAGCACGGCAGCAGTAAACATGTCCTAAATAGTCCAGTGTTTCCTTGTTTTGATCCTAAAGTCCCCATAAAGCCACACGTGACACAGTTGCTGGATGGATAGTACTGTTGCCTCACAGTTAAGACTTTGGGCTCATGAGAAAATGCAACATGATGCAACAGAGATGGTTTTAGAACAACAATGTGTAAGAAGCTGATGTTTAATGACTGTAAGAGAGATTGAATGGCGTCAGTGTCTATCACCTGAAAGGGAAAGTTGTTTTCCCGTGTTTTGTTTTCTTGCTCACTTAAAATGAGAAGATGAATAACCACTCTCAGGTCTGTACGGTAAATATGAAGCCTACTTAAGTTAGCTTAGCATGAAGACAGGAAATAAGGGCCACATTAAATATTCCGCCTACCAGCACCTTTAAAGCTCACTAATTAATATGCTGTATCTCATTTTCTCTCAGTAAGAGAGAAAATATATTTATTTCCCTGACCTATATGTGAGAAGATGATATTTTTGGTTTTTGAATTGAATTCAGTACAAATTTTATGTTTTAGCATAAACAACTGGCGCACTAATATAATAACTGCTATCGTTTAAGGAATGGAAGTAACATGTTCTCATTTTACATATGAAATGTGCACACTAACACGTGCACTACCAGTGAAAAATGAAACAAAGTCACTCCAGAAGTCAGTCAGTTAATAAGGAACAGGTTCATACTTTAATAAAAGGGTATTTCCCTTGGCACAGATCTGCTATCAAATAAATAAAGCAATTAATCAAATACAATCTATATAAACTAAACAGTCATGAGAATCATTAGGAGGGAGAGGGGAAGGGAACAAACAGCTAGTGCTAAACAATTTTCTTTTACAACAAATACCAAGTGAAAGTGTGTACGTGTGTGTGTGGAGAAGGAGACAGCTTGTGGTAGAGGCAGAGAGTTATTCCTTCTGCTGAATCAGATTGACGTGGTGGGGTATTGTACTAGCTGACAGTAGGCAGAGATAGTTGACATAGTCATTAATTATAAATAAGCCTTATTTTCTTTCTAATGACGCTGGTTTAATCTTTCTGCAGTCCACTATATACATCAGTTTTTTAAAAAATGTGGATACATAGATATTAGTGCTAGCAATACATACTGTATTAACATGGAGAGGTGGCTCTGAATGCTGAATATCCTATACAACAGGACATAGATGATGGAAATTTTTTTTGTTCCGAAAAGAGGCATTCATAATTGTAAATATTAAAGTTACACCCACTCTCACATAATAATCTGACAAACAAAATAACACAAACAGATTCTGGTAGCTTTGGAGGCAAAGCTGACGACTTGGCTGCTGATGAAACAAAAAAAAAAAACCCAAAAAAAAAAAAAAAACACCTGCACATGATCTTTTTTTGTTTTTCCTCTCCAAATATAGATATTGCCAGGGTATGACAAGACAGAAGGATAGTGACAGTGGTAAGGTTACAGAATGAGGTTCTTTAAAGGAAGAAATCTGTGTAATACAACAGAAAAATAACTGCCTTCCCAACCCTTAACAAATGCTGTTGAGGTTCCCTTCAGCAAAGCAAAGCATCCCGAGATGCTTCAGTGACTCTGCCTGGAGGTCAAAGGTGTGAAAATACATTTGGAGGTTGTTAAGTTTCGAGTGTCACTTCAGGTTATTTTATGAATGTGAGTTATGTCTCCTCAGTAAAACTTTCTCTGGGTGAAAGAAGTTTAAAAGTTACAACCTGACTGTAGGTCTGACTGAGCCTTTTACCCAAATTCCTTCAGAAGCCCTCGCTCACCGTGTCGAATCAGACCACCCTGCTGGACAAACAGTCGCCTGCTTGCTGTCCGTTTACACGACAGGACGACCGTTCCCACACAGCTTATATTTAGAGCCATACACTGGTATCAACACTGTTCTGGGTGACGTGAACGCTTTGACAAAGGAGTTACAGTGTTACGAGGGGTCCAGTGGCAAGGATCTGTTGTCCACGAAAAGCAGTGTGAGGTGAGGTATGGAGCGCAGCTGTGATCCCCCTCTGGGAATGACGCCGTTTTCACCAGTGGGTCCCGTGAGATGACCCGTCTGCCTGGTGCCTCTTGCTAAAGGACAGCCTGCAGCTGTGAGGGGACGTCGCAGGGCAGAGGACAAGACTGGCATATACTGCATTCTTGCTCATCACAAAAACACACACGCTTATAACAGACTAACACAGTTGAGCTTAGGGGATGGTCTCAGCATGAAGCCTGGTAATGGTAACGGGATCAACTCCTGTCTGCATGTATGAGACTACCCAGGAGCGAGGCACTTAAACTCTCATTGCTCTAAAGGTCAGGGGGCTGCCATCACTACAGGAAAGAGGAAAGTGCTGCAACAGATCAGAAGGAAAAACAGTGAATAATCCCAGAGAGCATGCAGCTCTTCACTGCCTCTGTTGGACCAGATGGGGCAAAAAACACATTTTAGCGCGTTGCACGTGTTATGCATGCGCCATCAACATCTGCATGTTTATAGCAGTGCCTTTGGGGCATCGTGGGACAGGATGAGCAGGCAGTCGCTGGTGCTGGCAGGAGAGTAGCAGTGGTGAGTTATGGGTCTAGTGGAGACTGCGGGCCGGGCCTGGTGATATCCAGCACCAGAGGAATGAGACAGCTGAAAGGGCCCTCGCCCCACCGCACCACAAAGAAAGACCTGCTGACAGCTGGGGGACAGGAAGATGCCAGGAAAGAGAGGGAGCAGCCTCGTGACCTTGGGGCCATGCCGAGGCCCCTGGACAACAGAGCTGCTAGGGAAAGTGCTGGTGTGAACGTAAGGAAAGAAAACCATGGAGCACGACGACTCCCGGGTGTAAATATGTGTGACTGCCTGGCTCTGAAGCAGGGCAGTGGTGAAAAACAAAAAATACTGTAAAATAAAGGTCAGATTCCATATTGATAAATGAATACACCTACCTCTAACTGGCTGGAAGATTTCAATGTTTGCAAATTAAAATAAAAGGCCAGAGGCAGAGTTGCGTGCTCGACCACTCTGAGATCACAGACCACACTATGTCTAGTTTTCTTTTTAGGTTTATCATGCTAAAGAGAACATGTGATTCAACTGCTGACATCTTGGACCTTTTGGTACAAACACTGCCTGGGTCGAGGAACTTAACAGAAACGTCATAGTACATGTATTTTAAAGGGCAGAGAAAAGTCAGACGTGTCTTCATGCAGAACCCGGATACCAACAGTCTACATGAAACAGCATGACGGCCATTACATTCCACTTAAGTTGACATGAAATCAAGTTGAGCAACGTCCTTAGATTTTTCCTTTTCCGTGCTCTAGAAACATCACTGAACATGAGTGAACAGCACTGTTGAGAGTTGGGAGTTTAGTCATTCAGCCATAATTACTGGGTCACGGTGACGTAGCTAATCACATGGTGAGAAAGTTGAAATGAGGGAGTGAGTGAGACTGAGTGAGTAATACCGTTGCACATATTCTAGTGAGAATGGGGCTGCATGTGGTCTTATAAAATGTGGCCGTGAAGGAAAACAAACATAAAAGCTTCAGATGGTGAATACAAAGATATCACATTATCAATAAAGCTTAGAAAATTGATAACAATATATACCTTATGTACAGTAAAGGTTAGTTAATAAAAGGAGCTTTTCGACACTTCAGTACTGCAGATTATGACACAGTTTCTCATCTTTCAAAAAAAGTTTTAAAGTAATTTGAAAATAACTTCTGAATGCTTAGTCAAAGTCACCATTACAACAACAATTAGGATAAAATTAGAGGTAGCAGCGGATTTGGGATCTCTGTTCTTTTTTCTTTTTACTCTTCCTGCCCATTAAACTTGCTTACAGGGTATTGCGTGCTTGGATCAGAATCTTCATTTTCATCTTCAAAAACCTGCCTGACAGCCAGTTTTAAATACTCACGCACCCATGAGCGCACTTCAAGTGGTTTTCAACAGACACCAGTGACGTGACACTCACACACAAACACACACACACACACACTTTCAACACACACACCTTTACACAATGTTTCACACAAACACGCACGCACACATATTCATGCTATGCCCCGCTCTCCTGTCATCTATATTCCTTCATATATTTTCATCTTTACACCACAGTCTGTCCGTCTCGCGTCCCTCCTGGTCTTTGAAAACCTTTTGGCTTAGTGGTCTGGAAGGGTTGTGGTGCTGGTTTGGAGCCGTACAGTTCGTCAGGTCGTGGGATACAGTGTCAGGGAGAGAGGAGCTTCTGAGCTGTTTGTTAAGTGTCCCTCCGCCTCTCCTCTCGAGCCCCAGCCGTGATCCTCAGTCCTGCTGCATACCCAAGTCTGACCAACCTGTTTATAACACTGCTTAATAACATCTCTGCACTGGACTGCCCCTCCCATGATCCTCCTCTCCACCCCATGTCCTGTGTCCACTACAAAGCCACTGGAGGGCTAACTGCACAGTGTTTGAGGAGGAAGCTGTCTGCAGCCCTGGTTCGGTGTTGGGGGCTGCAGGAGTGCTGAGCTGGCACAGGCAGGGTGGAAATTCAGGACTGATAAAAATGGTGGTAGTGGTGATGGTGTTCATGGTGGTGGTGATGCTCATGCCGCTGCACCACTTGGGCCAGCCCCCCCTCATAAAGCAGCACACTGGGCAGGTCCCTCACCTGCTCCTTCTCCACCACTGGTCCTGAAGCTGCCATAGGGCCTAAGGCACGGTAGCCCTGGCTCTCCTTGGACCGCTGCTTGTGTTTGCGGTAGGGTGCTGTGGACTGGTGAGGGGGAGTCTGGCTGGGTAGCGCTGGCGGAGGAGGCATGCCTCGGCTTCTCATCACCCTGCCACTGATCTGTGCAGGAGGTGTGCGGCTGTGGGTCTTGGGAGAACGGAGGGCATGTTTCCCTGAGTCTTGGCCTCGCGGCCGGGGAGGGTGGAGGCTGTCCTGAGCAGCAGTGTCCACAACAGTTTGCAAGCGGCGGTGGTGGGAATGGGAGTGGCCATTTTCTGGTTCGTGGGAGCGAGAGCGAGTCTGGTTGGATGAGCGGGGCTGGGGCTCTGCCTTCGTCGGCTCTGTGACGGGAGCTGCGAAACAGACGGGCAGGTTTTCATTTTAACTGTGAGAGCAGCATCAATCACAAACTTCAAGGTTACAGAGTCACAGGACTGATCAGTATTACAATTCATTCCATTGATACTCAAAACCAGAGAAGAAAAATAAGACATTATGTGCCAACAGCTCACTAATAAAAAGCCACTAAAAAGTTAGACGATAAGACTTCAGCTTCATTCAGGCTCTGTCCTGGTGCAGATAACCCTGACACACTCTAACACAGAGCAGATCTCTGTTAGCACTTTACTGACACAACCAACATTAAAATAATCACGTCATCACTGACCATCAGATCAAGGCAGCTGCTTATTAGACTTAATATTTCACTTCACAACAGCCTGTTCTGTTGATGGGCTTTAGCCTTGAACACTTGATGTATTGTGCTTGCCTGAGCCCAGATGTTTGTACTGGCGAGGAGCTCAGTGGGCTGGTAGTTCCACCTAATGGCTCCAAGCAGGTGCCGCAGTAATGAGGGCCCCTGGATGCAGCTTCAAAGGGCCACGGTCTGCGCTTCTCCCTCCCCTCTCCCCCTTTTTACCCCTGGCCCCGATCCACTCACCGGCTCCGAAGCGGGATGTGTAGTTTTCGATGCCTGCCAGGTCCAAGTAGTGGTTCCTGCGTTCCAGGTTCTCATCCACACAGTGGCGCTGGCAGCCCGGCTGGGTGTGGTGGTCACTGTGGTGGCGCCTGTGGACACAAGCGGCACCTCTCATTAGGTAGCAGTTTGGGTCAGTGAGGTTCAGCATGGTAGTGTTTGGAGAAAGTAAAACAAGTGTTCCTTATGATCAGGCAGCAGCAGGGTAATTGTTAGAGAAGTGAGATTGTGACTGGAAAATCACAGGTTTAAACCTCAACTGGAAGTATCTGAACAAAGGGCTGACTCTCTTAACTCCTCCTTAGTACAGTGGAGGTAGAGTTGGGCAAAACTAATTAAAGAGAGTGCAAATCCCACGTGTGTGAACATCCATTGGCCCTTGCGTCTATTTTGAGAATATTTTTTCTGATTCAAAAAGTGGATGTTCAGTCAAATCACTGATCTAGTAAAATAAAAACGATGATAATAAAATTCATATTCTTCTTCTCAGGGACACCACAGGATTGAATTATAGAAACTGTGCTCAGAGGAGGTGGGTTTACCTTAGGAGTGCTCGAGTCTTCTTGTCAGCACTCTTGGGGTCTTCTGTACACTTGTCAATTTTCTCTCTGGGGTGGGACAAGTCTGTGTATGTGTGAAAGACAGGAGGCTATTATCAAAGAGAGCTACACAGAGCAGCCACACACTCACACACACACATGCTCACACACATGACAACAGTCACACAGGCCTCAGAAGAAAGCAACCTTTGTTTTGGAGTTTTACTTTGAAGATCTATAGAAAAGGAAAAACAACAATGCTTCATTTATTCTATTTTCTACTCCCAGACTCTTATAAGGCGTGAAATGAAATTGAAAAAAAAAAAACTTGCAGACTTCAGAAATAGTTTATTAAGGCTGTGAGATCTGATGCAGTTTGAAATTAGCATGAAGGCAAGCGGCGATATTTTCAAAGCTTGCTCTGTTTGAATCTCTTGATGGATATTTATAGTCGAAACAATAGGACGCAAACACACAGGAATATATACTTTTTGAGATATTTTTCCCTGACTACTTGTTTACCAAGTCATCAGTGAGAAAAGTTAAGTTGAACGTAGCTATATTTTCCCGGCAGCTCTGAGAAGGGGGGGGGGGGGGGGGGGAATAGAGGGGGAGAAGAGGGGAAAAAAAGGGAACTTTGGAGAAAAGAAAAATGGCTGTGGTTATCAAAAGGACTCCGCACATCTCTTAAGGTTTCTTTCAGAGTATTTGAAGGCGCTGAGGGAGGGGGCCTTCTCTTGGCTCTGTCACTCCCCCCATCATTAAAAATGAACCCCATTGAGTGGGAGAGATGGAGCGACTCTGAGACTGCGAGGAACAAAGCTCTGACAGGCCTGAAGCAGCCGCCTTTCTGCATGACAACAAACACATCTCTGGCTGAGCTGACAGCAGGCAACACAAGGGAGACCCCAAAATGCCCTCTCTTCTCCTGCGCCCCCACCCACTGTGTCAATGCGAGCTTTACCTGCCGCACCCTGCGTGCAACTCCGCCACCGCTGGCTGGAATCAGGAGCCACCGAGAGCTTGACCCGCAAAGTCTTGCTGCTGCCGGGGGAGTGGTTCACGGAGGCGTCCACAACCTCGTAGATGGTGTGCAGCAGGCTGGTGATATCCTGCAGGAGAGAGGTTATGGGAGTGTGTTTGATCTGGGTTTTTTTAATATGCAGCTTCCAGTTATCACTTGATCACAGCACTGAGCAAAGATGGTGTCGAGTCTCGGTAACATTGGTGCAGACACTGAATTTCAGTGCAAATACTTTACAGAAGGAATCAAGAAAAAAAGGGAACATGCTGAAGGAGACTATTATTACTTATCACTGTTTGAATTCACTATTCTGTAGCTTTGTGCATGTATCATAAACTTCATGCTAGCGAGGAATTTAAAGAAGTGACTCAGACAACAGCGAACAGAGAAACACACTGATGTCAGTTGTTTTAGTTCAGCTTTCCAAGTGAAGCGATCAGACGGGGTGTAAAGACAAGTTATAAATTCATTAAAAGAAACGTCTCTGCGGTAGCATGGGAGGCTGACTGAGATGTCAGACCTGATATCTGTCATGTTACAGCCCTGCCAGCTCTAGACTTTTCTGTTTAATTCCTCAATGTCTCTTAAATGACTGACGCGTCTGCATACGCAGTAACGTGTGTAGATTTTCAAATGAATGCAGAAAAGAGCACATATACAGACGCACAGGTTCACATTCAAATGCAAAGCACCATGTCCCCGCACAATGTTCTGCCTCAGGCCAAGGAATAGTAGGGATAGAATTATAGGAACAAAATAATAAAAAATAAAACAATTACCAGCATCAATGTTTTCAAATTAAAAGTGATAGCATGTTTGCTTCAGAACGAGGTAGCTGACCATATTTGGCCTTCTCCATTTGCACATAAAATAGCGCTGTCTCTCGTGGCTGTTTATATTATTTATATATTCAGCACTGACTGAGTGTTTTGTGCACCATACTGAGCTAATGACTCCCTCTTCGCTGTTAGATCTTAGATCTTTTCATAGTAAACCCAGCTTTAATTGTCCATAAAAAAATTCTCCTGGTATAGATGTGAAATGAAGAGACTTATACAGTGTCTCAAATCTCATCCATGTTTTACTTTATGCAACTTCACTAAAAGATCTTATTTGACAGAACAGCAGAGAATTAAGCCCGTGCCACACTTCATGAGACTCCACTCGCATGATTTTCACTCACTATACCAATCTGGCTCACAACAAAAAAGGACTATTATGAATTCTTCAGGGACCGGTTCCACATACTGTTTTCAGATATAGAACGAACGAAATGTAAAAAAAAAAAAGAAAAAAAAAGAAATAAAATAAAATAAAATCTTTCTTTTTTTTTTGTTTCTTTCTCCCTTTATTTGTGTGAAGAGGTACAAAAAAAAAAAGGAGTTAGAGAAGAAAGCTTTTCAGTCCTCCTCCAAGCTGCCGCCTGCCGTCTCATGAGCCGTGGAGCCACAGGCAATGCCAAAAAAACTGCACAACCAACCACACAGAGGACAGCTCCAGTCTCTTTGCGCCGTTTCAAGTTGTTCTCAAAAAAACACAGGCCTTTCTGGATGTTCTCTCAGATCTGTACCAGGCAGACGCAAGCCACAAGGTACCTTGCAGGAGTGGGAACACACAGACGGTGCTGGGTTTGGTTCGTTGAAGCGAGACTGGGTTAGAGGCTTATAACTTCTTTTCTCACTTTCTTTTTGGGTGTGGTAATACCAGGAAAAAAAGTTGACAAGGAAGTTGATTCATTTCCAAGTGAAAGGGGGATGGTGTTTTCTATATTAAAACATTAACTTCAAAAATGTTTCTTTCATATTGTTTAATTAATTAATGCAAAGCAATGGACATGTACTTTTCAACAGACTAGGTCTACTGAGTCAGTAGTACTGAGTTTGTCTGCTTTGTTTTCACTGGCTCATTCATCAGATGGTTATTACCTCTCTGGTTACTTTGCCGTTGTTGTCAAAGTCGTAGAGAGTGAAGGTCCACTCCTGCCTGTTATCCTCCTCCACAGACACAGCGCACTCCAACTCCTGAAACAGCGCAGAGTCAGACTATCAGCATCATTCAGCGTGCATGCGAGTGTGTATTTGTGTGTCTGCCCTGCCATTGCCCTAGTTTCATCCAGAGGGGAGGTAATAAACGTCCTGTTCAGTGTTGACACTCACTTCAAACTGGAGCTGTTTCTGTGGCCCCGCGGGGGATTGGCTGTCCCTCTCCTGCATCTTCTCCTCCACACAGCAGCTGTCTGTCTTCTCCGGGGGTAAAGCCACTGCAGCAACACACACACACAGACACACGAAGATAAAAGAGGGAGCCTCAGGATGGAAACGTTGAGTGCAGTCATAACCTGAGGATATGTCGTTGCCTTCAAGTGTTCCTTGTAAGCTCCTACTTCCGAGCTTGGCAGTCGCAATTAAGTTGTGTCACACATTGAAGTAATTCCTGGTTGGGAATAAATCTACACAGGCAAACACCTCTCTGTTTGTCTCTCACTGAAACCATATTTTATGTTAATATTGACATATTGATTAGTAATATAATGTATTTGAAGGCCGCACAGGTGACATTGGCTAAAGTAATGCATGTACTGTATCATCGTGAATTGTACTTGTAAAGTGTATTTACAGTTTTTCTAAACTCATTTTCGTTCATAGTCAAAAAATGCTCCTTGGTGCAAAACACTATGAAATTGATATGTGACTGTGTGCCATCCACTCACAACACGCTTCAGCAGAATCCAAAAATACGATCATTTGTGTCGTTTTAGACATTTTAAGGTGCTTCTGTCGGTAGTGAAAGCACACTCGTGGAGCCAGCTTTCAGAGCTGGTATGAGAGCTTAATGAACGTTCGGGTCAAATAACAAGTTAATTACAGCATCACTGCAGAGAGCAGAAGAGCCATGTAATCAAAACATCAGGAGACCAAAATGTCAGTCCAGTGGAAAGAAAAAAATGCTGAAACTGTGACAGCGCTGATTCTCCAGTGGCAAAAGCTTTTCCATCAGCCACACATAAGGTATTAGTTTTTAAACTGTTGTTACCATATATGTGTCCCAGTGGGTTCACACCAGAGAGTGGATGTCAGACATGAAACCGAATGGTTTAACATGCCTCAAACATGACAGAATATTAGTTGGCTTTCGATTATAAATTGTGGAACTAAAACAGCATCTGAACATCAAAGGTCTATAGGAGGCCCCGGAGTCACCCAGCTCAGTGCAGCGGAGCTCATCATTTTATGGAACGACATTCATTACACCACCAGCCAGACGGGGAGCACAGAGAGACGGTCCGGAGGGAGCGTTAATCTGTCATATACATGTTACCAGTTAATCTGAGGGCCACTCCGACCTGTGTAGAGCCTGGCAACATCTCCGATGCCTCACTGAACTACACCGTATGGCAACGATTTTCTCGCGGCACAGCCCTGCTTGGTTATGAATCGGTGAGCACGAGTTAATGTACAGGGTGGAAGAAAACTAAAGGGACGTCTTAAAATTAATTAAGAAATTTGTGCAGCCTTTACTGATTGAAAATGTGTAACACGGGCGTTGATTCAATATTATGGTAATGTCTGAGGTCGCAGCTAATGGTAATGCATTTGTGGATGGTATGGTATTGTAAAGTGGTCCACGCTGGAGGACAGAAATAACATGACTGTCATTGTGTGGTTGGATGTTTGAGTTTCAGAGTTGGATGTTAGCCCAGATCTAATGCGACCGGATATCCTTCTCTGCTTTGAAATCCAACATTTGTTTGACACACGAGACCGCAGATACACGCAACATGTAACTGAGACTCCAGAGGTGTACGCGTCAGCCCCTTTGCGAGCCTCTATGAGTTGCGGTTGCCCAGACAAATCTTTGCTTCATCTTCATAGATGTTTCCATGTATTTTCTCAGAAGCTTCGTACAGCTTTTACCCACCCACAGCCCCCTGTATGTTTCACCTCCGGTCATTTCCTTTGCTGTGTGGAAGCGTCAGCCCCTCCCCCTCCATCCAATCACAGACCTGTAGGCAGCGAGCACACCCATAAACCCACACAGACCACGCCCCTCTCCCTCCACCCTCCACAGCTCCTCTCTCCTCCCGCCACACTTTGAAGTTCCATTCTCAAACCTTTTGGAAGAGGATCAGAAAGGCTGTAAAACAGAATCACTAATTAATTAAGCCAAGTCAAATCTGAAACACTGTTTGTTTGCTCGCCAACAGAGCAGACACAACAGCCCAATTTCTTTCCTCCTGATCCAAAGCAGATCAAAGCAGACCTGTCTCATCCCTGGGTAGGGGAAAATGCCAGAAATGAAAGGCATCATCCCAGGGAGCTTTCACCAACTTTTTGGAGAGGAGCAGCATTTGGGGTCCTGCTGTTTGATCATCTGAGGTGCTCAAAGGGAACATTGTGTGCAGGGGCAAATCTGTTCCGTAGCAGGCTCAATATGGTGGCGAGATGCTTATCTTGGAGCTAATGAAATGCCGGGAGGAGTAACAGTAATCTGCTATCACCCTTCCCCCAAAGACCCCCCCACACCCCCACCCCCCACCACAGACATAAGCCGCCTCTTTATGAGAGAAGCTGCCGCCAGGGGATTGGCAGCACATCAGATCTGCAGGGCAAGACGAGGGCAGCCGGGGCTGGCACCCTCCATGCCGAGCCTGCTCCAGCAGCCCTGCTACACACACGTGCAGGCGTGCACTTGAACACACACACAAACACAAGTTCTGGCAGGTTGGAAACGCTGCCACACACAGCGAGCAATCACACCCAGCTGAGCTTGGCTACTGTATTACATGTAACTGAGCCTGCCACCCCCTCATGCATTCAGACAGCTCAGTGCTGGGTACCAAGGTGATTCTGGGATGGGCAGGATGAGATGGCCTTTGTGGTGAAATTAACATCTTATCCTCCTTCATGAACAAGACACCTCATTTTACCGCAGTCTCATTTAGCTACTTAGAGGCTCGGCAGCTGCCACATGAGCAGATGTAATATAATCTGAAGAAAGATGCTTCGACAACAAAAGGTTATAGAACCATCTAGGCTGTTCTTCTTCTTGCACTAGTGCAGAACCAGTGTTGAGTATCCTAAAGACCCGTTCATCACTGAGCCTTTCTTCCCACTGCTGCAATTTTTGCCAGCAAGTTCTTTTTAAATCCCCAGAAAACTTCCCTTGGATGTAATTCCTTAAACCCAGAGGCAGGGGGGCTTTTATGTACGTCGGTTGTCCTATCATCTCTGTTCTCACTGATTTCCCCCCAATTCCTACTTTACTTCACTTTGTTAGATCAATAGTTAATGAATCTGATCACTGCACTAAATGCAGTTCATACAAGTGAGTTTATTTGGGTCTTGCGTGCAAAGCATCTCGCAATGAGGACTATTTATTTCAAATTAAAATAAATAACTGTTTGATAGATAGTACATTAACACAGTGCCTGCAAATTAAACATTTGAACTATCTCAAATGACACCATTTTCATTTCAAGTGTGACGCCTGAGATAAGCCTGCTGGTATCAAACGGAAACCTGCTGATTACCTCGACGCCACTCAACTAGGAAAACCATGTCCCCAATTTACCCCACAGTATTCTGGTCACCCACTGACATCACCCCTAGCTCGATGTCAGTGACCAAGTTTGCCACAGCAACTCCAACATTAGGAATAAGAATTTCATAAATGTCTGAATTCTAGAAATATTCACTCATTAACTGTGGAATCTTTTATTGAAGCAAAATTATCTCGACCCATTAATCACCGAGCATGAATGGAGCAGCGTACACAAATTTGTCTTGAAGGGAGGACAAGCTCGGACCAGAGTCTGGTTCAGCCCAATGACTAAACATCATTTCCAGCTCCATTTATCAGCCATGTTATCGCTTGTCTGTGTACTTTGTGAGGCAGAACTGAAATAAAAGTCTCTGCCACGCTTCCAAATTCTGTGCTGGTCTCATTCAACTCTACATTTCAGCCTGCACCTCACGTCCAATCCTGTCTTTAAATGGGAGGGAGAGACTTTCTCCTCCCGGAGCTCTTAATCCAGGATCACATCACATCAGGGAAAAAACATGGAGGAATGGAGGCACTTTGCAGAGCACCGCTTTGGGGAGGGGTGGATGAGAGATGGAGGAGGTGAAGAGGCCGGAGGGAAGGTAAAGGGGACCTCATCAGCACATTGTTGGAGCTTAGTGAGTGGGTGTGGAGCAGAGCAAAAAAGAAGAACCACACAAGTGCCAGGAGGGCAGTTGCAAACGGTGTTTTTGCAGGTTTTCACAGGCACCACATGAACTGGTGTAACCTTTGGTGATGATGATGAAGAGCAGGGGGCCTACCTTCTAAGCGGTAATGTTCATCACCAATCCCATCAGCACATGCTTCATCCATGGAGTCCTGGAGTGAGAAAAAGAGAGAGAGAAAAAGAAATATATATCAAGTTATATAGTGGAGAAGTATAATATTTTTGTCACGTAAAACAAACATCTTTAACGGTGCAAATCCACAGCACAGCCTTCCAACACAGAGTGACATGCCCGAATCAAAATTATAGCGTTTATACATCTATATATGAACAAAGTTTGACAGCTGCGTGCTGAGCTTAAACAGCAGCGGAAAGTTTAAGAGGCTAGTAATTGCAGGACTGAAACAAACTGAGCATAAGACTGGCAGTCAGAATTGAGACTATGAAAGAAGAATCTAAATCACCACCGCCGGCCCTGCTGGGAATTATGAGAAAGACGGCTGGTAGTAGGGCTATTTCAGTAGCGGGCTATCGTTGCAGCGATACGTTCAGATGCTCGTTTTGTCCCTGGCAGCTTTCGCCCGGGCCCCCTCTCCCGGCAGCTCTATCTGTTAGCACATACCGCAGAGACTGGAGGGACATGTGATCCCCGAACTTCACTGTGGAAAAGTCTGGCTCAGGTATCCATGTTGCATTACAGTCATCTGGCCAAAAAACCATTACTCATGTGCTGACAAATGCATATACATGCACACATGCACACACATTCAGTGACCCAACCCTGGCTTTATTTCAAAGTTTCCCACTACTCATAAAGTACAGCAAAAAGTAAAAAAAAAATACTTCAATCAGTCCTGAAAAACAAGACAAACTGCACCGAGCATGGTGAGAAAAAACATTAACAGCAGACTTGACTGATCTTAATTAATAATTACCCCCATATAATACGCTCTCAAAAGTAAGTGTGCAAAAATGTCTGTTCATTGTATAAGTGCTGTGCGTGTATGTGTGCGTGTGTGTCTGTCAGAGGCAAAACTGTGACAGCGTGAGATGGGATTTCTGTGTAATCCAGAGAGGTAGAAGGTCAGACGGTGTGATCCTACCCTCCTCAGACTAGTGCCGGCCAGGCTGCAGCGTTGTAGGTGGCCTCAGGAAGAGACTAACTAACCGGGACTTGCTGGCTGTATGACTGGTTGCCCAAAGCAGGGATAAACGTGCGTTTGTTGTTGGTGTGGTTAGGTCAACACTTTCATGAGCCTGCTCCCATGATGGTTTTAACACAGGTCTGACACTGCTCCGTTTTTATTGTGACAAAAGGGCTGCCACTAGTTTGTATGATAACTGCAGGATCACATAACAGTTACAACATAATGCCAAAAAAAAAAAAAAAAAAAAACCACTGTGAACTATGCTTGAACTGACAAGTGATGTACACAAAAGCCCCAAAGTATTTTATTTCACCAAATGTTTTTGAACAAGGTCAATAATAAACCTTCGTACTTCAAATGGGTTTTTCTTGACGGATGTTATATATGGTATATGGTTGCATCCAATTTTGAACATTTGTAGTTAAATTATTGACTCTATAGCCAATAAAAGCCTATGCAGTCACTTACAGCCACACGCAATGCATCATTTTCAATGGGTAATTCATTCCTGTTAAATAAAGGTTGAATCCTTTTGCAGGTCTTGCTTTTGCAGGATCATGCTTCTTGTTAGCTTTTTCTGTAGTGATAAAAATACTCACTTAATATTTACTAAGAGTTTAATTATGACTTCTCTGCTTCCGTCAATGTACACACTTGGTTTCTCCTACCAGATCTGTCCACAAAGGAGGGTTGGGTGATGTGTGTTGACCTTCTCAGATAGGTCACAGCCATGGCTACGAGCCACATCACTGGGTAAGAGTAAACTGGACCGAGGTAACATTAGCACTGGCCTCTGTTTCCATAATACACCATAGAAAAATAAAAATCACTCTCCAATCCAAATTCCTCCTATTCCTCACGCACAAGGGCACGCACTCACACCCGTTCACAAACACAGCGTCTTGAGAGCTTTTCAGTTTTTTGATGGATGATCCAAAATTATTGAGGGGTTAGCCAAGAACATGAGAAAAAAGGGGGAAGAGGAATGTGCTAATTGGTTGTTGTCTGTGGTGATGGATGGGAGCTGTATTATTAGTATGCTGGGGTTACTCTGGGATTTGCTCTGGTCAGTGTTAAGAAAAAAAAAAATCCCATGTTTTTTTTTTACTTTACTTTACACACACACACACACACACACACAATCTCCTCTCATGAAAAGTCTCCGACAACTAAATCGAAGTGGATTTACAAGGAAGTAGAAAAAGAAAAACAGTACTTTCAAACTTTCAAAGCAGAAAACCACCATTCCTTATAAGTGCAATTATTAAAAAAAAAGAAAAAAAAGAAAAGCAGTTCTTCTGGTTAAAATCCTTGTAATGACCTCAGGTACTCAATCTTGTTCTGTTTCATAACAATTAATTGGAATATTTGTTAGATTTTCTTCATGAACATCCTCCAGAGTGACTGACCTGATGACACTACCACTTTGGAGCTTAGGTCTTAGGTTTCAGGCCTTGGCAGTGATCAATCAGATTGTAAAACAACACGTAGGAGTGCTAAAAATACGATGTTTGCTTCTGAGCTTCCTGCTTTCCCAGCAGTCAATTGGTCAGGGAAACAATGAGGCAAATTATTTGTCCAACTCCAGAAAAAGGGAGGTTTTTAAAGGCAGAAGTAAAAGTTCTGGCTGCACTATTCACACCATGCGCTGCTGTAACAAAAAAAAAAAAAAAACAAGACTGGTCCCAGATTCTCAATCTTCCTTGACTTCATTTCCTTTGTCTGAGTCATATCTTGATATTATTCACAAACGCCGCCAATGAAAAAGACATTTATCTCTTTTTTTTAAATCAAATACTGTAATATAAAACTAAAGGCAGCAGAACATAAATTTTAGACAGAATTACAAAATGACATTCTCAGGAAGTGTCGTAGTCACTGCCCAATAGCCCACTGAGACTTATTCACCTTGACTTTACATTTTACTTTACATTGGTATATCTTATATTTTATTTTATTTGTTTTACATTCTAGCTATATTATAACCCTTAAGTCTGTACATATTTCCAATTATATTTATTTTCCTATTGATTGAGCGCCTGTAAAGAACCAAATTTCCCCTGGGGATCAATAAAGTCTTCTGATTCTGATTCTGCATGTTAATGCTGATCTTAGAAAGCAGAGAGAGCACCTCTTTCTAGTTTGACTTAAAATTCATGCACTCAGTTGATTTTTCCCCGAACTGCGATGCTGGCCATCACTCTCTTTAGTGATGTCTCAACCAATGAGTACAGACAAGCTCACCTGATGCAACATTTACAAACACTTAGTGAATCTTAATGGTCAAGGCTATCAATGAGAAAACTGGATCTCAGTAGTTTCTAGCACACATACGTGCACAATGACCAGCTATATGTATGTAAAACGGTAAAGGAGCCATCAATTTCATGGACCCTTACTAATTAAAAGGTCAGGGGTCACTGTGGGAGAGCTACCCCCCCCCCCCCCCCCCCCATTAGCTCCATTTCAGTCTAAATGATGAAAATGTGAGTGGCAACCTCCCACAGAGCAAATATCGTCATTATAAACTAAACCCTACATGACTCAAAGGCTCATTCATTCAGTTCAGTTGTGCATAGATGTCCTAAATCTGTTGTCATTCCTGCCTTTCCCACCCGTAGACTCACCTGACCTGCTCCTCCCCGCTCGCCTGCTCACCCGTTCCCCATCCCCACATCACATCCACGGTACCAATTCATTCCCACTTGCTCTCCGCCAGGTTGTCTAAGATTTCCAGCACACAGTTCATTGTCTACCTGTTTTAAACATGACTGTGTTTTGGACCTTGTCTGTGTTCTTTTTGGATTTTTTGTCTACTTGGATTTTTGTATCCTAGTTTTGTTCGACTCCCAGACCTTTGCAGATGCCTCTAGAATCTTGCTCTTGGATCCTGAGTCTCGCTTACGGATCCCTTTTCTCAGGAGCGTGACATTGTGCATTACACTGTTTGGGTGCTTTGCTCCTGCGTGCCTCTGTAGTTTATGAAATCTACGGCGAAGGTCTCACTTCCCCGCGCCTCTGCAGGAATCGGCCAGAGGTGCTGTCTTCGGGGCACGGGATCACATCTTCTGCTGCAGCTAAAACAATTTTCCAGACATGATGTTAAATGTTCTGTGGAAACCAGAACATAAAGCATTTTGCTTTCAACAGCAGCCACATCCTTCAGAGCTTCTTCAGGGCCGTTAGGACAAGGGATTGTATGGCCCCTGTGTGTTTTAAAGTCATTCAAGCCCCTTTACGGAAAGCGATTTATTGCTGGACTATAACACAGAACACAGTGTGCCTGCCGCATTACAACATCCCGTATACATAACTCGCCAGCCTGAAAGCTTGTTTGGGTTGGCCTCATCAATGGCACACTTTATGAATATGGATTTGGAAATGCCAAAGACAGATTAGCAAATAAAATAATTCAAGAATACGTTATTGTCATGTGGAGTCAAAGCTTCGACAGATTTTTACCAATGTGATTTTCACTTTCTTTCAGAATGCATTGGGTTAAACTAGTCATGTCAATATAAAAATAACTCTTAAATCAAAATTAGTTAGCAATGTAATTCCAGAAATATCTTTCTAGACTGGTTGTTATACATATAGCCCCATGTGTCCACACATACAGATGAAGTCTGTGGACATGTCATAAATTAAAAACTGTCAACCTAAGCTGAAAACCTAGTCTAACTTCATTTCAACACTGGGGCTCAATACATGCAGTGTAGATGTGAGAGTCACAGTCTTTACGTCCATAAAGTTATTCTGAAAACACATTCTTAAGGAAATTAAATGAAAATGCCTCATTCCTGTTAACACTGGCCATTGTCAACTTGGCACGCAAGTCAAATGTGTCAGCTCTGAAAAAGTAGCTCACCTCACAGAGTTAAACAGTTCCACCCTGTCAGCAGTTTAAATCATAACATTTGCTTCAGAATGGTGAGATAGTGTTAAATGACCCAACCGATCCCTTTCCCTGCTGACGTTGATCAGGATGAATAGGGATGACGAAATCTTCAATTGAGTACGTCCTGAGCTACTGCAGAGCAGAGTGTAGTCTGAAAAGTTCGCTGTGCTTAATTAGTCTACCGTGTATACGAGGTCAAAGGTTAAGTAAGTATGAAGAGTGCTTCTGACATTGAATTTTGCATTGTAGGGTCCTCATTACGCTGTAAGACAGTGAGTGAATGCTGGCACCGGAGCAGTTTGGTGAGTTAAGACGGAAAGTTGCCACGATTGTCATCCTTAATCTGGCACTGCAGACATGGACCCAGTAGGCCACTTTTTTTTCTGTGAGTCTGCTTGAAAGAAAAAGGGTACATCAAAGTGCAAGTAATGTGTACTCGTATGTGATTGTGGGAAAGTCCCACAAGGCCTCTTGGTCTCAGCGCTGTCTGCCTCCACGACCCACCACACAGACTGACAATTTATGCGGCCGACGACAGCTCCCCCTGATCGCGCGCCAGGGCTCAGTGAAGGCAGGCCTCTGGAGCAATGGCAGCACCACTGGCACTCCATCAAAACCCAGGAAAAATCTCATTAGGGCTGCGGTTGGGGGCCTCCTGCTTCGTTCTTCGCCCGGTGCAAGAAAACACCTTCAGGATTGCGACGTTCGGGGCGCAGCGGTGCCGACACGAAGCGGGGAGCGACGCACATGAAAGGCCGTTTAGCCAAGTGCAAGGCGAGACAGGAAGAGTGACAGAGACAAGGGAGAATGTGGGCACAAGCAACGGTGCTTCTCCGGGTACGTCTGGTTCCCCTGGGCCCTCACACAGGAGACAGCTGAGGTCGGTGACGCTCACATAAAAGCAACCCGGCACCGGAGAGGGTGAGATAGAGCCTTTACGGAAAGTGAGAAGTGATTATTCTCACTTGTGTCATATTCTTCACAGCCAAAGCATGGCCAATATCTGTATAAATATGTAGACTGAGACTGGCAGGATGAAAAAATTCAAAGGAAGAGTGCATGGCATGCAGTGTTTGCTGTCCTTGTACCAGGTAGGTTAAGATACACTCAAGTTGTCATGATGTATTTGTACTTTGTCCCATAAATTTACTGCACTTGGCCAAGAAAATGATTTTGACTGATTCTGACTGACCTGGAAAGCAGCCACTAACTAAAGTTCATGAATAACTAATGGAGAAAACAGCTGTAGTGCTCGGGGATTTTCGAAATCTCTCTCACACACACAGCCTCGATGTTGAAAACCAAGACATAAAACAAAAACAAAAAATCTTATTAGTTTTAGAGCTGCAAATTAGCTTATAGGTGTAGCGTTACTTGCAAAAGACCTCCAGAGAGGAAATACCCACCCCCCTCCATCATCCCAAAGAGTAAACTGAGATACACCGGAGGCAGTTTCAAAGGACCGAGCAGCACGGCTCCTGGAATCTGGAGCAGCGCCTATCCGGCAATATGTGGTAAGTGTGGCAGTGCTGCTGGAAGGGACCACCAGTCATCATCAGACAGCAGTTTAAACCTGGCTCCAGTCTTCTGCAGTTCTTTAACACTGGAGTAACCCTCACCTTCCAGCAACATTAAACAGCCTCATTCAAAGCACCACGTCGCAGTAAAACATGACGCCCAGAGATGGAGCCAAGATAGAGGGTGTTGATGTGAGGTAGTGAAGCGCTGCGCTGCCTCTGAGTGAAGCTTCAAAGGGGATCAGTTTTCACACATGAAATAAAGATCTCAGATAATCATATAGAACAGCGAGGCTGACGCGAGACGGTCCCATTTACGGTGGAGCGGCAATGGGGCAGATTGTGAGACAACACCTACAAACTGCAAGGCAAATTAACGTCTCTGCATTTCACTCCAGCCAAACCAGATACATCTGTTTCATTTCACAAAGAGACTATCAGGATCATCATCACATGACGCATTGAGGTAGTTTCTTGACTTTGCTCCAGCAGAACAGATGCTTACTCGTCTGAAATGTCAGGGCTTCGCAACAAAGTGAACAAATGCATAAAACTGATCTCATGAGCAGTCTGCACTGCCAAGAGGAAGTCATAACTGCTGTGTTTTTTTTTCATGCCTTTGATAAGAAATTCAATGCCTTTCCAGAGGTCACAGATTGTAAATGCTTTGATGTTGAGCCCTTCACATGCACCATTAACATAACATACGCTACCTGGTGGATGCTTTTAATCTGAAGCATTTTAACAGTACATTTAGTGCAAGTTTTATTTTCACTTTTATGAACAGCACTGTGCAACCAAAAAAACAATTTAGGGGCTTTATCAGATGTGCAAATATTAGCAAGCGGTTGCAACACCATCAACCATGTTTGAAACCACATGTAGGCCCCAAATGACCACTAAAGTTTTCTGTGAAGTCTTATTTGACTTTCTACTTAAAATGAGTAGAGAACAAAGTGGATAAATAATTGAGCAAGCAATGCTTAAACTATGCTGACTAAAAATGGCTAACGTGTAATTTGTCGTCTCAGAGGGAGAATCAAAGACGGACACCTTCTGTGTAGACTTGGCGGCCCCATGCCTGACACCCCTCAGTCACGGCACACCCACTTCTCTTCCTGCACCCCAGGAAGGAAATTATAGTCACGGAGTTGGGATCCATCACCAGGCAGGTTGGAGGAAGCTGCTCTATGATTAAAGTGTGCATGGTCAGCAACACCAAGACTGGAGGGGTTTGAAGAGGCCGCACATGCCAGAGGGCTTACTGTGTTAACGCTAGTTCACGACACAGGTCACGCAGAGATTCTCCACACACACACACACACACACACACACAGTGCAGAAACACTTTGGTGAGGTTGACGTAAAGCCCTGCATGTGGAGGAGGTGCGGTTCAGCAGTTCTGCTCTGTGCACCGTTTATTAAGTCAAATTATACAGTGTGTCTGTGTAAATGAACTCTCTAACATTGCTGGATCAGAGGTTGCACAGACACGTGACAAGACATGGATGTGTGAATTTCTGCACACGTGTTGTTTGCTGTCTGAATCCATTTGTTTTTGTTTTTGTTTTGTTTTTTTTTCCGGGACCCACAAGTGCCGTGATTGGATGCCCTCCTTTTGCAGAGCGATAGTGCACAGACACCAGTCATTTCTCCGCGTCAGATTAACATTGCAAACCCTGCTGGTCACATTACCTCACCCACATCAAAGGCTGCCTCCTGAAAGGCTCAGTGGAATATTAGCAGAGATTTACAGCCCTCATCTCTATGCTTCAGAAACATGCTGATCTGAAGTAATCTCCCTCCCCTTCTCCCTTTTTTTGTGTTTTATGTGTGAAGTTGGCCAACACTTTAATGACCCATTTACAAAACTTTTACACCTGCGAAGATAAGCTTTTACAACTCAGACAGCCCCTCGGGCACAAAACCCTACCTGTTACTCAAGGTAACAGCCTTTATTAGCGTTTGAAAAATATGTAACCACAGCAATTAACATTTATCACACTGTTTATCAAAGCCTTATCGCCACAGAGGAGAGGGAGAGGGAGAGGATACGAAGACGTCGAGATCAAGAGTCAAACTGCATGATCACCCCTCCAGCAATTTAAAGAAACCATTCGCTGAGGGTGCTTCATTTTTCTCCAAAGAGGGAAGAATCGGGGCTCATTCAGGAATGGTTTTTTTTGCGTTTCTCCTAAACATTATGACATAAAAGAAAGCATTTTCACAGTTTCACAAAATGGTTGTGTGTCAGCAAACCAGAGCTGCAGACCCTCACAAACACAGTCACACACGTGGATTAAGGTAACACTGTGAGAAAAGCCACTTTGGGTTTATTCTCAAAAGTTTCCTTGGAATTTAGAGAGTTAATCTGAGCTAGAGGTGAATCCCTGAAACACATGAACTCCACTTTGGGACCTCACGCTCCCAAGTGGAAGCTATGGTTTGGAGGGGAATGGAGACAGCCTGTCGCTTGGCCTTGATTTACAGGTGGTCTCCGCCTGCCAAGAGTAACAAATCACAACATTATGGCCCTCTGAATTCAGAGTAAAGCTCAGATCCAGAGAATAAGAAAAAGAGGGGGGAGAGAAAGAGAAGAGAGACAGTCTTGTGTCAAAATGACACACCTCAACTCCAAATGTTTGTGTGGTTAGTGCAGTGAGAGAATATCTCACTAAGGAAATTAGTTCACTCTGGAACTTTTAACTTGCAGAGCGTTCGGTCGGGGTGACGGGCTCACCGTGCATGGGTGTCAATCATTACTGAAACAGGATGGATTATACATTCAAGGCGCATGGTTGACAGCACGTCTGCGTCCATGCCTAAGTGTCTGAGGGTTGTGTTTTAACAGTGAGTGTGCTACACTGTGTCTAGAGGGTCTCAATTAGTCAAAGCTCTCTTTGAGGAGAGACAGTCCTCCAGTCGTCTGGTGGCTTCAGACGCCAGTCTCAAGTGCTGCAAAGTGTGGGAGGAACAGGGTTTTAGTCGGGAAGTCTACCTCGAGGGCAGCAAGAAAGTGACAGGCTCTTCAACCTTTTACCACAGCCAAATGAGAAGGAACACCTTTGTAACTTGTCACTTTCTATAGCCTAAGGATCTCCTTCTAAAATAGACAATCCTTGATGTTTTACAAGTTATTCAATTGTGTTTTAACAATTCAAAGGATTAAATTACCTCAAAAGCCTGTAAGCCACATTAGAGAGAAGACAACAGGCCAGCATTAGACAAGCCTTAAGGTCATAATGTTTTTATTTTAAAGGGCATCTCTGTTTAAAATAAGCTTATTGTCTTTAATGTGGTTTTATTATCTAAGCCATCCAGGACTTTGTTGAAAAGCTGGAATACAAACAACAGATTATGGTTTTTAGTCTGATTTATTCCAGTCTGATCTGCTAAACCAGTTTCTGAAGTTGTTAGGGCTAAACCGAGAGTGGAGTCTGGATCCAATCAAGCCGCTCCACGCATGGTGGAAGAGAAGCAAACCGTAGGTGAGCATATCTCTACAACTCCATCACCAGATGCTTGTCAGTAACATTTATTCAAAGCCAGTAACTAAGGCTTGTCACTGCAATCAACAGCAAAGCTCCATGTGATAGGTGGCAGTTACGGAAACCTCTGACGTGTGCATGCTGACCAGATGGAACTGACCTCAACACCAAGGTGGCCACTCTTCCTCTGGGCCTGTGCACCCATATCCACACTCTCTCTCACACACACACACACACACACACACACACACACAGCATGTTTAGAGCAGACATCCTTCCAGCCACAAGCCACTACCTCTAAACATCCCTCACATCTGACCTTTTAACTGTGGAACTAAAATCTCTATAATTATAGAGAGTGTTTCAACTTAGCAAGTAAACATAGCAGCAAAAATAGACACTTCAACTACTATATACAAGTGCGCTGGTGCCAGACGCACGTTTCTATTCATAGCTGACTGGAATTAGTGGCTTGTGTCACTGCTCACTATAATGAACTTGCAATGGAGTACGCTACTGAGTTACAAACTGTGAATTAAAGTCTACTATATTGCATACACAGAAACAAAAAACTCAAGATACACACACAGACACACACACACCAGGAAACAACATTTATGAAAAAAGTCATACATGCTCTATCCATTTAATTCGAAACCCCTCGATTTCAGTCAAGGCCTCACTTCTATTCGTTTCACATCTCCATCCTAATGTGCCTTGAATATAAAGTCACATTATCGGCATAGAGGAAGCAGCAATAATATGTAATTCAATCACACCATGTGATTAATGTCCATGACATTAACCTCTTGTTAAAACATGAAGTTGACTGAGTGAAGAAGACAGATTTTATTCTGAAACACATTCAAAGATTTAGAGGCACGCCTCCAGTGTTAAACAGACCTGCTCTGTCTCTAACTTACACTCAGATGTAAAACAAAACTCACTCAAATTTGAGAAGCCAACAACAGGATTGTGAGCTTTAGGGAGCATAAGGTTTCTCCACAGTCCCCTAAAGACGTACAAAACCTCAGTTTAAAGGGGCTGTTTTTTCAAACTTGGTTGGGGGAGAGGTGGGTTTGACGGATAGGGCAAATGGTCCTTTGGGGAACACAGGGTAGGTCTGCTTCATTGAGTGTCTACGGGGCACGGCCCTCTTTGGGCTGTGGCACCTGTGGAGCATAAACACACCAGGGGAGGACAGCTTTCCTTTCAGCAGGGCCGCTCCTCTGTTTAGCTTTCCTTCCACCAAAAACATCCCCTAACACACAATCCAGACCTCCTCCAGCCCTGGCGCCACAGGAAGAGCTGAAGAGCCCTGGAACCTCTGTCTGCAGGAGGCACAATGCTCTCCCAACTCTGTTTACCCAAATCCACTTCCTCCATCCCCTCTACCTCAGGTGGTCTTGGAGACCTGGTCACCAAAGCTCTCAAACACAAGGAGGATAAATACAACATCAAGCTGGGGAGTCCATTACTGGTGTTTCCCTGGGTCTACTTTGTAAGAAAAACAAGTGGAGGGGAATCACACTGGGACCCCGTGTCTGTGAGCAGTGATGAATGCATTCATATATTGGGGTAAACAAAGTAATGAGTAATGAGCGTATGTATATTTGTCAGAGCCTGTGTGCTTCATGGCATATGAGTGAGCGTGCACACTCCTGTGTACGTGTGCACTCTCGTGAGAGCTCGATAGCAGTTTTATGCAGATGTTGATCTCGTCCTATTTGAGAGCCACTTTGAGTGCTCAGTCAAATTATTCAGCACTTACTGCACAGGCCAGAGCGCAACCCGCAGGGGAACCTGATAAACAAACAAGAGAGAATTATTCGGGGTTTAAACACTTAAACACCCACTTCAGCAGAGCCTTTTAAGTGGGTGATTAAAATGGGCACTGAGCTCCCACAGAAAGCTCAGAGGAGCTCAGCGCCACCACAGGAGAGCCAGTCACCTAGAGTTTGTCCTACTGATAGATGCGTATTAATAGGAAATATTGCTCACGGTATCGAGCTGTTGGATAAATATTTAAATTTACTGGTGCGTGTTTAATTACAACCTTCTCTTCAGTGTAATTAAGTGTAGATATTGCAATTTCTGAAACCTACCTCCCAAATTGATCAATTACATCAAATAATTCTTTGATTTAAAGCTTTAATCTATAAAAGGAATTGTATAAAAGTCGCATCCTCAGTTGCATGAAACTAGCCATTATGTATAGATGAAAACATTTAGCAATTGACAATAACTTATCTACTCAGAGTATCACACTATTTATACTATTTACACTATTTATATTTTACTTGACACATGCGTCACTTGCAAGCAACGAGGCTAAATCCACACTAAAACAAATCGCTTTTGCTACTTTTTACCCCGGGCCATCATTTTGCTCTGGAGATCTTGAGCCCCTAAAAATGGAGACTTCTGCAAACAAGCAAACCACCGTTTGCTTCCTGATTGGGTCTCATCATGTAATGTCTGCGTTTGATACCTCCGTTAGCACCTCATACTGATGAGTGACGATGAGTAACAGTTACAAAAAGTCCAAGAAAACCAAAAAAATCTCTGGTCTTACATTCTGTCGCTGCCGTTCCCCGTTTGTAGAAACCAACTGTAGACAATCTGCTTCCTCTTTACACAATGTGAATGGTCGTGATATGCGATGGCGGGAGTGTTAGTAAGGATGAAGATTATTTCTTTGAGTAAAATGTGTGTCTGGATGGAGATCCTTTTTGTTTTTACAACGCTGTTTTAAAATAAAACACATATCAGTGTTTTAGATTGAGGGCAAACTGACAGTGACCATACATACGTCCCCTAAATCTAAATCTAACTATTTTATCATTTAGAAACAAATGCCACCCCCCAAGAAATGGAACGAAACCGTGCAGCCTAAATGCAACTGTGAACAGGGTGGTGAGAGACACTTTGATCAACAGCTTTCCGTTGCTCCAAACTGAGCGTATATTTTGGGGAAACAAAGCACAATCTCAGCTGCTAATCCCCTGAGATTCAGAGCACATTCCCGCATAAGCCTTTCATCTCTGGAGTGCATCCGGACAGCTGACTGCAGACATAATGCACACTTATATGCACTTGCATGAACACATTTGCACATACATGAGCGCCACTTCACTCATCCTATCAAATGCCAAATGCACAGTTTTATTTGTATTGACACCAAACTGTGATGACATTGGTTTGACAAACTTTAAACATGTTACGTTGCTTCTCGAAAACTCAAGATACCGCTGCAATTAGGCCAGATCACTTTAATACTTACATGGGAAACTCAGAATGTGGCCAGAGGGAAATACATACATGTTAAGATAAAAAAGAGAAAGGTGGATAAACCTGGTCAAATGTCAACATGCCACTAGAGCTTCACCTTACTCTAAACCACTGTCATTCTTTCACAGAAATCCTTTCCAGAAGGCACCATTCACAGCAACTGAGAGTTACCCGCTCTGCTTTGTCACACAGGAAAACTCCTCCAGCTTTAAGTAATCTTTGTGACATATGATGCTGGATGTGACATTAAAGCCACCTGCATGTCCTGGAACCTCCCAGTCCCCCAGCTACACTGACATCAGCCCAAGACTTCCACCCCATCTTCTCATGGGAAAATAAAAAAAAAAAATCACAGAGCCCCTTTATAGCCAGGTGCTACCCCTCCTCCCCAAAGGCTAAGGCTTTTCTTCTCTTTAGAGTGTGGCTCCAAACTTTTCTCCCAGCCTCTTCAAAGAGCAACAACAGGCCCTTGGTCCCTTGGGAGCACAGAGGGGGTAGAGCCCGGTGGGAGAGGGGCATACGTCACACAGCACGCACAAGAGGCCAGCCGGTGGGAAAAGAAAACGCACAGGGAGAAGACAGAAAGAAGGAGAGAAAGAGGAAGAGGAGTCTGCATTTGAAAGGTGCTTTCAGCTTCTAGACAAGGGCCCTCGCTTTGTGAAAACGACAAGGGGAGAAAAAGCACAACAGTAGAAGCAAAAAAAACGAAGGGGGCGCAAAACCTGCCATGTCTTTTATCAGGCTCGGAGGCTGAGGGAATGTGTTTAAAAGCTTTAGGCCTACTTCCATAAAAAAAAAAAAAAAACCTTTCTACTTTCAACAATAAAAAAAAAAAAAATAAAAAATCAAAGAGCTGACAACCAACTGCGAGACAAGGGGGCTGGGGGCAGAAGTTCCACTGTGATTCACTTTTCAGTTGCATTCTGTCGTCAGATGTACCTGCTTTCTGTATACGTTCAGTATAAGTTGATGGAAGTTGAAGAAAAAAAAAAAAAAAATAAGAGCACTGGAACTGTAAGAGCAGCAGCTTGGGAAGACGTGGAGGTGGAGGGGCCGCTTTTACTACATAGCCCGTAGGGCTTCACAATGGAGGAGGAGCCATCAGTGTCACTGCAAACACCTCCCTGCGTGGCCCACTTCAAATGCAGTCTCAGCCAGCACACGGCCACAGGGTAAACGCAAGAAACAGATGGAGGCGAGGAGGAAGAGAGGAGGAGAGGGGGGAACCAGAAGAGGGGGGAGGGGGGATTTTATGAACAGAAAGCAATGACTGAGAAATAACCATCAAATGTGATTAATTTTAAAGTCACTCTTGACATGTGACAAACATCTTCTTTTTCATCTGCTGCCAAGAGAAGCAACCTAATAAACTTGCCACCAGAAATTTGAACTTCCAAGTCATAAGTTTTGAAAACCCCATCAGTGTCTATGTCAGCTGCATAATTCTACAGGGTGCACATAACATATCAAATTAATGGGTAGGTGTAGACACCACGCTGTACACAGGGGAGAAAGTGTGCCCAGGCTCACATGACCTGGATCTCATGTGTTGAAACCCACAGATCCACCTGCCCGCACCACTCACTCACCGTCTGCCACACTGAACTGACGCTGCAACTGACAGCACAACTCATGAATGGCTCCAGGGGTCAGCACGGAAACATCACAAAGCCCTCAAAAGCATCTCCACGCCTCAGCCTATCTGCCTGTGCTCAGCCACCGTTTCAGCGTGAAACCATAATGAAGACAAAACTGCTAATGTCAGCAGCTCCACAAAGCAATGACTCCTGTAAAAACCAGGAGGCATTGTTCCTACAGGGAATACGGCTTGGAAAAGATCGGATCAAAAGAATTCCAAGCGTGGACTCCCTACTGTTGACACCCGACCCACATTCTCCTGGACCCTGGTTCAGCTGGAAGGGGGGGCTCAAAGAGCAGCGGCTATAAATTACTGTCTCACCAGGTATTCTATACAATATAGACAGCTTTTAAAGTTAAGAGAGTTGACTCGCGTTCTCTCACCTAAGAGGTTAGCTCCTGTTTTCATCTGAGAGCGGGTCGAGCTTTTAAACTCCTTCTCACAGACATTGACTGTAGTCAGAGCTTGTGATGCGGTGACTATTTTCCTCTAAATTCACTTTGAGGAGCAAAGATCGTAATAATAACTTCCACGTGCAGAATTTACTCTGGAAAGTTTGGGTCCTCACAACATTTGTGTAGCCTGTTTTTTTTTTTTTTTTTTTTTTTTTGGTAACTGTGGTTTAAACAAAAGCAGGAAAATGAACAATTACAACATTAGCTTGCAATGTCCAAAGTAATTTAAATGTTCGAATCATACCATTTAACACGGCGCTTACAACACAGCACTCATCTCATAAACTGTTGATTCTGATCAAAGATCTAATTGATGACATTGTTTATCAAAGGTGCAGTAAAATTTCACAGCGAAACCGAAACATGAGAGAGCTACCACCAGCAGCGTTGATGAACAGCACTCCCCCTGCTGGTGCAGTGAACATCGAACTACACAGCAAATGTTTAACTGTTTCAGAGAGCGGACCCCGTTGTTTCACAGCTCAACTCCTGTGCCACCTTGGTGAAAAGGAAAATAATCTGTGACCCTCAAATGCAGAAAAACCAAACAACTGATTTACAATTGAAACGCCAATATTAAAGATTCTGGATCCACTTTGTAATCGTACACGGAAAATGGAAAGCACCCAAATACACAGCGATGGTGGAATCACCTTTCCTCTTTTATTCATTTTCCCTCTGAGCTATAAAAGCCATTACGCACCCAGACTTGAATTATTTATACAAACTAACTCCAAATTGTTCAAAAACATCCAACCCTTTCAGGGGGCACCCGTCCCATCCTGGGCAAGAACTTCACACACCACTGTTGTTGGGAAAAGAAGCACATGAATATTTCCAGGAACAAAGTAATGACTGTTTGTTTTTGCGGTAATAATGTATGGTAATTGCATGGTAATAATGTGATTTTAAATGCTTAAATTGCCCAAAGCGTATGAACCCCACTCAACAAATAAGTGCACATGTAAATGGCATGACTTTTCTGCTGCAGCAGCAGCATTGACCTGCTCTGAAAAAATAAACATAGTTTCAGGTGTTTCTGCGTCTGCTGTGAGTGGGATCCTGTTACTGCAGTTTGAAGTTCAATGCACATGTCAGCATTAGCAACTCTGACGCCACGTGGGTGCAACAGTCCCTGCACTTGACCGTGCGCACGTCACCTCAGACCATGAGATCCATAAAATGACCGCTACCTTTCTCATCGCCGAGCCACCACGGCTGCTCTTCAGGTAAAGAAGCAATGGTGAACTTTGGGTCCGACTTAAGTGGGATTCCAGTGACATTTCAGTTGCCAAAGACTTCCTCAAGTTTGATGTTTGCCTTCTCTCCTCCACCATGCCGGTAAATCCACATACCAAAGCTTAATTTCCCAAGAATCCACACTAGCATGTGTAGTTGGGCTTTGCTTGCAAGATAGTCAGTTTAAATGCATGGGAGAACATAGACTTTAACATGAGACGTGTTGAGACAAGAGCAAATGTTTTAAGAATGAGAGGGAAAATAAAGTTTTTTTGCACTAAGAAGCTACGTGTCACAAATTGTGGGATTCTATTTTTTTTTAATTTAAATAATGAGCTTCTTAAGGAGCTGTCAGGTATTTTTTTTAAAAGGAAAATCACGCCACACAACATCGCCGCAGAGTATTACTGAAGGCGCTCTGATGTGTTCAAAATACAGGAGCTCCAGGATCTGGCTCCATTCACTAGATAGATACATTTCTGCTCAAAGTGTCTGGATTGTGGGTGGAGGAAGTGATTTTCCCTTTTTCTCGATGGGCTCCAATTCCTCCAAACATGCTGCCTTTGAGGAAGGCATCACCAACCAAAGAGGCTTAAGGCTCCTCTGAAGCAATTCCAAAGGATTTCCCTACTTGACAACAACAGTGCAGTGTTTACACCAATGCCAAAATACAAAACAAGCATGACCTCCAACATTTCTCCCCAGTCTTTAAAATCCACACTTGTCACCAAACTGCCACACGGCGATGCTTTCAACTCAGGCTTGATCTATTGTTACCTGGACAAAAAAAATTAAAAAGAAATCCCTCTGATCAGTGCATAGAATAACTACCAGCTTTTGTTCCCTACATGAGCAGATGGGAGCTGAACCTAAGGAAAGTGTTGGAATCCATCTTTTCAGTTTGAAGAGAAAAAAAAAAAAAAAAAAAAAAGCAGACAGTGAGGCGTTCACTGCCAGGGCATCACTCAGTAAATGTTCAACTTATATTGCTGATTGGGCAAATCACAATGAGCAGCCAACATGAATAAAACACACGCTCTCGCCGCCATTGTTAAAAGTTCGTCCACCATGACAGCTTTCAGAAAGTTTGCCAAGGATTATTATTTTTTTTTTTTTTTTTTGAACGTAACCCCCTCAACACCACCGATGAACCGCGGCAAAGCGCCGGGAGGTGACTGGAAAAAAAAAAAAAACACTTTAGGAAACATCTCACGGTCGTTTCTAACGCGCTGCTCCGCTAAAAAAAAAAAAAAAAAAAAAGAAAGAAAAAAAAAAAAAGGCACGTGCACCTCGCGCACGGCGTCGTACTCACCCGTGGCGTCAAACCGCAGTTATTCTTGTGGTGGCAGTCCTGCCGCTCGAGGCGCGAGCTCGTGCAGTAGTATCTCTGCTTCACGAGCCAGTCGTCGATCCCCTTCCTCGCCAAACAGGCATTGACTACAAAACTGTCGCCTGTGACAAAGAAGCGCATTGTTAGCGGCTACAAACGGGATTTTCTCTCGCTTGGCTCATGTTTTCCAATGAGCGCTCCATCTTCAAAGAGCCGGACTCTTTGCGCTTTCTCTAACGAGGCAGGAGCCGAGTCCGAAAACTGCCCCGCTTTTCACAAACTGGCCCAAATGCGAGAGGAGAATATTAAAGTGTTTAACATATGAGAGAGAGAGAGAGAGAGAGAGAGAGAGAGAAAATAATAGTGCGCTTACCCTCTGGACTCTCCCTCGGTTTACAAATAGCGGCTTGAGAGAAAGAAAAACACAAGACAATGAATACTGTTACTCGAAAGTATCGCAAGCACAGAAGGGGGGGGGGGGAACTACAGCTGTGATTTCTCTCAGGAATAAGAAAACCTTACCATGTTTCGAGTGCAGTTTACCCATTTCTATGCATCGGAGTTGGAGTTTAAAACCATCGGGTGAATATAATCCACAGAGGAAGCCGATAAAGCGGACAGACTCTTGTATCCCGACGGAGGAGCGTCCGTGGAGACCGACTGCAGGGGGACCGCGCGCAGCACAGGACCGCGCGACCGGAGAGTCAGAGCAGCCTTTGATCCGGAGCGCCGCCACCGACGAGACTCACCCGAGGAAATACACCACTTCCTGTCCGCGCTTTCACTATAAAACCCTTCGTGTGTGTGTGTGTGTGTGTGTGTGTGTGTGTGTGTGTGTGTGTGTGACACACACTGGCTCAGCAAAACAACCGGATCGTTACCCGAATGAAAATATCAACTGCTGTTGGGCCTTTGGAAAACTAAGAGCGAGGATTTTCGTAGCATGTGATATATGATAAGTCTATAATACAAACATAGCCTATATTGCCCACAGCGTTGGTAATTACAAATTTTGACTTAATTATGTAAATTATACAAACAAATAAACAAATAAACCAACGGTCCTGATCCCATACCCCCCCCCCCCTTGAGATCTTAACTTTTTGGTTAGTTCATAATTTTATGATGAAAATCTGATGTTATTACTTCCGGAGTGAGTTGACTTTTCCTATCTGACTTGACAAAACTAACTGCGCTTTCCCGGCTCTCGCCTCGCTCCAAAGAGCGCAGAAGGGGCGTAAAGGAAAACCCACCCCTTTCTGCCAGCAAGTGCAGGTAAACGCACGGAGCCTCGTTGCAGTATTATGTTGTCGGTGCTTCCCAAAAAAAATGAGGTCTGGATTCCTCCACCGGTCCCCTCAGGGGGTCCCAGGACCCCACTGTGCCTGGTGCCAACCACCTCAAAGGAGCCCAAAAGGAGTCCATGTTACTTGTTTTTTTTTTTTTTGCCAGTTGTAAGGTGGAACAAAACTGATGATTCCTCATTGATAATTTAAGTTACTAACAAAGCACAGCGGCAAGATCTTTAAAATGATTTAGAATAAGTTAAGACGAGCTAAATCATTCTTTTAATTGGTCTTTAACTTCCCTCTTGACCTTTAAAGTTGTCCACCATATCAGCAATTAGAAAATCACATCACATCGTGCCCTGTGGTCAGCATGCATCTGTCTGTTTGGGGTCTCTGACATAAGAACAAGGTTTAGAAACAGTCTTATTGTACTGAGGCAGTAGATGAAAGCTGGCGAAGACTCTTTTGAAGTCAAAACTTCAAATATATAATAAAAGACAGAAGCCACGTGCCATTCCATGCTAGGCTGCCAGTAGCTCAATGTGACAGTGATACACACACTGTGGACATCGTCTAGTGGAAAAGCAAGTGAATCAAGTTTTAGATGAGTGTATTTTTACATGTGTTGTTTGCAGTCTTGAATCCATAACTGTTGAATGATCCCAGATCAGCAGCAACTTTGTTCTTCTCATCTGTGTCATCTCTGATTTGGGAGAAATATATATATATATAAACAAATATTTCAGTACGAGAGACAGGAGAAAACTCTGATCTGTGAACTGTAATACAATATTTTCTTCTGATCAGGTTTCTAATATGTTTCTTTGATTATTTATGCCCAAAGCTTAATTCCCCAATGGTGTTAAATATGAAATTAAAACATAGCCAAGAGAAAACATAGCGCAGGCTTTACATACTGCACAACTAACAGCACTACACTTAAATACATGTAAATAATTCATTGAGCAATACATTTTAATTAAAGTTTTTATAAGGGCTGTCAGTGCATATTGGTAGTATTGTTTAACGTTTTTTTGTCTTTTCAATCAAGTTGCAAAAAAGAGAGAGGAAAAAAAGTGCCATGTTTTTTTTTTAAACGTGGATATCCAATTTTAGAGCCATAAAGCTTTTCTTTTTAAGCCTAAAAACAGGACATTGGAATCTGCAGGAGTCTTTGTTTAATTGTGGGACATAATCTTAAAACATCATGTCCACAAGCACTTGTTAAAGTGCATCTTAAAAAGCTTTTTTTGTGGATGGTTCCCACATAGCTGGCTGGTAGGGGCGCCTAAGTTATTATCAGTCTCTCAAGTCTTGAGTGCAAAAGTCAAAGCTGTGTTTAGGTCTACAGGCCTGGTCTTTACTGCCTGTACCCATATGCCTCCATCATACCAGCATGTCAAGCGCATACCGTACATTGGCAGACTGTAATATCTAGTCTATTAATGTAAATGAAAAGGCAGAGAAGGCACTTTATTTAGTTTATTCAACATTTTTCACCTATTGTTTTTTCTCCATGTCTTTACCATTGGCACCTTCAGCAACTTTCCTTGTTAGTATCATGTCCAAATTGTCATCAATTTCCTAACTTCGTCAGTTTCTTCTTCTTTAAAAGCAAAATAACGTTACTGTATCTCTGGAATTACACTGGATGGATAGAGCTGCCTATTGCTACCACATGGGAAAAATCAGCTACTGAATGTACAGCAGTGTAAAGTTGTTTGCAGTTCTTTCTGCCATATACCTCTCAAAAGACCACTGGCAGGATGTGTCATTGTGTTGATGCACCTTAATGTCCATTCATATCCGGAAAGTATCTAAGGCACAACCACTGAAAAAGGCAATATCAGCAATTGCCCCTCACAAAAAAAAACTTGTAGGAGAAAACACAATCACAGCTCTTTTGTTCCCCACATGTTGTCTCCGGAGCCGCCCTGACACCAGCATGTAGTTACATTTTTGAGGAGGCACTTATCAGCACAGTGTAGCCTTTGGCACAGATCGAGCCTGCGTACATATAGTAGATGCCGTGGGCTACATAACCCCTTCATACACAGCTGTAAATCCAGCCTGAACCTTTATAGAGGGCACGCCAATGTTGGAGTTTAATATGCTGACTACTTGCAGAAGAGGTCCTATAAATTCTGTAGATAAGCAGAGAATAGGTGACAAATGAGTTCAGATGAATTCTCAGAAAGCTCAGGCCAAAAAGCAACCTGGCCCCAATTTTCAGGGGAAGATTTTAACATCTTTAGAGGCAAAGGCTATACACTTGACACATGTCCCTAATGCAGCCCTCCAGTCACATTTTTACTAAACAGTGGTTTCCGCATCCTGACTTTATCATCACATGTCGTACCAAGAGGAATCAGGCTCCCCTTTGAACTAGTCTGCCACAGACACACAGATGAGCTTGTTATTATAGCAACTCGTCTGAATTTGCTGGGAAAGAAGGCCTGTCCCTCTGACACACTTCCTGTCCTTTGAAGAGGCCAACGGAGAGATGGCTTTGCGGGCCCTATTTCCAAGCTTCGCCTTTGATGCCTGCGAGAGAGGAGGTGGCGGGGGTTTAAAGCCAGAGTTCCAGCTCATGGACGTGAACCCCCAAACCTCCCATCTACCCCCATTATTTTGGGTAGAAGTTCTTTTAGCTTGACACATCATTAAATCGGAGAATATATTTGGTTGAAAATATTTGGCTATCGTTTAGATGTTTGTTAAATCCATTGGAAAACTGTCTCCTGGTTTCTGTTGTTTTTCTTTTTGTTTGTTTGATTTTTTTTTTTTTTTATGGTGGAAAAGCTTCATAGCCCAAGAGCTAAATTCTTTAGACACCTGCCCGATTGGTGTAGGTATTTATTGGCCTGGGGTGGATCCTACCTTGGTGGCCAACTCCGGTTCATTCCACCATAAATCTCCATTCTCCCTGGAAACAGGCATAATGGGGGGCATTTAGACAGCCAGATTCAGGGGTATCTAATGGTTTGTCTGTGTTTATGTCCTTGTAACAATGTTAGGGGCCTCATGCCTGGAGAGACCATAGGAGGGATTGCTGCCTGGTGGTGAGGAGGGGGATGTGAAGTATATAGAGGGAGAGAAGAGCAGCTGCTGGGCGCTTAAAGCTCTAACATGTGACTATTGCCTTTATCTTGAGGAACAAAAGGGCATAAATGTTGTAAAGGGCAGAAGACAATCGTGACTGAAGTACAGTGTTGATTCCTGCAGCGGTGGTGACTCAGCCCATTGTGGTGGCCCAGCGTGTGATGTGTCAGGCGAAAGGGAAGCGGGGAGCGAAAGACAGCCTGGCATGCGTTTGCCATTCTGCACGCTGGAAGCAATGGAAATAACCTGGATTCACAATGTCACTGGACACAGTGGTATGTCTTCCACGCACTTTCAGTACATGGAAACTTTCTGAGTTGCAAAGTGAAGTAAAATCCACCGTCAGAACGGAGACCTTTGATGTATTCATATGAAATAGCTGGGAGGCAGCAACTGCTACCTTAAAAAGCATTTCATGTCTATCAACAACATAAAAGCGTCGTTTTATATGCCGTTCTATAAAAGACATACAATACAGTTGTAAAAAGCAGGCTGAGCTTAAAAAAGTTTTACATTAGAAATTATTATCAAAACGTTTTTTTTATAAAATGCATTTTCAGATTGCCTTTCATGTGAAAATGCATTTTATAAATCATTGAAATGATTGATTGAGCACATCAAAAACAGTGAGGTTTCAATGAAATTATAAATCCATATTCAAATACACAAGAACTGCATTTGCAGTTCAAAGAATGAGAGTAACACCTCGAAGCTTGCTCTCGATTTATTTGTTTTGTCATATTAGCTCAAAAAAACCATTAAGCTGTACAAGATCACAGTGAAGGTGTAGTGAGACTTTAATATATGCAAACCACATTTTTTGAATTTCCAAGACTTTTCTGAATAAGATTGCTGATCCCATATTATACATTATTGGTTTGTAGTGTAAAATACGGGAATCCTTACCATCCCACTTAAAAATTCCTTTTTATCTTAACAGCAGCATAAAAAGACTCATAATGGGGCCTTAAGCCTGCTGACGTTAATTTTTCTTCAAAATGTGTCTACAGTATAAATGAACGGGGCAAAAATGATGTGAGGTAAATAAACACACACGTGCAGACTTTTAGGCGTGCCGCTCAATGACTGGTAATCTTTCCAACGTCATAAACTCTCCAAGTTTAGGCCTGTATAATCAATACTTTCTGCTTCTGTACTTCTCTTTGCTATCTGCACTCAGCACTGGCTGCTTTTTTGAAGCGATGGGGGTGTAGCCCCATCCAGAACGAGGACACAATTAGTGTATTCAGCCGAAAACAGTGGGGTTCCCCCTTTGATGTGGGGATCAAATGAAGGAGCTGTGTGTTTTTGTCCAAAATGACAGGCTTGCCAGGTTTACTAATGGGTAGCTAATAGAAAGAGAGGTTTATGATGCTCATTAATTACACAGTCTGTCATGTGTTGGAAGGGTAGAAAAGAGGAGATAGGGAAAAAGAGAAAGAGAGTGGGGTGCAGCAGAGGAAGCAGAGAGGAGAGTGGGGGTGGTGGTGAAAAGGGGGCTGGGTGGACTCTGAAAGGGGGAAATTGGAAATGAGTGGAGTGAAGGAGCAAGGGCAAGGAGAAGATCTCCTAAGAGATCTGCACAAAACCCGCGTTGATGGAAAGCGAGAGCGAAAAAGAGAAAGAAAGGAACAGGAGGAGATAAAATAATCCTTTCCTGAGATAAGAGCAGCCACCAAGACAGGAGCTTCAAAGAGCAGGAGACACTCTCATGGGAGCGTGCCATAAACCTTTTCCTCATCTTCAGAGGAAAATTCAGTCCCTGATCCAAACACACCCAAGCTCTCAGCACCCACCACTCTGCAGGTGTCCGAGGCCCGGCGACTCCTGGGGTGGCGCGCACACTTCCAAGCAACGCTGCCTTTGAACTGCTTGGGCTCATGTTGAGTGGCGATGATGATCTGCACATAAGGTCCAAATGTGAATAGTTAATGAAGAGAGAAGAAAAAAAATCAGAGCCTGTCACTCCCACCACGGGGAAGACTAGTGATCTCTGCTATCAGCTTCAACCAGCACAACTCCTATGAACCCTCTGTAGCCGTAGTTTGTCATTTCAAGCTGAGCCACTAACAATGCCCTTGCCAACAGTAGCCTATCCTTTGTGACAGAGTAGAGGTGTGACTTGTGGGATGTTGCTAGTGGATGTCATGGTGAGTTTAGGGTAAATGAGGCTGTCATTAACACTGAGTCCGTCCAGTGACCTGTGAGAGACCAGGCTGCGCTCGTCCCCATAGGGCCGGGCACCAGTGGGGCCACTCAGCCAGACAAGGTTTATTTAGCTAAGCTCTGAGTCTCCCACACATAGAGGCCCGCACCGCCATGGAATTCATTATCCTGGGCCGTTAACGGGCCACTGGTGTTTTGAATAGTTTCAGCAGGCTTTGAAACTGCACTCTCTGCTTGGGTTCAATCACAGAGGCCATGATCAAATTGCACTGTGTGTTATATCATCTTCAGGGCATTCAGCTTGAGGTGCGAGGCTGAGGTCCACACAGGAAAACAATGGCAGGCTAATACCCAAATATTTAGCAGCACTTTCCACGGCGAAAAGGCCTGTTTCAGAATAACACAGCTATGGTTTGGCGCTGTGAGGCTCTCGGCTCTTGTTGCAGAAAGGCTTCCTGTCCACAGACCTGTGACCTTTCACCCACAGATCCACAGGAATGCAGGACAGTTTCTATTCTTTTTGGGAGAATTGAAAATGAAAATGTAGACCTCTGTTGATAGAAGCCAAAACATTATAGAAGAACAACATTGGAATCTAATACTTCAACAATCATCACAAGTCAATTCTGTATTGGGAAACACTGAACACAGGTCCTTAATGTAAATGAAGGCACGTGTCCTCAACTGCAGGCTTATTGTCTGGCATTGAAATGAGCAAAATCACTATAATGCAAATGACTTATTCTCTCTTCTACATCTATGCTTTGTCACTTTTGTAATTGGAACAAGATTAAAATGTCCAATCATTTCATCCCAAAGGTGGAGCAACATGGCAGCACTGGTGCAACCTGCAACTGAAGGGCCTTTACAGTTGCAGGAGCTGTGAAATAATTAAGAGACTTTTAAGTAAAAGCCCAACAACATACAAACTACATTACACACTACATTTTTGTGTTGCAGAATGAAAACGGTCTCTGTCCAGATGAGCATTTTAGCTCTGTATCTGAAACTATCTGCGTCCATACAAACACTAACACACCTGAAAACTCATACATACGTGACCATTCATGGACACTATGCATGTGTGAGCCTGTTTAAAGAGGAAACTGACTGACTACTGTGAGTTTTACTCAACTGATTTGTTGCAGAAAAGCGAGGAACAGTTAAGAAAACTGTAGCATTAATGTGCTTCACTGCAAAACAGCTGCTAACAAACACAACAAGATCAGTAACACTTGTAATCCCTGACTGATGGTGTTTTCACTACCTGTAGTTGCGGCTGATCAGACCCAGGTGTTTCCAAAGGCCTCCGTTTTTGTCCGTTCATATTGCAACACAATCCTGGAGTTTTCACACTAAATCGTGTCCAGGAGCGTTTCCAAAATGCTCCACGGGAAAAGAGGTTCAAATCTTGTCATCGTTGTGTGGATTTGTGCGTCTTGATATAATCAAAAATGTGCTCAATTGCATTTTTCAGTATTTACTGTAAGGAGCTCTTCCCTGATGGGAACGAGAGCTAACAACCAGGTAAGAATTTAATATTGTATTTTTCCTGCATACTCAAAAGCAGCATATCCCAGTGCTGCACTTAACCCATCCCCAAAGAGAACTCAGATTTATACTGAAGTGATCAGGTACACTGAAAGAGTCATGCACTCATTGATCTTGCTCGGCAGAAAAAACACATTATATGGAGCGCCCTCTGAACAGAACTATTCCAAAGAGCATTTCACAACATGGTGTTTTGACATTGTTCTTTTTATGTGTTTACTTAAAAAAAATCTTGTAAAGCATATCATTTAACCAGACAAAAGCTACAGAGAGCTGTCAGCAGAAACAGGCATGCCTCAAGCAGCATTGTAAAGCAAGTATTTAAAATAATTTTTCCACAACAATAAAACATTTCAGAGTTGGCTCTTAGCCACCCCACAGAAATCTGCCTGTAGCTGCTTGGCGAGAAAGCAGCAAGGACATTTTAGAAAAAAAGCTATAAAAGCAACACTAATTCTTTATTGGCTGGTTTCTATGTCTATAAAATGTTTCAACGACTGTACGTTACAATGAACAAATAAATAATAAAGCGTATTGATTCCTTTTATAACACTATTTCTGGCACAAGCCATACTAGTCAATAAGTGCCAGCCTCAACACTTGAATATGGTCCGACTGTGATGACAGAACAAAGTTAGATTTCAAGTTTTAATCTCGGAGGCTTCTTTCCTTCAAAACAACTCTCACTGTTTTGATCATGTTTTGATTCTGAGCTGAGGAAAAGGAATAGAATATTTATAATAAGCATCAGCTTTTTCCCATTATCATCTTTATGGATCCTCTGTTTGTGCTGGACACTTACACACAAATGTGTAGTTTGTGTTGACACAAGCTAGCAACACACTCATAATGATGTTTAACATGCATGATGTTTAGCCATCTCATCGTCTTAGTTCAGTATTTGGTACAATAAGTATTGGACAAAGAGATGTTTTTCATGTACTGATGCTATGAAAAGCAAAGTTAAGATAATTCATGATGTGGGGAACATGAATTCAAATGTTATATTTTGTTGAGATACAATTAGATTCTTTCTTGAAAATCTGCTGCAATTTAGTGCATCTGAACATGTCACACCCGCCAGTGATGTCACAGTGTGCTGACCCGACCTGTGCATGACTGCAACAAGGTGGGAAGTCAAACCACTGGAGGTCAGCAAAAACAAGAGATGTCATCTTCAATTATGAATAAGAGCTTCTCTTTTCATCGGCTTACTCATTCTTCCTTGAGCCAAACACGTATTAACTGATCCATTGGAGATGCTACGTTAAGGCAAAGGAGGGTGTGGCAGCAGAAGAACATGTGCCTTCAGACCTTCAACTGCAAACAGCAAAAATCTTTAGTTTTTATTCCACTGGCCTTTTGGGAGACACATATGTCCAGGCTTCCACCAGGAGCCGATCAAACACTCTTCAAACAGCCTGACACTTTCAAACTGACCACCCAGATGTCTGCCTCCAAAGGTTTGTCTGTCTGCTGCCTACTTTGCAAAAAGAACAGATTTTCCACACAAAGTTGATAAAGCTGGCTGGACCTGACAGAGCACATGCCTTAGGAAGGAATTGTCCTCTTTTCTACACAATGGTGACCACGGTCAGCTGTTAGTCTTCAAACAGACCACCATCAAAGACATTCAATTTAGCTTGTGCCAGTAATTGAAGCGCCACAAACTCCTTTCATCGTGTATCTGTACATTAAGGGTCACATTGAAGAATGAAAAATTAAATTCAAAGTGCAGGAATTAAACAAGTTCTGATACAGGTGCAACTCTGAGTCCAGAAAAATGATCAAATAAAAAAAAACTTCTTTTGTCAAAAATCAATGGGATGGTTTTTTTGGTATTTTTTTAAGTATTTCAGACACCTTTTACTGCAAGAAAAAAAGAGCATACACTCATTAAGCCCTGTGAAAGATGTTCAGCGCACTGGTACTTGGTGTGGCTGTGAGAGAGCCCTCGGCTGAGAGGAGGAGGCAGTCATCCAGTGATGCATTACGTGAGATGCTTTCCAAACAGTGGGTGAAATGACCCCTGAAGCCGGGTCACCGCATGATGCCCCAATGTCCAGCAAGGCTCCACCCTCTCCTGCAAGAGGGGGCAGTTGGGTCTATACAATAAGACAATTCATCTCTGTAATGAAGTCGTGTTCCCAGAGAGAGAAAGGTTGGCCAGTTGGGTGGCTGGCGGTCCAACGACTGACTCTGAAGGAGGGGGTGGGGGCAAAGGGAGAGGGGATGGAGGGTCCATAGAGGCCAGTGATGTCATTCTGTTGGTGGTTGTGCCTTTTGTTACTTGTACAAAAAGAAAATTTGGAGTGAAGCAGGAACTGGAACAGGTCAAAGTTGTTTGATGCACAGCAATAGAGTGAACATGAGCCAGTGCTGGCTGACACAGGGTTCAACGACATCACATATACTACATAAGACACCAAACAGTGATATACATACTAGTAACATACACACAAGTGGTTAGCCAAACTTTAAAACTTTAAAAACCGCACAAAAGGACATTTTCATGATATATAACCGACACATTTAATTGGATGAAATAAATAAATCCTATGTTTGATTGTGACTATGTGTTTGTTTCATCCCCTTTTAAATGAAATGGAAAAATAATAGAAACTGGAGAAAAGGAGGGACACTACTTGTTTGCAGTGAATGCAGCATAAATGGTGACAGACAAGTTTTGGACAAAACGCTGTGTTAGCCACACCAACCTGTCCGTTATAACCAATCATAATTATTGACTCAGCCACTCCACTTGAGTGACGGGCCAATGGTTTAGGGTAGTTGAATTTTACACCACCAGCCAACATATACACTGACAGACTTTGGGAACACAAGTAGAAGACAAATCGTGACGCAGATTACAACCATGTAAATCTTTGGCAGCCTCTGAGTTCTTTGTGGTTGTCAGAGGGGTTGCATTGGTGAATGGAGGAGGGTCATGTCTGTCTCTCTTAGGATGTTGGAAAACATCTGGAGAGTATGTGGGTCACAGCACAATGTCTCACAATCACCTGTTAAAACATTAGCGTTGCATTGTTAAAATATTGCGTTTTACAGGTTTGAGTGATTGGGCACATCTTCCTGCAGATGCTTGCGCCAGCTCTTTGTAAGTTCAAGCCTAGTCATAACGTGTGTAATGTAAGGCTGCGTCCACACTAGCACATTTTAAAATGGGGTTTTGAAACAAAAACAATTTCCACCAAGGCAACTATTTTATAATAACCCCCATCCATACTAACTCACCTAAAAAATGATATCACTTGACCATTCATGTACACTAGGCACGCACGAGCCAGTGTAAACAGGAAACAGACTGTCTACCCTGCAGTAGCTATTTGACGGTGTGAGCTGTTACCTTTTTTAATCACCTGATTTAGTAAAACACCAGCTTTAAACTACAACAGTTACAAATTTAGCTTGTATCATTTGTTGCAAAAATATGAAAAAGGCCAAATCTCAATTGTAACGACAGCAGATCAAACAACTTCCATGGAGTCTGTGTTGTTTCTGCTTTACTGTATCTGACTTTGATGCATGATGACTGCTAGTAGACCTCTGACCTTAAAATGGTAGTGCAGCTTAATCCAAGATTAGGCCTGTTTTCTCGGTACGAAGTACAAATCTCCCTCCATCTATCAAAGCTGAAATGCTTTTGAAAAATTGAGAAATGCCGCAGAATAAATCAGAGAGGATAAAAATATGTTGATACTGAACCAAAAACAGCAACAAATTTGAAAAAGCCATTTGTGTCATTTCATTTTTGACCACTCTGGATTTTATGGTCTCCTATGCACTTGGCACAGAACAACCCCTGGGTTCAAATACAAGTCATCCAGACTGTCCTGTTCATTCTCACACAAATTCAGTGGGAATGGGAGGATAAAAAACATCATACTCCATTTCTTTGTCATGAGGCTCCTGCTCATCCAGACCTCAATCGCTGTGTTACAACATCTTGCATTTCCACATCCACATCCATGATAATATCCTCTGAGTCCTACTGATCCTCTAATGTGAAGCAAAGTGTCACTGGATAATCACACAAACATCCACACCTTGCCAGACCCACCGGTGGCGAGCCTCATCACCCGTTTGTTTTTTCAAGGTCTCAAGTCGTTTGAAGTTTTTTCCGTGGAGGAGTTTGCGAGGCTGTAATTGGGAGCAGATGAGGAGGCCCCTGCGTGCCTCCATGGTGATGTCAGCCCTGGTGGAGGAAAAGGCATGACGGGATGGGTGTGAGAGGTGGAGGAGGAGGGTGTAGCCAGAGTGTCTGGGAGGCGGCCGACTCTCTGCAGGTCTACAGGTGGGCAGGCTGGCAGCAATTGCACAGACAGCAAATGTGGAGAAACACTTAAAAAAAAATCCCTTGTAAAACATCAACAGGAGAAAAGTTAATGGGATGGATAGTTTGTCACATGACATTAAAGTGAAAATGAAAATTACAGCCTCGTTATTTGGCTCTGGAAACTGAAGAAAAGGCTTCTTTATAATATAAGACATATTAATATGTTGCGCAGCGTTTTCACCATCCATTATCTAATCAAAGAGAGACTCATGAAGCCTTTTCTCATTTTAAGCATTAGTGTGGCTGCTTTTTGTTGTGCTTAGCTTGTTGAGATTCTGTGATCTAAAATGTAAATTCGTTAAGCACTTTGCTCTTATCCTGATACACACAAACTGCGCCCACCTAGTGCTGCCCTGACCCATTTTGCTGCATGCAGGACATTTGCATGAAAGGAATGAAACTCGATGCCAAAATAAACATCAATTAAAGCTGTCAAACACCACCAAAAACAGCTGCAGCTTTGAACAGCTCGACCAGCAGGCTTCAAAAGCGAGCCGTCTTTAAAGGACTGCCTCACATGTACCAAAGGCCAGGCTGGAATTAGCACGGCCTAGGTTAAAACAGAAATTACCTCCACTAATGAACCGAGGCAAGATGATTTCACTAAGTCCTCCATTTAAGTACGAGATTTCCCCCCTGTCGTTTACCATTAATCTTAAAAAAGTATGTATATAAAAGAACAGAAATTAATGACACAAAACAGATTTTGACAGCAAATTCTAGATGAATAGTTGTTATTCATTCAAAGTGAGGGAGAGCTCAGAAGAGCACACAGCTACCTCCACACCAAGGCCAAACATTTTATTTTCCACCAGATCCAGATTACTGTGTGGATCTGCTTTAATTTGCACCTACCTATAAATCTCAATACTATAAACGTGTGATTTTTTTTTTTTCTTCCCATAAATGATCTCCTGTGAAATTGATGAGTACGTTGAAAGAAAGAAGCTGGATCGTCACCAAAATGTAATTGGTTCTTCCCTGGCCCCGGCTCATCCCTCCACCAAGTTTTGCAAATTGTTTCAGTACATTTGCGCTGTCCTGCTGTCAAATAACAACACAAAGAAAGCAACAAGCAGACGTGTGTGAAAACATAACCTCATTGGCAGTGGTAATAAGGCTCTTTTTCACGCAGACACAGCAGAGTTTTGTTGTTGTTAAAACACCTCAGCTGGGGCATATCTGAAGGTGGTATAAACTGAGCGGAGAGGTCAAAGTCAAGCAAACAGGTATTTGTTCCCTCCTGGTGATTTTGCTGCAAGCGCAAGACGAGATGCAGTGATTTGTCAATACAGGTTTTTGTCTGATTTTAATCCATTATGGCTGCTCTCCTCTTGTCCATTTGCTCATACAGAGCTCCCATTGAGTAACTGCCATGGCTCATTACTACCTCAATACCAAACAATTTTTGCCTGCAGTAGGTTTAGCCTGAGATCTTGCCTCTTTTCCACAAAAGCTCACACTGTGTAGCAAGGACTGCTCTTGTGAGAAATAAAAAGCTTCAGTTTTAAACTATATCAAGGGTGAGATCAGAGGCACAAAAAAGCAAGGAAGGCGACAGGAAGTCAGTCATTTTGAATGACTCCAGCCTATATAATTCAACAAATATAAACCGTGTACGTGTAAATCAAGCAATGAACGAGGTCATTAGGATACATCCTCATCCATAATATCCACACAGCATGGCTGAAAAGAGAAATATAAACAGAAGATAAACCTAAAAAAACTGTCTTTATATATAATGTCTTTATAATTTATAAATAATGTCCCTCTACTGTATATAATTTTCTTCATCAGTGTCTCTTTGCAATTAAACCTCACCATCAAACGTTTACACCATCTCAAACCACATGTGTTTCTGAGCACATTCATATTCCTAACGACCAAAATAAACGTGGGATTCTCGATTGTATTTCATATCGAAAGCAAAGTAAAAGAGGCCCCTAGACGTTTCTTCAAACGCTGAAAAGGTAAACACATTTTTGCCTTGCTACACACAGAATAAAGCACCAGCCAAATTACCAAATTAACACTGATCCAGCGGAACGTCGGAAGAGAAGAAATAAAGGCTTTGCTCCGCTTTGATCTGACGTCTTTGGGAGGAATCTTCTCGGCAAAATATTAATCTACTCTCTACGTTGCAGATTGCCCCCGCCCCCCTTCAAAATGTGACTGTTCTCAGATGGTCAAGGTAATTTTGACCCACTTAGGCTGCTTTGATCCGAAACCCCTTTTCACAGATCCTCCACACAAGAGTTCAAACTGATTTTGTCATTGCCGACCACAGCCTCTCTGCTAAGATTCAGAGTCGAAGCTAAAGCTCTTCCAAGCTGCCAGAGTTGCTGACAGCCAGCAGAGTTGAAAGCACTTTCTAATGCTGACGATCAGTGCGAGTGACTTGCTGCTAATGGGTTGCACTCCCACTCTTTTTACGGGAGGGGGGATCAGTCTCATACTTTAGGACAGGAACAGTTCTTTATTTCCTTTCAGGAAAATTATGAAGTTTGCAAATTATCTTGTTTGCTCCTGTATTCCGCCGGCCTTTGCTGAGACAGAATGACAGCCTACGTTATGCGCCTCTCCTTTAAAGTCTCTCTTACTGTGATTCAGGGTGCTCTGTTCTGAGGCGGTGAATCAGCTACCCCACAGTAGCTGTGAGGCGGCAGCGGCAAAGCACTGTCACAGCAGCATCACAAAGGAACAGAAATGTGATTAAAGAATCAGATAACGAGACAGAAACACAAGAGAGCGTTGAGAGACGTGTTTCACGGACACTTCAGAAGTGATCTCAAAGCCTCTTTACTTGGAGACCTATTCCCTGACAGCGCTGCTCTCTTCTCCAACTTTTCTCCAGGAATGTCTGCGCAGCACTCTGAGTTTACTTTACTAGGAAAACCAGCTTTTGCTCCAGAGGAACGAAAGCTTTACACTTGCTGTTTCATCCCTCGCTGTTGATGGATTGGTCACTTTTTCCCACTTAGCCGCTATCGTTGAAGTGCCTGTTTCAGCTTGTGGAGCCGTTGTAGAATCAAGTCTGGCTGTAAAATGCTACTTTGGCAGAAAAATAATAAAAAAAATCTTCACATGCAAGCTCAGTGGAAGACTGTACAACTGATCTAAAATATTCAATGATTACACAGATTTTGCATCATTGTCTCAGTATACATACCCATCCAAAAATATTGTCCAGTCCTCAAAATGATTTTGAGGCCTGGTTTGCTGAGCTTGTTACAGGGTACCAATACTTCACCATCAAACTTCAGTCAGGCAACATGAGGAAAACACACTGCAAGATCAGGCCTGTAGGTGTTCAGTAGCAGGCGGGAAGGGTCGGGAGAAACACTAGATAGACTAGATATAACCCTAGTATACACTTGGAACATACATTGATGTTGTTATGGGTAGTCACACAGTCATCCTGGCTCTGGAGCCAAGCGGAGTCGTGCTTCCACTTCACAACTGATACTATATATATTATACTGGCACTGAAGAATGTAGAGGAATAAATAAACACAACACTCTGACAGGAGACGGGAGAGTGAGAGACAGATATAAGCCATTGCTAACTACTCAGCTAAAGAAAAAAGCAAATATGAAGAACATGTAAACAGTAGAGACGCCAGCAACAGGAAATGAGACGTCAGAAATTAAAGGCTTTAACAGGTTCACTTCTAATTAAGAGAAGTTGTGACTTTAATAGGATAAATGTTCACAAATCAAAACTAATCATCCAACTAAAATACTGTTATGACCAATTATACCTATCTTTTGGGGTCATGAAGGGGATGGAGCCAATCCCAGCTGACACTGGGTAATTACAGGATACATCCTGGGCAGCTTGGGCCAACATATAGAAACGTACAGAGACAAACAAACATCCATGTTTAGGCTCAAGGGCAGTTTTACAGTCACCAATTAACCTAAACTCTGGGAGGAAGCCAGAGTACCCAGAGGGAACCCAGGCAGGCACAGGGAAAACATGCAAACTCCACAGAAAAAAAAGGCCCGTGGTTTGAATCCAGGGGTTCTTGCTGTGAGGTGACAGTACTAACCACTGCACCACGTATTCAGCTGGACGGGATAGTGGAAAATTGGATATATATATATATATATGGATCCTGAAAATGTAACATAAAGCGCCAAATCATTTTGAAAGAGCAATGAGAAAAGTCCAGCACTCTGCCGAATAGTCATGTAACTTCAGCACTCATCTCTAGCACTCAGTCAGCCACTCACACAGCCAGTCAGTCAGTTACTTTATAGGGCTGGCTGCACTTTTGTTGTCCAGCCAAATAGACAGGTAGCCTTTTCCAACAGTCACAACAGGCTGAGAAGTTTTTCATGTTGGCTGACCCACACAGATGTCCAAGAGACTGAAGGCTCACTTCTAATTAAGAATATCAGTAACAACACATATGTGAAAGTGTATCCTGGCTGACTCATTCTGTTCCTCTCCAGACCTGTTTGAAATGATTTTAAAAAAAAATACTACTTTGTTTAACAGGGTTTTCCCTCCACCGCTGCTTGTGCTAGTGAAACAGCAGTGTGTATCAATATGATGAGCAGAGAAAATGTAAGAGACTCAGCCACATGTTTGAGCCTCAGACAGACCAACAATGATAACTGTAGTTAATTGGTTATGGTGTTTATTAGCTTGTAACTGGCAGTGGCTGACAGAGTGTTAGTGGCTCCCTGCGCTGACAACGTTTTAGTTTTTTTCAAGTTGACGGGATTGGTTCCTATCTATGTTTGTCTGTCTGAATCTGTCATTGGTTCACTGTTTATTTCGCTTGTGTTATATTGTATAAAAACATCATATTTCTGTGTTAACAAGGTTCAAAACTTAACATATGACAGTAACATGATCACAGATCATTGACTGTAAAATCTGGGATTTTGATGCACACTGGTGGAGCACTAATAAAACATTTTTAGAATATATATTCAATATATATATATATATATATATATTGACTGGCATTTATTTATGACTCATTTGATTACATGGAAACATTTTTAGAAGAGGTGCTATATATTTTCGTTCAGTTTTACTTCTACTATTATAAGCAGGTTAGATGTAAAATGATTTTCGCAACATAATAACAGGCAAAGAAGCGTAAGTGTAAGATTTTTCCCCAGTCTATAAATACACTCCAGTAAAGATCGAGAGGTTTGGGGTGGTAGGACAGTGACAGAGCGGGATGTGCAGCCTATAATCTAAGGCAGAGTTGCTCATCTTGAAAGGTTTATAACAGATTGTCAGGTGTTTCCAAGCTGAATGTAGTGCAGTGGTAAAACTTCAACTTACAGGCAGATAGTTATGTAGTAATGACTGGAAATTTCACAGTTGCAAAAATTCTTTTACCAGTAAGTAGAACTACTGCACTCTTTTTATTGCAATATTTAAAATGTTCGTTTTTCAGTCTTTGCATCTGTTTGTAATCTAGAAAATATTTTTAAAAATGTAATATTATACAAAAGAATATTAGAAATTGTAGTAGTAGTATGGTGTATGGTATTCATGTCACTATTTCATTACTCCCTATTTATTACACATTGTATTTACTGTGTGCCTTTTATTTCAGTGTCCAGATGCTTGGGGTGAAACTTTTTGAGTCAAAAGAAACTGTGTACATACTGCTTTCTTCTTAGAACCCCACAATGTGTCACAGTTTAAAAGTATATAAAAGTAATGTAAATTATCACACGTTACATGTTTAATTTAATATATAAATTAGAATCATATGCAAAATAAAAACATGCTAAAGTGGTTTTCAAGGTTTTTATAATAACATACCAAAAAACGCTTTTTGAACAGCTGCATTATAAAACATTATTCACAAATGAGCATTTTGAAATTCTGAACAACGGGTGATTGGACAGTAAGAGGATGCTGTTCAGGGGTCTTCATATTTCAGCTGTAAATCTGGACGTTATCCTGCCTTAACAAGTGTCCATGGAGCCCGCACTCAGACAGGGAATGAAACTGCTCCAGTGGGTGTAGTAGGCTCTGCACACCAAGTAGAAGTAAAAACATAGATGAACAAAATTAAGTATATTCTCTGTTTCCTTTCTTAATCAGATGTGTGCAACTGGTGCGTGTAAACTAGGTGGAAAAATGATTAAATATAAGGACAGTAATGGCTCTGTAGGCCATTTTGATAATTGACAACACTAGTTGTGACTGCGCTGTGTTCAGGTTTGTCAGTTTCTCACCAGGAAAAACTGTGTTTTTGTATTTTTTTTGTATACAGTCTTTTCTTTCTTTTTGGTAGACTAAACAACATAATTTGCTTCAAAGGATTTGGTTAATGAGGTTGTTTATCATAATCTAAATAAATCACACAAAGTTATACTGCAGATTTATTTGGTCTCACTCTTCTACACAGTGAAAAACAAGAACCCTGTACGACAACAGCTTGAGATTCCCCACAGCACTCCCTTGAGTGGGACTTCCACTTTTTTCCTGGGAGTGGAATGTGTCCCAGCTCTCCATGTGGGGAAAGAACGAAAGCTTTTAACTTCCACTCAAAAATGCAAGAAATCTGCTAAGAATTTATGGTTCTCCTCTGGGTCACATTTGCACATTTGTGGCTAATGAAAAACCATTTGCTATGTGTTTCACTGTGCTCTGGAATGAAGCCCTAATGGTAATTAATTGATTCCTAGCTCTCTGTGGCAATTACTACAGTTCTTGGGAGAAATGAAAGAGGCTGCCAACATGTTCTGCATTAATAGCATAGCATAACCTTCTTCATTTGGACACAAAGCAGAATGTATAGTGTTATACCACAGAGAGTGCTAATTAGCGCACACACACACACACTAGTGCTAATATATATATATATATATATATATACATGGCTTTCATATTCCCATTTGCTAATGATAGTGAAACAATACAAAAAGGCCAAGTTCCTTTATTCTACTGCTCAGTGTTGAAACTCCAAACACAGGCTATTGGACTGTAAATAAGTGTCCATTAAACATTACTCTTTCATTCAAAAAGAAAAAAAGAACTTTAAAAGCTGTTTTATGCTAATGTCAAGCTTAATTGGCATTAGAAAAATTGCTCTGGCATACTGAGGGGCTCCAAGATTAGCCAGGAGAGAAAGAACAAGATAAAGCCTTCAAAAGGCCTATTTCAGAGGAATTATAGTGGCCTTTGAACATCATCCAAGTTTTAAATACATTAAAAGCCTGTTGGCATACATGTAAATTAAGCGGTACCAAAGTGTTCCAAAGAATTCATGGTGAATCAGACCAAGGGTGCGAGGATAAAATGCAGGGGAAACGTGTCCCAGAGGGAGACGGGGAGGAATCCTGCCATCTCCCTCAAGCCTCTTCGCCCGTCCTTTCTTCTCCATGTCCATTCTGCCGCGGGCCAAGTGGCTTAACTTAGATGAAAAGAACAACAGCTAGGAGCTCCCTTGGCAGCAGGGCCCTCATGCTGTCCAAAGTGCCAGTGATGGAGCATTGTGTATAGCACATACAAAAGCCTGTTTAGCAGCACTAAGCAGAGAGCGCCAGGGATTCCTCTTATTCCTCTGGCTGGCCGAACACTGGCACAGCTTGGTCAGGATAGGCTCGGGTACAGGAATGCCTATTCCTCACTGTCCTGTAAATCATGTATGGTGAATGGATTGAAGAGTGGGTTCTGTGTTCTCTTAAGGCCTCTCCAGAGGCTCCTCACCATGTGTGCAGATGTACCCTCCTCAGTACCAAGGCAAGTCCAGAGGGATCCATGTTTCTGTGACATATGGAGCAGATCATACCATACACAAAGATAACAGGAACTTTCCAACTACAAAAACATCATCTTTGTTTTCTGGTTCAAGATCATAATGATGAACAAGTACTTTTATTTTGTCTTTCAGTCCAGGCGTGATCATATTACAGACACTGAGCATTTGGATGAGGAGCGCTTGTAAATGAAGATGCAAATATAACCTATGGGCACATTTGTTTTCCAGATGTCTAGGTATAGGGTCTGTCTTGTTGGAAGATGCAGTGAGTTTTAACTTTACACTGATGTCAATTCAATTTACTTTTCTGCCCCAAGCCTCTTATGACACCACAGACTCACAGACAGCTTCACTGAGGATATCATGCTTTTCTTTTGGTATCTTTTTACGTTCCTATAATTTTTATACAAGTTCTTCAGTGCTCAAATGAAATGGAGAAAGACTTCCAGAAACACTGCTGAACGGTTTTAGTTTCTACAACTCTAAGTTGTAGTCTGGACATAGCATTTTATCATGCCACAACTGCAGTTGTTTCTCATTTGTACAATTTTCTGCAACTAAGCAGCAGAAAGAGTTTGCTTCTTCTCAGCAGCGCCCTGTGCATGTCTGGTGTACTCAAGTGGTCATGTGATGGATGTCGTGGATCCTTCTCTTCAAATGATCAAATTTTTCTACATGAACCAGAAAGGGGGGGCACAACAGTACAAACTACAAACTTTGTAAGAATGAAGTAAACTTTTTTTGCAGTGTATTTATTTTGCTGTTTGGATAAATCTAACAGCTTTATCATCAAATAATAATGTTACACTTTCAAGCAAGTAAATGGATTTATTTTAGAATATATAGAAAAGGGTTTCATGAAAGAAAGTGTTACAGTAACAGAATAAGGAGGTTAAATTCACCCTTCAATCCCCAAAATATAGCTACTCACCTTTGGTACAGTAACTAGAGATCAAATAAAAACATCCAACAAATGTCAGATGTGAAGATCTGATCTTGAGCTGAAAAATGAAGTTGTGCAGTCTTTTTGTAAGACATGTTATTTTTACTGAATAGAACAATGAAAGAGAGACTAAGTGTCCATACTTAAGTTCTGACCGTATTTGATCAACATGGTCAAGTCATCATGTCTCCAAGAGGATTTACATCTCAAAACGAACAGTGACATGAAAGCTCTGAATCTTCAAGAGGCTGAAGCACTTCATTTAAAGTTAAGAAGATTTAGATCAAAAGGTTAGAGAGGGGGGAAAAAATACACTCAAAGGACGACCCTCTGAAAAAAAAAAATTGTGGCCTTCACAGTGCTAAGCTGTACAAGTTCACAGCCATGGCAGGACACAGTCTGTTCCTTCACAGCTTCAGAGAGATGAAAGGGAAGATTGTCCGCTCACTTTGATTCAGACTTGGCCAAACCAAGTCTAAAGAATGCCTGGCAAAGTTTGTTTTCTCAAACCTCAAAGTTCTTCACTACCCCCACCATCCCTCACTCCTCCTTCCTCCTCTTCCTCCCATTAAGAGCAAGTGAGCAGAGATAATTTGCACAATGTTAATTGTTAATTATTTTTGGCTTGCTGTGATTCTTAGCTTTGCACTGGGATTGAATTGTGTTCAGGAGCTGTTTGAGGCTTCGTAGCCTATTTTGTTGGATGGTCAACGACAACAATGTCTTCTGAAAACCGTAAACAGTTGTCCCTTGGAACAGACAGTCTGTGTAACCAATGGGATGGAGAAAGAGAAATGAGAACAGCAGAGGCTTTTTCTTCTTACTGCAGGGTTGAACAATGTGTGATGCCTGAGGATGACCTGGGCATTCGAGAGCCCCTCATTAGAAAGATGATACAATTACACCAAGACACACAGTCTCACTTCGAAATGATGCCAAAGGTGGATTGAAAAAGAGCGCCTCAGTCTGTCCCTCAGTCAGTGGACACAGCATATGTTAAACACCTGATAAAATAAATGATAATATGCTGCGATTATTGCATTCCTTACAATAAACCCTGCATCTGAGACCGTGTGATCAGCAGGAGCTACAATGGTATGATTCATAATGGGAGTAAAGAACCCCATTTACATGTGATATTAACTTGTGATCTGTATTTTAACTTCTTATCTGACTAAAAATAAAAAAAAACACATGGTAATACAGGTGTAAATACAAATAGCATATAAAGTTAGCTTAGCAAGCAAAGGCTGGAAGCGGGGGAAACAGCTACTTATGCTCCCGCTAAAGTAGAGAAACACAAAAATACAATGACATATGAAGATATCTGGAGACAGACTGTGTGTTAAGAAAACATTAGTCGTTTAAGTGGATGTCTTTACATTCAAGTGACAAAGAGCCAAATGGCAACTGTAGTTATTATGACTCTTAGCCAACAGAAGTGGTTATTATTGGAATTGTGATGATAAAGGTAATATAACCTGAAACATGATCTTTCCCAGTCTTAACCACGTCACATTTGTGCTGAAAACTTGAACCAATCTTTACTTGTGTAAAATCTAAATATTTCTGAAAGATTGACTTGCCTTATTCAGTCTTTTATCTGGTTGCTTCCCTCCTGTCTGTGCTCACATATAACGTATTTTAATACATCCAAATACACATGTAAAAATATAAAAATATTCTCATTTACATGTTTTTCTGTGCCTGTTATCAGACAATGAAACAAATACAAAAAGCAACTGAAAGGCAGCCTATGAAGACTAGATCTTAACCAGAAGTCACTTCCAAGTCATTTCCACTTAGCTGAGTGCAACTGAGAATAAACATCTGATTACACCTGCTCCACGAATGTGTCCATGAATGTGTGCATTTTCAGGTGTGTTCGCATGGAAGCAAATCATTTCTGATCAAGAGCTAAAATGGTTGTGTGGACGGTTTAAAAACGAAAACAACAGTGTGGATGTAGCTTCAGCTCATCGATAGTGTAACTTCATCACTCACTCACTCACTCACTCACTTATGGACACTCGGGTATGTCGGGCTGGACTGTAGCTGGTTCATCCAAAAATAACCTGGATTATTTCAAAAGGTAAAACAATTATTACCAGGCAGAAACAGGCAGTTAGATGGGTGTAACTTGCCCAATCTGCAGCAGCGATTGCAGTAGGAATCAGGAATAATATTACCAGCACAACAAACAAAGTCCAGCAGACTGACAAGCACCGAGTCTGGTATGGATCTGAGTCTGGATTTTGGAAAGCCCCACTGCCCCTAAGCAATGTCTATGGCTTTCTTCGGCATACGGGCCACACCTTGGCATTCACAGGAAGTGTAACAATAGGTGGTATCAGCAGCTTGTTGCAGTTTGTAGCACTGGAGGATCTCTGCAGCCGTGCATGCAGCTCTGGTAAGTTACCACCCGCACTGCTTAAAGCAAGCTAAACTTTGTTCAAGTTTGTAAAACTACTGGGTTGTAACTTTTACATTTATGTGGCTGGATGTCAGTTTGGTACCTTATAAAAGTCGGCTCAGAGGTGTTTTGTGATGTTAAATGTAATATCAGTCATGCACCAACAATCCTTGATGCACATGTCCACTCTGGAGAGGAATTCTGAGAAGCCAAGATGTGTTTGATTGAACACATGTTGTGGAAAGTTTCAGTCTGTTCAGTCTGGTTTGATGATGGCTCTGGAGAGAATCACACATTTCTGAAATTCCAAAGCTTTAGATCAGCCTGACAAGAGTAATTGTTTGAAATAAATCTCTCAAATAACTTTCCATGAGAAAGCCGAAAACCAAAAGCATTTGATTTCAAGTTCTCCCTCTGATGTGCAGCTCAAAGTGATTCAATGTGAGAGACTTTCTGAATTAACTTCAGAGAAATCTGCAAGTAAACAATAATAGGAAACAATATTTAATCACATGCATTTGCTTGTATTCATGCCTGCACATCAGAGAAGCTGCTCCCTCTGTAGTGGTGGATGATGCGGACTTCAAATGCGGATCACTTTAATTGACACAGCGCTTCATCTTCAAACTTCTGTTGACAATCCGCAATTCATGAGCATGATAATTACATAAATAACACATATGAAAGACCCATGTGAGTCCACAGAGGGTCTGAAACAGCATTATCAGAGCATACACAGCCCTCTGTGATCAGTCTCTCCCAACTCGGCCTGTTTGATGGAGATGCAAGAGTAAGATTACAGCACAGAACGGTTTTATGCAGCCTCCAGCTTTCAAATGCACAATTATATATATTTTCACTGCACTAATTAACTGGGCAATCACTTTCACCATGTCAGCTTTGTAGCTGGGCCATATTACCACTCTGTCACACCCAAGAGACTTCAGCACCACCATCAAATCACTGAGAGGACCCCAGCGTTGCCTATTCTGTGCTTTTTTTTTTTTTTTTTTTTTTTATTGTTCAAAATAAAACAGAACCTCCAAAAAATGAGAGGTACCATCACTGGGGAGTTTAAACTATGTGAACTGCAGATTGTTTTGCCCCTGGTGCGTGTGTGAACACTTATCGCCCTGTTTTTTTTTTTTTGCCCAAAAATGATGTGTTGAAAACGTGGGAGTAGTTTTTTTTTTTTTTAAGGCATGTAAGAACTGGGTGTGTCCAGTGGTATTATAACAGCAGAAACTCCACTCTGTTGCTCTAATATTTCCGTGCGCAGATGTAGGGGAACCAAAAAAGGCAGATCAACATGCTGGCTGGACAGACGAGCTTTAGATCAGCAGCCAGCTTATACACTTTACTCACACAATTCCCTGAAATATAGGTTCACCACCAATCATCTTCCTGACGTGTTAAGCTAAACTTTCAAAGTAGTAAATTACATCATGATAATTAGTTAGCCTATCAAAGTGAATTCTACACTTAGAGTATCCTTTACCCACTTATTTGTCTATGTCCGTGTGAAAAACACACAGACCTGACCCGATTCCCAAAGTCAGAGCGAATGCCTGTGACTGTCTGACTGACTGATCATAATTCCACCATTTGTCAGCTGGATGCATGACTGAGTTGAAGTTTCCCTATTGGCCATTGCTTTTTTTATATAAAATGATGTGGTGCAAAACGTTTTTAATATGAGTTGCCAAGTGTTGCCAACAAGATTTTCTTTCGAGACTTTTTCTTCAAAACCTAGTATATGGCTTAACTGTGTATGGATGCCAACCTGTGCTGACATTAAATTATGGCTGCACTCGTTGTTGCAGGTCGTCTGGTTTCCCGGCCGCTCAGGAGCTGCAGGTTAGCGGGGTGACACCTCCAGGTCACTGAGCCTCGCCCCCTAGAATGACTAAACATCCGGCACACCGAGCAAGAGAGCAAGAGAGTGCGTGGAAGAGAGAGAAGTTATGTGTATCTGCACAAGAAACTAGATCTGAATAGGATGTAAACAACAGAAAACAACTAGAAAAGAGACAATACACTTACTGCAGCAAGGGAAATAAAGGCAGTGTTTCTGCCCAATGACATGTTAGAGGGCTTTAAATATTTAAACAATTACAGGAAGTGTTGTAACTTTAACACAACAGTAAACAGGAGCAACTGAAAATGAGGCTTTGTACTAGAATCAACAGACTCTAATACAAGCTGGCCACAAATAAATAATAATAATGAATAAAAAATAAATAATTGCCCCCTGCAGTTGAGCTAAATAAGGGCCCAGATCACTTATTTGTTTATACTAGTTGAAAACTGTTGTGGGTCCCAGATGCAGACTGTTAGCTGTGTGTGAGACATGAGATGACAAATGAGAAACTTTGTAGCAGAGTACATTTTATAAGTAGCTGAAATCACAGCACAGTCTTTGTCTTTAATTGATGGTGAATTTGTCAGATGATGCCATGGTTTTAATATCATGATTTTATCAGCAGCTTGGAAATGGCCTGGAAGTGACTGCCTGACAACAGAAACAGAACAAAACACATAAACGAGAAAAGGGAATAAATCTCTTCACGTACTTGACCGATAAAAGAAAAAGATCTGGGTTGATTCAACTTCTCTTAACCTCTTATGAAGAAAAGCATGTGTCATTTATATTTAAGAAAATCAACAATACACCTTCTAGCCAATAATAAACAGTTGCTTTCCTCACCTCAGGAGAAATTAAAAACGGTGAAAGAAACAACATCCATGGATGAGCCTGCAAGATTCAGCCCATCACCACAATACCTCTGTCGATGGGCTCTTGGCTTCTGTTTTGACAGGACTGACGTGTCTGTCCAGAGTCAGTGTTGTCAGTTCTAGCCCAGCAGGTTTATAGTGTTTGTTCCAGTGTTTGTCAGGGTCGTGGACTCTTCCTCTCTCTGCTCTACCTTCCTGTTCTGCTCCGATGGCCCTTCAGGTATTTATGATGTGACGTACATTACCTGCATCAGCAATGAAGATGACTTCTTGTCAGGTGCACAGGTCACGGTTTATTCTGTACAGAGAAGTTTACATTATTTCACTAATAAAAATGTAACTTTCCATAACAAATTTAATCACTAGACAATCGGATTTTTCTGAGGGGAGTAGAAAAGGACGGTGCCCCACATATTTGGAAAATGCTTCAGCGAAATTTGATTTAATTAATACTGTTGCATTGATTGTCACTGTCACTGTTCATTTTTTTTGTTTCTTATTATTTTATTTTGTGGTCAATTCCTGCACTTTAGTCTTTTAACATTGTTACTTTAACTTGTTAAGTCAATAAAACCGTGTTTTCTTCTTTTAATGTTATTTTATTTTAATACCGTGGCACCATTGAAAATGAGGCTTCTCCCTCAATGTATCTTCCGAAGTTTTAGATAAACAAATGAATGAGATAATTAATACATGAATGAATTAACTGAAACTGATGGCAGCTGTTTATTTACAGTGCCTTCAGTCACTCACAAAGCTGTGGTTAAGAAATCGGTTTTTGGCATTTTAACACATCACAGTGCAACATTTTTGACCTCTACTGCAGTCGGTAACTGTATAGAAATATACAACTTTGTGCGAAGACTTTCAATTATAATATCATTTTATTTAAAGAGAAATACTTTCTATTCTTGCTGACGACTTTTCAAAATTATTTCATCAAATAAAAGCCCATTAAAATACTGTTGACATGGTTGATTGTCTTCAGTCTGTCACTGACGTTTGAAAATTGAATGATGGGGAAGGCTCCATTTATCATTTTCCCATGAGCGGAAAGAGACCATCCCAAGAGAAATCACTGTCTGTTTTTCACCCAAATGAAGGTCAAAACACTGTAACACGATGCTGAGCGTTTCTATTGTTCTATTATGAACTACAAATTTAATGGAGGTCTTTTCATCTTCTTTTGAGTTGCCTTGACTTAAGTCTGTTGGAATCGCATGAATGTTTCATCCCCTCACCACACAGCTCCCTCTCCACATGTTTGATTACCCACTCAAGTATTGCCCTCATACTGTATGTTTATAGGGTACAGAAGATCCTGTCCCATGTAGCTCTTCATATGACAAATGCTGGATTCTGAGGCACCTTGTGCCAAACCGGGTTTGATTTTACAGGAAATTACAGGAATTAATTTCACAGCACAAAGAGGAGGTGAGCGCTGTTGGCAGATGGTAGAAGGAGCCAAAATCCGCTGGGAAAGTGACTGGTGGGTGGTTGTCTTCTTCATCCTAGTGAAAACATACACTATGCAAGTGGGGTAATGTCACTGGGGGGCAAGCTGCAGCACACTGTGACAGGAAACAGTAGGGTTAAGGGGAAATATGGTGTCATTTGAGGAATGCACGTCACTGTTTTGAGATAGGGTCTAATAATTAACCATGGTTTTATATACAAGATGTATAATTTCTATTCACGAAATTATGTTGGTTGGTGTCACAGCTTCCATGAAAATTAATATGCAAATTTCAGTAATATATATTCAAAAGAATATAGCTGAAGCTAACGTAGCTGCACACACTGCAGTTATGCAAACATGATACTGCATGTAATGACGATTTCCAGTATGATCAAGCATCAAATATGATTCTTAGCTTTAATCTTTTAGTGAAACTTTTCCATCTCCACTGTAGTTTTAATTTCTCAACAACAAAATACAGATCCTTGTCCTTTAATGAGATCACCTTGTGATGAAACCTCCTTGTGTGTGTCTTCTTCTTCTGTTGATGGCCATTTTAAATAAAAAAAAACTAAAAATGTATTAATTTGGATCTGACAATAGTTTTAAAGCAATCACAAAGACACCTTGATGGAGAGATATATGACAAACTGACTTATATAAGACGGCCCATGTTGGATAGTGCAGTGTTGTATAATCAATAAAACATTTATTTGCTTATCCCATTGGGAAACATTCATGGCACATGGCTTTTTATTCCTGGTACATTTATTTGCTGTGACTACTCCCATATTGAGCACATCTGTGGACCGAAATGCTGCTAAGGCCAAACATGATGAAGAGTAATTAGCGTTTGCATTCAAATTATTGTTTGAAGCCAGCAAAAGAAGGAATGCAGTTCATTTTATAACTACGAATTAATGAATGAACCGAGTTGTGTTTTTTCTCCAAACACAATTTGTCTTCCTCTCTACAGTTGTTGGAACATTTCCCTCTTTGGCAAAAGGTTTTACATTGTAATGACTGTGTGTTTTGTAGCCGCACAGGTCGCTGACAGGTTTGCAAATGTTCTTCCTCTGTAGAGAGAGCTTTGGTTCCCAAGCATCTCAGCCCGTGGGTATAAATGATATACCAGCAAGCACTTTACCACATGCAATGTTGAGCAGTGTACACTGTTAATGGGCTTGCCTCTTTTGCATGGGTAAAGTGAATTAAGCCATGGCAGGTGCCTGAGAGCGCAAAGAGTCACTGCACAAAGAGCGCTGCTGTCCAGGCTTTGTAGACAGGATATCCACAGATGTGGAGCCAGACCAGATGGCATGTACATCTGAGACAGAGAGAGAAGCTGGAGACAGAGGGATAAAGACACACAGAGTTAGAGGGGGACAAGGACAAGGGCCAGACACAGGCCTGCATTAAGCTATGCAAGCGTGGCCATGTGCGCCTGACATTTAGCCGGCCCCCAACTCTCCATTGACTCACTCTGCGCAGCTCAAAACATGCCTGCAGGCCACAGAGGACAATGACTGCCTTCTCCTTTAACCAGCATCAAACGGAGAGATGAAAACGGCCACACGATAGAGCACCCGTCAGAAGTGTAAAAACGCAAATGTAATATATGAATATAGCTCTGTGGTGCGCCTCACCCTGAAGACCAGCCTTTAAACAAATTGGCCTTGTTCACCCCGTGCCCCCGGTCTCTCCAACACTTCATATCTAGGGTATAATTTGTCTTGAGAGAATGTAAGATATGTGAAGGGAAGTAATGCATGAAATCTGAAAAAATCCTCTCTTTGTACTCTTAGTGTCTTTTTACATCTGAGTCCATGTGGTTGCATAACAGAGGGACAAAGAGAATATGAGATGAAAGCATTAGAGCGATTTAAATAACTTTGTCTGCTTGCGAAACAGAGAGAGAGAGAGAGAGATACAGACAGGGAGGGAGAGAGAGCAACAGGAATGAGTGTCACCCAATTAAAGGTTCAGCACAGCCTGTGGGAGACCAGGGAGAAACTATTACCCGGCTGTAGTTACAAAGCCAGGCACAGAGGGCTCTAATCTCTAAAAGTGATTAGATGCCCTGTCATGCCCTGCTAAGGCTAATAGTGTCAACTATTATTAGTGTGTTTTAAAGGTCAGAGATTGGAATCACAATTTGGATTTCATGTCAGAAATGGATCCCTTCTATAAATACTGCTAAGCAACACAATGTATGTGCTCAGACATGGACAGACTTAAAATTTGTATCAGTAGTTTTGTTCATTTCTTGTACTAAAGCCAGACTTTGGCAAAGACAAATACACATATAGCCTAATGTATCCTCATTGTATGCTAAGATATGCTAATCACCTCCAGCTACCGTCCACGTATTCATTTAAGCTCAGACTCAGCTCTATGTTAACACGTGACTCAAGTTTTGTTTTGTTGTAGTATTTTGTTAACAGGATGTCGCTAGCATCTTAGCATGCTATGTACCACAGGGATGTCGTATTTTTCTAGGCCATCCTATGATGCTAGCATCACTTTGGTTCTCTCAACAAAGAGCTAACGGGATTTTTACATGGTCTTCTGCATTAGTGCAGAATACAAGCTTTGTGACAAACAGGTTTGTTGGTTAATGGTTAAATGTTTTGTTCAGCGGGATTATCGTCACAAATGAACTGCACTTTTATGATTTTGAACCCCAAATTCAATTGCGAGAAATAAAAAGCTAATGTTATTATTTCTACACCATTGTCACATTGTCACGTGACAATGCTAAACTTCCTATTTATTATTTGATTTAGCGTTTAGCTCTTCTACAAAATCCTTTCCTCCTACAAAGGAAAGTTACAAGGCAAAATCGCTCCTGGCTGCTTCACCAAACCGAAAGCGCACTAAACCTAATCTACTACAGGTAAAACTCTGACTATGGATAACCCCAAATCAAATAATCCAATCTATCAGATTAAGTTCCCTCTGTATTTTTCATTTCTTTACTATTGTATTTTCTTGTGTTTGATGAGCGTTTCCGTCGTAACTGTGGTTGCAGACCTTGATTCTTGGGGTCAGCTTTGGTTTTATAGAGTAGCTTTAAATTTTGTTTAAATTCTAGATGACTAAATATTTTTACATGTGTGGCTGTAATTTTGGTTTGGGTTGAGTCCAGTAGCCTCAGCACACTAATGAACAGGCTGAGGGCTGTTGACTGAGGAGAGATAGGTGACCACAGCTGGCATCTGTAGATCGGTGGATGTGATTGCAAGAAACACAGGCAGCAACACAATCTAAGTGACAGTGTTGGGTAAATACAGAAACAGTGAGGATGGTACCAAAGTGACAGCAGCAGACATCTTAGACAGACATCAGAGAGGCTGAGAGTAGAACAAGGCCAGTCACCCACGGTGCGTTTAACAGCACTGTTAACGTGACTGGACCATCTTTTTCTCTCTCTCTGGACTTTAAACAGAAATCTATTGAAAGGAAGATCCATTAAATATGGAACTTCAGTCCAATTTGTCTTCAAAAGGGGTAAAAGAGCTCATTATGTGGGCTCTGCTCTTTCTTGACTATTAGAAAGAGACGTTAGTCATGCCTGCTTATCTCACAACCTTATGAGCACAGGATTAAAAGATCAAAGGCTGACTTAGGTTTAATATTATAGAAAATGTAAGCTCCTTTTTCAGATGCGCTTTGGACCGTGCCTTTTATCCGCTCTCAATGCTTAGATCAAAATGCTGAAAATTCATATTCATTTCATCCACTGTCCAATGCGAAATTTATGTCCACACCTCTCATATCCAGGGTGAGGGTGGATGTAAGCGGGTACTGATCTATTTCAAAGTGGACCCTTTAAGACCTTCAAGTCAATTCCCTGTTGATTACTCGGGCTTCAAGACTGACAGAAATAAACACAGAGCTAAGTTTCAAGAGAACTTTGAAGTCTAAGCTCAGAGCAGAGACGTGCTGCTTGCCAGGGCTGGACAGCAACTTCAGACTTAATGAAAATATTCTGTAACCACTCAATTATACACTTGAAGGTTTAGGGGTTAGAGAGTGATGCAAACACAATGGTTCACAAAAGCCAAAGTTGGGGAACTTTCTGTTCCCAATAGCTGTGGACCCGTCTAACGAGGATGTGCATTTCTGGCACACACTTCAGAGAGCGAAACCAGCTTCGCTGTCTGATCGTCTCATGCTCATTATTCCCAGTGGAGAGTGCACTCCACAACAAAACAGGACTCTGACATGTAGCAGACTGCACTGCGAAAAGTGTCCCTTTATAAATGGTCGTTTTTCATTGTGGAGTCCTAAACTGACATTGTTCCTAACAAAAGAGTCATCAGTGGCACTTGATTCAAGAAGCTACATGTGAATAATATGTATATGTAATATACATACAGAGGACATTTTTGCTTTGTCTATGTCTGAGGTCAACCTTGTCTGGCTCCACAGACAGACTGGAAGGAGTCCTGCCCCTGAGACTAAATCTAAACTCATTTATAATCTTGGACTTTGGACTTGAAGCCGCATCTAAACAATGTGCCGCTAATGCTAATTTCTTTTAAGCGAGTCCATCCGGCCTGCCGTGCATGCCAGCATCCACATGCTGTTTTTGATGGTTAGTAAGGACTGGATTTGGTCTTAACTGTTTTTTGGCCTTAAAGGACCAGAGAGCAGAGTAGCAATGTAAGCAACTCAGCAGCAGGTTGTTTTTCAGTACAATTAAATCACTCAATCCAATGAATTGAGTTTTTTATTCAAGTTAATAGTAGGATATTTCATTAAAATTAATCACAACGTTACGCTACAAAACGCTTCTTTAAAAAAGTGGTTATTCTGTGCTATTATTCTGCAACTGAGTCCTTTAATTCTAACAGCAAATTTCCAAATGACCAAAGCATTAAAGTCAATTAGAGACTATCATTTTCTAATGGAGGTGCTAATCTTCATCCGTTACAGTTAAGTTGGTAATAATTTTCATTTTCAAAAACCTTTGTTGGCTTACCCTTAAGTCATACAGCAAATATTCAATACAAGCCAACCATAACTTTTACAGTCTGAGAGATCATCAGTTTATGATTTCAGTGCAATCCAAGCCCAGCTTTATGATTTATATTGTTTCTTGACACTTTTATTATCTACTCTTAGTCTTTTTCTACATTTTTCCAGTAATTGGTCCAAGTTAATGGAATGCCTATGGGCCCAGAGGTCACAAGTACATTTCAAATATTTTTGTGTTTACTGAATTTGTCATAAGTGGTTAAAGCTGCACTAGTGTCGTTCAGCTCATTGTTTTGGTTTTACAGTCTGTGACTTTTTTGTTTCTGTCTCCAACCAAAGAAGGTTGCTTTTTGCAGCTGTCAAGCGCCGACAGACCAAGTGAATCCTTCCTGTCCAACATCAAACAATCAAGTTAGCGATTGTAGCTAGTGAGCCTTTAATCCAGGTAAAAAAAAAAAAGTGAAGATTGGAATTAAATTAAATTAAAGGATGCTAGCAATGAAAATGAAAATAAATGAGAATAAATGCTGAAACAACAGCCCGATATGTCATGTTGATGATTTAGATAACTGAAAAATATGTGCTATTAAACCTTATTGAAGCGGCACTGAAAATAACAACTTAATGTTGTGTGATCACAACAAAAATTAATTTAAAAATGCTACATCGCCTGCCAACAACAGTTTTTTAACAAAGTAAATCAGTTTCAGGATGGATTTTTAATTTGTCAGACTTGGTTAATGGCCAACCACCCTAAGATTGATGCAGTTACATCCTGTCCTTGTAGCTCCCAACCTCAGTCATGGTGACATGGGAGAGCAGCGTTCTCTCTTCTTCTTTGGTCTTAGATAGATACACTTGAACCCATCAAGATAAGAAGCAGACCAAAACACGTTTGCAATTATCTTCAATCCCTCCAGTGCCTCACATCTGGTCTTCCCTTGGAGAGCAGACAGGCCAACAAAAGCCTGCAGACCAGACGTACGGAGAGAAGAAGGTTGCATTGAGTTATTATCATACCAAACATTCATTTATCCTCATCCATATACATTTATCAGAGCATATTCTTGGGGAGTGTTCCATAAAGAAATGCCCGCCCAGTCCCAGCAGAGGTTGTCTTATCTTGATCCTAAACTGAAAGTAACTGGACAGGAGCGGGTGCATGCAGTACAGCAGGTTCAGTGAGGCTGTCTGTCTGCGTGGAGGCCTGTTCTGCAGGTTGCAGTGTGAGTGAGTGGAGGAAGAGCAGAGAGACAGGCCTGGCTGGAGATCATTAGTGCTTGTTAGTGTCGCCGCTGCCTGGGGCCTGGTGAGGGGCCTCCGTTTGGGGAACCTCTCCTCTGATCCTACTGAGAGTGAACTAGCGTGTAAGGGGGAGCAGGGGCAGAGACAGAGGAAGGTTGGGTGGGAGGGCAAAGGGGGTCTTTGCCACTTACAGTACACCAAACCCGGGAGATGTCCCAGCAGATCTGCAGGTCTGACTTTCATCTGTCTTATCCCCGAGGCCATTAGACAGTTTAGCTGGGAAACGGCTGTTAAAATATACATCTGTCTTAGTGTCAGCACATAGCAGCCCTCCTCTGTCTGCTCGCTGCCGCTAGTCGATTCAATATTTAAATCATCAGTCTCAATGAGCGTTTGATGTCAGCTCTTAACGAGCTCTGTCTCTAACACTGACAGTCCCGTGGACGGAGCGGCTGTTTACTGTCAGGGATGGAAAACGCTGCCTTCCGTTGTTTCGTCATGTGTCGATAAGATCCAATGAGACTACTTTGTTTGAATAACTGCATAAAGGGCTCCAAGCAATGTGCACTTCAGCAAGTCTATTTCATTTTTTCAGCAATTCTGATGACACTTTTGCCAATACTGGATTTATGTCAGAATCAAAGAGTTGGTGTCGCATATATCAGTTGATGAAAATCAGTGGGAAGCTCTCCGATTAGATCACAGTGCAAATATTCGGTTTATTCAAGGCGAGAGGCCTGGTGGCAGGGAAGATTTAAATTTTGCACAGTGGCATTTAGATTAATGTTATTGCATGTATGATGGGCTGCAGGTGACTGTAGGAATTATTAAACAGCTTTTTTTTAATAAATTCTGTCTGGTCTCAATTCAGTCAAACACTGAGCTTGTGCAAAGCTTCTGTACTGTAATGCGCCTGCATTCGTGCAAAATTACCATTTAGTGAAATGTGTTACTTTATAGTACAAAGAACATCATATGGATTCTGCAATCTAACTTGAACTCATTTAACCTATTGCAACATTCATTATATTAACTATTATGCACACTCAAATGGTTCCTGTCTGACAGTGTTGAGCTATTCTACCTCTCATGTTATGTGTCACTGCTCATCATGTTACCATCATGGCAGCAGAGGATTCATGAGGCTTGTGGCTATGTGTGTGTGTGTGTGTGTCTGTGTGCGTGCTCACCTTCAAGCATTCGTGCAAATATACAATATGTTGCGTGTTCAGAGCTCTCTCATCTGTTGAATGGCTTCCAGTGCTCTAAACACTGACATTCAACATGCAACCCCCCACTGCTCTGCTGTCTTACACGATATGACCTTTGACCTATGTCAACGTAAACCTTTAAAACCTGCTCTTTCCACAGAAGCTGTCAGCAGGAGTTCTTGTCTACCCCTACATACATATCTTCTTCATTAGCTAAGCTCAGCTGTGCAGCTCGTGAAGCAGGAGAAATATACGAGATCTTTAAATCAGCGGGTTTTTAGGCCTGCGTGATTGCAGCGTCAGATGCCATTTGATGTTCACTTTTATCCAAACAGCTGCCTATTAACATATCATATGTCATGTGGTGGTCGTTTTAATCTTAACAGCTGTATAACAGCAGGAGCACATACATTCTTTACATGAGTTACACCAGTTGCTTCTAACCCCTGCAGCGTCACCACCATGTATAGACGCACAGTGATCTACTACCAGAGGACACAATTTTTCGAATTTATGCTCAGATTTCAAGCGTAGGGTTGCACTGAGAAATGATTCAACAAAGAAATGAGATTACAGAGACTAAAATCGAGCCCAGCGGGGTTTTATCTTTAAAGCTGCTCTAATGAATGTTTTTAGCTATGCTAGCAGCGTGACTCTGAGGATGGCACTGTCAGCCAGTTATTACACTGTTTCCACCACTTTGGGACAAGTGAATATCTCAGCAACTATTGGACAAATTGCTATAAAATTTTGTGCAGACATTTGTGGATGAATCCCACTGAATAGACTGAATGGAATGAAATTTAGTTCAAACATTCGTGCTCCCTCTGTGATGAACTGCAACAACTCAATTCTTCTTGTCATCTAACGCCACCACCAGGTCTGCCTACGTTTGATCATTTAGTTTATGACCTGCAAAAATATTGATATCTCCCCGTCAGCTGCCCTTTGTGTTGAGTGCTAATTTTCAAAAACTAGTATGCAGTAGTGGACATGGTAAATATTACATCTGCTTCTACATTTGCATGTTAGCATTGTCACGATGCAACATCTAGCAGCTAATATGTTTCCCTCGGGGGTTGAAACCTAAAACCAAGGACTCAACTTCAAATTGGATGCTTATGCTGTCCTGGGTCTGCTGGATATATTCATCAAATCAACTTTATAAAGTGATAATATGTCAGTGTTATGTTTGTGCTATTCCCAGTTGGCTAAATTTGTACAGGTTTAATGCAACTTCATTAGAGACCTGATCGATAACATGAGGGTGGTCTGTGGGATAAACCAGAGGAATAGAAATGTCAGTTAAAGATGAAAAGGGAGGATGAAGAGAAGCTTGTTTAGACATTTTTATGTATTTTCATGTATGAGCCTAATTTATTATTATTATTATTATTATCGGATCGATTATCTGCAATTTTCCTGTAGCCCTAAATCCTTCTGCCTCTATCATTAACCCCCGCCCAACCTCATAGTAAACCCAGCTTTGACCTTTCACTTGTTCTCCTCACCCTGTGTCTGGATGCTGCACACGTTGCCTCCTTTTCAGGACACAAAAGGAGAAGGAACTGGTCCCTGGAGCAGAGTATCGTCCCACCCCCCCCAGTAGGATCTCTCCCTCTCTGTGGGCCTCCCCTGGGCAAAAGAGAAGATTAAAACAAACAGGACTTTAATCATTGGGCCCCACGCTCTCTGCTCAGCTGCCGACAGAAGGAGCCCTCTCCAGGAAGGCTGCCTCAAATCAAAGCTTCCTGCTCGCCACTTGCTGCTTCGCCGATCCGTATCACAACAACAAAACCAGCAGAAACAATTATTTATTCCTTTTGATGTGGGTTTTGAAGTTACCCCACCTCTTCCACTATGCCCCCCCATCCCCACCCTCTTTCCTCCACCCCTCCTCTTCCTCGCCCATCCCCTCCAGCTTTCTGTATCTTTTACTCCCAAGGAAACAAGGTCATGCCAGCTTCTCCGCAAAGGATGATGCTTTGAAGGAGCAGCACTTCCAGAATCAACTCCTTTTTCTTATTTTACACCAAGGAAAGTGTGTCGTCGTTTGAAGGGGGGAAAAAAGTTGACAGGCTGTTTCATTCAACTCGTCGTCACTGCTGAGTGTGTCAGGTTGTAAATGTCACTTTCACAGTGTTATGTGTTAACACCTTCCTGAAAAATCCATTGAACAAGTTTAGTTTTGTGATATAATGTGACTATTCAGTTACTTCAAAAATCATTTTCTGAAAGATAATCTATTTTAAAGGAAATTGTGGCTTAATTGAAGTGTACAAATTATTATGGCTTAATAATTATTTTGTGAATTTGTCATTTAAGGGTGAAAATAGCATTTTGAGCAAATAAAACTAATCAAATCTTTCACTCTTTTAGAAATTAAAGGTATCAGAACTAGGTAAAACAAAAGTTTTCTACAAGTAATCCACCTTCCTCCTCACTTAATGGTGCAGGCTCTGAATGCATGTGTGTTATATGAAGGGGTGGGTGTGGCACTTACGGATGCTATGCTAAGGCTTTTTCAGTGAGCAGAGAACAAGGTGCTGAGATTGTAACAGATCTTCAGGAACTGCTGTTGGTGCCACAGATCCCAGTTAACCTTTTCTTAGATTTAAAGTGTAGCAGTTGAAAACAATCTCTCAACAGCACTGAAACGTCTGAGAGCTGCTTTTCAGCTCAATGCACCGCAACATCTGCTAAAGCTGTTGGATAAGTCTGCAGCCTCATCAAAAGGCTTGGCAGAGAAAGAGCTTCTTAAAGGCACAGATGGTAATCATGTTTTTATCATTTGCTGAAAGTTGTGATCCTCTAAATTCATTTAATTGGGGGGAGGGGGGGTCATATAATTGCACCTTTAATGTCTGCCAAGCTGATTTTTGACAGGTCACATATTATTATGTTCTGAGGAAAATTGAGGGTTTTTAAGCTCAATATTGTCATTTTGGAAGCGTGTCCTTGTGGCATATTTTTCATGGTTGGGTGGTTCTGTCTCACATTTTCACCACTTTTTAATAGGTTGAGAGATAAAACTGCATGAAAATTGCCAAGATGGCCACACTGACCGAATTATACTAAACAGTCATATGTCTTCATTTAACCTATCTATCACTGGGTTCATTGCATTCTTTCTGTTTTTCTTTTTTTTGTTAATGTTCCCAAACGTCAGCTACAGCTTTAGATGACTTTAAATCATGGTGGCTGTATGTAACTCATGAGGAACCTGCTTTAATCATTCCCACAATTTGGCACGATCTTCATATGAAGAGCGTCATTCCAAAAACTGAAAAATGTGCATATGTGTGTGCACATGACCAAACAGTTTGCAGTCACTGCAGCGATGACAAGGAGCAGAACAGCTTGTGGCTTTGGGGACTCCCTCCGGGGCAATTAGCTGCATTGAGGGTAGACGGGCTCCTGTTTCTTACTTATATTAATTATAACGGGGTTAACAGAGGTGTTCAAGTTACACCATGAGAATTTTTCTCTGTTTCGACTTAGATTAATTATGCAAACTACATCACCACCTCTTCCACTCACCAAATCTGATCATATATTTTATCTTTGGATTACAATTCACCAAAAAGATTATAAAATATGACAATCTTTCTTTCCTTTGGTTTAATTGCTATGCAATAATTCATAATGGTGAAACAAACAGTTTATCCAACAATTTTGATGAGACTAAGAGGGGTCATTATTTTGTTTTGTTTTGTTTTTTTATAGTTGAGATGTAACGCACAACCTGCAAAAACAGCAGTGTGAACTTTGTACTTCAAATCAGTGAGACACAGTAAGATTGTGACTTGCTGTAAAACATTTGCTGCCTTATATTCCAGTTATAGAATCACTACTTTATAACTTTATAACCCACAAAACTGTAAACATGCTCACTGTAAAGGTTCGCCATGTAAATTAGGTCCCTGAATGGTGATACTGAGCTTGTTAAGCATTTCATTTTCTGTTTTACAAGTCTCTTTAATTTGCCTTTTTGTCTGTCCCCTTTTTCAAATTGGCCTTTAATTAAACTCCAGCTAATTACACAACTCTTGAATGACTTTTGTATCCCCAGCTGGGCGTAGGGAGGAGAGGAATCTGGCAGAGCTAAAAGTAAAACAGCAGCTGACACCCAGACATTTAATGCAGCCCTAACTCAAAACCAGACCTTTATGGACACATCCCTCATCTGCACAGGGTTCAAGCTGTTGCTGTCTGAGTGAAATGTTGGTGATATAAGTTTAACTCATTGCTGTGTCAGTTAGATTCCTTTAAAGGAGTAATGCTTTATTACTCTGTCATAGCTTTTAATTAAATAATAATAAGTCATACAGTGAATGAAAGTCATTTTAGTGAAAGCTATAGAGAATGAGGAAGAGTAGCTTCACTCATCTTTGATTTCTTGTAAGATATTGGGTCATTTGAACATTTCCTGAAATGAAACCAACCAATCACTATTTGGTGGCACTGCCAACAATCTGAAACGTGACCCTGACCACACACTGCTTTTTGTAAAACATCAGGGGCAAAAAGTTTTGAAAACACTGGTTTAGTCTTTGCTAATGTGTATGTGTGTAATGAGTACAGCTGAAGCTGACGGGAATGTCATTTTTTGACAGTTTTGCAGGTACTGGAGAAATGACCTGAAGATGGCACTTAGATGAAAAGTTAAGGGTTCACCAAAGTTATTACAATTCTCCTTGAAAAAAATATAAATATCTGTACCTGTTGCACCATAGCATCCACTAACTGAAGAGGCATTTACCGAAAAAACAAAAACGTCAAATAAATGGTTGCAATACATTAAATGTCAGTAGAATTCATCCCAAATTAAATTTTTTCTTTAGCGATCCACCTAGTAGTTGCTGAGATATTTCAGTTTTGTGGTGTATGGGTGCAGACACGGACATTTTTCTTTTAGTCTGACCAGAAACGTTTTCTGATTTTGTGGGTGGGCACCTGTGTTGGGACATTCAAATTTCTCCTGGGACATAGGCACCAAATGCAAATGCACCAGTGTTTGCATCAGTAAGCATTTTTCTGTAATACATTTTTAGATGAAACGCTTAATCTTCACACATTTCTGGGGGTATTCATTTTTCCATTTCCCCACTCATTTGGGTGTTGGAAGCCTCTGCTGAATCTTTCCTAATTAATCTGAAATAAAACACTGTCTTCAGTTCCAACAACTGTTTTTGAACATCAGTTCAATGCTGAATGATGACAGGCAGACATTTCCTGCCAGTCAAATATAAAAAGCAACAACATCTGAAGCATCGCACTTTAAGAGGATTCGGCACTAGCAGGCAAAGTTAATCTATATCAGAGTCAGAATCTCATTCATTGCAACAGACGTGTCACCAACAGACAATCCTGTAAGGGTGGAGAGACTGGCTGAAAAATACAAAGTCACTGACTCACATACAAATAGAAACATTTTTGTATAGGGTTAGTGATTCAGTGGCCAGAGTTTATTTTGAGCTCAGACAATCACAGTATTTGATGTATTGGAGTGACTTTGACTTTGCTTCTCTTTTCATTGCTATGCGTCTCTGTGATGTGGTTAGTTAACACAAGCTGTGTGTATTTCCTGAAAATGAGAGCCATTACCAGCTTTGACAGGCCTACACAGTCCAGTGGCTTGTCATGAAACACCGGGCACATGTGTTGAAACATGGCCTGTGGCCTGGTTACTCTGAGAGCATCTAACAAATCCCCTGGCTCTGGAGCTCAGAGGGGGTCTGCAGACTGTGGCTGATCCATGCTCGCTCTACTGAACCTGTCTATACTGCACCTCTCCAGGGACCTGTTAGCTGTCCATAGTTCCCATCACACCATGGCAGGCATGTGGAACATTAGGAATCAGACTTTTTAATCCACATGTTATGTTGTAGCTATTGGCTTTTTTTTTTTTTTTTTCACAAAGAACAGCTTGAATTTTTTTTAATAATAAAGTAAATAATACATATAATAGAAATATATATTGTGCTTCTGATATTGTTGCAGTCAGGCCTGAGAATGTGTGTTTCCATTAAACCTGCTTAATTTGAAATTGCAATGGAATAATGGAAACACAAGAATTTAGAAAAAAAATCCCCAAAAAACACTATTTTCACATTAAGTCATGGCGCCTGCTATATCCTGCCCCAGGGAGCCAGTTCCTAGCAAGAGGCGGACTGCTGGAATTGTGTTGTCACGTTTAATTGAAACAATATTGTGCGAGGAGAAAATGCAACTTTATTCGCATAACATAACTCAATGAAAACACAGACCATTTGCAATTGTGTTTTGTCAACTTTTCGTTCAAAAAATTGCTTCTATTTCGCACAAAGAGGTGCAATGAAAACTTGGCTAGTGTTACCTACAAGGAGATGTGAGCCTGCAGTGCACTGAGATGTCATTAAAAAGCAGGAATTGATTAGTCCAAATGAAGGGATTTGGCTCCTTCCTGGGCGATAAATGAATGCAGCAAGGTGTGACAAAGAACCAAGTTCCTCTGATTAATGCTGAGGCTGACAGCAAGCGCCAGGCCTGACTGGCACATCAAAGCTTCCAAAAACACAAGGAACTGGTGGCATTTCTAACAACAAAAAAAAACCCACAATCTTCATCCTTTCTCCATCATCACTAACTTTACCCCATACTCAGCACTGACCGTTTAGCCTGAATTGAGTCACACTCAATGGGGGAGAAGAGCTTTGAAAATAACTCTATCTGTGTGTTGCGGTTTTTCAGGGAACACAAAAGGACTGACGAGACCATTTATCTGTAGATTCTTTAAAAGAAAAAGAAAGGCAAAGAAAAAAGCCGAGCCTACCTGATGTTTTCTCTCTCTTTTTTTTTTTCATGAGGCACTGTCTGTGCCTGCGATCCCTTTATCTGCCTTTCATTAGCGCCTCGCTCGCCCTCTTAGTAGGGCGGGTGTCTGGGAGACAGTCACTTTCTCCCAGCCTGTGATGTTTCTGCAGATTACAGAGGGCCTTTGAAGCCGCTGCACTCCTCATTGCCAGGGCCTCAGACAAGCCCATGCCATCTGTCAGATTGACGGCAAAGTAGCGGAATGGGGCTGAGACACCCTCTGTTGATCCATACTTTTGTCTTTTATGTGTCACGTTTGGATGTCATGCGGTAGCCACACCTTTGTAAACTGCTGCTGGGACCCGCCTGAAAGACTGGCCTCCGCAGCACACAAACACACACGCCCACAGACAGGAGAGAGTAATGGTCCTCCATAATTACTCTTACCTGTGGGCATCAGTCTCTAAATGAGACAATTATCGTCATGCCCTCACAGTGCTGGTTTCCTCCCACTTTTCCAAGGCCCTGGAAATCATTGTCATGTGGGTCCTTCTATTCCTAACCAGTGGGAAGGAGCTTGTTCATGAGCTTAGGAAGCTGTAGGTTTGTCTGTTGCAGGCTGAACAACCAGCCACCAGCAGATCAAGGTTTACTTTCCAAGAAAGTTTTCAATAGAAATAGAAATATACTAAACTGAATTTTCTCCCAACTGTTTGTGTTGAAATGAATGCGTGTTCAGATGGTTTAGAAGAATTTAGAAATGCTGTCCACCTTACTAAGTGTTTTGTTGAGCTCTCTGTCTCATACAGGACAAATGCAGCTGATTACGATGGCGGCAGCAGATTTATCATTTGAAATCTTTGATCATTTTTGAAACAATAGGTCCTTGATTTTAGACCGAGGTAGACACAGACTTTGCATTCGCAACTAGTGGCTTTTCCAGCACTAGAAAAAAACACTGCAAAATTCTTTTTCATTTCAATGAAAACAAAAACGATCCCCAAAAACCTCCTGGGATATTGCAGCCCATGTGATTTGCAGGCATCAGGGACCTGCTGTCAATATACTCCTGCAGCATCTGTGAGAGATGGGACATCTGCAACTGTCACTGGAAGATTTTCTCACCTGTAGCCAGTTAGTGAACTCCCTGAGTTGCTTAAAAACAGTGTCTCTGGATGACTTTCATTTTTACAGCTGTTTAAAAACAAGACCCTCGTAACGACATCTTCACCTGATGGCTACTTACATATTGTGCAAAGACTTGCTGGATGTGTCTGAATGTAGCAGTCGTGGAAATAAAAAACTTTGCATTGCAGTGTAGAACCAGCAAGTTGCGGCATTATCAGTGTGATGGGGAAAAGATAGGATCAGACTGTTATTTCACTCTAAAATGAGTCCATTTGGCTGCTTTTAATTTTAGATAGGTAAAAAAAAAGGTTATATTCATGCTTTATTGACTTTTAATGTTACCAGAGAGACTTGAGGACAATAATGTGGTTTTACTTGAATTACTGAACACCCCAAATTCAATAAAAAGCAGGACAGAGTTGCTGAAGTTATTGAAAACACTACAGTGCTCATCCACGACCAGCTTTTATACAGCGATAAAATACGACACAGTAGACGTGGTAGCCGTGAACAGAGTTTTTTATACAACCTTTAACACCACAAAATGATGTTGTATGCTTCTTGATCTTGGAAATAACACTCGGTCAGCTCTGCATGTACACAAACACTGTTCAATCAGTTCCTCACACATTTGCTCTTGTGTTGTTGTTTGACATCCAAACTCCTTAAATGCCAAGTGTCCTTCTCTCTACAACCTTTTACACTTGGTAAGCTATGATTGGATAACTGATGTGTGAGGGGAGGGGCTTAGCACACAGTCAAATGGACATGCAGACAGCAACCATTAATTGACACAAACAACACATTTGGGACTTAATTAGATAGCGACATAATAAATTAACTACTTCAAGTAATTCGGTAAAGGCAATTTGTACTGACATAATTATCTTTCTAATAGCTACTTTGTTTAAATGGCCATTAGTCATCAGTCTGTTTCAGCATTAGCAGGTCACAAACAGGAGTTGTGTCATTTTCAATGGGCTACGGGCGAAGCAGGATGACAGCTCCTGCTCTGAGATACCTTGTTTATAAGGGCCCAGATTTAACTGCGTTTGGGGGAAGGAGGGTCCCTGATAAACCTCTGAAGAAAAGTGAGATTACAGGCAGCGCGTTTCCACCTCAAACGGTGCCTCTCCCTGTGTTGAGATGATAAACTCTCATTGAGTTTGCAAAGACCATTTCCCAGCGGCTGTCTTTCAGTTTATATGAACTTTTCAAACAGCTAAGGATCTGACGAAGGATCGTCACCAAGCTCGGAGGCTTTGAACACATCTCCCCTGTGTATTTTTCCCACCCCAGGACCACTGTCTTCAGAGGCTTGGGGAGAATAAAGGCTCATATCGACAGACATCACACCCCCTCGCACCCCCCCCACC
>CM076648.1:2163016-2225722 GCA_038496675.1 Rachycentron canadum | reverse complement strand
AGAGACAGCCCCCCACCCCCATCCCCCCACCCCCCAACCTCCTTTTTCCCCACCTCTCCCAACCACCTTGCTTGTCCTGTCACACATACTCACACTCACACACTTGCAAAATTATGATGCACGTAAGCATTCAGATGTGTGTGCGCCATGAAAATACACACACAGACATCTCCCAACAAGCATCCCCTGTAGAGTCACACATCAGACCAGCCTCCTTAAAAAAATCCTCTATTATAATGGAGTTTTTGAGAAACAGAATAATACATTAGGTACCTTAAAGCAGAGGGTGACGTTAAACTACAAAAAACATTACACAAGCCCAATGAAATATACATTAGAGTAATTGGATCAGAGAAGACTGAGGCTTACACTTGGAGATGGCAGATGCTAATAAGAACACATTCATAACTTTATCCCGTTAGCTCAGTGGTCTAAGGTGCTTACAGTTAAACCACGATGTCCTGGTTTTGAATCTCACTGGAGACTCTCCATCTCATTGTGTCTTGTCACTTAAAACTTTTGTTTGTTTATAATATTTCTGAAAAACAATCTCCACTGGAGTTATCACGGCTGCTTTTTGTATTTTTAGAACAGAACAACCTACTTGCTGCCTCTATGTTACAACGTGTTACAAAGTGCTGGGTAACTGCAGCACAAGATCAGCCCACATGTTCAGCCCACAGACCTGGGTGGGATGTCAGAGGACCACAGGACTGGAACGTTGTGAAGACAACGGCGAGCTGTAAAAAATTGATAATCAAAGCATCGCACATGGAGTGTTTTGGTTGCAGATAAAAATAGACTTACCATACATATAATGCTTTGACAGGGATGAGTGATTGATGCTCAAAGATGTTGCCATGACAGACTGGCAGGCGGGAGAAAAACACTGAGGCAGAATGATTGGCTTCTCCCCTTTGATGTTTCTGTCTGACTTACTTGTGATGGCTGGTTACATCTTCAAACCCGTTCTGCGTTGACAGTTGTAATGACCCCAAACATTTCATCTGTCATATCTGAGTAGCGCTCTGACAACTTCTAGTGAAAAGAATACACTTCTATTACCAAACTTCATTCCATATTCTTATATATATCCATAAGCAGAAGAAGTTATTAATTTGCATTTGTCACAGGCTTTAAGCTTGATGTAATAACCCAGAGTAACTTACACTGACACAACTTTAAAAGCCAAGTTTTTGATCAGAACAAGAAACAGCGCAAGTGTCAAAGCTACAAAACCCAGCCAAACAATGTTATAAATATTCATGTGGAAGCAGAAGATATTTTTGAGCTTATGAAGTGAATGTTAAAGTCAAACCAAACCAAAAAAAAAAATCAAACCAAAGTTTATTTTTAATAAACTTTACAAGTGAAGGAAGAAGATAAAACATGATGTAGACGCACAACAGCATGTAAAAATGCTGTAAGGTCAACCTGGCATGATGGAAGTCAGCCAAGCTGCAATTTACAACACAACCCCATTTTAATTTAGAGCAGCTCAAACTGGATTGTTCCAGCACCTCAAAAATGGAAATGACCATAATGCTCTGCCTCAGTGGTGTCCAAACAGCACATTTTATCTCCAATGCTGCTTCAGTCAAACCATGTGCGAGACAGATAACCCGTTCAAAGCCTGCCTTTGTACGCCTGTTTATATTTTGTTGTGTATATGTGGAGAGACCAAACATCCCAATTCCATCCAGTCCGCAGAGTGGGAAGCGGTTTCCCATGGTTCTTCTGGGATGCCGCTTTCATGTGGAAACAGTCTCCGGGTCCCTTTAGCCCCTCCGTTGTGACAGCGGATAATGAATTTCACAACATCTGCCATTTGTTAGCCCCGTTTGGTGTAAGTGATCTCCTTTTAATCCATGAATTTCGAACGTGTGTGCAGCTCCGCAGCTGGAATGAAGCAGTTGGATCCCAGGGCCTCTCTGGGGCTGCGGCAGGTCGGCTGGGGCTGGCGCATCCTGCCCATTTCCTCCTCGGACCCTAGAGACATTGCTCTCTGTTTACTTGTAATCAGGAACTGGTATGAATTTTGTCCAGTTTGTCCACCTGTTGTATTCATTCTGAATTGCTCTTACATCTGCCACTTATAATGCAGAAGTAAGGGATTTCATCCTTTGTCTAAATCTAAGTCAGTCAATTCAAATCCACATTGAGCAGCATTTGCAAATTACTTTGGTGCAAAATGGTGGAAGTATCAAATATCCAAATGCCAATATGAGTAATCTGACACATGATGGCTTCATTTTTTTGGAAACAAAAACTGAAACCATCTCAGTAACTTGAAGGGTATGATAATGATATAAGAATATCATAATGAATTCTGAAAGTAGAAACCTGCAATAACAGATTTGGCCACTTGTGAGTTCTTGTAAATAGGTTATATACACAACATCAACATATTATCACTTTTTAAGGTGATCTCCTTTCAATCATTCCTATCAATTTAGCTCCGTTTTTGGTCCCTACCAGCTCCTGAGAAAAATATCTGGCTCTGGTATAGGTTGCGCACTGCTTTTTCACTGAAAACACCTGCCTGTTGCAACTGTCTTGAGAGCAGTGAGTTTCTCAATATAAAATAGAAAAATTGAAGGAGACACAGCTATTTGAGGTTGTGTAAAAATTAGGGGACCTCACAACAGAAAACCCTTTCACAATATTTTCACAGTCAGTTGACAATTTTATTAGTTATAGCTGCTTTAAAGCTGCACCAATTAATACATATAAACAATATAAACAATATAAAGCATGAAATGGGACACTCATAGTGACAATGAAACTTTTTGGTTATGTTGTATTTAATTTTGTGATTTTTGATTAAAAGAAGTAAAAACACTCGCATCCTCGCACACTCAATTGCAGACATATTTTCTGGGAACTAGTTCTCTCATCCATAGATACAAACTTGTTGGCCTTGTAATTGACACTTTCTTCATAAGAACATCAGCAAGCAATCCTATTGGTATGTAAAGACCGTACTGTGGTAATGGTAGAGGTCAGGAGGTAATTTGTTTGGATTGAGTTTGCTTTGTTAGAATATTCAAATATCAACAGAGCATCAGAATCACCTCTTCATCTGACAGCAGGAATGGCTGAAATGCTTGATGGATTGGGTCAACCTTCATTCCTTTCGAACCTTCTGCCCCCGTCCTGCCCTCTTCATAAAACCTGGAATGTGCTTCAAAGAACGCACACTATCTTTCCTCAATGAATAAAACATCTGTCATTCATCAGCTGGTACAATATGTGCCAATTTAACAGAGCACAACAGCTCTGCAAGGCAGACAAGCTCCAGACTGTACATTGTCCCGTGAAGCCCGGTCACAACCAAATGTCACCCCGCTCCTTTAGAACGTACTCCAGTTCATTTAAACAAGATTCATTTCATTCATTTGTGAATTGAAATCGTAAAAAGACAGTGAGAAGGTGAACAGACAGTGAACAAACGTTCACAATTCAGTAGCTATACCTTAAACAGAACCCTCAGAAATACCTTAAACACGGGTCCAAAATATCTAATATAAGGAATAATATAATATAATATGATATAATATTAAAGGACAATTGCATCAATTTAACAATGAATTTTACACAAGTTTCAGTAAAGTATTTACAAACACTAAGTGTTGAACAAAATGTGGATTGAGTTTAAAAGGTGTGTGGGAGAAGTCTAACAAAAGAGGCAATTTAGATACATTATTTTAGATGTGCTATTGGGAATGCAGAGGCTTGACATGGGCCGATAAAAAAAAAAAAAATTAGGATATCTCGACCTTCACTGTTTCCATTTCCTACTTTGTTAAAGTGCAAAACTAAATAGCCAATGTACATCACTAACTGTCCCTGACCTGCCCTGCATGTGTGGGGGCTGCTGTGGTCCAGCTGAGCTGACAGAGCTGGCCGAGTAAATGATTATATCTGCTTGCTTTGATGAAAGAGATGGTCAGCTGGGGCTCCCGCAGAGGAAGCTCTCTCGAAATGCTGGTCGAAGTTTAACCCTGAACTTATTTTGCCCCCTTCCGGCGAGAAGGGTGGCGCAGTTACCCTGCGTTGCCACCGCCTCCCCGGCAGGCGGCGCCGTGCGGCTCCGCACCGCGCGCAGTTTCCTCTGTTCTGCTTCCGCCACCACAGAGATCAGAGAGCGACCGCCCGGTGCCAGATCAAAAATACAAACAATGGGCAAGAAGCACAAAAAGCACAAGTCCGAAAAACACGGATATGAAGGTATTTAATTTACAGAAAGCTCAAACGCTGATCCGTTTTTGTTATTACTATGATTTATGTTTAATACAAAAGCTCCAATCCCATGTTTCGCGCTTCGTAGCCCTATTAGCTTAGTATTAGCCACCTGATTAGCTAGATATCTTACTGATAAGAAAGCAACGGGACTGATTTAACATGTTCGTGTACAAGATATGTGTGTTTCTGTCCGTTTTAGGTCTGAAAACAAATTTGAGAATTCAATAAAATGTTAGCTGTAGCTTCTCCTACATGCATGCCAAGTAGGCTGGCTAGCTGTTAGCGGCTATTGTTTCTAGCACTCGTGTGTTGTGATCGGAGTTGGCTGCTGTCAGGTCGATAACGCCTCCTGTCGACCTGCTGGCTGCAGAGTACGGAGAGAGGCCGCTGAAGCTGGTGTTAAAGGTGTCTGGAAACGAAGTGACGGCGGGAAGCTCGAGTCTGGACACGTTTTACGACGAGCAGCCGGCGGACCACGACAAACCCAAAGACAAGAAGAAGAAAAAGAAGAAGGATAAAGAGAGGAGCTTCGGGTCACCAGAGGATGACAAAGGAAAGAAAAAGGTAACGCCACTGAAGATCCTGTCCCTAGGATTGGGGCGGTCAGGGGGTTAAAGGGAGTAGATGGTGTGCGTGAGCCTCATACATTTCATGTTTGTTTCTATAATCTTAGATGGCTAAAAAGAAGAAAGGACAAGATGCAGATGGAGACGATGACAAAGAGCAAAGCAGGACTCCTATCCGTTCAGAGCTGGACAAACTGGAAGGTAGTCTCAAATCTCAGCTTCTGTTGAGTTCTTCTCTTAACTCCTGCCTTCTCCTGATCCTCTGACCTCTCTCACTAGCAGAGAAAGAACAGACTCCTCTACAGGAGGCTTTGAATCAGCTGATCAGGCAGCTCCAGAGGTACAGCACTGATACCAGCCTCCGTCTCCGTCTGTCATTTGTGTATGAATTGTAACTGATGTGAATAAATGCTTAATGTGTGTGTTTTCTCTGTAGGAAAGATCCAAGTGCGTTCTTCTCGTTTCCAGTGACAGACCTAATTGCTCCTGGTTACTCTTCAGTTATCAAGCGCCCCATGGACTTCAGTACCATGAAGGACAAAGTAAAGAAAGAGTGCTACCAGTCATTGGATGAACTCAAGGTATTGCTCTGTGCTGCACACAAGGTTTACTGTAATTATACACAAACATCAGGATGAACCAAAATAACCCTGATCATGTTGGGTTTATGTCACAAGAGAGTAAAAATAAGGAATAATGTCATTAAGTCATTTAGACTTGAGTTTCACATTTCTTTAAAACATTTTCACTTGCAGTTGTTGTTTTTTTGTCATGTTGTCAAGTGTTTGATGTGGAATGTGTCGTTGTTACAGGTAGATTTCAGGATTATGTGCGAAAACGCCATGATTTACAACAAACAAGAGACAATCTACCATAAAGCTGCTCGGAAACTGTTACACTCTGGAATGAAGATCTTGAGCCAGGTATGAAGCTCCATTGATTTGTTCTGTTTATTGTGATGTGACTGACAGTTTCCATTTGTTCCTACTGGGGCATTAACGTCAGTATTCACTAAGAGATTTCAGGCGACTAGCTTTTTTTTAAAAATAGCCTATTTATATGAAAAATTTATCCCTGCATGCTCTTTATATTCATTCATTTTTTTTATTTGTGTGCTTGCAATCAGTATAAATTGGTGGCGTATTCACACCACTCATTGTCTTTCTCTCCAAGATACGGAGAAACTTTGATAAAAATAATCACAACTTCTTTCAACATAGATTCACTGTATTTGTGTAAAACTGCCGGTTCTTTGACAGTGAGTGCGTCATTATTTAATCTGTGCTTTCAAAGTGTAGCAGTGTTGTGTTGTGCTTTAAACTAAATGGCCTTGCTTTTGCAATGATGCAACAGATGGGGGCAGTATATGATAACACGCAACACCATCAGTTCTACCAACAGGTGTATTACACAGGTTTTCTTTCTCTAATGAAAGCTCTTTATTGTCTGTTCTGTAGGAGAGGCTGGACAGCCTAAAGCAGAGCATAGAGTTCATGTCTGGCCTCGACCCATCTGCCAAACAACCAGGCAAAGCAGAGGAAGGGGGCAGCAGCCTGGACCAGAACAGAGAGGGACCCATGACCACAGACACCAGCGAAAGCTCCCACACACCAGGCACACCCAGGTCCTTTCATCCCCTGACTTTTGAAATTTTTTTTTTTTTTCATTGTTGTTCTAAAGTCTGTTAAAGATGTACATAAGATCCCAGATTTCTTAAAGGTGTGTCATTTGAGAAGAAGCTAAAATTTGTCCCTGATCTGGAACTAATATTTTCCATATTCAAACAACGTGTAATAGCTCACTCGCCAGAGTTCCAGATTCTTAAAACTAAAAGCTGAAATTATCAGTCCCAAGTCAACACAGGAAACATTAAGATAATTTAACTGGCAGAAGAAAGAATACAGCACTTTGAGTGAAGCCATTCCCCAGCTGGTCATTTCACTGTGATAACAAGAGTTTTCTAGTGACACTACAGTAAATAATTTTTCCACTGTGAAGCCAGAGGAGAATGCAGGGAGTGCCTCAAAGCATGCTGGGTCTTGTTTTTTTCTCATGGCTGTGCATCTTTGAAATCGGTGTGTTGTTGCCCAGTGATGTAACAGAACCTGCTGATTATAATCGTGTGTTAGCTATGACTCAATGTCGGGGGAACAGCCCAGGAAACACCTTCAGCTACTTGCTGCCTTTACATCTTTAAGACTTTGTGTTGGAGAACACCTTTTGGGAATTTCTTCAAGTTTGGTCCAAACAGGATGAACTGCTTAGGTTTTGTTGGTCAAAGGTGAAGCTTATGGTGACCTCACAAAATACATTTTTGGCCATAACTCTGGAGTTCATATGCTAATTTGACACATGACTGTGGGGGTGGGGGTCTGCCATGTACAGTGGTCACACAGGTGCTTTAGCTGGCTCTTGTTTCTTCAGCTTCTTTTTCTGTGCTGTTTTCAGTTATATTTGAGGACATTTTTGACTGTACAATGTGATTGGATCCTTTGATCTTGTGCACGTGTCATGTTATAACCTTGGTTATTGTTTCATCCGGTCAAAGATCAACGTCACTGTGGCATCATGATGCTCTGTAAACACCTCTGACCATTGCAACTTGTGTGGTCGGTGAAGGCATACAGCTCTGAGACAGTAATTCTAGTACAAAACAAGATGAGGCATAAAAAAATCTCGATGGTACTTAGTGATGTCAATAAAATGCTTAGACGTAGATTATTTGAGGAATGAAAGGCGAACGGAGGTGGAGGATTAATGAACCGAAGAGTTCACACAGATTTTCTCCCTGCAGTTTTTTTTTGCTGCTGTGTGCGCGCTATTTAGGCTCGCCACGAAAAGAAAAAACCTTTTCATGGTCAAAGTGTCTTTCAGTCTTTCAATTCATGTTTCTTTTGCAGACAGGACAAGGACTCCAAGGATGAAGCAGCAAAGGCAGAGAAAGAGCTGGAGGAAATCCGCAAGGTCATCGAGGAGTCTGGAGGAAAGCTGTCTAACAGACTATTGCAGTGCGATGTGAGAAACGGGGTTAAACTGAAATTTTGAATCATGAAAAGAAGAGTAGATCACAGTTAGACCCTCGGAGAGAACATCTGCCCTTTTTTTCTTGTAGGAGATTCATTACTCTTGACGTGTAATGTGAGGTTTCTCTGTGGCAATAGCTTCCCATAATGTTAAACCACAACACAGTCAGCTCTCGTACCATAAAAAAAGTTGTTGTTTTATCTTGTTTTATCTATCTTTCCCGCCTTTCAGCACTATTCAAAATGTTTTTGTTGTGTAGTTGGAGTTTGCGAGGCGGAAGTGTGACGGCTCCACCACTTTGGCGATCCTTAACCCAGCAGATCCAGCAGCAGGAGGTAAGTCCACCTTGAACCTCAGTAGAGCTCTAATAAAACTCTGGACCCCCATTTAACCTTTAAGAAGTAAAATAAATTCACTGATTCCAGCTTTGGGAATAAGAACTTTTTTCTGCTCCTCTAGCATTGAGACTTTGGAGTGTTGCTTGGACAAAAGCAATTTGTAGATGTTGCAGTGAACTTTGGGAAACATTCATGGACAATTAATTCAGAAAATAATCGGATAATGAAAATAGATACTAGTTGCAGCCACAGACCTTTAATAGGTAAAGAAAATGTGGTGAGAGACCTCATGAAATAAGCTAAAATGTTGGCGTTTCCTGTCCTAGATGCTGGTTACTGTCCTGTGAAACTGGGCATGATGTCCAACCGGCTGCAGAGCGGGGTGAACACCCTGCAGGGCTTCAGGGAGGACAAGAGGAACAGGATCACTCCAGGTACTGTACTGTGATGATGACTTGTGTGAAGAGGAGTAAATCAAATCTCTTCCTGTGCAGCGCTGATAATGAGCTGTCTTGTGTAAAACACTTTCCGTAGTGTCCTACGTGAACTATGGGCCATTCACCTCCTACGCACCCACCTACGACTCCAGCTTTGCTAACATCAGCAAGGAGGATTCTGACCTTATCTATGCTTTCTATGGAGAGGAGTCCAGTCTGCAGGGCTCAGACAGGTATACACCATGAACGCACTCAAGCTCAGTGGCATTTACACAAAACGTCACTTGAGACATTCCTGGCCGATTACCTTCCAGGTGTTTCTCTTTTTCACTGAGTTTAAGTCTAGTGCAGCTGTCAGCTGTAGACTGGGCCCCGGTTCTTATAACTCAGTTCCAGTTTCTTCCTGCTGTATCAGTTATCTCATGGTGCTCTGTGCTCAGTGCTGCAGGGCACTTACTGTACGTTGCACACGCCTCCTGCCTCCTACACTGGCTCAAAAACTGACAAGACAGTTAGCACCTGTTAGCTCAAGCACTAAGGTCAGTCTAGTCCTGAATCAACTATGAAGCTGCTGCTGTAAACAAAGAGACTAATGTCTTTTTTTTTTTTTAATTTAGCTTAATAAGGCTGCACATGCTACCTAGCTAACTGGCAAACTAGCTAGGTAGAATAAATGTGAGCTTGATTCAAAGAGACAGCTAGCTTAATTCAGATTTAGCCTTGGCATTGTTGCTGATGGAGCTAACAGATGCTAACTGGCTAAATCTGGCAGCACCTTTCCACCACATTTTGGAGTTTCATATGTCTCCACCAAGGATATTACTGGATGCTTTTAAGGCTTAAAGGTTAAAAACAAAAACATCCAGTCATGTGTTGAGTCACCGTGAGATAACACTTAGTTTTCAAAAGTATTAAATGTGTAATCTTTGTCAGAAGCATATGTCTCTGTCTTACAATGTGTAGGAAGTCCAGTATCAACTTCTCATTATGCTTGGCCAACAAAATGATTCTGATTTTAACCTTGCTGCAGCTTAGAAAGCACTTGTTGTAAATGTGTGTGTGTGTGTGTGTGTGTGTGTGTGTGTGTGTGTGTGTGTGTTTGGCAGCTTGTCAGAGTTTCTTGCCAAATCAGACGAGTACGTGTACAAGCTGGCAGACAATCTCCTGGATGCAATGACGAACGGAGAGCATTCAAAAGCCCTGAAGGAGACAGAACCAGTAAGCAGCTACTGTGATATCTGAACTGATCCAACAGACTACACTGTTAAACAGCACCAGATCAAATCTCACAATCAATTTTCCCAATGAGTTATATATTTTTTTTCTGCCTCTCCAGCAGGTGGAGGAGCCAGCAAATACACAAGAGCACAAGGTTGACACTGAGGTAAGACATTGTACAAATCTGTACAAACCTGTTGTGTCTCCAGTGATAAACAGCTGTACATCGTCTCCCGCGCTGTACGGTACAAATGAAAATGGATACGGAGTTCATAATGAGAAATATCAGCGTGTGCTATGCAATTCAGAAGTGGAGCCATTTGCCCTCATCAGCGTTTGATGTGGTTTTTGGATGAGCAGCTCCCACTGTGCGTTGTCTTGTTGTAAAGCACGTTCTTGTATAACACCTCATGTGTGGATAATTTCACTTTGTCAGTATAGATGGCCTTTGCAGATGGCTGTTGCATCAACCAGCTGTGTCAACATAGCAGGGGCCTGCCTTTAGCTTTGATCCATCCACGCATGGAAAGAACATTTCCCTTCCAAACACAGTGGTGCTGTTCGCTAAAGGCCCACTGGTGAAGAATTTGGAGAGGCCCATGTTTTCTTTCAGTGCCCGCTGGCAGCAGGACTGAATTGCTCCTCAGAGCAGCGGAGGAAACCAAAGCACAGGCCCCTCTGTCAGGCACACAGCAACCCTCTGTCCTGGCTGTTTGCTGTTCTTGGCTGCTCTCCAGTTTATTCTCATCCCCTGCTCGGGTGTTGCAGCTTTTCATCAGATTTGATTTTATTGGAGCAGAGTCACAGCGCAACGAAAGGCGCTTCAAAGGTCCTGAAGGTTCCTTGAAGCGTCAGCTGTCCAGAAAGAAATGCATTGTTCTGCTCTGACTACATGTTGTTTTCCCCCTCTGTCTCTCGTAGGCAGCTGAACCTGAAGCATCCAGCTGCAGCAGGCTGGACTCCCTGTGCTCCACTGCAGGCCTGCTCTCTGGGGGTAAAACCTCTGATTCAGTTTATTATATAATGTTAATATATTTACTTTTTTTTTTCATATAGGTTCACAATCAATACAATAGAGAGGCTCATGATTCTGTTCCTCCTGTTCATCAAAATCTTATGATTTCAGTCTAATTTAGAAAATTATAAAAAATGAAGCAATTTCAGATGACTTTTTGTCATAACATAAAAACAGCAAATCCTCACTTTAAGGAAGCTGGAAACAGATAATGTTGTGTTATGTAATGTTAGATAATCTTATAAAAAAGGTATCAGATTTATGTTCTGTTGAGTCACTTTATATAGTATAAATAATCTCTTCATCTCTATGTACATGGCATACCAAAGTAATCCCACATTGAGGTTTTATGTAACGACAAGGCTATAAACCTGTCACAACAACCCACTGTCAGGAAGATCAGAGATCACAACCCCCCTCTAAAGCTGCTGGATGGTGGCTTCTTACTTGAGATGAGATATGAATGTAACTGTAAGACTGAGGGGGTCATCATCAGGGCTCAGAGAGAATGGATGTATTGTAGTGAGCATGTGAAGCCAAGTACCGTGGCGGTTAGTATAAGGTAACTGGAGGAATGCAGAGGAAGTATTAACTGTGTGTGTGTTGTGTGTCTCTCTCCCACCTCCCCCATCTTTCACAGAGGCCCTGCACTTTCAGCAGAAATTGGATGAGACCACAAAGCTGCTGCGAAACTTGCAGGAAGCACAGAAGGAGCGTCTGAGCGCCAAGCAGCCTCCGAACATGATCTGCTTGCTGGCCCCGACCGCCAAGGAGCTGGAGCTGGGTAAGGGCCCGCTTTGTTCCTCCACTAAGGCGGTCACCGCCACCTGTTCACCTCTTACAACACTCTTCGGTGGCCATTCAATACAAATGGGGTTTGTCTTTAAGCCTCAGGCAAGAGTTCAGGGATATGACGTGTTTAACATTTTCCCCTTCTGATTTGTTCTTGGAGGTTTACTTTGGCAAAACTGGCTAACGCTGCTCAAGCTAATTACTACTTTCTTTGTATTGTAAACATCTAGGTTAGCCTAGCTTAGCATGAAGTCAGGTGAACAAGTGTGAAGACAAGTTTCTAGAGTCCTTTCTTCTCAGTAAGGTTGCCATTTTAGTATGGATTAAAATACAGAATACTAACCAATGAGGGGTTCGGTGCTGAACCATGTTTCCATTCTATATTATTTTGAGGTTTTTTACTCCATCATATTTAGCACAGATATCACGTTTCTCATCTAAAGGTAATAACCACATTCACCAAATGTTGAATTTCCTGTGGAAAGCTGTTCAGGCTACAAGTTGAGTCAAAGGCTAAAAATAAAAAAAATAAAGGCAACATTTTGATTAGCTAACCTATTAAAATGCATCACACGTGATTTCCTGCTGTCTTGATAATGTTCCTTCTCGCGCCTTCACAGCCGAGCGGGTGACTGGGAACCTGACGGAGCTGACTGGCCAAGTGGCGCCGTGTGACGTCAGCAGCATCTATGGCATCAGGAAGGCAATGGGCATCGCGCTACCTCCAGAGCCCCCCGAGCCCTTCACAGACCTCACTACAGGTATAAACAAGCTTCACGTCTGTCTACAGCCACAATATTAGCACTGCTAATATTCTTTTCAATGCTTTCAGTGCAGGAGATGACTGAACCAATGGAGACTCTATCTACTTGTCAAGATGCCGTTCCAGTCGTCGCTGTAAAATGAAATTTCAACCACCCCCATTCAGTTTAATAACTTAAGTTTTGTACAAAGAGGTGCTTTTTGTGTGACATTTGTATGCATTTCAATCAATAAACCATTTTTTATATAGAAACCCTGGCTCTTGTGCAATATTACACAACAAACCACAGACTTAGGAAAACATTTATTACATTCTGTAGCTGTACAAAATTCAATATCACATTTGTTCACATAAAGGCCAATACATTATTATTATGTAACCACAATTACTGACAAGATGGTGATCTCAAAAGGTAAGGCCACGAGACAAATTAAGATTTCAGAGGCACAGAGAGCGATCCAGATCGGGTCAAGTGATCATCTGAGCTGGAACCAGAAAAACATTCACAGCAGGCAGGTTGTTGGGTCACAGACTGAGGACACCAAAGAGAGCGTCACACATTTCCTGCATTGCAGCAAATACGCAGACAGGCAGCAAAAGACACATGATTTATCTGAGCAGAATTAACACGTAAACAGATGGCATACGTACAGCACATGGATTTGTCTTCCTCCTCCTTAAGTACAGCACATATCTTGTCATATACTGTATATATATGTAAATATATATATATATTACTCAGGTCAAACTGCACAGCTGGAACCTAAAAGAGCTTCACATGGAGAGTTGCTGAACCTAAACTTATGGGGCAATTGTAGGTGCTGAGGATACAATAATATTAGGATTTGTAGCTTGGTCAGAAAGTGAGAAAGTAGAAAGAAAAGAGTTTTTCTACTGTTTGTTTCTATTGTATGGCCTGTTTCTGACACTGAAGCAGCTCTGTCCAACCACCTCACGTTTGTCTTGCTCATTACACAGTAACAGAGCAGAGTGTCCACCCTTTCAACAGGAAAACCACATTGGTTTCACATTATGATCCAAACAGAATCCATTGTTTTTCAAGGACCAAACAGGTCTTCAAAAATTACACAACTGTATTTGGCATTAGTACAATATACATCTTTTCTTTCACAAACAACATCAAGTTAAAGACGAAAAAAAGGTACAAAAGTGACTGGTGACTGGAGGTGAATGTGTTCGTGAATAGAAAAGGATGGCGACTGTACATACTGACATACATCTCTCCAGCCTGACTGCCACATCCTGATCTGACAAAAAGGGTCTCAAGTGGAGAGAGTTCAATATCACATGCAGCACAGAGCACAGCGGCAGTTCCTTTCCTCAGTATTTTCATTCAGCAACATCACAGGAACACAGCTCTATTACAGTCACGTCTGTCTCAACACTTGGCGAGTTAGTAAACTCTTGACTCGTGTGCATGAGTCTGTCTCCAGTTCTGTTGGCTGCGGCGGCCTGGCCTCAGCTCAGCCCCATACCTTGCTGCTTGCTCATGTCGGTACAAACAAAGAAGGTCTTTAGCTCCCCTTTCCCCTTGACGTTGATAAATCCTCGACACTCGCACGAGTACCCCAGCTTCTGCAGCACGACGGACGTTTCGTTTGTTACCTGGAAGTAGACACAAAAAAAATAATGCACAGCTGCAGCTAAAACAAGCCCAATTTAAACAGGAAAAAACTTTTGATTGTTACAAAATAGCTTCAAAACTTCAAATCATACGACTTTAATTAATTAAACTATTAATTTACATAGTCCCAAATAACACCTGAGTTTTATTCAAAATACCTATCAATTTACACATCTACACACTGTAGCTGTGGTAGTATTAGATTACATCCATTAGCAGAGGAATAGTAATTCAAGTCGTTTCCCAAATTAACACACAAATTGCTTTGAATTCACAGGACACAGCAGAAAAATGCAGCTGTGGGGAAGAGGCAAATTAAATGTTCATCTCATGAGGGGTTCATATGACTGGCTGAGGACAGGAGTTTTTTTTTTTGTCTTGCTGCTAAAATGGATAAAGAAAATCAAATCTGTCAGAAATCAGATCTTTGGAAATCCAGTCATGATTGTGTTGAGATTCACAATACAAAGCTAAGAAGCTGTAACTATGTGACAAGTGACCTGTGTTAAAACACTGCTCTTTGCCTTTGAATGTACCTGGATCTTTCCGAGCTCCCCCGTGCTCTCCATCCTGCTGGCTACATTGACCGTGTTGCCCCAGATGTCATACTGAGGTTTCCTCGCCCCAATCACTCCAGCTATTACTGGGCCATGATTAATGCCTGTGGAAGAACAACCAAGACTCCAAAATTTAACTCATGCATTTATTATCTACTGTACATGTACAGGCTTCACAGAGGAAGTGACACAACACGTAGAGGTGGAGATTCTCCATGAAAAGACAAAACATTAGCCAGAATGAAAAATCATACGAAAAACATTTATTCATTGCTAGAAAGCAATCGGTTTGTCAAGGACATTAAGCAGCATAAGGGCAAACTGAAATACAGATTAGTTGAAAAAGGTCTGGACAATATCACAGCTAATCATGTTACTGCACATGATATGTAAGTAAATGATGATGCGATAAAAAGTGTTTCCCTTTATTTGATGGCGTCTGCCAACAAAGCTGTGACTGCTCAGTACAAAAGCTGTTCACTAAATCAAATAGGAAGTGTCCACTCAGAGCGCGGAGGAAGTAAGCTGTCAGGAAAAGGTCTGTGCTAAACACTAATTGCTTTTTAATAAACATATATTTCAAGAACAGAAGTTGGTGTATTTTGTTTCAGAGGTACAATGTGTTCAGACAGCTGCTGATAAGGACGACAATTTGTTAAAGAAGGTTTATAGCACTCGGTTTGAGTTTCAGTGTTTATGCCTTATGTAAGTTTTTATCTCCAAAGAAATGTAAATGTTTTAACCAAACTGTTTTATTGTAGTTTTTGCCTGCTCAGAATCAGCTGTCTGGGTATAACTGTGTCAGGACCACAGACACAACACACACACTCTTAAATAGGTTCTTTCTCTATCTCTTTGGTTTGTCTGTAACATTTACTTCATTTATTATTTGATGTGCTGAAGTTAACCACAATGTCGCCTCTGCATAAGCAGCACGTTATCTTATTGAGATGTGTTCACGCTGATAAGACTGTTCAACTTGAGTGTTGGTGAATGCTACTTCTCTCGTTTCATGAATGTCAATCACGCAGAGTGTAACCATGGAAACCTGTGGAGTTGTTGAGTCGGAGGTGGAAACAGTGCAGTATTCAGTCAATGAAAGGTTTATGGCAAAGCTGCACAGAAGAAGCTGAGCACACTCACCCACACGGAGCCTGAAGCTATTGAAGGAGTGTCTGTTGATACCATCCAACTTGCCAATCAAAGCGATGGCAAACTCCACCATGTTCCCTATCTGGGCCTGCTGCCTCTCTACGTCCTGAAAGAAGACAATCACAGCCGTGTCATCCCACTATGAATAGGACTGTTATAGCTTTTTTTTTTTTTTTTACTCTGACCCTGGTCTGAAGCAGCAGCTACTCCACCTGATTGTTCTCCTGACCAGGCGTCCCACTAAGTCCAGCAGCAGCCATGTAAGTGCTGCCAATGGTCTTGATCTTTTCCACACCGCTGAACTTTGGCTTGGACAGAAGCTGTTGGGTTAGAGGAAAACAAAATGAGTGAACATGTGTATGTGGAGTGAACCCTCACAATACTTGATCCTGCTGCCTTTTACACCTTAGGGATTCAGCTAAATAATAATACTGTCCCAGCACAATGGTAACCATGTCAGCATCTATGTGGTTCACATTTGGAATTGGAATAATTACATAAACATTGCTACTGATAACAGACTGGGACTTTAGAAACACAGCTGCTTTGTGTCACAGAGGATGACAGAGGATTTCCTTCTTTGTCCTCCTGACCTCGTCGAAGTCGGCGATGATCTCGTTCAGCAGCCTCAGGCATTCCAGGCCCTCCTTGTTGATATCACACTCAGTGTAAAACTCTTTGAAATCCGGCACAGAAGCGAACATCACACACACGCAGTCGTAGGACTTGTAGTAGAGGTCCTGTTGGGAAAAGTTTTACCAAGGAGGAGAATGAGATTGTTTGGCTTTATTCTAGGTTTTATGTAGTTATGTGATATTTTCAGGCTCCTATCTCCTATAAATACAATAACTGACAGACTTGGGCTGAATAATTAATATTAAGAAGATAATTCTACACAAGATATGCTACAACTTTAGCCTGAGAAATCTAATAAACCCTAACCCATGTCAACCAGTGTCTAACCAGTAAAAGTACTTCTTCAACATAATCATCATTAGCTTTAGCAGGAATAATTGCGACACTAGAAGCCATTGAAGCACAAAGACACTTCTGACAAACATTAGTGCAACGCCTGGTGTCGTCATCTTCTAACCATTACAGCAACAACAGCATTACTGCAAAGTTATTGTTAGTGATAATCAGATCACATCATGTGTAAACAGTTGACACACGTGTTTTTACTCAGAGGCAAAACTACTCGCTTTGTTTCTTATTTTCTATCTTCCGTTTTTATGTAAAAATGTTAATCTGGCTTGATTTATTCTGAACTTCACATAAACGAGTTGTGGTGTTGCTGAAATAAGTGATAACGAAGATCTGAGTTTACTTGTTACTACCGTCCTGTAGAAGTGGACTGGGTGGCCTCTCACCTCGTTCTTTTTGTTCTCCCCGACAAACAGCGCTGCCACGTGGGCCGGCAGCACGTTCTCTAGCAGCAGGCGGTTCAGGTTCTCCCTGGTCTCGATCTCATCCTGCTCTGTGTGGTTCTTGTATTTTAGAAGGAAGTCCTGGCGGAAGCAGGACTCGTTCTATTGAGGTTAGAGCAGATGACAAAGTAAATCATAACTTAAATCTGTTTTAACTGGAATTTTCACAGATTTCTTGCAGCCTAATTGTTTTACTTATTTCCAGATTTGGAAGGACAGGAAATCATGACAGGCTTGACTTACTTACAGTACCAGGCAAATGTGCATGTGCATTTGTGGCCTTTTATATTTCTTATCTGTCAACATGTTTTCTCTGTGTCTTATTGTTCTGTGAGCGATAAAAATGGCAAAGAAATGAAAGGAAGAGTCAAAGAACGTCATTACCTGTTGTGCTATGATGAGCATCGTGACCAGGAACAAGGTGATGTATATGCAGCTCATCACCTGGGGGTGTTTCACCAGACCTATCCACCTCAGGATGGATTCATCGTCTCTGCTGTAGAACAAAGGACAACATTTAAGCCTGGACTTCACTTTGAATGACATATTTCACACATAATCATTCTAAGTAAATAATAATTAACTTTGACCACCAGGACTCTCGTCATTCTGGTTTATTATTCCACCAATTCATTACTGTATTATTTAACTGCACTGATTCAATTAAGTTGTGTATTTTTAATATAATGGAACCAGCTTCAATCATTTCTTTGTTTGAGATATGTGATACACTTAGTGTGTTGTGCCAAAGACTCACAGAGCAAGATTTCAAGAGAAGATTTCAAGAGAAGCAGCAGAGAATATAACACTTCTTTAAAACGAAAAAAAAAAAAAAAAAAAAACCTGAATCCCACCTGCTGCAGTTCAAACTGTTATTAGTCTGAGCATAGAGGAAATGTCCGTAGGCCACAAAGAGTTCCCGCTTGGTGCTGAGGATGATGATGTAGTATGCTGTGGAGGCCAGGGTGAGGAAAAGCACTTTGAGCTCAAAGCTCACCCGCAGGAAGACTCCACATGCAATGAGGGAGAGGATACAGCAGTATACAGAGTACTGAGAGAGAGAGAGAAAGAGGGAGGAGGTGGAATTAGACCTGGGACAAATACCAGAAGCAACTTTCCACTTTCTCACAGCGAGAAAAACTGTCAATGAAACACAGTGTCAGATAACCTACCAATTTAAGTGCACCTCAAAGGAGCTCAGTGGGTTTGATTATTGCACAGAAAACTACCCAGAGTAGTTGCATGCTGTCAAGTGACAGATTAAAGTGCCAAATTGAGCCCAACAACTGTATGGCGATCATGTGTGTTAACACGTTTTAGCTTGAGTCACCCAGTCATCTCCTACGTTCATCTAACAGCAGCCACATTGAAAAATTCAAACATTTTTGTGAAATGTCTGTTTAGCTCTTTTTTTTGTCATTGTTCCCAAGAAAATCCCCAAAACTCAAGTAATAGTCCAGTGTACAAATCCAGCCCTCTGGCATCATGCTGTCTCTGGTATTCCATTAAATACATAGCAGGATTATTTGCAAATACTATTTAATCCAGCCTCAAATGAAAAAACACCATTTTATTAATATTATAGTCTATGGTAAACTAATCCATAACTCACAGGCAGGTAGAAAAGGCCTCCATCTAATCCGTGTTCAGGGGAATGAGGCATGTGACAAAGGTCAGCAATGTCTTGTGTCACATGTGTCGGGACAAAGCACTGAAGGGGGATAAAAAAAGATTTGAGTGACAATTAAAAAGTGGACAGAGTGCTTTGAAGTTTGGCACTGCGGCTACGAAGTATAGCACAGCTACAAATAGCAGAGTCTATAATGACCCTCTTGACACGTGGGTGTAGTCTTACCAGGTTGAACACTGCCAAGATAATGATGACCGCAGTTGTGATGGTGGCCAGAGGGAGGCGCACACATGGCCGCTTCACCACCGCCTCAGAAACAGCTGGCAGCCACTGGCACCTTGACAGCTTCTCTGGAAACAGGCGCTGCAGACGATACAGAGAAGTGAAGAAAAAGATGGAATCAAATAGGTATGAGGAGCGCGTGACTCTTACACAGTCATCCATCTCTAGACATCATGTGTGAGTGACTCAGTGCTTGGTTATTTCCAGTGAAGGGATCCGTCTGAAAGGAGAAAACTCCGCCTGTCAAGGACCGAATGTCAGCCATCACCCGCCAACTCAGGAGGTTAGCTATAGAAAGCTGCAGTGTGGTTTTTATAGGGGACAGATTCCATGACATGTTTCCATTCCCACACTGGATAATTCTGGCACAGCGAAACATATATGCAGACACACACACCCTTCTCACCCTTACCAATGCTAATCACAAGGACACTGAACAAACACCTGATCTTGCCTAAAACTCTGATCCACATTTCAAGCTTGCAAGTAACAATGTGCAAATATTACACAAAACTTTGTGTTTTCTAAAGAATGTTTTAGTGTTTTTCTTGCTATGTAAATGGTAAGAAATCTACCTGACACACATGGTATGTACTGTATTTATTTTGAGATTTAAAATTAATTCTCGTCTCAACAGTCTCACCACAAGGTCAGTAGATGTGCTGTGGTCTTGACTGTATCATACAGTTGTCTAATCTATTTAATTTTATTTTTTTTATTATTTAAAAATACCTCATCTGTGCATCACTCCCAGGATAATACAGCCCAAATAATGGGGAGTAAGCTTAAGAAAGGTGGTGGACAGATGGTGAGGGAAATTCATTTTCCTTGAAGGCTATTGCTGTTTTTTTTTTGTTTTGTTTTTTTGTTTCATCTGGTGTGGCCTTCACACTAGAGGGAAAGGAATTTTACATTTAATTTTAATTAATTCTAAATTAAATAAATTCATTGAATACCTTTACTTCACAGCAAATTATACAATACAGGACTTTAACAACCTGCATCCAACATGACGTGACAGGTTCCTGCCAGGTGTGAAAGGGTTGTTGTGACTGTGAGGTTTATTTTTTCCACTTTTTACAAACCCAAATATTAACTGGGACAAAGTGCCTGGAAAGAGCTGACATCTGAAGTGAATCACCCAGATATCTAAATGTTGAATGTGAATGTAAAACTTAACACACTGACCTGTAAGTGACCTGCGAAACAGATGGCCAGGGTCAGCAGCAGCACACAAACCAACACTCCGAACAACTTGCCCAACATCTGTCGACTGAGGAAGATAAAAACCATGTCAGAAATCAGTCTCTGCCCACCTGTCCTTTCCCCCAGCAGTGCAGCTACATACTCACTCTTTTGTGACAAGCATCTGAACCACAAATATGCAGAGGAAGATGAGGGTGGCACAGCCAACGTAGTGTTTGAACATCGGTAAATCCAGGGCTCGGTACTTGGAGAAAGAAACACAGAACACAGCTGAACCACTGCGTGAATGGAAAATGTATGAAAATGTAGAAATATGCACTCCAGAGCAAGATTATTTACACAGTCACGCAACAGTTTGTTCTTCAGTCTCAGTGCTTCTTTAATTTGAGCAGGTTGGTGTGTGATATCGCCGTTTTTACACATAGTGCCCAGTGTAGTGTACAGCACAGACTGTAAATCATTTCACTCATCTATTTGCAGTTTTTTCTCAAACTAACCTGTTTTTCCAGATCTTTCTTTGGAAACCACAAAGCTAAACTGCCTCTCTCTTCAGACTTAGACCACTGCCTGTGAGAGAGGAAAAAGGGAAGAAGGCAGGAAGAAAGGAAGGAAGGAAGGAATGATTGGCAGAGAAATCAGGAAGGGGAGGATAAATATAAAAACAAAAACAAACAAACAAACAAACAAAAAAATCAATTCAACCTAGTCTCGGTATTAATATATCAACATCAACAACATCTACCAGTAAAGTATTTGCTGTGATGTGGTAACTAAGAGTCGTGCTTAGCTGCAGCTAACAGCTGTATGAGACTCTCAGTGGCTCTTTGAGCTAAATGCTAATTTTTGCATGTTAATATGCTCACAATAAAAATGCTAACATGCTGATATTTAGCAGATTCACCATGTTATCTTAACGGATTAGCATGTCATAATTTACTAATTAACACTAAACGTGAAATACATGATGGGTACGTTGTATTTGGTCACAATGAAAATTAGTGACCCATTGCCAATTGAACCCGAGATGAAATTTATCATGCAATTTGTGGTGGTTATTATTATATTTTAATGAAGAATGTGATTTGATTTCATGTAAAAATGGACCCACTTGCTGCTGAGCTCATCAATGGTCGTGGTCATCTCGTTGTGCAGCTCCTCGTCAAACTTACTCTTCTGTGATTTGTTCCTGCAGCGGAAAGCACACAGACAATTAGGAAGAGGCAGGCGGACAGAGGCCGAGACATACAGGCTGACTGGAACAGATGCTGGAAAACCAGATCAGGTCATGCAGGTTACTCAGGTCCAGTTTAGCTGTGCCTGGAGGTAACTTGGTTAATGCTATTCTGAGCATTAGTGGGAAAAGAGAAATAATGTTTGTGCCCGTGAGACAGTTCTGTGGGGGGGCAGGGTTGGGTGGAGTGGGGGGGATGCAGGACGCTGCGGGTTAGATATCTTTCTAACTCTGTGAGATTCGGTGGGAGTGTTTCAGATGTGCTTCTGCTTGGAAACCCCCTACTCTATCAGGAAGGAAACACTCACCACAGATGCACAGACCCAGATATACACAAGCCCCAGTCAGTGACCAGTGTTAATAGCAGCATGTCAGTCCACTAACAGAGCTTACAGGGTTTCAGATCGCATTTGAGATCACACGTTGCCCTGTTACAAAGAGGCTGTAGTGAGAAATTGTCAGAAAAGAACAGCGTTAAACCTGTGCTCAGGTTAGTGTTGGGAAAGCACAGCTCTCCAACGAGGCAGTAGTTCTCACCCTGGGGGACAGGACACCACACTGAATTCATTTGGATGTGTGGGGGAGTCACAGAAAAATGTGGGTGTGAATTATATTTGTGATACTGAAATTTATATTGTAATATGTTATGATATTTCTTATTCACTGTGATCTTCTACTCCCACAAAAATGAATCAATTCAACAATACTAACCTGCAGGACGCATGTCAATTGTTAGGTACTAATGCACATCAGTTCTTTTTGTTTAAGGGGGTCACAAGCCAAAAAGGTTGAGAACTACTGCACTGAGGGACCTTGTGGACCATGAGGGCCCCACTCACTTATAGCTGCTGAATGGAGATGCGGGCAAGGTGAACGGTTCCTCTAGAGACTCATCAAAGCTGCCAGGGGCCAACAGTAAGACATAAACACAAATTCATCACAGAGAAAAACGCAGGGCCAATGATCGAACAAATCCATCTAAAACAATTAATAGCAGATAGATACAGGCTTGTGAACAGGTGAAACACGCTCACAACTGTTACCTTTAACCACAGAAAATATATTCTACTCTGTAATGTCATCAAGCCTGAGTGGGTGCGCCTCATTTCACCATCACTTCAGACTCACGCATGTTCACCAGCTGCTGCCTCTGCTACAGTGGACTGTGAATACATGAATGAAATTAAACATTTTCCGAGATAAAGCAAACCTCCATTCTCCCAGGGTGGAATGCTTGTGCTTTTAGGCGCACACTTATCTTCTCTAATCACATTACTCCGGCCCACACTGTTTGTGTAGGTGAGTACTGCCCACTAATCAGTAGCTACACTTTAAATATTTGTCCGTGCGCTTACTGCCTTTGCCAGACAAGAGAATTAACCATTATAAGCTATAACCGTAATCAATTTGTCTATGCATTATTTGAAGCTAATGGAAGGGCTTGTCATAGAGCTCTGCACTCTCACCACTCTGCAAGAAAAAGTGCAAAAGTAGCACAGCTTCACTAAGCAGACTTATTATCAAACAATGTTTGACTTTAAGAACCATTTCACTCAGTCTTAGAATCACTTCCTCTGTTATGTCCATGTTTTTAACTGCTTAATGACTACCTACACACACAAGAGACACTGAAACATCCGGCCCAGATCTTTACAGTAAATGATTCCAGCAACTGTATACTTCACGTTTAAAATGTGGATCATGAATCCGCAAATAGACACAGTGCAAGAAAGTACAACTCAAAAGGAATATCTCAAGTTGCTCTTAAAGCCCACAACCATAAAACTTACCAACTGGAGCCGGGGGCCGATCGCAGGGGGATGTCCTGGAAAAGACAGGACATCAATTAAACTTTAAGACTAGTGCCTTTTCCATTCAGCAGAGCAGAAAAGACAACCAACTTGTATGGTGCCTTGAAATGAAACAATAAATACACAATTTACACACCCTGGAGTGTGGCTTTCCATTGGTGTCTGTGGTGAAGCCCTCTCGGCTCTGGAGGTGGGCAAAAGGTTTGACTGCACCCCAGGATTCCAGGTAACGGGTCATACGTACAGACGCCCGCATCTTCAGGCCGTCATTCACACGAGGTTTAGGCACGCTACGGGAGTTCAGTGATGGATCCTTAGACTTAACACACACAAAGACAAATCATGTCGTGTTTACTGCAGGCATAGAAATCAGAGTCAGTTCTGGCAGTGTGCCATCCAACTCTGCAGGATTGGTTAGAATTGGTATGTGCAGGGGTCTCACAATGTACACATGAATTTGCCAAAAAATCATAAAATAAACAAATAAAATCAAAAATACAAATGATGTGCTGAAAAAAATGTAAAGACTGAAATGATTTAAAATTACATTATTTTTCTCTTAATATGCTTCATCCCCGCCCTAGCAATTATTTGTACGAGCAGGTGTTCAAAAGCTAAATATTTCTCACACTTTGGCCTCACAATTTTGCACTTTCAAGGAAGCTGGACAGAGAACTGACCCGTGGATCGATGACCAGATAGGTCTGGATATTGAGCTCTTTTAGGTATGGGTCCCTGATGTGGCCGTTGCCCTCCTCCACTTCGTAAGCCTTGTTCAGGTGCTTCAGAGTTGCCTCTGTGATGTGCACGCGTCTTACAGAGCAAAGAGCAGGAGCAGGAATGAAATAAAAATGTACATTTAATCACAACAGCTTGGGGATAGCTACAAAAGAATTATTATTTAATATTAACAAATACAAAGTGAGAATGATGATTTTACACTTACTGATTAGCCTCTTTAAAGACAACAGAAAAGAACGAATTAAAGGCCATATTATCATCAAACGTAGTAAGGAATGATATGTGAAGCTCTAATGTTTCTTGTTAACAATAAGGCTGCATGAATTTCAGCAACTTTAACTTGTGTGTGTGTGTGTGTGTGTGTGTGTGCACGTGTGTGTATATAAAGGGTTATGACACACTACATCACCTACCCTGGAAGGCCTCCTGACTCCATGTGATTGGCCAGAGTGACGTCATGTGACCACACATCAAATTGCCATTTGCGAAGGCCAATAACACCACAGAGCACATTCCCCGAATGTACGCCCACTCTCATGTTGATATCCACCCCTGTGGCCTCACGTACCTGCCTGAAGGAGTTTCACAGCAATTCTAAGGTTCATTGTTGGTGAAGGTTGTTTCTCTCTGCTAACCACAGTCTTTCAACGGACATCCATTGTCTGAGGACATCACAACATGCTTGACTGTCCTTTCCTTTTGTGTCACAGTGAAGTCCTGTTGTCTGTCTCTGCGTGTCAACAACATCCACTAGAGCCAAGTAAGAATTACCTCAGAGTTTCCTGTGGTTATATATATTCTTTGAAATGGCAAGTCAACATGTGCAATTCTAGATATTACTATACAAGATTTTTTTTTTTTTTTTACCAACACAAACTTTGTTTCCCTAAACCAGAAACACAACTGAGAATGACTCACCCTTACAGAATAACATAAGATATATAAGAGGCTGCACAAATCAGTTTTAACACATATTATCTGATGGTTGGCACACACTCACTTGATGGCTTCACACATGTCGAGGCCCATTTTCACACAGTTCTTGGCGTGTTTAGGGAGAGAGACCGGCAGCCCAGACACGCAGTAGTAACAGTCTCCAAGGATCTTGATTCTCATGCATTCGTTTTCCTGAAAGGGATGAGTGAAGAGAGAAGGAACAATATGAAAGAATATGAGCATACACTCATAAACATGTGGGAGCTGCCCGACAAAGACTGAAGAGTAATGGTCAGGCCAAGATTTAAACAACTCACCTTGGCAATTTGGTCAAATTTCCCAAACAACTCATTGAGCATGATGACCAGCTCCTTGGGAGAACAGTCACTGGCCAACCGGGTGAAGCCGACTATGTCAGCATAGAGAATACTGAGAGAAAGAAACGGTACAAAGTTTAACACGTGTACAAACAGAAATGCCTGCTCTGACCTCTGCATCTCTAATTTAACATTAACTGTGACGGATTTTACACGTCACAAAACGCTGAAATGAAATATAGGGAGTTGTTTTAACTGTAGAAATCAGAAAAGCTACAGTCACTGCAGTATCCTTTAACGTCCATGACCACAGATGTAGGCCTTGCAGTAGAGTAGGAGGGTTAGCTAAGTTTGTTCCAACAGCTGGTAGGTAATAGCAGCATATCCAGCCTGCGCCTATTGGTAGTGCTTTGTGAGTCACACGTCCAGGCTCTCAACTTGTTGCTTTTTTATATCAGTGAGTCAACTTTAAAAACAGCTAACCAGTTGGGAATAGATGTGAGGATACTTGGGGACAGGAAGCTCATAGCATTTGTGCTAAATAAAAGTTACTTTTCTCTGAACAGCTTTGTAGCTGAACATTATAGCTCCTGAATTGGGAAGTAGGTTTTCAGACAAAAAGCACCTAAGCCACCTCCCATTAATCTCTAGAGGACCTAATCATTGACGAACTAAAAGGCCAGTTTGGCTCAATGCTCCGTCAAAGCTTAGGCATAATTAAGGCTGCTGGTCATCAAACTGCAGAGAGACAATGGTATCTCATCTGACCTCTGAAAGACCCAAACGCTACAAGGAAAAAACAGCTGGAAGTTTGGCAAAAGCCCAATCTGCATACATCAACGGAAAACCTGTCTTGACACAGCTGGCTACAGTGGGATCTGAAACTCTAACCCTCATTGAACACCATGCTCACCCTCAGGGAATGATTTATGATAAGATAAATTTAATTTGACTTTGAGATGGCCATTGATGGGAACCACCTGCTGCATCATAATTTTCCTCAATAAACTAATGGGACTGTGAAAAAAAATCCAGCAACAAGCTCAGAGGAGTAACATAGTAAATATCCATAGATGTATGAGTGCGACTGAACTGATCACTGAACTACATGTACGCCACTGCATGAATTTAACTGATAATAAGCTACACCGTGTGAAGCTTAGGCCGATTACTGCCACTGACCGGTTTGAAGCTGCAGCCTGGTAAATGTGCCAGTCAGCTGGCCAGCAGAGGGACACAGATACTACACCTGCCCTAACCTGCTGCCTTACCTGATTGAAAAGACCCAGACAGACAACACAGCTAATGACTGGTCTGACTGGGGTAATTATAGGAATAGGTCAGAGGTGCAGCCTGTCATTCAACACCTTCTTACTCTGGCTTTAAATGAACATGGTAGCACACATGACTGATGCCTTCACGGTGACCTTTTAATTAGCCAAAGGTGTATTGTTAAAACATTCATTCAGACTAAAGTACTTTAATAAACAGAAGGTAGATATTAGTGGTCCAGTCATTTTGTGTTTCCGCAATTTCAGTTTTGTTTTGGGTCACCATGCAAAACTGAAAAACTTTAAGTATATTTCCAATGTAGTCTTACGCTTCAGGATTATGCAAATACATTATTTAGGTAAAGCAGAGACTATCCTCTATATATTTCTGGAAAAAAAAAAAGAAAAAAAAAAAAAAAGAGCTACTGAGCCATCTGCCAAAGTTCAGTTTAAACTGACCCACACTCTGTCAGCACTTGCTAAATTAATGAAACATTCATGAAACAAAGATCTGTAACTGGGTCAAAGCTATGAAAACAAACAAGCATATTAATCTGCAGCATTACAAGATGTGGTGAGAAAAATCTGTTTTTTGTTTGCACTTTTTATGGCTTGTTTGTGTTTTATGAAGTGGTATGCATAGAGAAAGTAGCAATACAAGTTTTCCCAGAGAGCGACTGAGGATTTATAAAATTGAAAACGGGTGAAGTAAACTGAAGTTGGAAATTAAATTAGTCTGATTAGTCTTAGCCATTTTTAGAACTAAGATGTCAAAGTATAGCACACTTAAAACATGCTTTTTCAGAAGTCACAAATCAAGTTTTCACAAATATATTCTTTCATTTAGTCCACAAACACGTCTCCTGCTAGCAACTGTAAACAGAGTAGGTTCAGGCCTTGTTACTTTAAAAATCTCAGACAGGATAGTCAATATATTTCTTCAGCTGCATTTACGCTTTACAAAACATTGTAATTATCTAGAGGGACATCTGAATGCCCTCAAAAGGTCTAGATGGCTGATCAATAGGATTGTTTTTTTTTTTTTTTAACAATCCCAGCCTAAGTGGATGGTTTGACCAGCACAACAAAGTCTCCGGTATTTTGAGGTGGTTTGTGGTTGTACCTGACGTTCTCGTGCCTCTTGACATAAAGGCTGTGGAAGTTATTGTCTTTGACCAGGCGCTGCTGCTCTGCTTTGTCTTTACAGTCTTGCAAGCGCTCCATGATTGCCAGCTTCATCTTCATGGAGATATAGACCGGCAGCACAGACTGCAGCAGGTTCTCCTGCAAAAACACACACAATTAGCTGCATATTTACAATTTACAGTGGCAAGAAACACTATGTGAACCCTTTGGACCGACTTGGTTTACTTCATGATCTGTTCTTCATCTAAATCAAGAGAATAGTCAAGCACAATATGTGAAAGCTAATACCACAAAAACTATGTTAACCTTTCATGTCTTTTAGTGTCCTTTCATGTCTATTAATCACACATTAGACATTCACAGTAGTCTTCCACTCTTTATTACTGAACTGCTTCAGCTCAGACATATTCTTTGAACAACTGATGGGTACAGCTGTCTTCAGGTCATACCTCAGCATCTCGATTGGTTTAAGTCCTAGGTTCTGACTGGGTCACTCCAATAGGATTTTCTTTCTGTAGTGGATTTACTTCGATGTTTAGGGTCATTGTCCTGCTACATCACACAGCTTCTACCGAGCTTCAGCTGGCAGACAGACTCCGACATTGTCTTCTAGGATTCCTCGATCTGGGAATTCATTATCCCCTCGATGATGGCGAGCTGTCGAGGCCCAGAGGCATCAAAGCCCCAAATCATGATGCTTCCTGCACCATGCTTCACCATTGAGGTGATGTTTTCTTATTACAGCACATGTAGTGCTGCAAGTTCTTCTCAAACAATTCAACTTTAGTTTCATCAGTTCTCAAAACATTTTTACCAGCAACACTGTGGAGTGTCATGGTGCTCTTTGGCAAACTTCAGGACCAAAGCAATGTTGTTTTTGGAGAGCAACAGCTTCCTCCGTGGTTTCCTGCCATGGACACTCTGCTTGTTCAATGTTTATTGCATACTCATGAACAGAGATGTTAGTCTCTTCCAATGATCCATTCAAGTCTTTTGCTGTTACTGTCAGGTTGTTCTTTATCTCTTTGATGATTCTGCATTGCGCCACCACAGTAGAACTAAACCGTCTCCATCTGTGGACAATTTATCAAAATGTAGACTGATGAATATCTAAATTCTTCGAAATGACTTTGTAACCCTTTCCAGCTTTATGCAAATCAACATTTCTTGATCGCACGTCTTCAGAGAGCTCTTTTTTGCTTCTTGGGAATAACAAACTCCAAATGTTTGAATGTTTTTTATAGTTTAAAGTATCCCTAGCCTACACCTTCAAACTTATTTCATTGATTGGTCACCAGGTACATAACATAAATAGTAATTCAGAGCAAGTGTAGTTTATAAAAGGAACCAGCATGTTCATACAGGCTTAAACAGTGACGGTGCCAAATAAAATAAGTCCAAGCACTAGTCACCATGTTGGCATCATAACCAAATGATGATTAACATAAAATGGAAAAAGACTGTGCCAACATGGTATGGCCTAATACTTAAAGGTCATTCAAAATGACACATTGAGATCAGTCTACCAGAATATCTGGATGCCTTAAAAGTGTTCAAAGTTCAATGACTAGATTAAGACAGGAATTTGAAGAGACAACCTCCCAAGAAATAACTAATCCCTCCTCAAACCAGCAGAGGGGTTAATTTAGATCATCGCCCTGCACTGACCGAGTCAAGCCTTGGTAAGATTATCTACATATTAAAAAAAAAAAAAAAAAAAAAAAAAAAAAAAAATGCTCTTTACATCTCTTACATAAAGTGCTTAGCAGAGCACAAGTGGATGTAAACAGAGGTGAATGCACGAGAGAACAAATATATGACAAGTTTAAAGATCTGAACCCTGAGCAAAGCCTGTGTGCTTGTCTATGAGTAAGAGCGAGGTGTTGGTGAGTGTTTCTGTGTATGAATGTGAAAATACATTTACATCAGTATTGACCTCCTTTGACCTTTTCCACTTTCTAAAATGAATTACAAATGGATTACACAGATTTCTGCTCAGGATGGCACAGGTGGGATGAGGAGAGTCTGTGTGAACAGTTCTGTTTTATTTGTTACACAGATTTTGTGAGGGATTTGGATCTGGGCAAGCTAAGGACACTCATATTCTTGTTTTGAAGTCATTCCAGTGTAGATTTGGCTGTATACTAAGGTCATTGTCCTTTTGGAGCAGAGATATCCTTCCCAATCTAATATACTAGAAATAACTACTGAAGAATCTCCTGCATCTTGATCTACTCAGGGATCCTTCTATTTTTTTCTGCAACTCAATGGAGCTGAAAATACTTCAACCCCATTGGCACGATGCACCCGCGTCCACACTTCATGGTATGTAACGGCCGTTATATAGCAAGGGACTCGTGCCCAGTTTTGGTCTGACAAAGTGCTTTGCATTACAACAAGTATTTGAATTACTTTTCTCTGTCGTCAAGTCACAGCATCTTTTGCTCCAACATGTCAGAATTTTCCATGTGGCTTTTTTTTTTTTTTTTTTTTTTTTGCAAAAGCCAAATGTCCTGCCACAAGCCCTTTATTTCCCTAGAGTGTTTCTGGACACTCTCTAGGCTGTGAAGACATCTCAAGGATTCAAAACAATGAAATTGCACCTTAACTTAATTTGGTGCGTTATTGCATTGCATTTTTTAATACAAATAGTTCAAAAGTTCAAATGAATATTTCAGGGGAGGGTATGTAAACCAAAAACTAAATAATTCAAATTTAATCATTTTCTGCTTGTAACAACATAAAATGTGGGAGAGGTCAAGAGGGTAAAGTCCTCACCAATGTATATTCCCTCTGTGCTTTAACTGCTCCCATTCAGTCTGAATGGCCTCTTACAGGGTTCAAATGTCCATCACCTTTTATAAAGTGGCCTTTGTATAGATGATGCTGTGCACAACATAGTGCTTTAGAAAATGTTTTTTATTCTGTGTTTGAGATTATTTTATATTACATATTCTAAATGTGGGAAAATGTGTTGTCACTACCGACACAGTGACAGAAAGAGATTTTTATTAGTGCCGTTTTCAAAGGGAAGTGCTAACGTCACACAGTCCAAATGCCATTTTTGACGCCCTTTCCGACTCTGCCAAGAATCATTTTGGACTCCTACTGCTGAAATTAATGTGGGAACACAATGTGAGTTTCTCATTGTGTTCCCCATTTGGAGCCGTTTTAGAGCTTCCCCCACCGTGCTATTATGTCCCTGTTCTCTTTGGCTAACTTCGTGCACCAGCCTCCGTTTTCTTTCAGCCACAATTCAAATACAACAGGAGGTTCAAATGTTAACACTTATATCATTCCTTTCTGAACTGCTAGGCAACACAACAGCTTCCTTGTCAGCTTGTTTTATGTCCCGTACTATGCAACAGTCATAACAACTGACAAAAGGGAAACATTTGTTTTAAAAATGGCCTCTGAATTTGAAGCAAGTCAGCACAGATGCATCTAATTTAAAAGGCATCACAGGAAAATCTAATTTGAGAAGGATTTGTTAGTTGCAATGAAAACATCCATGGGAGAGTCAACATGAGGCCAGCCAAAGGCAAAGCTTAAAAATAAAATAATGTGGAATGGAAATGTTTCCATTCATTGGGTTTAGTCAAATAGAAATGATGGAGTTCGATAGTGGTGTGAAACTGGAATACACCCTACACTTTTTCCTTTCACTCTGTTAAAATGGTGCTATGTAATCAAATTTTACCTCATTTACCTCATCTCCATGCACTTATTGGATGAATGTATTACTACTACACCTCCTACTGCATCGATGCTGCAGTAGTGACCCTGATTTGACAAACGCTTTGGATAAAAGCATCTGCATTGGCGTTTCTCTCATCAAGACTCTATAATAGATTACTGCTCAACGAGGGTGCATGTGGACGTTGTGTGTGCTTAATTCAGAGACTGAAGATACGTGCACTGCAATGAGCCAAAAAAGAGTTTGTTTTTTTTACTCATATTTACACAATAAATCAACACAATTAACTTAATTTTCCTCCAGGGATAAATAAAAGTATATCTATCTATCTATCTATCTATCTAATTATTTATTTTTAAGATAGTTGAACGTGTTCGTCAACTCACAGGTAAGTAAACAGCTGTTAATGCTAACTTTGGCACACATATGTGGCAATAGCAAAACTTCCAAATAACTTATTATACATTACAAAAATGATCCCATGTTTAGCTAGCGTTGTTTAAAGTGGACTAACTTCAGATGGCTTTGACAACCATTCGGGCTTTCGTTTTCTAAGGCCATTTCTTCAGAGAGAGTGCAGCTCTACTACAAACCGGTGAATTACACCAACCTGTTGTCTTTTTTCTATCTCCAGCTTCATTCGCATGCTCAGGCACCTAAGGGTGTCTTGGAAGGTCTGTCGCAAGGTTTTCTCCATCAGGACCTTATGGAAGGCTCCCACCACACTGCCACACAGAAATACCACGATATTGGACAGCAGCTACAGAAACACACACAGAAGACAATGTTAGAACTAGAATAATACCGAGTATCATATTTAAAGTTTTAAAATACAACTTCGATCAATATGAGCTTATGTGTTATGATTCAATATCACTTTTCTCTTCCATAGTTTCTGTGTCGGGGTCATGGATTCATGGTCTAGTTTCGTTATTTTTTCGTTATTTCTACATTCTGTTAATTATTTTGGATAAATTCAATTATAACAAACGTCAGAACAAAAAGGTCAGCTGCAGCTTCAAAACAGAAATCACATCATTGACCTTCAATAACCTATGTTCACTTGAAGCTGTCAACCACTCCTCCAATACAGGGAGCGGCTGCAGACTAATAAATAAACATTACAGGAACAATTATGAAACAAAATGGTTGATATTTAAATCACCTGGTAAGTAAGGTTAGGAGCGTAGTCATTGCTGTAAATATAGAGGCGCACTGTGAGGGCTATAATGTGGGACAGGGAGGAGATGACGCTCAGCACCACAGCGTACCACAACTGGAACGGCAGCATGGTGTACACGGTGAAGATGATGAAGAGGAAGAAAGGCACCTGGAAACATAAAGGTTTTGTCATTTCAAGAAGTCATCTGCTGTGTCTGGAGTAACTCTACTTCTACTGCACTCATTCGCTCATTTTGAGTAATCTGGTCTCTTAAAAGTGTGAAGAGACATCTTCAAAACTTATGTTGTGTATGTAATTATTAAAGCTTCATCTGAATAACCAGTGATTCCCCTGTACAATCTAGAAATGTTTCCATATCTAGAAATCAAAGGTGAGGATTATACAAGAGAAACCTGAAATTGATCCCTGCGGATCAGGTCAGGTTACCTGGTCCCAAGGCAGGATAATGGGGCTGCGGAAGATGAAGGTGTAGCCCATGGTGAGGTGAGTGGCCCAGACAATCAGGCCCAGTAGAAGTCTCCATCGCTGCGAGAGTACCTCTGTACACACCAGCACAAACACGGCCAGGAACACACACAGGCTGCCGCTTACCACGCTCACAAAGGCACAGTGTTCCTGTGCGCTCTGCTCCAGCAGAAACATAAACACAAATTTTATTACAGTCAGACAGTGATATGGTTGGTGTGAATGTGGTGGAATGTAGTTTACATCAATTTGCAGTGCATGCAACTCTTTTTTTTAATAGTGATATAGTGACATTTACAGGACTAAAAACACTACGAGCAACCACCGTAACCATCACCACGACAAGCAGTTCATTGTTTGTGTGTCTGTCTGATTTGTACTCTACAATTAAAAATGAGGTTTACAATAATAAGATGCCCCTGAAAGATACTCAGCCTGAGCATTAGGGCTTATGTAGGATTACAGAGTTTTTTCTCTTCACATCTGTCTCTGCGTCATGTCCTGCTCGCTCCAGGCCACTGTCTTCCTGACTGAGTTACTTTACAGTGAGCAAGCAAGAGGAAAAAAAGATTTTTGTGTGTGTCTGTGAGGAAACATGTTTCTGAGTATGTGTCTATGTTTGTGTGTTGAACGTTGGGACATTCCTGGTGGTGGTGTGGGTCATTTTCTCCTTTAATAACATGCAATTTCTTAAATTGTAAAGTAAAATTAAAATAATAAGATTCACATTTGAAATTTTTTTTTTTTTCCCATATTTGTTGGTTAGTCCCAATTTTTTGCATTTAATAATCTATAACTTTCCTCCCAGACGAACATAAAGAGGGTTTGCAACAAAATGATTGATTGGTGCGAACAAGGTGGTTTGGGATGGAGTTGAATTCCTGGACTGGATTATTGTTTCAGTCGCTCCCTGGTGTGTTGTGTGTTGTGTGTGTGTGTGTGCGAATGCATAAAATGCACAATGCATAAAAACAACATTTTGCACATGTGTGTCACTGCCTTAGTTTAAGTGGGAGAGAGAGTGGGCGTCAGAGGGAGAGAGGTGAACAAGGGGTTAAAAGAGTGCTCAAGAGTGAGGCAGACACACAAAGTCAGTGTTAATAGATCTCTGCTCACAGAAGGCCATCTCTGCATTGTATGTTGAGCTTTCTGGTTGCCATGGCAGCATTGGAAAAGGCCAGATCTCAATTACAGCACTTTCTACTCCCTATGTAGCTGTGAGTCTTGACAAAATCCTTTTTGTAGGTGGAAAAAGAACAATTACATACAACTCGGAACAAAAACCACATGAACGGCTATGATGTTCAACGCGCAGCATCCCACTTCCGTAGGTTTTTACAGATAAAAATCAATTTGACCTATTTAGATAAATAGTGATATTTATATTATTCTATACTAGATGTACAAATAATCCTGTGAAATATAGTCTGAGAGCAGCTTTTCTACATATTGCTGCTGTTGTGTCACCAGGGTGAATTCCAATACCTTTACAGAGTATTGATGCTACATATTACTGACCTGACAATGTGTACATATAATATGTCGTCTTATTATGAGCTCAACTGAGAAGGATGTCTATTATGCCTAGTATTATAGACAACAAAGCCAAGGATCAAGCCATACTGTCTGAAAAATAAAAAGCGACAATGACAAAACAAGAGCCATGTATAGAGGACATTGACATGTTCTAAGAATGATATAATCCACAGCTTTAGAAACATATAGGCCCATTGTATTGTATGAACCCAAACAACGTCCTGCCTAATACATCCCTCTCCAATCAGACCAGTAGCATGAGTGGCACTTGGAACATCCACCATCCAAATTTTTCTCTCAGCATCGCTCTTCATTCGATATCCACAATTGAAGAGGAGTTATATAAGTTGACAGTGACTTTCTGACACCGGTAGCCACCTCCTAACAGGCCCCTGCCCCTCCTTTGCATTTAACAATAGAGTTACACAAGCTCTATCCCAACATTTCCCTCTTAAACTCCTCTGCACCCCCGGCAACTGTGTGTGCGCGAGAGAGACAGCTGAAAAGAAAAAAGAAAACAGGACTGGAGGGAGTGAGTGATGTATGTGTAGGTATGGATCAGGGGATGTGAGTGAATGTTGCAATTTAATGTTACAATGTCAATTAAAGAGTCATTTGCACCACATAAAACTGTGTGTGTGTGTGTGTTTGCATGAGAGACTAAATGAATTCATGAGTAGCAGCATGTGAGGGAGTGAAATAATTCAAATCTTTATGTAAAAGTACAAAGACGAGAGAAGCAGGGCGTTCCAGAGAATCAGCAGCCAAACAATCGGAGGAAGGTAATGGCAGTTTTTCCAACAGGGGAAACTGATATAATCTCCGATGACGGAAGCTGTCAGTTGACCATATGAACAGCTGGATTGACCGTCTTCTCCGCCACCTGCCATCATGCCAAAATCAACAGTATGCCAGAGATCAGCAGAACACAATGAATACACGCCTTTCCCCCTCCATTTCTGCTATTCAGTTGTCCAACAAAACCTGTAAAGGTGATTCTGGTTTCGTTGACTCTGCCTCAGTGCAAAGACCTGCGCTCAAACCCACACGAGAGCAGGCATCTCCAATCTGTTGAAGAGCTTTTGAGTAAAACTTAATCGCCACCAGCTCCAGAGCTACTGCCCATGACTCTAACTTCTGTGAAGAAAAGCAAATCGATTTCCTGACAGAGAACTGTCATGATTGTTATTCAACACATACTTGATGTTGTTCAGTAGAGGCGATCCAAACCTGCCCCTTGATCTAATCTAGGGAAAGAAACTGAAAAATGTGTTCTCTATTTTCATGTCTATTTCAGTGGTGTTCAGCTTCACATTGAAACAGTTAAACAATCACTCACTCATTCACGCTTCTCAGCAGCTGCACAGTTCGCGGAGGGGAGTTAAGTGTTTTATTTCAAGTTCTCCAGGGAGAGAGAGAGTTTTTCAGTGTAGGGATTCAAACTGCCCATCCAGTCACATCCTGCTTCATTAAACATAAGGCTACTGCACCTGTACAGGTGGTGTGGATATTGTCTTAAAGGTTAATGCACTATAACGAGAGATGTTTGTTATTTTTGGTCTTTCCCATTTACACACATGGGGGGTGCAGAATATAAGAAATGCAAAACTAAAACACACAATTTCACTAACGCATCTAATACTGAACATTATAGACATAGAAGTAGATTTTATGGTGTACCTAATAAAGAGACCGCTGAGTGTACAATGTCAGCTGTACATCTCCCATCTCCCAAGCCGGGATGTCGTTCTACTGGTTCATGTGCTGCTAAGTTAGAATGTGAAGATTTGCTGATTTTTATTGCCTAAAGCATTAAAACAACATGCTGATAAATGTTTTATGCAGCAGAGCTACTGTTAATAAATGTCTTTCCTCTCATTCTATGTGGACAGCAACCAAAGGTTAAAACCTGGCACTATATTCCTAATATATTCCTGTTAGCAAAACATTAAATATGCAATACATGAATGATTGATTAATCAAGTTTCTCATCATTAACTAAACATTTACCTTTGTCCGCCATGGATTTCACTGTATATGATGGATACGAGTTGTAGTTCTTATTTGTGAGGATGTTCAGGTCAGTTTTACCCGTCATTAACTCATTTTACACCACATGAATGTTGGGTGAGTCACATTACTAACATGGCTGTAATGGGACAGTCATTAATAAGTAATTTTAAATTGGCTGTAAATGATGTTAAAACTGCTGCTGCTGAAAACTCATTTCTCATCTACAGCTTCTTAGCTGGTAATCAAGCACTTTAATGGTGTCTTTAATTCACTTATCTGACATAATTCCATCACATTGGCTGCACAAACCACACAATTTCAGCAGTTATTTGTAATGTTTAATCCTACAGCTCTATCTGAAGCCAAGTGCTGCTACTTCAGTTTTTATAAGCCATTGTAAGTTATATATTTCTATGCATTTCAGTGACCATGTGCTGAAAAAAAACAGTTAAAAAAAAAAGCCTTGTACCATCTACCATCTGGATGTGCCATTACTCCAACCCTTACACCATGGTCACAAAGTAAATAAGCAAAGTGCATTTCTATGTCAGTGAATGCAACCGTGAAAATGAGATTTTGATCTACATTTACACAGTTTGGATCCTACATCAGTCGTTTAAAAACAGGTTGTGTGATAAAACTGGTCATATTAAAAGAGAAAAGACACCAAAAACACTACAGTGACAAGTGTGAAAGCCTGTTATTCATACTTATACTTTTCCAATCAAGTGCATATGGACAGTAACTTAAAGAATGCAAATGTGTGAATGTGAAAACTCACCAGTCGAAGGGCAAAGAAGAGGATGAGGAGGATTCCACAGGAGAGCATGGAGAGGCCCAGCAGGAGCACCAGCGGCTGATACTGGCTGATGCAGGAGAATTTGCGGTACAGTGCCTCATTTTTAAGCTCCTGGTCGTTCAACAGGTACTTCCCCTTGCCTGGCATGGCTGACACTTCTTACAGAGGCATACCAGGCGTTAACAAGGAGCCCCAGTGAGCAGGCGTGTGTGTCTCCACAACTTTGAGTGTGTGAGCCAAACGTTTGTTAAGAAGTCCACAGTTCGAGATCTGTTAGGGGTCCCTTGCTAGCTCATGACGCTCAAGTGAAACTTGTGTTTTTCCTTCTGTGTGGCATCTTGAATGTTGTTGTAGCTCTCTCCGCAAGTCGACCTCTCCGTTTCTCTCCTCTTCACTAGTCCTTTTGTGTCTTCTATCCTCTGTCTGGTGTTGGCAGACAGACCCGCTTCATCCTTTGCCAGCTACTGTGTTGCTCCCTTCAGTGGGTTTGAGTAATAAGCCCAGGGCTGGGAGACACAGACGAGGAGGGGAGGGGAGTTTAAGAAAGGGGAGGAGAGGGATAAGGAGGAAGAGCGACGGGAAAACGGGAGTTGGTGAGGGCAGCAACAAAGATCATCAGTGATCCCATCAGGTTTCAGTAGATAACAGCAGCTCCAATTTTTCCGAGGCACCTAAGGAAAGGAAACACAAAAGGGAGAGAAAAGACACACATTTTAACAAAATGTTTGGTGGCACACACACCAAAGTATCAAAGTAAAAGTATCGCTGCCCAAGCTACAACATTAAAACCATTAGAAATTATGTAATATTTTAGACATATCATAAGCATCTAAAATGTATGGCAAAGAGGATGGTATGATGTATGATTTTAAAAGGCACTTTTATGAGGAACAAGCATTAAGTAATCAGGAACTTCATGTGACTTACTGGGGATTTTGTGAGTGTGAGACATAAATATCCAGATTCCTCGATGCTTATACATACTTGAAATCCGTAATTACCACAGTCCAGAAAATCCTGCATATGTTTACCTCAGGGCCCTGGCTCATCTTGGTCACAACCTTCATAGAGAGCAGCCACAATAATGGGCTGCACAACTACTGAGAGCAGTTGTTTTTGGGCCATTTACTGAACAATATAGTGTTGTGGGATGAACTCCTGTACAGCAACAGGCCACACAAACCACTATTATTCTCCCCATAGCTGAACCTTCACACACAAGAAGGAGTCAAAGCTGAGGTTACAGTAACAAAAGGAGACAAGAGCACACTAACCAAAGAGAGGTGGACTTGGTGTGTTAATCTATTCTATAACTGTACCCAGACAGACTAGTTTGACATTATTCTATGTAAACTAGTCACATACAACCTGACCAACAGATTTCCCATCATTTTTACCTGTTAACAAAAAGTTGCAATGTGAGCCATTTATCATTTCTAACAACAATAAGTCTGTGTGTGAGGGGCCGTGCTTTGTTTACACTCCTGAGACTGAAACATACAGTGTGGATATAGGCTGTCCTTAGCTGTTCAAACAATTAGAGACCTTTGGCTCATCTGCAAGAAGACCCAGTCATGACATCGTACAATTCAGAGACACCTCATTCATTTGGGAATGAGAAGGAGACAGTGGATTGAAGCTCAATAGAAACAATGTGTACTTCGCACCACTGTCAATAGAAACCTCATTTCCTCCAGCTGCCAATATGTCAGTGTGCAGTGTATGTAAGGCACTGCTCCATGTTTGTCCCTCACATAGCAACTGTGACAGATGCTATGTGCAATAAAAGCGCACAGCAAAGAGGAAAGTGGAACAAACACACACACACACACACACACACCTGTTGCATTGTGTGTAAGTGAAGATTGAGGCACAATGCTCCATCTTGTAGTGATAAAATCCATTGCCACAGTTAGCAATGCGATGAGTGGTGTGATGGTAGTTTACAACCATTTCTAACCTTCCCTTTCTCTGCAGTTGCTTGTCAGAACAGCATCCAGCCAGCTCTCCCCTGCCTCAGATAGCTCACCGCCAACAGTCTGAGGGCAGTAAAAGCAAGAGGAAGGGCTGGGAGGTAAAACAAAGCTCATACTGGTGGTGGGGGATCATGTCCTCCTCTTGCATCAATAAGAACCAGCTGGGCTGTGAGAGAAGGGACCCTGAGTACATGTTTACAGGCCATTTACACTTTACTCTACATAACCACTAAATGCCATGTCTGTATCATTAACCTGTGAAGTACATTCTTAACCACATTACTATCCTGTAAATGTCATCATAAATGGTGGACAGAGCTGTAATGAATGTCAGCCATGTATACTTTTTATGATCAAATGCATGGGAATGTTCAGGTTAAAGTACTCGTTTGATATTAAACAAGGGAAGTGGCAACACTTGAATCTTAAACACAAACAATATTTGGGTTCATGCGAAACAAGGTAAATGCAAAAGGAATCTTTATTTAATCAAATTTAACGCATGAAGCAGTCATGAGAGGAGGCAAAGGATCTGTTATAATATCTACTGCAAACTTGCTTCTTTCAATTAGGGTTATGATGATTTTAAAACCAAGTCGGTGATACAATCATCCACAATATCACGTCACAATACTGGAAGACAGAACCATATCTGAGCCCCTCATCACGTCTACGGTAAAAGGTAGTTTAATTAGCTCAAGATGGATCACCACCATGACATTGCAGACTAGTATCACCCTTGCTATCAGTGGGCGACTGGACGTTGCTTCAAAGAAGCAAGGAAGGAACCATCAGCTGTTTCTTTGAGTGCAATGGCTCTTACGAAGGTGTTTTTCCTGTAACTCTGGTTCAAATGACCTAATAATGAGATTATTATTGTTTCAGTTCTCTACCACTGATTAACCCGTGGGTAAAAATAAAAAATGTGAGTGGTAAACAAGTTTAAATGCTATTGTGAACCAAAAGCTGATATGTCTCTAAGATAATTTTCATCAAAGACTAAATACAACAATGGGAGGGAAGTGGAAAGGTTGATAAAAAGGACTTAAATCAATGATCAATGTCAAGTTCACCCTGGGACTTCAGCATTTAAAGGGTTGATCTGGTCTTTAAGCAACTGTTTATCACAGTATGACCTCTCATTTACCAGAAGTTAAGGCCTCAAGCCCTGATGGTGCTTCTGAAGTTACCATGGCAAAAATGCAGCGCCATCAGCCCGGTGGTTGTGCTGTAGAACAGACAGGGATGTGCGCTTCAATAGAGCCGAGTTTCTCAGCGAGCGGGGATAAACAGCTGAAACTGTGCTGCATTGACTGCCAGGTCTTTCGCTTTGAAAGCTTGGCTATTGAGGGAATCACAGCAGCCTTGTAAACTGGCGTCACTGAATCCTGGAACAGGAGCCACACAAAAACCAACTGACGTCACTGCATGCCTGCTGCTGAGAACGTAAAGGCCCCCGTGTCAAAGAGGAGGTGAAGTGAAAGAGAGACTTGGAGCTCTCTATGTGTGTGCATGTGTATTTTGCAGACAGCTTCAGGAAAAGGACAAACTTGGCAACCATAAGCAAGAAAACCATGCTGGTTGGGTTTTCATTAACTCACTGGTGGGAACTAAAAATTTAAGCAAAGCTACTTCACTTTCATCAAAAGTGACATTGTGTGAGGTCCTTTAAAGTTTTGGCTGTGGTGATTTTGCAGCGTGCACAGCAACAATCTGGTTGTCAAGTTGGTCTGGTCATGGACTGAGTCACCGTTTTGTTTAAATACGCACCAATATCCTGATTACTGGGAGTAACTGAGGATAAATAAATATTTCATATGTTATTTTCATTCACATTTATCATGGAGATACAGCAAAGACATGACAATATAAAACACGTCATGCTGTAAATGAGTCAATACACAAATATCACATTAATATAAATAAAGCAACCTTTAACCAGAGAGAACGACAGGAAGAAAAAAACTGCCCAGTACATTTATTAGTTTAATCTGGTTTTACTGAGTTGCAAATTCTATCTACATCAGACCTTTTGATTACAAGCGCTTCCAAATTAGAAATCTTTGGTAAGCAGTGTGTTATGTTAGTGACATGTTTAACCTCTCCGGGAAACAAGGAGGGAGTAAGTATCTGCTGGGCATCCAAAAGCAGCAGACAATGCCAGCTGCAGTAACAGGAAGTTTTTGGAGGTTTATCAAGTAGCTAAATACACTCCACTCCTTTAGCATTTGGACAGTGACACACACTCTATTGTTTTAAATGAAGCAATGACCATGAGGTCAGTGTGTTGACTTTATTTATCATGACTTAAATGGAGTTTTTCTGAGTCCGATGGAAGGCCAGGAGATTTTAATTTCAAGTTAGCACACAAAGGTCCTCATTTGAGACTATGATTTACTGAATACATTTTCTGGTTGAATGCTGCCAGTGAATGGTCAATCCATTTCTTTTACGCAAAGTAATCACCTCATTGGTAATAAACCAATCTTATCAAAAGATCTGGTCAGATCTTCCACAAACCTACGCCTAATTCAAAGCCTTTTCATGGAGAGCAAACAGGCAGGTCTCTTTCTGAAGCAAATCACTCTGCTTTTATGGCAGCTTTTGTGTTGGCATTCAATGAGCATGGACAAAAACGAGACAAAGGGTGACCTCTGTTAAAGGAAAGAAACAACCACGTTTCTCAGCTCATGCTGCACAGCTACTGGGGTAAATGCAATGTGTGTATAAGTCAGCTAGACCAAAGGAACCAAGCTCTTAGACATATCACTTTCATTCCAGTACCATGTTGTGTGTCTAGGTCGACACACGGCCTGTCTGAATTGAGTGAGAGATGTGAGTCACGTGTCGCATGGACGAGAGATTCAGCCTCTCACCTATTTTTCACATATGACTTGTATCTCCTGGCAAAGATAGACTGGGAAAAGTCATGTTGAGTCATATACACATCATACCAGCAACATTACATACAAATGACACCTTTCACTATAGTTTCATGGCTGGGCTGAATCTGAATAGTAAAAATATATTAATAAAATATATTTCTTAATAAACCAGAACATGGTTTATATATATATGCAACAGACACAGAAAAATTAATCCAAGACGTGTAAATTCCTTATTTTCAACAAGTTATTTTTGTCTTGTTTCATTTCTGGTCAGCTGAACGGATGCTGATCGTGTTTGCAAGACCAATGAATATAAAAGGGAAGCAAAAAAAAAAAAAAAAAAAAAAAAAATCAGTGTTCCTAAAGGGTGAAAGCAGCTTTTCATTTGCTCTTAGTCATAATGAATGAAAATATTGAGACAACACTACATTTATAATCTATGACCAATTCTGCATTATTTCAAGACATATGCAAAATGGCCAGTTGATCATTTGATGAGGAAATTTATGACTCATCTGGCAAAAATGACTCAGAAATGTGACTTCACGGACAAAGATTCATACCTACCATGATTTCATCAGTGATTTTACCAGAATAAATTACCCTGTTTTATTTTCAGTCTGCACACGGGGGAAATTCTATACTGTTCAGGATTAGGTTGGTGGTAGGCCTTGTACCTAATCATGTAGTAGCTTGCCCATACACAGTCTTTCTATAAACAGATGACTGATGCATGTACAGCAATGCAAAGGGAAGATTAGATTAGGCCTCCTGTTCTTTCCCATCTCCCCCTTCTCTCCTCCCAGTACTGTCTACTGGTATTGAATTAGCTGCAGTCACCAGAAGGAGCTGCTGAAACCTAACAATATTAACAGGATGCTATCTCAGAGCTGATTTAAGCTTAAAATGCCACTGCCTATAATAAATACAGGAAGTGCAAGTGAGAGCACCATGTGCTCAAAAGCAAGACGTTACTGCTCAAGTGTTTCACATTTACTTCCACAAACTGAAGCAGAATCGCACCATCTCAAGTGAACCCATCAATTTCACCAGTCCGAAGAGGGGTTTATTGATTTAAAGATACATAAAATTTTGATTTAAACATTTTAGCCACAGCGCAAATGCAGTATTGAAATAGCATTGATTGAATTACTCTAAGCCATTTCCTTGCCATTTGCTGTTTGGATTTGAAAACACCTGCACACTCACAGGGAATAAAAACATTGTGTATCAGTCACCAAAGTCATCCTCATCCAGCGTGATATCAATGCAAAGTAAGAAGACGGTCAGCAGCCTGTCTAATTCAACAAAACAAAACAGTTGTGGTTAAAAGGAAAAAACTATTGCAAATTGTTTGGAGGGAATTGAGAATTTACAGTAATAACCAACAACCTCTTCAAGGGGAATTCTTCTTCTCTAGAAACCTACCACCCTGACTAGTAAAAGGGCTTCACTGCAGAGACTATCATGTTGAAGTCAGCGGATGTCTTTGAAGTTGCTTAATCAATGAAATCCCATTTTTACACCATCGAAGGTCAGCATCATTTTCAACATTCAGTTTATTAACGTTTCAACCTTGCGTCCTCACATGTGGTGAATTTTGCTGGTTGCACTGCAAATAGATACATCAGTTTATCAGTAGATTTTCAGGTTTTATGTCTAAATAAGTAGGTTTGGGCTGTAGCATTAAAGGTACTGTTTCCATGGCAACCATTTGCCAAATCAATCATGTCTGAAATCTTAATGATTTTATCTTTAAAGAGAGTCACCAGATTTTATTGTTAATCCCTGAGCCTATAAACTGCTGCTGTGTTTGAATGTGTATATATCTTTAATTAGTAGTCCTTAACATCAATTGACAAGATAAACAACAAACAGTTCAATATTCTCACAGTATAAATTCTGAACTTTCTTTTTGTTAGATTTTTTTCTCCATATGATGCATAACTTGGAAATAAACTTGAGAAGAAAAACAGGGTGGAAAGAATGCACTGCAGTCAGAGAGACCATTGTTTCCAGCTGGTGGAGCCGGCCACATCCCCATTTCAGGTTTCATAACTGGACCTGCTCCATCCTGTAACTGTGGAGCAGCAGGGCCCCTTTTACCACTACCACCACCAGCACCAATAACAAAACCATAATTATCCTTTAGTATGCCAGCCAGCTTGCTACCGGCACTGCCATTCAAAGACAGACCTCAACAACTGTAACCGGCACAGTAGAGGGCTGTTTACTCAGCCTTACATGGATATCATGCAGACTTAACTGCAACAGAGACGGGTGGCAGCTTCAGATCAGCCTGATGATGGTAATTTTCCAGGCCACCATAAAGCCCTGGCTGCTGACAGGGCCATCTGTTGCATGTTTTCCTCAATCTACTGTCGTAACTATTGCTGTTTTAACTGTGTTCATGATTCATATTTGTAAATGCACCCATTACTACATTACTGCGCTGTTTTTAAGGAGGATGAAATTTCTCTAGAGGCTACTATGCGAGACATCAATAAGGTTCTTCTATGAGAGGCTCTTTGATGCTGCAGGAGCAGGGATTAGGTATTCCCCACATGCAATTGCCAGGCTTTAAAAGGAAACATATTCCATGATGGTCGTCCTCATTTAACACGTTATCTGTTATCTTTGGGAAGCACTGACTACAGAGGCCAGGACTAAAAATGGGCAACACTCCAATTGCTTTATCTGAAGGAAAATCCCTGTGGTACTATTACAGTTTGACCTGTAAACCAATTCTTCTTGTCCATGTGTGTGTCAGGCCATATCATCACCGAACACTCATCTGCCAACTGCGATGTCTGATATGTATCCTGTGGCACAGTCACTGAAAGAACTAACCTTACAATGGAAAGATGTCTTCTCTACTCCTGGGAAAAAAGGCAATAAGCAACTAAAAACAGAAGAGCTCATATCTCATCCAAGGCCAAACGTTTTCTCCCAATATATTCAGATCGTTATCCAGATTATTATCTGGATCTGCATTAACATAACAACAACATAACCTCTTTTGCTTCAATCTCACTGCAGTTGAAATTATATATAATTATTATACATATATTATATACACAATTAGTCACTTAGCTCTTAAGACATTAAGAATTTTGACCCATTAATTAATTTTGACCTATCATCTGAACATTTATACCAATGTGATGTTACAATGTGATGTTAGTTCAGTTTTGCCCTTTTAGTTTCACTTTGTTGTTATGAGATATTGACTAATAAGGGAGGTTAAAAGAAGAAGTTTTTTATTACAGCTCCAACATTAATATTTGTGAAAAGGGTCTGAATACTTTCTGAATGCATTGTACACCCATATCACATGTACATAAGTTATTGTGTCTGTAAATACATTTTAGTGTTTCAAATTAGCTCGTGGATGTTTGTACAAGAGGGTGAGGTTTTGTTCCACATCAAAAACAAATTAAGGTTAATGTGGCTGTGACAGCAATGATTTAAACTGTTGACAATGGAATTACATAACATCTATTACACAATCTCACACTCCAGACAATGACAGAAAAATCTCTTATGACTAGAAGCCACTTAATCCAAATAAATTTGATTTGTATAACATACATTATATCAGGTTTCTGCTTTTGCATTCGCCTGTAATATAAATAATTTATGGATTGTTAAAAGTAAAAGTTAAACATTAATTGTGAAACAAATTTCAAAACGCTAAAGGAAAGTTTTCCATGATGTGAATCTAACATTCTTGTAACTTGATGATTCATTTGGCCTCCAGGCTCTTTGAAGAAATACCTTTAATAATCAGGATTTCAAAAGTTCTGTCACTGTTAATAAATGGACAAAATCCAGAAAGATTCCTCGTTCAACAGCAATGTTTTTTTTTTTTTTCAAGCCATTAAGAAGACTGGTGAATAAACCATCATTCATGTGATATTTTGCCAAATATTTTTTTGAGCAAAGCTGTGGTTAAATATTCTGATAACTATTCCTTAGTATTCCTGTAGCATAATTTTATCCACTAACCGCATGTAGCATATTTATAGTCTGCTCTATTGGTGTGGTACCATTACATTTTTAATCATAATGTCCTTGTAATAATTTGGACAGGAGAAATTTGTAAAAATAACATGTCGGATAAGGTCAAGTTGTTCCCATGCTATATTGCAAGTGCTAGTATTGGGTTATAAATTTTTTCTCTGCCTTAATGCCACTTAAAAAAAATAAAAAATAAATAAAAGCCTTCACACTAACAATGACTTATTCCGAGTTATGCAGGACGATGATTCATGCAAAGATCTGAAGAAGCTGTTTAGCACTATTGAGGATGTGTATTAGACAGAGCATGAGACAGTTAAGACCAATTCCCACACGGCTTTTACTTCAACGGCAATTGTCATACTGCCCAGTGTAATATTCAAATATAGTGGTGCATTAGTGTGAAATTAAACTAAAGCTTTTAGATTAAGGGGATTAAAATTCCCTGAGTGAGTCCATGCGCAGAGTATTACTTCATCCTCTGCAACACCTCACTCTTGTGTCAGGACATATCAAATGACGTGCCCATGATAACACTCCAGCTCATTGCTACATAACATGTTATCCTCTTTTTGCAGTGACAGGTCCCCAAAAGAAGCAAAAAGACAAAATGTTGTACATATCAAAGATGGCTCGGGTTTGAAACACGATTTTAATGTCTACATCTCACAAGACCATACTTGTCCATCTGTCATGTTTCAGCAGAAACGAAAAATTATCAGTTACAAAACCTCGGTTTAGTCTCATCATTTAGCTCTAAAGAGAAGGGATGGGAAATTAAATCTGAACAAGCTAACATGAAACTTTCTGATATCATAGATCAACAACTTGCCATGGCTTTGTGACCTTAAATAATAAACATCACAAAAGACAATGGATGGACAACTATATGCTTTTCCATATACATGTTCATGAAAACAGCCCAATTTCTGCCAAATAAATAACATGACAGCATGACAGTGATGTTTGTTTTGGGGTTAGGGGGAAGCCAGTGGCTAATGTTTGCTGAAAGCTAATGTTTCAGGTGTCAGTGAGGAAACTGAAAAAAATATTAGATATTAGAACTTAAGAAACTTAGAAATTAAGTACAATTCGATAGTCGTATGTGCAGGTTAACAAGTAGAGAAAAGGATTTTTACAAACTGCTTTTACCACTGTAGAGCAATTGTTCATGCAGTGCTTGTGGGTGGAAAGCCAGGAAGGATACACAAGTGTGTTGGAGTCAAAGCATCTGTGCAGAGGGGTGTGTGATCTGGGGAGGGGGTGGTAATAAAAATCAACCTCTGTGTGTATATAACTAATATCTACATAAAAAAAAATATCTTCCTTCTTTTGAAATTAGGAAAATAGCAAAAAGAGTCAGCTTGTCTGCATAAACCACAACAGCTCCCTGGCTGTGACGCAAACATCGAGGTCCAGTGAGCGTTATCATACGACACCCTGTCCGAAAACCTTCACACACACCTACACACACTATACCATCCAACCAGAGCCAAACAATGAGGTTCAGGTACAGGCCTTGACGGCAGCCAACAGCACTATTACAAGAGGGGTGAGGCGACAGCGTGCTGAGTGATACTCTTACGTCCCTCAAAACACTACTGATAAGTTGAACTTGAGCCAAACACGTAAACCCTGAGTGCCCCAGCCGAGTTTCTCAGGGGCCCGCAGTAGAAAACTTGCATGTGCACTATGCAAACAATGTTTGCATAGTGCACATTTACCGTTAGGGGGTAATTAAAAGTGCTGAATAGCCAACTGCCTCAGCACGAATGACTCATTGATGTAGCTGTGTTGAATTTCACGAGCAGTCATACTAAGACAAAAAACTACAAGTGTAACGGGGAAAAGAAACGCTGACTGTATGCGCTATAAGCACTGCACGGGATGGCACATTCTGCTAAGCCTTCAATTACAGCCGTGCAGCAGCCGAGAGGTCAGACAGTGGGAGTGACGCAGAATCAGCACAGAGGGATCTCATTACCTCAAATGCCTCCTTGGAGCTATGGATGACTGGCGGAAGGGAGCCGGAGGATTTGACTAATAGCATCTTTGTGTCGCCACTGAATGTCTTTATTAGCACTTTTACTATATTTGCTCCTGTACCAGACTCTTCATACAACTGACATCCAAGCTGTGTGGAAGAGTCTGGGTCAAGCCTCCACCTCATGGTGGTCTTCACACTGGCTCTGCGTTCTCCAATGGCACACTTCTTCTTTCTGACTCTCAATGTGGACCTTGTTTGTGGTGGCCTTATACCGTATGCAGCATGGCTTAAGTTACAAGTTTTGTAAAAGCCGCCCCTTATGTTTTGTCACTGTGAGCCAAGGAATGTGCACGAAAGCATCATTGCTGAACAGCCACACTGTCAGGAATGTCTGCAGGCAGCAGCACCCTTCCTGGGGTTTCTGCGGCTGAGTAGGAAGAAGAAGTTTTTTGGCTGAGTTGGATGAAGGCAAGGTTCCTCCCACTGAGCATCTGTCTGCTGTGCAGGATTTCTCAAAGGAACTGGCTTGAGATGAGGAGTTTCACTGCAACCGCTCCCAAATATGAGTCACAGCCTCGCTCTGCGCTGCATATAGACGATCTCATCCTGGTGTGGAGAACTCATCTTATCTGTGTAGAGGGTATGACCCCAACCAGAACTAAAAAGGATCCTTTGTCCAACATGGGCAAATATAGTTTGTTCTTTTAATAAAAGGGGTAGATAATGATTAGTCATGGAAAGAGAGTTAACACTCCTTAGAAACAACACTGCTGACTATAACCTGGACTATCAAATTACTGGCGTATCAAATTTCAGTAATCTTTAGGTGAGTGGTTGCACAGACTAGCCACTACATGCTCAGAGAGATTCTTAGCTCCGTATACCTTGGTTTCATAAGACATTGACTTAAAGAGTGAGTGTGGTGATGATGATGATGATGATGATGATGTTTGCTATAATAACCAAACACCATGGAAAGACATAAAAACCAAGCCAATAGAAAATGGCTTAGATATTTATTAACAGTGGTGATGTCCCAATCAAGCTTTCTGGCCTCAATCCAATTGTTGATTACAATCCAATACTTGATATGTATATATTTAAATGTTGATAAAATCTGTTTCTGACAGATTTTAGCTGGAGCCCACTTAATCTGACACACTTTATTTTTCACAGGCTACTTTATCTAAATGATCCTGGTTCAAGTATTAGGTCGATCAATTTAAATTATTGATAGATAGATAGATAGATAGATAGATAGATAGATAGATAGATAGATAGATAGATAGATAGAAACCAAGAGGATGCGACACCTGGAACTGACATGTCATGGTCTGCTAGAGGGAGGACGTATTACTTTGATGGAGGTGCCGGTCCTAAAGAAACAATCTGTCAATGCACGGCTGCACAGAGTGATGCTTCTGTACCTCATATACCATCTTTGGCTGAGTACCGTCACACTGCAGAAAAGATCACAAATATAACAGCCAAATTTGAGTTTGGTCTCTTATCAAGTTAGTAGGAAACTGAAGATTAATTAGTGTTAAGTGATATGATCTTCTGTTGGAGTCAACCAGTAAAAGCTACAGTTAGAACCTGATGAAAAAGAGAAACTGCTGTTGGAAAGTTTTGTACACTACTCTTTAATCTTCTTGGGTGCTCATCTTTTTTTTTTTTTTTGGTCAAAATGTCAAAACTCAACATGACTCACCAGCGTATCCAAATTTTTTTTTTTTTTAGACATTTCCAGGTTTAGGTTAACAAAACACAGAAACTAAAAAAAATTGATTTAGCTTTTGATGAGAATTATTTTAACAAATATGATCTTTTAAAATATGCTGGGAACAGCTTTGACAGTGGGACAGAAGCAGGTAATAGAGCATTTTGTTTGACTATTGTCATTTGGAGCATTAGCAAGTATTTAAAGCGCCAGAACGATGATTCACTCAAAGTCAACACTGGCCATTTGCACATTACTGATGGCACCTAGATTTGTTTTTGATTATTTTACCAACAGAGCTCTATGACAGGAGGAATAAGATGTATCAGGTTTTGACACACACACACACACAGTATTTCCTGCTTGGTCTTGGCCTCATCATGGTATTTAAAAACCAAAATATAAAGTGTCAGAATCTTTTGATGAATGTAACAGGTATTTCATACTGGCCTTGAGTTTGTCACAGTATGTGTGTAAAGTTGTACATACAACTGTGGTGAAAACTGCTGAACAGAGCACAACAGCCGCCAAGAGAAACTGCTGTTAATGAAATCAAAGAGCAAACTGCACTTTTGGTTAAATATTAAAGACTGAAGATGATTTCGCTTCTTTATTCTTGGTAGAAATGTCCTTTAATGTCCTGCTCAATCATCTTAGAAGACACCGCCATTTCCTAATTTACTGAAACAATTAAAAGCATGCTTGAAAATCTTCACTGACCACTTTGTATTGCGACATACACACACACAATCACACTTATGTTACAGTCTTTATCTGAAGGAGGAACAGGGAGAGTTTTGTCCAGTGAACTGTTTACTGTTAGCAATTGTTGCTTTGAACTAAATTATATTTGCTAGACAATGCTCACTGTAGTGTGTTGCCCCACTAAGTTGCGTTACACCTTAAAAAAAAAAACGTAACGAGTAGACTTAAGCAGCCCTTGCAAACGTGCCATCACCTGAAGTCGTTTTGGTATCTGTGTGTTTGACTGTCAGTCAGTTTTTAGCCACACTAAATCTTTAAAAATACTATAAACGAACAGAAAGTAAAAAGACAGATCTTCTTCCATCACACCCTCCCACTCATCACCTTTCCACTGGCCCCTCTTGGTTTCATTCTTTATTTCTTAAAATCTAAATGCATCTCTCAAGAGCTCAAACATCAAACAAGCATACAGGTTTTCAGTGCTCCGATAGCTCTCGAGTAAAGGCCAACCGTACCCTGTGACATACAGTCGACCGCACACCGTCGCACTTCCTTGGCAACAGTGACTCATTTCCCTAACAACAGCGCGAGGACAGCTTCATAAAAAAAAGGGAACCTGCAGCCACTGCACAGTTAGTCACAGATGGATGCTGTTATGAAAACAAGCACTGATTTAAGTAAGGAAAAAGCAAATTAACACACAACATACTCCTGCACAGTATCACTGAGAGGTTAAGTCATCACAGCCAAAGCCCAGGAGGAAAATTTAGAAAAAATTAATTATAAAAACAGAAATGTTTGACTCATTTAACTAAAATATAATGAAAGATCAATATTTCAGAACCAATTGCAACAAAAGCCAATGCACCTTCCATTCCTTTTTTTTGGGGTTTGGTATGTTCACCTTTTCTTTTCTTGTCAAATTTGATCCTCCTGAACACAGATGACAACAGTGTCAAACAAATCCATGGAGAGATGTTCTGCCATTCTTCAAATTATTCTTTTCAGCTGCTGTTTGCTGGAGGGAGTTTTTGTTGCTCCATCCTCTTCTTTAAAATCTCTAAAGATGTTTTATTGGATTCAAAACACACTTGTCAAGGTCCAGGTTTTTCACATTTACAGATTGATTTTTGCAGTGTTCAAGGTTATTCTAATGTTGGAAATTATCTTAAGACCATGTTTCATACTTGTACTATACTTGTCCAGTCCCTACAATGTGGACCCGTGTTGCATTAAACACAACCCAGGCCGGACCTTGAGGTGAGCAGTAAAACCTGTAAAAGTGAAATAGCTTTCATGCATTTAGCATTTATATATAAATATATACAGTCAAGCCTGAAATTATTCATACCCATGGCAAATTTTGACTTATCGTTATTTTTACTCAATAAGCAAGTTTTTTCCTGATTGAAAATGACAGTCGTCTCCCAGAAGATAATAAGACGATGTACAAGGGGCGTCATTGTGGAACAAAAAGTGGCATGTCCAAAATTATTTATACCCTTTGCAAACTGTCACAGTCTTTGGGAATATCCAAAGTTCTGTACCATCCAAATAGTCCAAGCTGTTCTAAAGCATCCTAATGACCCTGATTCATTGGTAAAAAAGCAGCTCTCTGCAGTTGGTTTGTGGAGCCATGGCTGAGACACAGGAGCTCACTGAGGACCTGCAGCTGCTCACGAGTCAGGAAGGGGCTATAAGGCCATATCTAAATGTTTTCAAGTTCCAGTGGCTACAGTGCAGAGTATTATTAAAAAATACGAGACGTTCCGCACAGTGGAAAATCTCAGAAGACATGGTCGAAAGCCAAAAGTGACACCTGTGCTGGCCAGGAGGATAGTGAGAGAGGTGAAAAAGAAGGATCCAAGTATCACCACCGAGGCCATCCTGGTGAATCTGGGCTCTGCTGGTGGCAACGTCTCAAGGCAGACAGTCCAACGGACACTGCACACTGCTAGGTTCTGGTCTTCTGTTTTATGGTCAGTTGAAACAAAAATTTAATTGTTTGGCCACAATGATGTGTCCTTCATTTGGCGTAAAAAAGAAGCCTCCAACCCTTTTTTTTTCAGCCAATGGACCAGGGAACCTAATCACAGTAAACGGCACCATGAAAAAAAAGAGCAATACATCAAGAATCTCAACAACAACTTCAAGCAGTCTGCAGAGAAACTTGGCCTTGGGCACCAGCGGACATTTCAGCACGACGACGACCCAAAACACACACCGAAAGTGGTGAAGAAATGGTTAGCAGACAAAAACATTAACGATTCTCAGTGGCCCAGCCAGAGTCCTGACTTGAATCCAATTGAGAATCTGTGGAGGGAGCTAAAGATCAGGATGATGGCAAGGAGACCCTCCAACCTGAAAGAGTTGGAGCTCACCGCTAAAGATGACTGGGCAAAAATACCAGTGGACACATGCAAAAAGCTGGTCAGCAATAATAGGACGCGTTTGATTGCTGTAATAGTCAATAAAGGCTTTTCTATTGATTATGTTATTGATTTTGTTCAAATGTAAATAAAAGCTGAGAAATAACTTTTACACAATTATGCCTCTTGTACATTTACCCATCTTCTGGGAGACGACTGTCATTTCCAATCAAGAAAAAACTTACTGGTAAATAAAAGTAACTTTAAGTCAAAATTTGCCGGGGGTATGAATAATTTCGGGCTTGACTTTATATAATATAGAAATGAGAGGGATGTAGTTACAACCCACAACACAATTTTTGCTCAGCAAAAATTATGTGTAATTATTCCATCTAAAAGACAAAGACAAGATAGTATTACAGGATAGGCTAACTAACCATACTTTATTAATGGAAGAGCGCTCTTGACTGTGTTATCCGAGCCTAAAGTTTTGGGTCGCTCCACTGGACCACTGCATCCCAAATGGTGACAGCAGTGGCCCGTGTGACAGCCTCACAAAGGACACAGTGAGTGCGTGTCTGTATGTGTGCTGTATGGCACGGCAATAGAAACAAGATCTTTGGAAAAGCCGGCAGTTGCCATAGCAAGGCCAAAAGAAAATACGGAAGCAATTAATTCTGTTGTAATTTAAGATTCATCATTCACACCATAGTTATATCTCAAACAGTATAAGCTGATCTAAAGATTGCTTGGTGAACAGCGACTTAACAGATCAGTTTGCGATTAATGAATATAAACTTGAGTATCATTGTGTTACAAGAGTCAAAAATGCCCACACCCAGTTGGTGCCATAAACTGCCATAAAACACCAGTAGAAGAAAAGCTGTGTTTTATGACGTCGTGCACCCAGCATGTGACCAGCATCAGCATGGCTAGTAAAACAACGCATGGGTGTCTTCACCAGGTGGAGGAGAGGGTGTCGGGGCCTTCTTAAGGCTCTCCCCAACTAGGCCATGACTTGGGGCCCATTCTTGCAAATGTGTAACAAGAGGTGTAGCCCTACGCCCCTGGGGGGGAGATATAAACTAGGTTTTTGCCTTGTCCTGTTTCAAAAAGTCTCTAAACCTAGTGGCAAACATTGCTCTACTCGCAACACTGCATAATGTAAACGCCCCTCCCTCACAGCTTTTCAGTTACATTTTGGTATATGCATTGGCAATTACCGCAAGACTGGGTTTGGCCTCCACCAGTCTAACTTCTTCAGATACATGCAGTGCTGAATCATATCCTTCCTTAGACCACATTTAGGTCCAACAAGCTCACAAATATCAGAAACATCTCATCTGTTAGCAATTGATCAAGTACAGGCTATTAAGCGATAAGTATTTTACAGGCTCTGTTTAATCAACAGTAAATTAGCAAAGCTCTCAGGAGTAGATAAGAAATGCTTAAGATGGAGGCATGATTCGAGCACCTAAAGCCATATGTCTTGTCCAAAACTGATGGATTTTTGGACAAAGATTTGTTTTTATTATCAATGAAACTGCATAGTGGAGTGTATATTCATATATGGGGTATAATTATTATACCCTATATAGTGGACTCAAAGTATCCCACAACCCACAATGAAAACTATAGTGTACAACTGGTCACTAACTCAACAACATAGATTGTCTTGCATTGCACAAAAAAAAAAAAAAAGTTGCACAGAAAACTAGCACAGTGTTTTCAATTTGACTGATGAGCTCAGTTTGCGAGATAGAAGTCCCTGGATAGTGAGTAGGGAGGAGTCAATGAGTGATTTTGGACACAACTATGGTCACAATCTCTCTTTCTGTTCTTGGGTTACAGCATCGAGTAATGGCCCAAGGTTTTTTTTGCAGAATGTTATGACGTTACAATTAAGTTTTTACTAGATATTTATGTTTAATGGGGTCCTAATTAGCATATGAATTCTTCAACTACAACCAAAAACATTTTGTGAGGTCAAGGAAAAGACAGTTGGACATCCTGGAAACATCTCTGACCACAGCTGTCACTGCTGGGTGAAATCTTAAATATCTTCTGTTGTTGAATCAATGGCCAGAAATCCAACAATATTCACTTTAAAATTGCATTTTACAAGGAAAAGCAGCATTTTTTTTTTTTGTAAATTAACTGATTGATTAATCGACTAACCATTTCATCGGTATATAACAAACACACGTGATATGCTGTTTGACTTAGCCCACGACCAGTCAGCCTCTATCCAGTTGCATCTCTCATGTATCTTCGTGTGTCTGTTTATTTGATTGGTCATCCACCGGCTCTTCTTCTTCTTCTTAGAGAGTCAATTCTGGCTAATCACTCATTAACCAGCTGAGCACAGCGAGAGGCTTGTTGACGTAACAAAGTACAGCAAGCCTCCCTGAGGCATGCGAACGATACACATTTCTGAAAGACCAAATGCCCAACAACAACACAAAGCAGCATCAACAAAGAGCAGACCTCTGTGTGCCAACTGAATAATTACATACTTCACATTAATTAAACATTACATGGGTAGCTGCTGCTTCAGAGTAGATTTAGATTGACTTAAGACAAAGACAACTGCTATTGGAAATGTTTTTTTCAAATATTAAAACTCAATGAAAATTCATAAAACATCTTGAAAATGGGTAATCACAGGGTTACAAAGATTTCTCATTTCTGAGAGCCCTTTACCTGCTGCACTGCAAATTCCTCTTTTCATTTAGTGTCCTCAGTTACTAATGTCTTTCACAGGTAAGCCATTTTCCAGCTCTAAAGTGAGTTCTGCAAACTCTGCGTCTCAATGGCACTCCTCCAGATGGGGTGCTCTCGTAAGCATTACATAATGTCCTTGAACCACAGCAAGCACAAAAAACACTGAAATTGAAATGGGGAAAAGAGAGAGAGAGAGAGCAAGACACCCACACATCTGCACCATCCACACTCCAACAAGGATTCACAGGAGGCATGCGTCGGCTCAAACAGGCTGCAGGGTATTTCAACATTCGGCATGGCTTCTTGTTCTAGACACAGAAGGTTGTTTCATATGAATCCACATTATCCCATGCAAGCATTATAGGCATAATCACAAAATATTCTGAATGTATGATTGATTGTATCTTTTTGGTTGTAAATAAATGATTAACTTTTAGTGTGTGCTGACATTGAAATACATTTTATAAGAAACTGGTGAAGGTAAATTGTAATTAGTGTTTTCACAAAGGGGCTGTGGGCGGAGAAGTTGCCCAGGAAATGGAACAATTTAACAGACAATAGGGTGAAGAGGCATTTCTCTAATGGCCCTTCAAAACATCCCATTTCAGTGCACTGATCCTCTCCTAACAGCAGAAGTAAAGGAGGGCCCAGCCTTTTATGGCCCCTGAAGAGCTTTCCTGAGGAAGATACATAAGTGGTCTTGAACAAAATAAAGGGTAGATGATCAATGGAGCATACAATAGAAATACAATAATATACCAAAAATCTATACATGAAGGGTACTATAGTGCTAGCATTTTTAATGCATTGGCAAATTTTGAAGCTCATGCCACACATACTTCAACATATCACATAGATGTATTCAACTAAATGTGTCATAAAAGAAGCAAATAAAGTGGGACTTTAATAATGGCAGCAGGCATGCACACCCAGAGCATACAGTGTGTCAGGAACTGGTGTAAAAAAAAAAAAAAAAAAAGCATGGCTCTTCCAATCCCCTATAAAAGCAGTGGTGTTCTCAGGAGGCCCTGGTGGTCTGTGAGTCGAGGAACAACAAAATCCAGGTTTGAGTCTGGTCAAGGATCTTTATTACATGCCTTCTGTGACATTTCATCACTGCACTGCTGCCTACATTACACACGAGTTTGATAATGGAGTAGATTCTGCTTGTACAGGATGTGCAGAGTTGTATATACATAAATACATCAGCCCTATTAAACTGACTAAAGCAGATTGGCAGGAAGTCTGGAAGTCACCATGTTGCAGAGAATGATGATGCACAAATTTACCATGTTAACTATTTTTACACTTCAGCTAAATTCTGAACGTCACTGTCAACTAAACGGGAACTTGACCTAACCAAAATGTCTGCACTTGTAGGAAACCCAGACACAGTGAGGGAATCCAAACTGCACACAGAAAAACCCTCAGCCTGTCAAGTCAGGTTCAAACCCAGGACCTCCTTGAAGAGTGGTTAAAATGCCAACCACCGACTCACTGTGCCATCCTGTGAGATATTCAGCGCCTTCATGTATCCTTTCACCAACTGCTGCTTTTCTATAAACGCGTAGCAGATCTGTTTGTGCCTTTGTCTTCATGTTGTAAAAATGTAGATGTAGACAGAAATTTACTAATCAGATGATGGAGTGAACTGTTTTTTTTTTTTATGTCAGTTTGTATAGATTAGATATAACTGACAGGGCAGATCCTCAGCATTACCACACTTTATCAAGTTTAAGTTGCTGATTTTAACAGTATGAATATATCTATTTGCATATTAACTCTCGTCTTTCTGTCAAAGATTTAAGTGAGAAAAGGAAGTGTTCAACATAAAGAAATATAAAAACACTTGCTCATAGATTCCACTGGACAGTTGAAACTGCGAGCCTGCTTGTCCCACAGATTTGATGATGACAGAGGCCTTTGAGCCCTGAGTGACTTTAGAGAACCTGGTCCCCGTGGTGTCCAGCTTGTGTTCATTATTTTTCTACAGAGGGAAGTTTCCTACATTTTCCCTGCACAATATGGGGGAAATCCTGGCAGTGATAAATGGAGAGAGGCATCAACAACGTAAAGGTCATCCCCACCCAACATTCAAACCTCACTGGTTTAGACCAGCAGGCAGTGAGATGAGGTTAGGTTCACTTTAAATAGATCAAACAAGCTCAATCAATGTAAAGAACAATCCAGAGAGTTTTATGGTTCCAGTGAGTGGCCTGAATCACTGACCAGTGATCTGATGACCAATGTTTTTGCCCTGTTTTTACACACTCGCCGTGTTTAACCCCCTGACGTGTTGTCAAAAATATAATAGTGTGTCAGAAGTCATTTTGAGGTGAAATTTGAAGCTAAAAGTGAACCATTAGGTCAACTTAACCAAACAACAACAACTACAGAACCACAAAATCCCTTTGTGCAGGTAACAAGTTTGATGTCTCTCTTCATTTGCATAAAAAGCAGAACATAAAGAGAAAACATTTATAATATGGGTGGAAAAAGCTGTGGTAAGAAGGGATGAGTACTGATCTTTGGCTCAGAGCAACAGAGTCAGAGTTAATGAGTCTGATTAGTCCCCAGTGTGTGTTCGGGGATTAGCACACTGTCCAACAAGAGAAAACCCCTCTCATTTCAAGCCTGGGGAGGTGGTGATGAGGGAGGGCGGGGGGAGCAGAGAGCAGAGAGCCTGCTCGAAAGTGGATGAGTGAAAGTAAAGATGAAAGATGAGAGACAATGGGAGAGCGGGGAGAAGTAGAGTGAACTCATCAGTGCTATGAGTGAATAGAAGCATTTGAAAAACATCACGGCATCTAATGACAACAGAAAATGCCCATTATATGAGCCATCAGCCTCTGTGTGTGCGTGTGTGTGTGTGTGTGTGTGTGTGTAGAGAAGACTAAAGACTAAAGAAGTGATAGGTAGGAAGTTGAAAGAGACACACACATCTTCCCAACAATTCAGAAAAGACAGATCACGCATGCACTTCAAAACAGTTCTGGGTGGAGTTTACTGCAGTGTGACTGAACAAATAAGATACTGTCTGGTGCTTTCCTCTGATTGTACAGTTCTCCATTAATAACTCTTATAGGAATAGAAATACATTTATTATAAAAAATTAAGAACAGAGAGTGTCTATGCCTCCGTCTATGCCTGACAGATGGTGTCAACCCCAGCTCTAAAGAAAACCTGCAACAAGTCACATTCACATTTCCTGTGGAGGTTCTCCATATTTCCTGTCAAGGTCACTGTCATTGTCAAGCACATACTGTGCGTGCTTTTCAAGCATTTGTATGAGCAGATTTGTGTGTGTTTGTTTAGTTAGGCTAAGACGGGTAAGTCTGCATCATTCTTGTTAGCATCAGTGAATATGTATAAATCAACAAGTTTGGCCACTAATGCTTATGATTTGTGTAACTGTAACAGCTCATTGTTGCCGAAAACCACAAGTTCGTCAGGAAATGTGGCCAAAGTCTGGTCAGATAAACAGCTACAAGATACAGTCTGATTATAATGATGCCTAAATCGATGCACATTAGTCCACAAAAGCCCGAAGACCTGGTTCATTTTGTCCCAGAGACTCCAAATATACCAGTGATTTTACTACGCGTAGGAAAGAACAGTGTAGGCAGTTAATAAATAATCCAAAAATTAAATATTCTCTAAAATAAATGCTTTGTTTCTGACAAGTTGTACAGATAGCCCCCTAAAGGTATATTAACCTCATTTTGGAAAGCAGTGCTTTCCGCTGCCTACACGATCAGCTGAGGCTGCATGACAGAGGAAAAAAAAAAACACACACACAAAACAACTCTACCACTGGTTATTAAGAGACTTGTCACAAAATAACAATGAGCATCGTAGATTTTGTCATCACTCCGAACAATACAGATCTGTTCCTGGATTTTTTGTTTGTGTGAGCGTGTGCGTTTGTGCGGCACAACCCTCAACAGACGGCCCCTGTCCAAATCCATCAAGCTGTAAAAATCAATCAAGTAACATGCACAATCACAACAAGCTTCCCATCATGTCAGAATGAGATACATCGCAGCATCACAAAAGATAATTGCACACCAATGGCAAGTGCCAATGTATGTATCACAATTTAGATTACAGCTTTTCTAAAGGAGGGCCAATGCATGGTAGCGATGCATTGATCCACTGATCCATGACCAAGAATTTAACCCCATGCTACTGCGGTGCCACTTTGTAGCCTCCCACATCCTATTGTACACCAACAAAATCAGTTCCATGCCCCAAAAACAATGCTCTTTTAACCCTATGCATTTATTCTCTTGCTTTTTGTGACAAACTGGTTTGGTTACCCTAAATGTTTAAGGACAGTTGGCATCAATGATAGCTCGATATTGAAAATAATGAAGCTCTTTCCTCCTCTCAGAAAACCAGCTACTGGTAACCCTGTAATCTACCTCCATTTACTAGGGCAAAACTCACAGGGATTAGTGACGCAATCATCAAAATGATACACACCACCCACACACACGTAATATCTGTAATCCGTATGTAGATGGTGACAATCTGTATGCTCCATGTGGACAGAAGCATTTGGCCAAATGTATCTGAAATATACTGCCATGTACACATTTACCTTCCGATCCCAAGGTTTACACATTTTTCATGCTCCCATTCTTTGCAAACATAAAACAAACAATTCAGTGCACACTGCAAACAGCAACAGCTATTAAGCTTTAGCAAACGGCTTCAATCAGCAAAAGGACACTCTTTCTGGTGAGGAATCAAAGTCCCATAGGATGATTTCACATGACGCTTGTACAGCTACACAATTCAACAAAATCCAACCAGTATGATCCCTAATCCTAAAATTATATATATATATTTGTTGGATATCTGCAATCACAGTGGTTGCATCAGCTATCCTGCAGCAGGACATGCATGCAACACGTTGCACACTGTATGTTAAATACAGACGCTGGAGGTTGACACTGACTTCAGGTTCCACTGTTGTCTATTTAGAAAACAGCTAAGTTGTCAGCTCCACAGGGACAAAATTAGCTCTTGATCTTCAAGCTATAAAACTATGACTGACCATTAACAAAGCTCAACTCAACTCATTCTACCAGGGATTGTGGCACAAATCTGAGATCTGTACACACAAAAATAAAATGATCTGCAAGAGTAAGTCAGAACTGACCATTATGGTTTAATTACTTTAATTTCATTAAAAGCCACTGATTTTTTTTCTCATGTCATCTCGTGGCACAGATCCACAGCAAAACCACCAGCTGTGTGAGTGTTGGCTGTTAGTAATTAAACACAGGAGATGACTCTTTTGAATGGTACATTATAGGTCATGCTGTCCATAACTGGTTTAAGTCAAACAATGCTGACATTTAAAATCTAAAACTTCATTTTAATTTCTCTAATTCAAGCCATCTGTGCAGTGAGGACTGAAGGACAGGGCAGTGATGTACCAGCTGCAATAAAACAGCTGCATCTTTTATAATTAAAAGACGTTTCTATTGTTGAAAAGCTCATGTTGTGCATGAGGGGAAAAAAAGAAAAAGAAAAAAAAAGGATCACGTTGCTTGTCCTGCTGAGTCCATGAACATTACGTTCCTGAGAAAGATGAGAGGATAAACTCTTTCAAGTCAGCATCCTACACAGCACTTCTGGATAGTTATTTAAAAAAAAAAAAAAAAAACACATTTCCTGTCCTAAAAATATTTTGGGGTCAGTCTTATTTGGAAGAACACCAAGTCACTGAAAAAAAAAAAAACACAACACGTTTTACTGCTGTGTCTGTGTAAAGCCACATCCCAGAGAAGTAAATTTCATTTAAAAAAAAAAAAAAAAAAAAACAACTACCTGCCACGACCCTTGAGGCCACGCCAGCATAGTTTCAATCGGCTCCGTCAGGGTTCATTTCTCTTTGAATGATGACAGGAGGCAACGAACTAACCGGTGATACAGAGCAGAACAATGCGACCGAGCAAATACTCAGCAAAACACACTCAGTTTTCTCTGCTCAGGAGCAGCCAGGTGAACCCGCCGAAAACACTGAACTCCAAACTCACGAGGAACGGTGAAAAGTTTGAGGCTCCAAAAAAACAAAACAAAAACAAAAAACACAAAGCGCCTCTTTCCTTCTACCTGCTTTTGTTTCAGCTCAGCAACAAATGTATCACAGACGGAGCGGCGACTTCCAGGCACTGAGGTTTCACATGTTGACTCTATTTATTTTATTTTTATTTTATTCATTTTTATTTTGCTTACCTGTTTGATTTCAACAACGTCCCCGGAGGTGCAGGCTGGGAGAGCGTGCTCTCGTCCTCGTGCTCTGGTCCTCGCGCTCTTCTACAAACTGTCCGCGCGCGCGCTCCGGTCTGAGCGATGACGCCCCACCTCCATCGTCTCTGTCTCTCTCTCTCTCTCTCTCTCTCTCACACACACGTTTTTGACATGACTGTAACGTTTCTTTCCACATCAAATGACCCCCCCCCCCCCCGCGAGTCCGCACCGACGCTTCAACAGAGGGAAACAAAGGTCAGAAAAAGGCACGCGGGCGGAGAAAGAACTCGTCCCAACACGCGGGTTAATTGTACTGTTTTTATTGCATGAATTGTAAATTGAAATAGCTGCAGAGAAACAAATTTCAGATGAGTACAGTTGGGCTTGAAGGCTTCCTGCAGTGAAAAAATAAAAATGGTGGTCAGTGGACATTCAGATGGCACGGCTAACTTTTGTTCACCTTTCTCCTTGTCCCGTCTACCACAAGACCAGCGTTTATATACTGCATTTAAACCGCAACTGTGGCGCCGAGGGGTGGTGGAAGTAGGGAACCGCAGTTTAACGTTTCAGTATTATATATATATATATATATATATATATACTGTATCTT
>CM076648.1:2121271-2158045 GCA_038496675.1 Rachycentron canadum | reverse complement strand
ATATATATATATATATATATATATATATATATATATGTATGTATGTATATATATATATATATAATAGGCTGTGAGTTAGTGCATGGGCTCAAATGTGCTTCACTGTCTTAACACACGAGCTTCCACCTACTCGGGGGGAGCAGGGCATCGTGTTGCTGCAGCAGACGTTGTAGTGGTGTATATAATGTTAGGGTGGTGGTTATTGCTGGCTACTTGTTTTCACTGTGGGTGATTCTTGTCACATTTTGAAGAAAAAACAATGGGGTGGGGGGGTTGCACTGTGCTTTGGTGTGGTAACGCCCTCCAACAAGCGCTCAGCTTTACGAGTTTTCTATGTGCAGCTGCCCGTTCAGGTGAGACAACAGGATATTATCCAGACAATGAGAAAAAAAACCGTCCAAATGCAGTATACAAGCCCAAACTCTGTGGATTAAGACTCAGAGCAATGGCTCCATCTACAGGTTAGTTTCTGTACTGCAGCGACAGAGGGGATTGACATATTGAAGACGTGTTTCTTTTTCTATGATGGTTTATGGAAAGAAAAAAACCCCAAAACAAAACAAAACCAAAAAAAAAAAAAAAAATACAAAAACCAACTACCCGCTCCCTTTTAAAGTAAGTAGACCAGCCACATATTAAAATACAATTATCAATGTATGACTTGTAAAATGGTCTCTCGCAAACTTTTCAAAGTAACTTGGTCACTCAACTGTCAATGCAAAAAAAACAAAACAAAAAAAAAAAACCCAATTAAATAATAAAGGTGGTATTTTATTGTACCTGAATTTTACCCTCCCCACCCCTTCCCTCCCTCAACTTATCCCATTTCAAATATAGGACTCAAAGATACGGGCTCTAATGTTAATAATACATTTATCCATACTATCTTCATATAATTAATAAAAAAATAAATACATTTAACAAATACAAATGATTTTGTAGTTGGTAAATTACCGGAGGAACAGATTATCACCCACAGTTGTATTGTTAACACATTTTTTTTTTTTCAAGTGTAGGATTTTTTCAATAAAACCATTATCACCCCTTATTAATTTAAACCTGTAGTCTTAATAGTCTTAAAGCCTCTACACTGGTGTGGCTGTGCTATTGAGATGAGATGATGATCTCTCACCCGGTCATCTATAGGGCTGTATGTGAGCACTGGCTCACTCAAAGGCTAAGTTTTAACACTTGTAGCACACTCACAGAGAGCAACCAGGAGTAAAAGTAGATGCTGATGATTTATGTTGGCAATGGGACCCAAACCAGCTCTTGGCTTTGGCCGAAAAAGCTGCGGGCACAAGATGTGCATGTTTACATGTCTTCAATCGGTATATTTTGTAAAAATCTCATATGAAACAATCTCTTCTCACTTGTATTTTTAACTTTTTTTTCTGATGCGTTTTTGTACAAATCTTTGTATAACCTGTTTAGACTTAACAAAAACCAACAGAAAAATCAACCGACAAAAAGAAATCTCATGCATAAGTTATTGTCCCACTCTTACTGATTGCATTTGTAAGTTACCATCTTAAAAAAAATCTGTGTATATATTTATCTGTTCAACATAACATTTATATTTTTATACATTTTAAGCCATTTGCTTTTTTCTCCTTTTTTTTGATAAAATTTTTTTGATCCTATTTTCCAGCCAGCAGCTCCAGGTATTGCTCCAGAGTAGATTCCCGACACCCAACCTGTCTACTCCTGTACAGCAGGAGGCGCAAGAGGCATGTTGTGTAGGCGCTGGCTGTGGGAAAGAAAACTGCTCCATAAAAGAAGCTGTTGGGAAGCAAATGAGCATTTTTATCCTTTGTGATTTCAGTTCAGGTCCAAGAAATTAAACCCCATTTCCTATAATGATTCTTTTTTTTTTTTTTTGTTCTTTTTTTTTTCTGCTAGAAATTGTTGCTTGTCATCCCGAAAAGCTTGACAGAGAGACAGATACTGTAGATGTTTAAATACTACTAACAACCTCCTGAGGCTGGAGTCTGGCAGCAGAAGTGGGACATGACAGTCAGTCAGTTGCAGACAGGACGGGGGATAGGGGGAGGGTGGGGGGGCAGGCGAGGTCACCCCTATCTGCAGAGGTCTTCTTGTGTAGAGTCTCGTACATTTTTCCTCTTCTTGCTGTTGCCCTGGTGGTGTGGCTTGTTGCTCGGATGACTTTTGGTACTGGATGAGGAGCTCTGCTGCCCGTGGTGGCCGCTCTTATGGTGGGAACGAGACATTCTGCCCTGGGGTGGGTCAGAGCACAAAAAGAAGCATCAGTGTTTCTGCAGGATTTTTCCCTTGGGTATTAAACACAGTATTGACGTGTAATGATGGAAAAATATGACCATGTTTCGTTTTAGAGCTCTATCAGGCATGCATCATGAGGAAATAGCTCTGAATCTGTTTGAGATATCAGAAATTCCCGATGTGATATTGCGATGTGTTGCGCAACAGTTTTTGTTCTGTTTTAATCTTGTGGTGCATGATACATGTGTACATATAAGGTCAAGATGAGGGCACCTTTCCTCCCTTGTTGCTTCCAGATGGAGTGCCGGTTGTGTGGCTCTGTGTTCGGTGATTACTAACAGCAGCTGACTTCTCTCTGTGGGAGCTGGAGCCCCGGCCAGACTGCTGCTTGGCTGTCTTACACGGCGTGCCATCAGAGTCCTGGGGAAAACCAGCAAAACAGATGCAATAAAAATATTGTTTTTCAAAACAAATTGTCCTCATGAAGCTTCAGCATGTTACAGGTAAGTACAGATAAGAGCAACATTTGAAGGCTGTGTGTGTGTGTGTGTGTGTGTGTGTGTGTGTGTGTGTGTGTGTGTGTGTGACTGACCGCATCGCTGGAGCTTGAGGACGTGGAAGAAGGCGAAAGCAGCGAGGATGAAGGAGAGGAGCGCAGTGAGGGGGATGGAGAGGAAGAGTTGGAGGAGGTTTTGCTGTGCAGGGCCGACGGTAGAACCACAACATCGTCATCGTCCGGGATATTGTTGTTGCACTCGTCGAGTTGTTGGGACTCAAACAGTGTGACGTCATTTCCTACAGAGAAGTGACAAATGTAGACACAAAAGTCAGGTCAGCTTTTCAAGCCCTGCACCTGGTCTGATTCAGCTGACCAGGAACTGCCTTTTCTCTCCTCCCTTCACCTCTTTTTCTTGATTTGGGTCAGTTTTACTTTCAGTGGGACTTCAACAAATCTTACTTTATTTATTACCGTTTTATCTATTTAAAAAAGTGTCTATTATTTGAACCTACTGTTGAGTGACAGATCATTCTGGGAAGGACTCCCCCAGTTCTTTCGGATCCATTCCCTGTATTCATCCACTTCTTGCGTCACCCGGATTATTCTGCCAAGTATGCTGTGGTAGGACACAGGGGGAGGTACACAAGTTACACCAGTGTTTAGACAAATGTTACTGGTAATGACCTGATATTTTTCATTATTAAACAAAGCCAACCATGACAAGAACAACAACTGAGGCGCGCTAATCTTACTGATGCTAAGTCACCAGTGAATATTTCAGAGTGAATACTGTAACATTAAACTGGCTGGCTCTGAAGAATGCTGTGAAGGATCAAACACTAATCCAAATAAGAAGATATTCATTAGAAATGGCTCATCATTTGGCTCCGCTCTCTGATGTGTGACTGACAGCTTCTTTATTGAGCTCCGTACCTCTCAGTCTCATTATTGGGGTAGTACTTGGCGATGGGTGAGACAGCGTGGCTGAGCACCACATAGGCGTAGTCAAATGCCTGCTTCACCTGCATGGCACCATAGGAACTGCGGCCAACGTCGTTGTCTGTTGGACACAAGAAAGACGGTCAAATTGTGAAAATGTGAGAACCTGACAACAAGCCAATCCATGCCCTGCAGATGTCTGCAAAGCCTTTACCCTTATTCCCTGTGTTCACTGTTCCTACCTGGCTGCAGTGGGTCCTCGATGTAGAGCATGGAGGGCCTGTAGCCATCCATCATGTTCTTCTGAACCTCGTCTTTGGCAACGTAGCAACCTCCATCCTTTATCCTGATGCCTGTCTTCAGGTAGTTGAAGTGGCGACCGTAGAGCTCAAAGAATTCAATGAGCAGGACACCGATGTTAATGTTGGGACTGCACACGTCGTCCCTGTAATGAAGCTGCACAAGAAGACGGAACAAGTGGATGTCAGAATGAGCGTGGCCTGTCTGTGGGCTTGTTCCAGACTTTAAACGATCACTATTAGACTATAATGCTAACACGATAATCTTTACATCTTTACAATATGGATATTTCAGGAATCAGATATTGCAAATAACTGCTGCTACAAATGACAAACTAACAATGACCGAATTTTTAAGAGTTTTCTATTAGAGGTCCATATATCATACAGTGCTTAAACCAGGCTCTGACAGGCAGAAGTTGTCAAAACACTAGAAACTCTTAAAAGAGTATGTGAGGTTAAAGAGTATCTGACCTGCAGGAAGCTGACGGCCATGAGGAACAGACTGTAGGAGCCAATTCCTCCAGTAAAAACCTCATTGAGGTCCCTCTGCAGGAGGAACTGCTTCAGCACCAGGACCAGGTAAGGCAGCACAGGGTATTTCTACAGGACAAAACATACACAGCAAGGACATAGTTTGGAATGGGTTTTGACATCAATAGCACCCTCTACAGGAAATGCAAAAACAAAAATGGCAGATTTTTAGTGGCCTCTCTGACCTCATACACTATATATCACTGATTTACGCTGTATGAAGCCCATTGAAAACCCGACATGTTACAAATTAACATCTTGCTTTTTGACCTGTTAGCAATGCAAATTGAAATGAAATATGACTATTTTTTAAGTAATTTTTTTTTAAAAAGTAACTATTATGACTATTATAACTATATATTTTTAATGCTGCATCAAAGGCGCCAATTGATTTCAATATACGTTATTTCAGTTATTGCAAAAAACACGACACTTTTTATCAAACATATATATAGATATAAATAAGATATATATTCTCATGTTATCTTACGTTGCACAAGTCAATTTGTGAGTTGCACATGCTCCTGAAACAGCAGCAGTGTAGAGCCCTGAATCTGCAAACTGTACCTCTTTGAATTCCTTGATGAGCCGAGCAGCTTTAACGCCACTCTTCACATTGAAGCTGATGTCCACTTTGACCTCAGTGAAGGAGTCTGTCAGTTTGATGATGGGAACCTGGGAAAACACACACACACACACACACACACATATATATATATATGACACACAGTCAGAGAGGAATGACTTGGACCAAGCTGCCACTCGCAACTCCAATGTTATGCCTGAGGACACGTGTAAATAAACCTGAATCCACAATTGTTCTTCCAGGCTATTTAAAGTCTGAAAACAATATATGTAATTGTATACAAAGCCACATTTGCTGATCTAATCCTTAACTAAAATCCTTGAGCAGCGACTTCTAATCTTCTCTTTAAAGTCCATAATAAAAGTGAAACTTGAAACACAAAAATAAAGCTTTGTTCAAATCCTCCAAGTTCTGAAATGAAATAAAAATATATGGGAAGGAATAAAATCCATGCACAGTTTAAAAGAACACAAAATAGCCCAAAGGAGGTTGGGAGTGGCTTGAAATAACATGATCAGGAAGTCATTTGGGTTGAATGCAAAGAGTTAGTCCCAAGCACGCTACAGTACCAGTGATGTGTCGGTGACACTGGTCAACATAAATATATTTCTAATTTTCAGCTTTAATTTAGGTTGAACTTTTAGTCACCGACTCCAAAGTACAGTGAAACAATGGAGGCGTACTGAAGTAGTGGTGTAGATTTGGCATTTTCTTTCTGTGCAAGCCTGAGCACATGCCTGAGTGCAAGGCTTGAATGATAACCAGTGTAGTCAGTTTTGGAAATGTCACCACTGCCTGTACAAAAAAAGACTTATAGCTTTTTAAACTGTCAATTAATAGCAGATAGTCAACATCACACTGATTAATGACTAAAATAATTATTGTTGATTATAATTAATCATCATTATTGCCACAATTGTGGATTTACATGGTTCCACTGACAGATCCATATTTACTGATTAGATCCTTAGCAGGCAAATGACACAATTGAGAATACAAGTTTGGTTCAATAACAATATCTGCCTAAATAAGGAGTTGTTCAAGACAACTCAAAAATATCCAAATTTCAAAAATATCTGAAATTGCAAATTAGCCATGTGCTGCAAAATGACATGCATGAAAATATGTTTTTACATAAATAAGGCATTATGTCATTTATTTACCCCTATAAAAAGAAAAGGAAACTTATTTCGTAACACAATAGATACACAACTAGACATAAAGCAGGTGAGGACAGTCTTACCGTGGCCTTGTCCAAAACCTTGATGGAGTTCTCGTCTGCAACATTTCTCTTCCGCAGAGCTTCTTCCAATGTCCAGAGTGGCAGCATCTCCCACTTCCCAAAAACCACCAGGTCAATGTCACTGGTAGAAAAGTTTAAAAAAAAAAAAAAAAAGAGGTTTTACCATTCTGCAACAAGAGCAACTGTAGTCAAAGTACAATGTTGGAGCATTTCTATTTTTCAAAAACACACTGTAATATAATTGTAATTTCCTGCAACATTTCCTTTTCATTTCTTTTTGTATGGCACGATCTATTTTAAACGCCCTCCACAATCACTGCAGACAGGTGGCTTTGTTTCCAAACCAATGTGCACCCTCAGGTTAATCTGTGTGTGCGTGTGTCTTGTGTTTACTACATACAGAAATGTTATACACCAGCACCCACTGCAAACAAGACACATGCAAACACAAGTGCACAGTGTATTTGTACCTTGTAACTGAAACAAAGACAAATAGAGAACTGTTTCTAGAAAGAGACACAGAAACAGACACACAGAATGCATGCTTCAAAGCTTCTTCCTATTAAAGTGCTCAGTCTGGTGTCAAGAGCGCACTAATCCAGGTGATGTGTTAAAAGGGAGTCATTATTGTGGGCGTAGGTGGTTGTGTGTTTGCGGGTGTCTGTCAGCAGTCACAGGCCTCACTCACAGTTAAGTTCTTAAAAAGATCAACCAGGAGAACCAGTGCCGCTAAAAATTATTACACCACTTGAGTCTCAAAACAAAGGCAGATAATGACAGGACACTTTCTCCTTCTACACTTTCTTCTTGGCAAAAACAAAAAGCGCGTTTAAGCACGTTTAAATCTCTGGTTGGTTGAGGAAACTAAAGGACTCACCTTGTTGGCAGATAAAGACCAGTGCTGAAGCTCCCAAACACTTGGACCTGAGAGAGGAGACACACAGTTACACACATACAGAAGCTTTTTTTTGTTTATTTGGTTGCATGGATTCAATAATTTAATGCTTTTTTTAAAAAAAATGTATTTATTTTTAGCATCTTTTACGCTCTGACAGTTCTTTGTGTGACAGACTATGACATGGACTGGGCTGAGGACAAGCAGGCATCAGGGTAGTGTCCTTTGATTTTCCCACGCAATGCAACACAAAAACCTGTTCTTCAAGATGCACAAATGTCATTATTCAACAGCTCAACACAGTGTGGATGTGATGACAAGCCCAAACAAACTGCACAGGGGTGGTGCAAAGAGAAAACTACTGTAAACTGAACTGTGCAAGAAACAAAGAATGAGCGGACGTTCCAAAACCACATCAGATGCATTTCAAGAGAGGAATTAAAGAGAAGTACAGCCTCAAAGAACAAGCATTTCTCTTTGTCATATTGACATTATCAAAACTAGCAAGACGTTTACATAGAAAATAGCCCTTAGAAAATAGCCACTGATCTCTTAACCTGGGACTAAAATATCTTCAACTTTCCACCTTTTAACCTCCCACTTAGCACGAAAAAAACTGGCATCTGAACGGAAATAGACTTAAGCCTTGACCCGACCATACCTCTGTTAAACCTCCTGCCGACATCCCACATCAACCAGTAGTATCAACTCTCATTACGGCCCAGTCACATGTCCAGGGCTAAGCTGATTGCAGAGCCATGTTTGTAAATGAATGAACAGTAAGTCCTGAAGATTTCTATGAAGGGGTAAAGTAACTGTGGGTGGTCAACAAGGTGAGCTACGTTTTATCCCATCTTGGCACTCTTGACTCAGACCTTTACTACAAGCTTTAGTACAAGCTTAAGAAACATTTTAAAACCAAAGCTGAAGTACGATGGAGAAGCTTTCATTAACATTTCTTGGTACATCTGAGCTCAACGCAACACTGTGATCCTGTACAGCAAAAGGCTGCTAGTGTCTGGTGGATGTCTACTTAACTAAAGTCATTAATTAATTAAACAGACATCACACCGACGGGCTGACCAAGTTGACCCTGTTCACTCCACAGTGGAAAGGGAATAAAGCTGGCCAGGACTGGTACTGCATTGTGCTACTGCTTAATTTAGGAGCTGCTAAGCTTGGAGCAGACGCACGTCGGAGCACACTGCTCTATCAGCAGGATCAAAGTCAGTGGGCACAAGAATGCCTGAGGTGTGCTGATTAGCATGGCCCAAACAGATTACTCTGCAGCAGGGAGAGAGGCTGAAGCTTATAGCCATTACATTGATATCGCACACAGCCTGGCTCTTACAATACCTGAGTGTAAATTACCGAGACCGTTGGTGTACAAGGTAGTACTCAGGTGCACCAAATATTATGTTCAGCTTTTATAATTTACCATCTATATTCACATGCCTACAAATCCATTTCTGCCAGAACAAAATAACCTCTGGTGGTGCTGAGCTTCCTTCACATGTGTAGCTCTCAGATTACAGACAAGCATATAGCTCCCAGCAATTCTCAAACAGATTATCAGAGGCAAAAGAAAACTGGTCCTTCACACCCTACTAATATATTGTTCAGGTTCGGGGGTGGGGTGACGTGTACCTCAGCGCTGGGCCACAGGTCGTGGATGACTCCCTTGATTCGGTCCACCACCTCCAGCCTCATCTTCTCCTCCTCCGGCCGTGGGGAAATGTACTTATAGAAGTCACTGATCTCCTCGTGTAACCTAAACAGCACACAGAACACTGCGTTGTGAGAAGAGTTGAAGAACGTGGACGTGAACAGACACACTGCAGGGGAAAATACACAAGTTCACGGCTGTAAAAGACTTAAGACTGCATGCTTTCATATAAACCCTTCATAGATATTTATCGACGTATAGCAGGTTGATGGTGAGAAGAACTAAGATGTAGAGTGTAACTCTTAACAGAGCAAGCCAGTCAGTTTTAATAATTGTAGACTACTGAGGTTTGGCCACATTGATTTTAGCCATGACAAAGGGGGAAATATGAACACAACACATGGGGTGCCCTCATTCTTCCGGCCTCATCTGCTCGATAGCAGAGCAAAAAGGCACAATATGCTTTGCTAAGGGAATGGGTGCCACAGATACAGATGTCACACGCAGCTCTCTTCTTTCTGCGTACGTATTTATACATAGAAATACAGTTTTAGTGGTTTTGGTTTAGTAGGTTGGGGGATGTTTAAATAGCTCTGTGTAAATAAAGAAAGAAGAGAATATGGGGCTGAATGATTTTGTAAAAGGACACTGTGGTGGTAGTTGAGCAAGGGAAGACATGGCCTCCAGCTTCCTTTCTTCTGTATGCCTGATCATCAGATTTCATGTCAAATAAATATTGTGTTTGACAATGTGGTCATATCATGCAAAAAGAGTCTGTGACTTCTGAGATGCACGTTTCCTCAGAAAACCGCTGCAGCGAAGGTGGAGAAGTAGCTCTGATTCCACCTTCTGCAGTGATACAGGCGTGTCATCAAGCCAACTATTCCTGTGAACAACCAGCTGCATACTTTTTATACTGAGCAGGACTGAGATCTGAATTCATGTAATAGCAGAAAGTGCAGCAAGGCGTTGCCAAAAAAGTCAACCATCCCTTGGCAAACAAAGGTCAAGAGCAGGCGTCTCCAGACGTTCTCTGAATATTTTCATTATCAGCTACAGGTAGATTCATGACAATGATCATGTTGATCAGTAAAATCATTGGTTAAAGTGACATTGTCTGAATTTATGAGCCGTGTATCAGGTCTCTGCTGGAGCACTTGGGCAATGACATTTCCTGATTTCTACAACTCCAGATGAAGAAAAAAAAACAAAACACAGCCCTATGGCCGAGCTAATAACGATAGGGTTGTTAATAATTAAAAAAAGGAAGGCAGTCCAAAGTCTTATGTACACTATGAAGGAAAGGGTTTTGTCTCCCCAAAAAGAAGCAGCAGAGTTTTTAATACCATCTTAAAGCTCTCTTTGGTAAACTGTGGGGCAGAGCAAAAACCAAGCAGGAAGCCCTGCTGTGTGACCACGTAATGTCAGCAACAAAAACTTGTTGCTCGGTTAAGGGCAAGGGGACCGTGTTTGACCTTGGAACAGGTCGCTCTGCCCACATGAGCTGACCTTTCGCTGACCAGTTTTGTCTGCATACACATATGCGCAAACCTCTGTGGGCGGACAAATAAGAGCACAAACATGCAGGCATACACTCACACACACACACACACCGGCACATGTGCACAAACAGCCACATAAACCCCGATTAGGGCAACAACGGACTTATTCCTCTTGGCAGACGACGGAGAATGAGAGTAAGAAAGTGACGTTTTTTTAATAAATAAAAGAAGGCAACAAAGTGAAGCATGTGCATACCAGAGGAAGTTGGACAAGGAAAACACTGGCAGCTACCGACACTGACTGACTGTTGTTTGAACTACGCCCCAAAGAGCGCTGTGCATGTGTGCGTGTGTGTGACTACTGTCTGGGTTTTATGTAACAAGCAGTCTACACCTGACAACAATCGAAGTTGACTGGGTTTCACCTCGATTATTTCTGCATTAACCATCTATGGAAAATGCTTGAAGAACAAAAATAATGGTGACCTTGAGAAAAACAATAAACTAACCCCTAAGTTGCTGCAGGCTCGGAGACTGTGACAAAAATTATTTGCATTAAAAACACAAGCCACTGCATAGGTCAACTATATGGTGTATAAATGAGGGAGGCTTGTTGAAGGCATATAAGACACCAAGACACTGTACAGCAAAGCATCCTCATATACATGCATACATCAAAACTATGAGCCGCTTCTTCTCACTTTTATTATCAATTAAACTGACAAATATCTTCTCAATTAATTCTAAAATATGTCAGAAAATACTGAAAAATGCTCATGATCATTTCCCTAAAGTCCAACATCATGTCCTAGCATTGATCCACCAACAGTTTGCTATCAGCCTCACATTTAAAACGCTGAAACATGACAGTCTTTGGCATTTAGTTTGAAAAACGAGAGAAATTATTCATCAAATACCAAAATTGCTGTAAATTAATTTTCTGCCAATCGACTAATCAATTTATTGACAAATCGTCACAGCTCTAGCCAAGTTATTTTTGGCAGATGATGCTGAATTTAGGGTGTGGCAAAAACAGCAGCCTCATTGACATGAATAGGAAGGCTGTGTATTTAAAGTGTTGCTATTGTTGTTGTTGAATGTGGCCCAATTGGCTGCTCACAAGTGTGACTGTGCTGGATCTGAATGCAGGACGTTCCTGAAAACACAGATGAATGGAAGACTGAAAAACTTGAAGCAGCCCTCACTGAAAACGGCCAGTGTCCGATCCATGACAACACAAGTCCCCCACGGTCCACTTTGTATCTGAACCAGGCTTCTCTCTCTCTCCCCACACAAGCAAGTTGTTTTGTACAACACATCTGTCACACAGACACATCCAGTCACTGTAATTGCATTTTTTTTTTTTTTTTTTTTTGGCGGGGATTGTCAGAGCTGACCACAAATAAAGACATACAGCGAACTCAAAGACATGAGTTCATCTCATCGACTTCCTTTGTTCAGTTCAAGATAGAAACCCACTGGGAACTAAGCTTCTACTTGTTATGGCGATGCTTGCCACTGAGTAATCAGCCTAGCATTACATGGACGTTCCACCTAGTTAACAGGCTGAGACCGAGACATGGTTTTTCTGTCTCATAAACAAAATTAACATTTTGTTGTGATGAATAGTTTAAAGGGCTTTTTTTTTTTTTTTTTTTTTTTTTAAATGACTGCACACGACGTCATTTTTGTTTGTTTGTTGTTAGGGATAGCAAAAACTTTTTGTTTCCATTTGTTGCACTTCCTCCCACATGGCAACTGGCAACAAACGTAAACTTTAATGACGGATCCCCTTTCAGCGCGCACACTCCAGAGACTCATAATGACATATTAGGTTTCATTTAAGCATAAAAGAAACTCAAGAGCTACACTCAGTCTGCATTACACAACATTAGTTTTGATTTCCTTCTTCAGATAGCTCTCTGTAGACACCTGTGATGACACCTCAGCCCAAAGCCTAACACCTATTTAAGTTCATTTAACATCCTTTAATTGAACTGAAGTCAAGTGAAACAAATGTTCCATCTTGACTTTAAGCTCCAATGTATTTTCAAACTTCAATAAAAAAATCTGGTATTTTTTCAGTTTGCTTACATTGCAATATAAGCAAAAAGTCATTAAAGGTGAAGCTGACATCCCTGAGATGAGAGCATCTTCATTCCACAACAGCACCGATAGGTTTCATTTCACAGCAAACAGGCCGCTCCTGCTCCCTTGTCATCATGTGATCAGAGCAGCCATAGAAATCACATCTCATGCCCCACCTTCCTGGATCAAATTACCTCTCAGTCTTGAGCCTGCCTGGGAAGCACATGTACCCTCTGTACTGCTTATCAGATTATCCCACTTGCCTATATCATAGTAATGTTATGTAATCTCATGGAACAGGTTTCCAGAGAGCTCCGGCACCCAGAGGAGAAAAAAAAACGTTATCTCCCCTCTTTAGCACGTTTTCTTTTCCTAACGTTTCCATCTGAAGTGATTATTCTAACGTTGCTGAAGCGATGCCAGTCATGCTTACTGGTGGTTGCATGTAATTGCCAGTGATCCTGCAGTTAAAGCCGGTCTTGTTTGACTGCAATTTGCTCTGTAAGCCTGACTAAAATCTGAATGAAGGATAGTGGGAAAGGGGATGAAGGGCTGCTATCCTGGAGAAAATGAATATGAAACACAGTGAGCGTCAGCACTGTTTTATTTGATTAATAATTCAGTTATTGTAGCACTACAACCAAGGCTACATGAACGTGTTAGGCGTTTTCCATGTTGTGCATTTATTATATACCCTAACTAAGGGTATAAAAACCATATCAGCTTGCTGTAATTCACAACATAAGTTTACAATTCAGTTTAGTGCAATTAGATTTTCAACAAGGTACTCTTAAATAAACCAATTAATCATATCTGAGCTTAATAATGGACAAAATTGGCCAGTAATCTAAGTTTATGTGTTGGAATCACTATTGAGAGAAATAAAAGCAGGATCGCTGCATCTCTACAGAAGCACAACCCCTTCTTTGAAACATTAAGATTCATGTCATCAAGTTAGTGTATTATTAAACAGTGTTTTACTAAGTGCTACAGTTGGGCCTTTGAAATTCCTGCACAGCCACTGCATGAAGCAGCAACACCTTGTCCAGCCCTCAAGCAGCTAAAAGGAGGAGGAAAGGGAAGGTGACAGAAAAAGAAAATATGAGCAAAGGTGTAAGCTGAAGAGAGAATGAGCGGAAAGCAAGGAATAAGCAATAAAATGAAAATGTAGAAGGCAAGACATGCACATAAGGTGAAACAGAAAAATGGAGCGAGAGAGAAAGAGGGAGAGAGGACTGGGTGTGGCGCTGAAATGCCTTCATGTGAACGAGAGCCATCTGTTAGGTTGGGTAGGATGAAGGAAAAAGAGGTTATTGTCGCATCACACTGAGCACTACTCACTGACTGACACAAATGTTGGCAATACAAGGGTACAAAGGTGTTTGTCAAACGGCTTCGGCCTCAGAAATGAAACCTAAAAAAAAAAAAAAACAGATATGCTGTAACAGAATTAAGACAAAACGCTCACGTGTCAAACACCCGGCTGAAATATGAGATTATTGAGGTTCATATATTGTCCTGCGGCAGATCAGATTGGTGCTGATGAAACGTTGTTGTGGAAAGAGTTCCACCATCCTGACTCCATTTTCACGAGGACTGTCCTACAATAGAGAACAGTGTGTGTTATGTGACACTGTTGTGTCTATAGAGCTTTTACACCAGACAAGAGCCTCAGGTTGTCGGCGTTGCCAGGAGCCAAACAAGTCGCGTCACACACACACACAATGAGGACAACCACAAACAGAGGCAGAGGTGTCGGTGTCTTGCAGATGGCAGATTCATTAATGTTTCATCAATGAACTGATCCGGGGTGCTAAGTGTTAGCCACTGGGACAAAACGGCTCCGGTTACACAGAAGCCCAAACACAGCTGACTGCTAGTAACAGGCAGGGTCATGTCTGAGTGATGCAGCATGTTGCTGGAGTCAAACAGGAACAGCTGGACTGTAAATACGGTCACGTCAGAGCCATGACAAACATATTGTTTGTGTTTGTCTTGGCATAGTGTTTTTGTTTGTTTGGATAAGTCATCAATAATATTGGTTAATACTTTGTTGATTATCTGAGTCTTCTGAAACTCACTTTGTAGCAACTTAAAGTTAAACAAACTAAAGGACATTGGTCAGTGTGGTCTCTCGTCAAAATAAATGATCTAGAACAAACATGCCGCATGAATTATGGAGCTTGTTACTACTCTTTTTGGTATATTTTGAGGTGGCATGAAAGTTGGACCAGTCTTCTTCTTATTTATATATTTCTTGTTATCACAGACTATGACTAAAGTAAATTATCAAAGCCCTTTTGTTCTGTCCACAAGCTCAGAAGTTCACAGTCTGAACGCAGACTGCGAACTGCGTTGCACTCTGACTGCATCAGTCTGGAGCATGGGAAGGGTTTACATTGGACAGGAAGAGGAAAAGAAAGAAAAACACATTCCTCACTACACATGGGATGGCTGAGTTATAGAGAGCTGCCCACACGTGCTGTTCGTGGGGGGGGGAGGGGGGCTGTTTCACCTACAGTCCAAAGGACCAGCATGCAGGCTTCTCCCTCCACAGGCTTACACACTTTGGCTGAGAGCCAGTCAGCCAGCAGAGAGAGAGAGAGAGAGAGAGAGAGAGAGAGAGAGAGAAGAACGTGACATAGATGTCACAGCCAGTCGAAGCTGGATGAACCACGGCGCTATTAATGGCGCTATTAATGGCGCTATTAATGGCGCTTCGGTCACAGAGGTGCTGTCTGTGTGCTAGTGCCGGTCGTCATAAGTCTCCAAAAGACAACAGCAACAAATGGCAATACCACCATGCGCCAGGGCCACTCATTAGTGAGCGATTAACCACACATTTCATTAGCCTACGAGTGATGTTCTGCTTCACCACTTGAAACTAGCTGCCAACACCAGGCTCAACAGAATTAATGGAGTGCAGGCAGCTCTGTCACTACTGCCATTTTGGGCCACGGGGGGGAAAATTGTTTAAGATGAAAAGGACATTCACCCCATGTGAAGACGCGAGGCTGAAATGAAGAAGTCGGAGGAAAAGAGCGGAGGCTCATGCTTTTGTATGTACAAACACAATAGCAAAATAAGGGACACCGGAGACTGGTGTATTCTTTAACCCAGCCACTATTGTCCAGGTGTTCTTGTGCAGTCTGAAGTAAAACTCAAAGTCTGTAAAAAAAAAAAAAAAAATCTTCTTTGAGGAAACTAGCAACTAAACAAACAACTTAATTTGATCATAAAATACAGTCTAATTGTCTGGTGATCGAGGCTGGATAAATATTTACATGATGCAGATCTGTTCACAAACTCAACTGGTACTTTAAAGTCCCATGGTAACAAATAAATGAATTACAAAATGTGGAAATAAACACTTACAAAAGACACAAAAAACTTTTTAATTAAATCAAAACAAAAAAAAGACCATTTGGTATCACCTACCATTAGTCCTGCTCTCATGCTGAGTCAGCTCGTTTTTAATGTTTCTAGTATTTTCCCCCCAAATTTGCGTGTTAGGATTGGAAGAGAGCTGGAATACAAGCTAGGGTGACAGCTAACATGACTGCAAGCTACACATCGCAGTTGTGCCCCGACTTTCTTCTTTTTTTCAGAGAAACTACATTAACTAAAACACTAGCTTTCTTTATTCGGGATGCTGCTTTGTGATGACCCTTTTAAAGGCTGCATCTGTTACGACAAAGTTAAATAGAGAAACTCGAGATGAATGCTACAAACAGGTGTGCTTTACTGTCCTGAGGTAATCCAGTGAAAGCCGCAAAGAAATTCAAACAAACTGTTAACACTTACATTTACAAAAGGCTGATGTGACTGGGGCTTTATCCCACTTGCCTTTGTCATGATATCAATGCATCCATATCCATTACTATTATTGCCTTTTTCCCCTGTGTTTACCTGAGTTTGTGTCCAGATCAATGGGGCTGTGAAAGGACTCTTAAATCTATCTTAAATGAATGGTAATTTAACACAAATAAATGAAGTTAATGTTCATTTCAGAAGGGCAATTTAGACAGACACTGTCCAGCTAAACAGAAACACAACAGACCCATCTAGTAAATCCTCCTATCACTCTGAATTCATTCTCTCACAAAGCCTCGCTGTTATAAAATGACTGGAACTTTGGAACATTGCATCTTGCCTACACAATAAAATCCCACAGCACAACATCAGATCAGAGCATAGTTAAGCAGGACAGAAACGGGCCGCAGCTCGCCAAGGCTACACCGACTTCCTGTGCCCATATTAAGAGTCTAAATAACTGTTCTACAAGGCCAGAAAACAAGGGGGAAACACTCCCTTCGAGCTCCCAGTCTGACTGGACAGACACAGGGGGGGGGCTCGGGTTTCTTTCTCAGAGGGCTGGCTTTGTTTTGTGGAAGTGAAGCCGTGTGGAGCATGTAAACACTGATCCTATTCCATCGTGATGTGGGCTGCTTGTTTGGACCCACTCAGGCCCAGAAAGACTGGAGGAGAGTAAAACACAAATAAGTACATGCCTGCGCCTCTCTAGGCAACCCCCATGGCCAAATATAGTGTAAAGACTGTCCCCTGGAAAAATGCACTTATACTTACACCCTCCTTCCCCCTTTTTGCTACTTGCAAATATCTAATGTGAAAATAACAGTGACTCTGAGGTTTACGTTTGCCTGCTCCGAGTCATTCACTCTGACTGAGGTGGCAAATTAAAGTGTATTCGTTGCATCCTAAAGCAGGACTGTACAAAAAGATTAATGGAAAAAGGAGGCTGATCTCATTATAAATCTAATAACAGAGCATCTTCATAGTCTACTTCTTTGATTTCCCCTTGAAATAAATAAGTTCAACACCTCTGAGTCTGCCTATCGCAACACTGCAGCGTTACCTCGTAGCTGTGGTAATAGCATTAAAGACAAGCAGGCGGCTCTTTATCTCACCGGCTGAGGTAGCTAGCTAGCATAAACAACATACAACCACCACCCAGGACTGGGTAGAGTTTTATTGTTTCTTTTCCACTCATGCTCTGTGCCATTTTGTAAAGCTGCAAACCTGGAAATCAAGTCATGAAAAATACCTATATTGTTTGTCATGCAGCTGGACATTTATCACACTTCTACACATACCACAACTGCATCTCCCAAAAGACAAAAAACATGAACTGTATGTGGAGATTTGACTATGGAATTAACATAACTCAACACAGACAGCTTTCACAGCCACATGCACACTGACGGCCTAAACATGTGCATTTCCAAATAGATTTCCTGTAATGCCATAGAGCATGCTGGCATTGTGAATTACCAGGGTAGGTTCAGACAGAGAGCCCTCAGTGGTGGTGAGTTTGATCAATGCTCTGAGGTTCAGGTTCTGGTATTAGCAGAGCTAATCACTAAGGAATGTCCTTATGTAAACAGAGGGCTTCCATATTACTATAAATGAGGATCAGCCAAAGACTGCGCTCCACTCTCTGGCGTTCTGCTTGTCTAACAGAAAGGGGTGGGGAAAGGGCAAATCTCTGCACCTAAAAGGCCTTTAAAACAGAGCCCCACCCACCAAAATATTTTCCCCCAGTTATCATATCCAAAAGAACCATGGCTGTGGAAATGAGGTAGTTATGAGTTGCTAAATGTCATGAGCATTTTTTTTATATCTCATGACTTCATACGGTTTCCTAAATGTTAAAGGACTAGCTCTGGTAGGGTGTAATGATGTTAGATAGACGTAGACGCTCCCTGACGAATTAAATCTCACACTGTGAACGAAGCTGCAGTCTCTAGTTTCAATCTGACATTAACTTCAAGTATATATTACACCTTTCAACTGCTTTTGCTCTTAAGGTGTCACTTCGTGCCTTGTTGGATGTGATTGTGAAGATTTCAGGAGCAATATCTGTTGATGTTTTACATAGAAAAGAGTTAGCATTAAAGCTATACTTCACTCAACATCCTTTTATATCAAAAACTAAGCCACTGTAGGTTTGAAAAGTGGCTGCACATAATTTACTGCTCGGAGAACAGCAGCTGTGATCATATTACAGTCAATAATTTGCAATGTCTTCAAAAATGACAATTTTTTTACTGATTAAAAAGTATCAAAAGAACCATAAAAACACTCATGCAGCATGACTTTCATTTTCTGTGCCATCTGCATGCTCAGTATGGTCCAAACCCTCGTCCCCCCCCCCCCCCAAAAAAAAAAAAAATTTGAATTTTAAAGAATTCAGTCTTGTTTTGACCAAACTTTGCGATCTGAGAAGTCTATACGAGCATCTGGATTCCTTTTTAAAATGAAAACGTGCAAGCATTGTATTGCAGTATTACCATCTGTATTCAGACTGGCCACAAGTGCTGTTCCCCATGATGGAGCAAAGTACGAGCATTTTTACAGCCACTATTAATACAAATCCGCTGAATGATCCAAAAGAATTGGCCAGAAGAATCGTTCTGCCCCGTTAGTGATGCATGCTGGTTAGCCAACTCGGTTAAAGCTGTCGAGCATGCTCCCCGTGGAAATCCGCACACAATCTCCACCTCTGTGTGCACTGCACGTAACAATTACTGTGTTCATGCTAGCGCAATCCAGTCTCAAAGTGTAGGGGGCGCTGTGTACAAATCAACTCCAGACACGTGGCAGAAGAAGAAGAAAGCATGAGGCTGCATTTTGTCGTTGTGTGGAATCTTTGTCCCGTTTGGGATTTCCAAGAAACCGCAAGGGCCGACATAACGTAAATACTGTTATCTGCACAAGTCAGCGAGGGTCCATGCAGACGTCTGGGTGCTGCTAAAAATTTCCAAGTGCAGATGGTCTGAACTAGAAAACTCAACCCGGCACTCATTTTAACACAGTGTGCTTCTACCGTACTCCAATGGACCTGTTCTCTTGAGTTCACACTTTTTTTTTTTTTTTATGTTTTTCTGGAGCTCAGCCAAATAAAGCAAACAAAGAAACTCCTCCTCTTCCTCGTGCTTTAGGAGGTCGCCATCAGGGCTGGGTCGGAATATGGCCAAGTGGAATAACCAAATCACAGGAGCGGCAATTATTTGATAAATGTAAAATATTATCATTATGAAAATCATACCCTCCGGACTTAAGGTAATGTGTGTGTGTTTGGTTACAGAAACCAGCAAATCCTGTCATTCTCACTTTTATATATTTTTCTGTGAAAATGAAATGCAAAAGTTCCATTTCCACCAAAAGTGTGTCTTCTCGCAATTGCAATAGGTGTCAAATTAAACGCAATATGATTTTTTTTGTGTAACGATCAGCCTTAGTCGCCATCCTGTTTTCCAGGGCACACGTTGTAGTGTGTACATAAAGACCCCCATGGTCGTCCTGTAGTATGATCAGGGCCTAGTGTTAGGACTTCTTCCTAACCCCACTATAGTCCTGCAATAGGTCAAAACTGTGACAAATGTATTCTTCCTTCTTTACTTGTGTCGTGTGAGCTGAGTGTTTACAATGTACATGTTCTTGGTTGTAATAGACATTAAGTCATAGTAAACATGCTGGCTCTTTCTTTATAACAGTGTATTTAAATACAGTTAAACAACTTCAACAAACACATCAATTGCAATTTCTTTGAAAATCTGTCACCCTAACACCCGCGGGCTGAAGGAGCCCAGTGTGTTCGAGGTAGCAGCCTTTTAATTTTCAGTTCACCGTCTTAGGTGCTCACTTAAATCTATTTGTAACTGAGACAGGTGGACGCAAACAAGCACCTTAACTATTACTATCCAGCTCCCTGTGAGTACGGCAGCTGTGATTGTTTTTATTCAAACTCTGATTTGTAACCCATTAATAAACACATAATGTCTGCCAGCCAGAATGAAATGGTACGGGTTCAGAGCTGCTATGTACTGTTCATTTCACAATATACCAAAAGGTTTTATCTATTGCGGCGCGCTCAGTCCAACTGTGGTAGGAAAACCTAAACAGTTGCTCCCAAAATGTTTAAAAGTTTGCCTTGACTTTGTTCACTGATGTTGTATTTGGTGACTTTGGTCACTTTGAATATGACACTTCCTGGTTGCCACGATTTCTTTGAATCTTCAATGAGGATCAATAATTAATAGAATAATCACTCAAGTCTTCCTCGGGTAGGAATTCTACCCTCATCTGATTTATTGATCATTGGGGGGGGGGGGGGGGGACTGATGTGCCCCTCCAGCTGACTGAACACAGCTACATACTGCCTGGAAATGTGCCCTCGGTGCTATATTCAGTCACCTATAGGCCTCATTAGTGTTACATGTAACTACACAAAGTTATGCAACTGTGGATTGAGTGGGTGTGGATGAAAAGTGGGTGGGGTGACAGTGCAGGTGTTTAATATTGGGGGAAACAACAGCCAATTAACTCCCGTGAAACGTTCACGGTCTCACACTTGTTGCCCCCCCCCCCCCCACTCCCCCCCTGAGAGGTTTGATTTACAAACAGGGCGGGGGTGGTGGTGGGCAAGTGTGTGCCTCCACTACCAAACACGGGTTTCCAAAAATGAGACGTCCGGGGTAACTTTAATAAACTCGGTCTCTTACCCCACGATCCCTTCCGAGTAGTTCCTGACTTTCCACGGCGTGCCCGCGTAACCATCGTAGCCTCCTGTGTTGGAGCCGCTGCCACTGTTCAAGAGGCTGGAATTGAATCCGAAAGTGCTAGCTTTGTTGTCTCTTTTTCTTTTGTTGGGGTGCCCGTCCGTCAGCCCCCTCCAAAGCACAGCGACCCCACTGCCCTGCTGCTGCTGCTGCTGCCCCCCTCCGCCGACACCGCCCCTGCCAGCGGCTCGGTTGTTGTGGTTGCTATTGGTTTCCAGTGGTATAAAGTCCCGCTGTTCAGTTATTCCTCCGTCCCCCATTGAGGTCGACATCCCCTGAGTCCTGCCCTCACCGCTGCCGGTGTTTGAGTCGAGTGCTCCGTTTCTGCTGGTGAGGACGGCTCCCGGTGCTCCGTTGACGGTCGCTTTCAGACTCGACGTGCTCTGAGATCCAGTGGTGTAGCCGTTATTTACATGCAAGTAGCCAAGCCCTTGTGTCGTCTCCCAAATCTGCATCCACAGGTTGTTAGCGGGTCCACGTTGTTCTGGTTGAAACCAGGCGATTCTCGGATCCATCAAACGACACTGTAGGCACACCGCCCCCCCCACCCCACCACCGAGCAATGCTCAGCTCGTGTGCAGCTAGCCAGGTCGCTAGCTAACGTTAGCTAGCCTGCTATAGCCTCGTTATAGCTGCTGCTAGCTCGGGTTCTCGTCTGCCCGTTACCCCCAGAATCTGACAAAAACACGCTCCTCGGCGGTGGCGATGGACGCAGCTGTCAACCAAGATCATCCACGAGAACCGAGGAGAACGCGAGTCAAGTGTTAAAAACCCGTCGCTCAAGGCAAAGTTGGGGTTGAAGACCGGAGAAACGTGCAGCAGCTGCCTGTCGAAGTGCCTCTCTGACCCTTTCCTCCTGATCGTGGGTCCGTCAATGGCGGAGTGTGCGGGGCCCGCGCGCATGCGCGGGGCGACTTGAAAAGGGGCGGGGTCACAGCCCTTACGCAACAGACAACTGGGGTTTTTTTTTGTTACATAACAACGTCGGATTTATTTTTCTCTCATCAAAGTAAAATGGACAAGATATAAGCTACAACAACGCAAACCCGATTTATTTCTTAGCTCCACGTTCCTCTGTAAACCTCTCGGATTTTTAACCCTATTAATCACCCGGGTTAAAGTTTAGAGACCACATATCCCAGAATATGAATCTGGGATAAAACTCACATGATATAAAGACACAGCGCGTATTATACGAATAGATATTAAGATTAAATTAAGAACCACACACTCAAAATGCTGAATCATGGGTGTATTGTGGTAATATTGATTCCTAATGGGGCCCTGAATAAAAACTGTTTTCCACCAGTTATCAGAGGAAAACTGATTAATCATTTACACAAAATTTAAGAAATACATTTGAAATCTTTTTAAAATGTGTTTAGTATTTTATGCATAATAGGTTAAAGTAGCTATTGCTGTTTATCGTGTATATTGCTCTGTATGTGCATCTTTTTTAAGCTCAATAAAATTAACTCAAGGAATTTTTTACTATGATTTAATACTAAAACTATTATGAGCATCAAATAAGCAACAAATATCCCGGGACATGCTTTCGCAGAGTTTGGTCATATGATACGAAAGAAAACAAGACACTTAAGAAATAAGGATTTATTTCAAAAAAAGGCATTAATCCATAGCCTGGTCACATATTCTCTCCACCAAATATATCTGTGAAATTGTTTTTTTCATCAATTATATGCAATTTTATTGATATTCCCCTTTAAAACGATCAGAAACCCAAACCAGGAAAGCCAAGGAGATGACACGACAATCAGGTGTAAAACAGGTAACACTGTCCTGGATTTACATTATATCGATGCTGTAGAACAGGACTGGATGCTGACTGATCGTTATGGTGGTTGAATTCAGGCAATAATCTTACAATGTTACTGAGAGAAATACTCTCAGTGGAACGCTGGCTGGCGTGGTGACTTGCAGATAGTAAAGTTTAACAGCAGCTACCACTTCACTTAACAGAGTCGTGGCAGAGTGTGCAATGAAATGCTAACATGTGGGAAGTGGACGATGCACATAGAGGCAGAGGTAGAGAACAGGTGCTAATTTTAAGGCTGAAATGCCTATGTAAATGCACTGTAGTCTTATAAACTTGGCAGTGAGCATACCAAACCCTTTCAGTTTAGTAACCGAAATGACATAATAATCTTAAACCAATTGCTTTAAAATATTTATTCTTTAAATCTCATTTTCATACTGTAGCTGATGCTAAAAAAAAAAAATTTGAACAGCTCTGCCTCTTACCCTTTGTCCCAGACGAGCAAGTCATCAAATATTTTGCCCATTCAAATATGGGGGTAAAATAATGGCATCTATGTCAAAACCTGCCATCAGCTCACCACACCTCGTCTATTCAAATGTTTCTGGGGGAAAATGAAAATATTCATATTGAAGTCTGAACAACTTCTTACATTAGATGAAGGGGGGAAAAAAAAAAAAAAACACTCTTTACTGTAACTAATAATTATTAGATTCCATTCTTCTTTCTTCATAACAAATAAACTTTCACATCACTAGGTAAAATAGTAAATCATTCTTTAGAGAATATAAACATTGAAACCAAGTATTAACAAATGGTTTACTACCAACACAATAAATACTTGATGGTTTCACAACCATGATCTGTTTCATGCTACATTCCTGCTAGCATATAGCAACCGCCCAAACCAAACATGTTCAACTGATCGCAATGTCAAGTAGTGGAGGTCCTCACTTTTTCACCACCTTCTCCAGATAACCAATGAATCTTCTTAGGTTGACTTTGATGTTGTCAAGCACACACAGCTGCTGAGGGCTGTACTTGCCTCTTCCCTCTTTACGAATCTAGCAGAAAAAGAAAAATTTGGTTTTTAAAAAGGTGAAAAAAAAATTACACAACTTCTTGGAAACCTGTGCAGTGGAGTGAGACATGAGCTCATAATCCATTTAGAAACCTGTGTGCAAATGTTGAAGCATCACCAAGAACAAGTGTTAAGTACAACAAAACAAATCCCTGGTACCTTGGCCTTAAAGACAGGTTGAAGTGCCTTCAGTGCAGGAAGTAACTGGATGTTTTTAGCAGCCGTCTCCGCCTCGTCTCCATCCGCAAAAACATCAAACAAGGCATCGAGTGCTTCCCCGTTTACAACCAGGTCAGGATCCCTTGTGGCAACTTGAAGTAAGGCATTTCCAATCATCTGTGGGAGCAGAGATCCTTAGCGGAGCAACAAACACTCCAAAAGAAGGAAAAAGAGAGAAAATATTCACCTGAAGGGTTTCAGCCGTGCCTTTCTCCTTGGCTAATGTGCTGCCAGTGATGCCCAGAATGGCGACGGCGTTGACTCTCACACTGACAACATCACAGCGTGTGGCCGCATCGCTCAGGCTCATCAGCTGCTGGGGGGTCATACACTGAGAAAAACAACAAAGATATTGAGCTGTCTGACATTAACATGGTTCACAGTGTTTAGTTTTTGACAGGAACAGAAAACCTAGTCTGTGCTTCCTCCGTATTTATTCAGTCAATAATGTCAACAGGCACGGAAGAGTTAAAGGGGCATTCCACCAATTTTGCACATGAGGTTTAGTTTTCTGATTATGATAAGTGCTACTACAACTATGAAAACAGTCTTTTGTGGGTCTGGAGGAGAAAAAAAAAAAAACCTGATGATGTCATTGTGTTAAATGTAAAATGTACATATGCACTCCACCAAACAGGAGCCATCATTTTCAAAAATGAAACCATATTAGGGACTAAAGGTCGGGATGTCACGGCCTCAGCTGCAGAGATTTTGATCATTTTTTACAGTCTCTTGTCAGACTCCAACTTCATCGAAGTACAATACTAACCTACTGGAGCGCCCATTTCAATTATACAAATGTTAAGAAACACCAAAGCTAAAAGATGAAACTGTAGTGATTCTGAACCTGGGGGATATTTTTGGAGGCGATCATCTGTAACAGGGACCGCATGGCGCTGATGACGGCCTCGAGGAACTCCTCGTCTTTGGGTATCTCTGAAAACACAAAGGAAAATTGTGCTGACTTAGTAGATACAATGCTTTAACGTTGCCACTGATACACTGTCAGTGTCTACCATTCAAATGTGTTTTTCACTTTTGATCCCAACTGCGTTTCCAAATTAGAATCAAAGTTCGTCTTTTTCTGACTAAATGTGACGTACAGAGTATAAGCTGCATTACAATATGACATAAATGTGAGACCTGCTGCACCAAAAACCAGGGTGGACAGGTGCTGCGCTGCTCCCTGCAGGGCTGTTGGTCCTCCCAGAGACTCTGCGTCCATGGCAGAGAGTATGCTGTGAAGGCACGTCAGAGCCCGGGACTGAACGCGCTGCATCCTGAAGTAAAGATGAGTTTTGTTAGAGAGCAGTTCATGTAAGAGTGTATGGAGATGTTGATGCTGACATGGACAGTGAAAAAGTGTTTTTAATAAATTTAGATCACACAGCGAAGAGCAAGAGAAGATGTAAAGTGAGATGATTACTTTTTTATCAGGCCTCTCCAGGAGGGATTCTGATGGCACACATCCATGGCGTCTGTTTTGGGGAACTCAGTCTTTTGGAGGACCTTGAGTCCAGAGAAACAAAAAGATATTCCTAAAAACCTTCCTGCTACCATTTAGTGTGGTTGTACCCAGATCTCTTTTAAACTGCACAGGTAAAATGTTTTAAGGTTTCTGACACTGTGATGAACTTCTGCTTTGCAGCTATTGACTGAGATGAGGTGTTACTGATCAAGCAGGCGGGTATTTGCCTTTTCAGGGACGCTGTGGTTGATCAAGGCCTCATGAACCTCAGCTGACAAACACAGTGGAGACATAAGATTGGACACTCCATCACAATGACCATCTGGACCCATGTCGCTCTCATCGCTGCTCGACTCCTCCTCCCACTCGTCGTCAGATGGATCTGAACAAACACGCGCAGACAGAATTGATCAAGAGCCACAAAAGGCATCTCTAGGCACTCAGATGAACTCATTTTGTGTATTTCTTGTTTTAATAGGTTTTCTGATAGACAAACACGTACTGGGTAGTCATGTCAAAGATAATAACGTTGATGAAAAGTGCCTGGGGTCAGCACTGCTGTCCGTGCCCACAACACTCACCGTCAGAGCAGCACATGTTGACGATGATCTCTAAGGACGTTTGCTGGGCTGTCAGCAAGGCCGTTGCCTCCCTCAGCTCCTCCTTGCCCCTCTGGACAAAAACAAGCAGCCATGTGAGTCAACATCCTACCAAAACGATGACTGTTAGCACAGTTATCACCCAGTCTGAGTTCAGCTGCTCGCCACAGTGAAGAGATTTATTCCTACAGTTGTATTAAAACATGTCCCCCTGCACTATTGAACTATGATGCTACTGAAAACCTGCTGCAAGGGTGTCCCTTTTGAAGGAAATTTGAAGTTTAAATGGGGCTTAGCTGTTTAGTCCTCTGATTACAACAATGTCTGAGTGTGTTTATATAAACTCAAGAAAAAAAAAAATACCTCAAAGCTTAGATCGAGATAACTCCATTGTATAACCCCTGATTTTGGAGGGTATGCTGGAACGTCACCATGAATGTCACCCACAATCTTGGGGCTCTGGCTGTGACTGAGCTGAGAGGGACAGCATAGTCCCGCCGAGGTCAGATCTGGGGACTGTCAGCGTGGTCGAAGCCAGGAGCTGGTCCCCAGTTGAACCTTGCTGAGTGTCCCTAATCTGCTCCCCTGAATCCGTCAGTTTGTCTGTCCTGTCAGTCTGCCTCGCAGTCTGGGGTGACTCATATGGCACCTTTTCACCTGGCATTAACATGAGCCTCCAAAATACGAAACTGTGTCGCTCCCTCCCCGTGAACAGACACGTCACAGCCAAATATTTGCAGTACTTACAACCGTGTCACTTTTTTCGTCATATGTTCTCGATCCACAAGGCCCCTGGCATATTTGTTAATGATGTCATTTAAGAGACTTTATGTAGTTTTGTGTTATAACATATGTTGATTCATTTTGAAATGAAAGAAATCTTAAGAATGGCCCTAAACTTTGATTTATAAGTTGAAACATTCTCAGTAGAATAAAGCACTTCTTAGAAATTAAGTAACTTTAATTAAGTTAAAATGCTGAATGTAGTAACTCTGATGTGAACACAACTGAATCTCTGCAAAACTCTCCCTCACGCAACGACTCGGCCAATAATCTCCAAGCTGGTGCGTCATGGTTCATGCATGTTAACAACAACAATACCAGCACTTGAGATAATATTAATATAATCTTAAATGAATTCAAATCAGATGAAAATGTATGTCAAATACGATGTTTAGTTGTTATCCCAAAACAGACAATATGGAGAGTCAATATTAAAATGAAAAATTGTGATCTGAGGATTGTGTAGTCAGGATCAGTTTCATCTGGAATTTATATTTTACGTTTTATTATTTTTTTCCTTTAAACTTAAATGACAGTGTAAGACTTAGGAACATGTATGTATGAATGGTCTTTATTGTTAATTCTAAGAAAAACGAAATTTGAATTTTGATCATTTGAGCATGAATGAGCTCATGTCACATGATTCCGTGTCTTATCTGATCTGATAATACTGAATCTTACTGGGCTATTACATTTTTGATACCATAAATTTGTATTTTTAAAGTGACTACATTATGTGCTGAACAGGATATTTCACTGTATAAACTTGTCAGCTCTCACTGGTGGATAAGATGTGTGACATTTCATTGCTTCAACTTCTTGTTATTTATCCGCCGCCATTTACACAGATATCAATGTATCTGCAATAAGTTAATATCAGGTCATTTATCAGCCGCACTCTAATATCATGTGCAACTGACAATGAGCAGGCTCTTTATCTCTCCAACCAATGTGATTTACTGTGCTTAAAGGTCAACTTGTAAGGCCAGAGGGGAAAATAGCTTACCGTAACACATAAAGAGCTATGTGAGAGACATGACTTACAGGCAGGAGGTCGGAGAAGTCGTTATCAACCTTCACAACTTTTCCGTTCCTCTTCTGTTTAGGTTCTTCCTCCTCCTCGTCCATCTCCTCCACAGCGGGCTCAGCCACAGCCCGATCCTCTACGTCTGTCACAGCCGGTGCGTTTCTGTGACGAGCCTCTTCTGCCTGTCTGAGCTCAGGTATGACTGTACCTGCATCCAGAGCCAGGCACTGCGACAAGGTGGCCACCACAGCGTTGAGCGTCTGGGCCTGACGGGCAGCAGGCAAACTGCCCTTCAAGTTCCACAGAGTCCCTGAATGACACAGCAGGCAGAGACGGGATGTATCAATAACTGTGTTTGTTCCTTAAATCTAGCAACTTCGGTCCACAGAGGACATTTTTAATGTCCCCTTCAACTTGTTTATTGTGGCAAGTTATAGTTTTAAACAATTTAGAACAAAAAAAAAAGACAAATGACAAATTGTACCTGCAGCCAATGTCCTGAGGAGGGTGTGAGCCATGCTCGGCTGAGATGTCAGCAACACGTTCTCCAGGGCGCCAAGCACAGCAGTGTTCATGCTACATAGCAGCTCCGGGTTATCCTCAGTCACAGTGTGCAAACAGTGGGCTGGGAGAACACAAAATAAGACCAAACAACATCTTCACAACTGTTTGCCCAGACTTGAGAAACCAAATTAGTTAGAAGATCTTGGATACAGTGCCTGTATGGTCAAGGATGATTTTACTGATTTGTAGCGTCAATAACCAGTTGACTCACAGAACTGTCTCCATTTACACACATCAAGAAGCTTCCACTTCACACATAACATCTAAAATATTAATGACAATAGAAACTTTGGAAAATGTAGGTTAGTGATTAAAATTAGCCAAAGAAAACAGGGTAAATACTTCAGACCTTTTTTTTCCTCATCTTATTTTCTGGCTGGGGTATTTCTTGCTGGCTTTAGCTTTATATAGAAATGTTGAAACGTGAGTGGTCTAAATTTCCACATCGACCTCTCAGCAGGAAAGTAATGAAGCACATTCCCCTAAATGTCAATCAATTCTATGAACCCAAAAGCTTCCTTGAGGAAAAGGAGCAGGAATGTTTCTCTCAGGTAACGGCAACAAATTCACAAAAGAATTTCACTTTACACTGGACTGCTGTGGCCTGAGGGCTTTTTTTTTTCCAGAGTAAATGAGGTCACTTTTATGGGCATAGGCCCCAAACCAGCAGTAATGGAGCTGTGTGTCCCGTCCATGAATAAATAACCTCAACCAGAACTTTTCACACAAATCCAATTAGCACAACAAAAAGACAGTGTATTAACTAGTCCTACCAGCAGATATGGCCAGTTCCACGTTGTGTGGCTGTCTTTCCAGACACTGGACAACCAGATCCAGGAGACCTGCTTTGTTGAAGACAGACAGCGCCTGGCTGCTGCTCTCACTGGCAGAACAACACAACATGAGATAGATATAAGACAAGCAACCAATATACAGCATCCTCAGGTTAATAATTATGGTTCGATGTCACAACAGGTTGCAGAATTCAAAATTAAAGAGGTGGTCTTGTGATTTTCTGGACTAGTTTTCAAAGGTTAAAGTATATAAGGATAGGTACTAGACGCCTACTAGGGTCACGTGCTGCTAACAAGTCAACAGCGGAGGACTGTTGAGGAGCCGGGGTGAGTTTCACACTCAACAACCTCCTATCTTACCATAGGTTCCAGAGTAAGTTCACAGCCTCATTGGCCACATCCTCCACTGCGTTCTTCTGGTCTTTCATCTGCACGACGGCGCTCTCATAACCAGCACAACACTAGAGAGAAAACAACACTGTGTTGCAGAACTGAAGCAAGAATGATCTTTGTTTCATTTGTTTGTTTTTTTTTTGCCATGTCATGTGGCATTAATTTTCTTTAGGAAGTACTCGCCAAAATGTACCACCCTGTTTGACTGGTGATATATTTCTGACATTTTTTAACTCCAGGTTGAAGCTTGAATTTGATCGCAGGAGCCGATCTGTTTAAATCTGGCAGCAGCCATTTTTACAAATCACTAATATCTCTGTTCTGGTATGAAACCTAATTGCGGAGGATTTCGTTGCCAGCTGTAACAGTTGCTGATGAGGAGGAACTGAAGTGATGGAGTGAGCTAAAACAGCAGCGGTGGCAGAGTCTCACCTCTCTAAGCAGTGCTGTCAGAGGCGTCATGACGTCGTGCTTCACCATGTCCTCACACACCTCCTGACCTCCACATGCACTCAGATTCCTGTCAGGGAGAAACAGTGGCAGACGCACACTCATCAGTCAGTCGCAGCAGATTCACTGACAGAGATGCTGTTTGTGTTTGCGTGTGTGAGGAGAGAGAGCCTGGAGATACACTGTGAGCAATGCTCTTATTTTGATTTCCAGTACATGGAGCCTGATTTAAGGTTTACTAGAGTCAGGACAGAGGTTAAGGATGTACCCTGGTACCAAAACTAGTGCTGACTGTGTAGAGGATTATGGTGCTGAACATGATGACTGTTGTGTTGCAGCTGCTTGGAGTGTAATCAGCACAGATGAAACATTTGTCCTGTGTATTTTGGGGGCTGTTTATGGACAATTAACAGGTCAAGCACATACAAATGTGATCTGTTCTCTAAATGTGTGAGCTTCATAAAAAGATTCATAATAGAATATAACATAATGCAATAATATCACAAGCCTAAAACCTAAGTCTTCATTCTTCTTATGTACAAGAGGATTTTACTGTAGCATGGCGCCACCTGGAGAAACGACATGTCAAGTACTGTCGTGTTAGATACCACAATGAATTGAAACTGAAATTTCCATGATGAAAAAACCTATAACAAACTTAAAATAAATTCCCATAGTGTGCTTAAATGACCCTTTTTGGTTTGTTTTTATTTGCTTCATTTCGTTCCTGAGATTATATTTTGTCTTTTACTTGAAAACAGCTTCACACAATAACAGTCCATCTATACACGTTTTCACTTAGTAAAGCTGATTTTTTAAAAAATATTTTAAGTTGTTATTATTCAGTATTTGACTGTTACTGCAACCAATCGACTGAGTAGCGTGAAGGTGGCAGCAATAATGTCTTGACCCACGTGCAAAACATGGCTCCATAGCGCCACCAATGGGCAAAAACTCCACATGGTGCTTTTGGGCAGGTTTTTACCACCTTGGCCACCAGGACATGGGGACTAGTTCATTTGAGTCGAACGCAGTTAATCTCCATGTTACACATCACACTTGTACTTTTACTACATTAACATGTCAAAACGTCTGCTGTGTGAAATGGGCCTCTTCAAGAACCTCCTCTACTCTTCATGCTGCTGTCAGCTGGTTCTTTTATATGCAGGGGTCAACGTACTCTGCGTCACATAGTCAGTGTCACAAACTCAGGTTCCCCTGCTGAAAACTTTCATTTAGAGCTGTGACTATTCAATACATGACTTAGTCGATGGACAAAAATAAATCTGCAATCAAAAACTCTCTGGTTCCAGTTTCTTCAGTCTCTCACATTTTCTGCTGTTTTCTTCTTTATTGAATTGTGAACTGATTGTTTGCGTTTTGTACTATTGCTCATCCAAACCTGATCAGCCTGGGCTTTACTTTACTACTTGCTGACATTTTGTGGAGCACATGAATAATGTGGTAGATTAAATGACGATGATCGCTTCATTTGTCTTTTCTCTCCTTCACAGAAAGACAATTATTGGTCTGCAGTTAGAAAAAGTCCCTTGCAGCAGTTGTGTGTAGCCGCTATTAACTTTTTGTGGGATCCATTTCTTTGCTTTTGGTCCAGGTCTGATTAAACGACAACAACCTGGATGTGATGGTGTAGTCCACCCCACACTCCCTCACCTGAGTGCTCCTGTGGCTGTCTCCCTGACAGCCAGGCTGCTGTCCAGCAGCATGGGCCCAAGGCGCCTCACAGCATCCCTCTGAAGGAAACCAGGGATGGTCTGGCTCTGCTGCACCACCCGAGAAATGCTGGCACACGCAAACTCTCGCACGTCTGCACTCGGACTCTGCAGCTGTGGAAAGATGCACGAGACATGAGGGTAAATTCGCTGAGCAAAAATATCAACACAACACGTTTGTTTTTACTCCCGTGTTTCATGAGTGGAAATGAAAACCCAGAGATTTATTTTCTTTTTTTTACGCAGAGGGTTTGTTTCTCTTTAGGTTTGAAGATCCATGTTGGTTAAACAGCGTGACTATTGGGCAGCTGACCACAACAAAAGGCCTCTTTAAACTGTGCGGCACAACAAAGCCATCCATGGTGCACGTTTTGAGGGAGGGTGCCAATGCCTGTGAAGCACATGTACATTTTACTACCACAGGGTGTCTCTAATGTTGTTTCTGAGCATTGGTTTGTCCATCCAACCAGCCTCAAGACCACAGGCTACACGGCTGCTACACCACGCCAACCCAGGACCTCCACATCCGGCTTCATCACCTGAGACCGGCCACCTGATGGAGCGGTTAAGGAAATTTATGCACAACCTGCCAAAACCTGTCAGGGACTCTCATCTGCACCTCCTCACCAGGGTCTTGACCTGACTGGTATCTGTCATTGAAGCAGCTTTGATGGGGGTCTGGCACTTGACAGATGAACCCTGGTTTTTTAATGTGCTGGGCCAATGACAGACGTGGTGTTTTTCCAAGCATCTGCACATGATCCCTGGAAGCCGACAACAACATCCCAGCTCTTGAATAACCTGCTTATTCACCAGACATGTCACCCAGTGGACCAACAGCTCACAAGCCACGTTCAACAACCTGCACAAAGGAGACACAAGTTGCACTGGCAAATGGTCACACACAATACAGACTCATTTTCTGATCCAGACACACACCAGTGCAACAGTCGAGCCGTTTATTCAGCATCTTGATGCCACACCTGTCAGAGGAGAAGCTCGTGATCGCGGGTTAAACACGCATTTCAACGCAGGACATGTTTTCATTTGGCTGAGCGGAGGTGAACTGGCCCGTTGGCTGAACTCATCTGACCCAGCCCCGGGTGAAGCAAAACACGGCCAACATCTCGGTCAACAAACGTTAATCCCCACCGTTGTGCCGACAAACGACACTTTCATCTACACGTTTCATTTTCATTTCAGCGGGACAAGACTGTGTTCCTACTTTCTCCAGTAACTCCGCGGCCGGACAACCATCATCCCCGTGCTCGTCTTCCTCCGCGTCCGCTTCCTTCACGGCGTTCACCGGCAAACCGACCGCGCTGAACTGCGGCCGCTTAAACTTAGTGGTTCTACTTTTACCCATTTTAGTTTTTATTAAAGTGCGACCGACACATGCAGCGTGGTTCGGTTTGTCTTAGCTCCGTGTTCACTTGGGCTCAGCTTGAAAACCTCAACCACAATCCGGCTCCAGCCTGGTTGGAGGAGGCCATGTGGAAGATTGCGTGCTGCCGTAAAGTGCGTGTTTCTGCCAGAAAGTAGAAAGGCTGTCGCAAAACCACGACAATGGAAATGCAAACGTTCAGAGATGTTGGCAACAAACAGGACATCTTCACGCTGGAGTATTTATTAGGTAAATAACATTAAAAATAGAAACATTTAGATAAAATACATGCTGAACGTCAGAAAAAGAAATAAACACATCTGAACTCACTGGAGGAGTAAAACATATCAAAGACTGTGAGCATTTCAGCAGCTTCAACTGTGACATCAACACAGAAACACTGTTAAAAGGCCCAATCAGTTCATTTCTTCTGTCTTCCAAATGCATTTCCATAACGATGATAAATCTGATCGGCCACATGACGCAGGTTACTGAGACCCGGTACACTGTCTGAACAGCCCGCACAAGCTGGTGGTTATTGGTTGTTCGGTCGTGGTTTGAGTATAAGTTTTCCCGTCTGCGAAAAGACCAAATAATACAAGTTTCAACAATTTTATATCAATTGTATGTATATATATATATATATATTATATAAATGTAAGGATCACAGCGTTACTCACATCATCACAGGACATGTTGTATTCTGCTAAAACTGTCCGACAGCGAGCAGCGATTCTGAAGTGACAATGGTCAAAGATGTTAACCAGCAAGTCAAAAATGGGAATAGAAATGAAAGTTAAAAGAGAAGTACCCAAATATTCATTTTCCACATGCACTGCACTTGTTGGTCAATGGCTGAGGTTGGATCTGTGATGTGTAAATCTAACAAAACGTGATCCTTCCTGTTAACGGAAATAGACAAAGGATACATCGATGGTGCCACAACTCGTTTGTGTATTCCAGCAAAGAAGAGAGCTATTAGAGTGATGCAGCTGATGGTGAAGAAGGGATGATTCCACAGTGATGAAAAGAACGAGACCTACGAGACAAGAGGGAGATCAAGCCCTGAGTGAATAACAACACTCTTGCTTTCAATCTTTTTTTTAATGAAGAGATAAGACATTTTAAGTGTTTTTTAAAAAAAAATATTAGTGTAATGTATATGTACTAAAACTTACCTTCTGTGTGTCTGGGTCTATTAACCAGTTCCACGCCCCAGTAGCCGTACAAACAGACACAACTATCAGAATCACTGAAACAAGACATGGAAATGTGAGCCAGTGTCAGAACATGAAACGTGTTCCAGCACATCAGTATATTTCAGGCTCAACGTTGGTCACAAGGCTTTAAACCACAACTACATCTGCACCAGCGGCCGCATTTACTGTTTGTATGGCGAGATGGTCACAAATTATTACAATATTGGAATATTTTGGTAAATAAATGCACCATGTGAGGCTCCACATCTGGTCACAGTAATGACAATCACCACTACCAGTTACTTACTTCTCCACCTGCCTGTTGCAGGCTGCAAACAGGAGACATATTCTGTCAGTCTTCTCTCAAACGCCTTCAGGTCTAAAACACAAACAGACACATTACTGATTCAGAGTGTATTTGGACCCAGCATCGTGGCTGCATAACAAAACTCCATCTTTTCAGCTGTGTGCCACTTCTCCTCTCCTCCTATTTAAATAACTGGGTTGGTCTTAATATCAGCTCTACAGCTCAGTTTGGGACAACTTGTGTCTAAGTGGTCATTTCAAGCCCTGAACTGTTTTTATACCAAACAAAGCGCTTGCTAACGTTTCACATAAAGCCCGTTAATGCCACATGAACCGCTGGCAACACTGCAAAGCCACTTCCCGGGCAACAGAAACTAATGTATTTGATAAGTAACGCAAAATACTTGTTTTAAAACTACACGAACGAAGGACTGGGGAGTGAACTGTCAGTTAAGCTAGCAAACATGCTAAGTGTCGACATCAGACAAGATGCCTAATCCACGGCCGCACCAAACTTTGTGAATCGTACTTGAAGACGTTTGTTTTTGGACTATTTCTCTGGTTACAGCCGCGAGGCTAAATCAAACCGGTGTTTTATCTAGAGACGAGATAGTTTAAGTTTTCTCTGTTGGTTACCTTCGGCCTGTTCCAGGGAATTCATGTCTGCTCCCAGCAGCCTGCAGTTGGCTGCGCTGCTGCTTCCTTTCCGCTGAGTGACAGCCCGAACGAACCAATCAGCGTTGGCTGTGTAGACACCTTTTAATATGATTGGACGGGCCGCACCTAAGTCCCGCCTTCCGCCCTCTGGCCGACTGAGCAGCCCGGATCGGGTCAGACTGCAGGTGGCGCTGTTTCCTGGGGCTTTCAGTCCAAAGTGAAGCACATTTAGACGATTTCTATGACCTGAAGAGGCCCTCACTACATTTTTTTGTAGCAAATAACACTTAAAAGTGACACCTAATTTATTTACGAAATAAAATTGTTGCACAAATTAAAGAGAAATATCTCTAAAATCCAAAATATTTAAGAGGAAAGAAATAATTAAGCAATAATTCTTAAATAATAAAAAAACAGACACATAGAGCTCAAATCTTATTAAAAGTTTGCAGGTTTGTGAGAGTTAAGTTTATTAAACACTTGTCTGAATCATGGATGTGGATTTATTCGTACAGTACAATGCAATCTTGATCTTTTTGTTTATTTGTCATTATAAAATAGCATCATTACCATCTGAAAAATTCAAAGCAATTTTTGAAATAGTTGACTTTAACAAGCTACTTTAAATGCCACTCATCTTCCATCTTCCAGGACAATTCAATTCATGTGTTGCTTTTCAAATTGTGTAGTGGGCTTTGTTGTTCACAGGCTTCAGCTTGTTGCGTAGCTTCACATTAAACCTTTCCCTGAGAACTTGCTCCAGCTCATCATCTGCTATGTCCCTCATGTCTAAGACATCAACACCTTCCTCAGGTTTGTAGGTGACCTCGCTGTAGGTCCAGCCGATCAGGGCTCTGAATCCTGTGGGTGTTTGTAAAGAGCAGATGGATTTATTGGTGAACAGTGAACCGGGATCTGTCTGAAGTGTTTGGCTTTTATCAAAGAAATGATCTGCCCCACGAGGCACCATGGTGAAACAGTAGATCTGCTTTGTTTCCTTTCTGTTTATCAGGCTCGACCTGGCAAACTCTGGATTAACAACCTGTGGCTTTCTACCAGTTTTCTCCAGCACCCAGGTGTCCCCCTTGTCTATGAGACGGAAGACCCCGGCTGCCTGAGGTTGGTCCTTTCCAGAGGTGAGCTCCAGGGGCTCCCACAATTGGGAGGACACCCCGAAGCTTACATCTGTTATGTAAGCCTTTCCATCAATGACAACCTTGTTGATGAGATGCGATTCAAGGGGGCCAAAGTCATTGAGGGTACTGT
>CM076648.1:2059754-2111279 GCA_038496675.1 Rachycentron canadum | reverse complement strand
TATATATATATATATATATATATATATATATATATAAACATGCAAACAAATTAATTGCAAAGTGGAATTAACAGTGCACATGTATAAAGATGGTTATTATTTTTGATGAGTGACTTATTTGGAGCAGATTGCAAATTACACTAGTTAACTAGTTAGTATAGTGTAAACAATACTAACCACTTAACCAGTATTATTTAGTATTCTTTTTTTAAAAACTCGTTTTATTCTGAAGGCTGGAGGCACACACCGGAAGTTTTGGTGTTGGAGTCCCGTCAAAGTATCTTGTGTGAAATTATAACTTCCGGTTACGACTTTCAAAGAAAAAACAAGATCGCGAAATTGTTCATTTGAAAATTCTATTATTGTAAATAATCATCTCTTCGTTTTCATGTGTTGTGACAATTTCCGTTTAAAAATCAGTTGCCCAGTTATCAATTATCCGACCTCGGATTGTTAAAGTTATCTAAAAGTATTTCCCGCGGTATTCTGCGTCTTTTACGTCCAGTTGACGCCGGCGAGGCGTGATTACGTAACAAAGGCACGCACGGCACAACCCAGGAAGTGAACACCGGTGCTACAGAGCTGCTGCAGTGGAGTTTTGAATAAGTGATCTAACACATATTTTTGCTAATTTTCTACTCATCTCGTGCTGAGGTTGGTACCGATTGTAAATACGTGACCTTAAATTGTTTTGGCTACATATTGTGAATTTGTCGTAAGTATTCTCTTCGCATGTAAGAAGTTTTTTGCATAGTTTGAGGCATAATGAATAAACCCTAAATAAAGTAGAAGCATAGCAGTGTGTAAGCTCGGTTAGACTGTAATAAAGATGTGGTACATTGTCCACGTAGGTATAATGTTAATGTATTCAGCTGATCCCGTTGAAACGTTTGATAACCAAAGTACAGCGTTAGTGAACCAGCACAGACTGTGGGTTAGCTAAGGACACCTTTTTTTTATTTTTTGGGTTTGTGACTTTCGAGTTTTAACATCCACGCCTCTGTATGTGCTTTTCCAAGCCTATCGCTGTTTTCCTGATAATCATTGCTTTCACAAACTCACAGATTCGCCCTCCTGCAATGGAAAATGCACGTTCAGACACGTTTTTGATAACAGGAGGATGTGGCTACTTTGGTTATCGGTAAGAAATCTTTGATGTTGTTTATTATGCAGGATTGAATTAAACATTCAGTGTCTTAGCCGCTTTATTGCACTTTTTATTTTGATTTTTTGGTGCTTTACCACAACAAGGTGGCGTTATTGCACCAGTTAACTCAGACAGACCGGGGTCTTTGACCGCCACAGAGCTGTGTCAGATTGGAAAGAAGACTTACATGCAATTAAGTGTATTTTTGTCACAGCTTTGTTCAGTTAAAATGGAGGACTTGCATTGAGTGTCTTGCAGACTTTAATTCATATTTAATAATGTTTGCTCCTGCAGCCTGGCATGCTCCCTGCATAAAAAAGGAGCCAGAGTCATTCTGTTTGACACCGTCCCTCCAATCCAAGAAGCACCGGAGGACATTGTGTTTGTGCAAGGCGATATACGTGACTATGCACAAGTCGAAAGGGCCACAGCTGGTGTGGATTGTGTATTCCACATTGCCTCCTATGGCATGTCTGGCCAGGAGCAGCTGAACCGGCATCTGATTGAAGCAGTGAATGTTCAAGGTACGCAGAATGTCCTGAAGGCTTGTGTTGAGCATGGAGTGTCCAGGCTGGTTTACACCAGCACCTTCAACGTGGTGTTTGGAGGCCAAGTGATAGAGAATGGTGATGAAAGCCTCCCTTATCTACCTCTCCATCTTCACCCTGACCACTACTCCAGAACAAAGTCCCTGGCTGAGATGGCCGTGCTAAAAGCTAATGGAACAGCCTTGGAGGACCTTTCCGGTGTGCTGAGAACTTGTGCATTGCGTCCAGCAGGGATCTACGGGCCTGGAGAGCAGAGGCACCTGCCCAGGATTGTTGGTTACATTGAGAAGGGGATCTTTAGGTTTGTTTATGGTCAACCCAACAGCCTGGTAGAATTTGTCCATGTGGACAACCTGGTGTCAGCACATGAGCTGGCTGCAGAGGCACTAACCTTAGAGAAGCAGCACCGTTCTGCTGGCCAGTCCTACTTCATCTCAGACGGCAGGCCTGTCAATAATTTTGAATTTTTCAGACCTCTAGTGGAGGGTTTGGGCTATCCCTACCCCAAAGTACGCCTACCTCTCTGTCTTATTTACTTCTTCGCCTTTCTCACAGAAATGATTCACCACCTCATCAGCCCCTTCTATAACTTCCAGCCACTGCTGACACGTACTGAGGTGTACAAAACTGGCGTTACACATTACTTCAGCATGGCAAAAGCTAAAGCAGAGCTAGGTTATGAACCCCAGGAGCACAACCTGGATGAGATTGTGCAATGGTTCAAACGCAGAGGCCACGGGAAAAAATCTCACAGCTCCTTCCTTGGTCGATTACTACTAGACATCCTGTTTGTTGCTGCCTTTGTTGCAGTGGCTCTCTCTTTTCTTCCCGTTGTTGGCAGCCGATGAGAAGCCAAAGCAAAAATATCATTCTTTCCCATAAGACGCCGTATAAGGACTGATTCATGAATAGGTTGTTTACATGTATCGACATGTAAAGGTCTATTCACATTGTATTTCAAAATGGTCGTTACTAACAGGTGCTTCAGATGTAAAGAAAAACGGCTAAAACCAAGTCAATGAAAGCTATTTACATGTTTAATCAAGGGCCTTCCCTTGTAATACTGTGATATCCGTTACATGTGAAATTAACCATATAACCTCTATACCTTCATTTCTCTATTCACCATTTTGTAGTTGTCCCTTTTTAGAAACTGTATATCAGATGCTCTAGTTTTTAGGGGCCAAAGACTGACAATCATCTAATACATACCAGTGTTTTTGTGGAAATTTAAAAGGACTAACGTGATCTCAAAACTGTAACGAATAAAATTTTGCTAATCAAATGCAGTTTGTTTGATTGTTAAAGTCACTAAGTTCTGGATATGTTGTGGTCACTAAATTAATATAATTTCAACAAAACCCATCTTAAGGTTGAACCTGTATCCTTTTTTCCCAAAGCAAGGCTTTCTGCTTTTGTGTTTGTGTGTGTGTGCTTTTGAATGATCGTGTTTGAATAAGTGGCACAGACTATTGGTGATTCAGTAGCCTGATCTATAATGTGCTCAGGGTTGCTGGTATATAAATGGATATCGGTAAAATATCATCACCAAACAACTATTTTTCCTTTTTTAAATGACCTTTGCACTTAATATTTGAATTGACCCAATACAACAACCTTGGAATCATTATTTATTTGAGATCTTTTGCCACGAGCAAAATAATACTCCTTCATCATATCTAGAAATGGATCATATACTTTACTTAGACCATCAGACCAAAAAAAAAACAAAACTTGAGTTTAAAATAGCTTTGCTTTCTCCACATTACCAAAAAAAAAAAAAATCACTGCATCTTATTCCTGGCGTCCAAGAAGTCGGGCCAGGTGAGGCGTGCTTTGTGTGCTACTCTCGCCTGCCCTGGATGAATGCAGACGTCCCCTTCTCTCTAAACTACTCTCCTTTCAGAGCCGGCAGCCCCTCGCTGAGCTGGTCGCAATCATTGTTTCTCTGCAGCATTAACCACATTCCAGAGAGGCGCAGCGCATCCTGTCTCCATCCCCGCATTCCTTTTACGCAAACGAGTCCCCCCGTGGAAAACGGCCTTTTATTTAGATTTCCGTCCGCTTCTTGTGCTCGGAAAATGCACACAAGCGATATTTACGGCGTATGCGATTATCCGGCCGACTTTAACGCCCGGCTCGGCGGCCGTAGGAGAAATCTGGAGGAAAAGCCAACAAGGGGAAATTCCTCCGCGCAGCGCGCCATTGACTGTAAAGACCTTTCAACTTAACAAAAACTGAAGTTGACAAACGTATCCCTGTCGGCTGAAACTGTGAGAAAGAAGTTTGTTTTTTTTTTTTTTGTTTTTTTTTTTTCGGCGAAGGGGGCGAAGCAGAAGACGACGACGACGATGCGGCGACACGGTGGCGGTTTCTGAGCGCGGTGGAGGTTTTTCCGTGAAGGAGCGACGGCTGTAACGCGGCGTTTTGTTTTGATTTCCATGTGAAACGCAATTAGTGCTCCGCGGTGCTCGCTACTTCGGCCGGCGGAGCGCGGCACACTCTCAACTTGTTTCTCGCCTCGGGAGCACAAACATGGAGCACTACCAGGAAGATTTGGGGCTCCGGGCCAGTAAGCTGATGGAGGACCTTTCCCTGTACGATGCGTATAAAGACGGGATGTACAGCTCGAGGAGAGACTTGGTGATTAACCCCGATTTGGACTTTTCGGCTCCGGCCGTAGCGGAGCATAAAAGTAAGCCAATGAATGGCACCTCTGTGCTTCACCAGCAGCATCACACGGTGGAGAATTTCACGTCTGGAAATAAAGTGTACAACGCGGCTCCGGTGCGTCCCGTGAACTGCAGCCGGACCGTGCCCGTGGATTTTTGCGCCCCTCAAAGAGACGCGGTTTATACCGAGGAGGGCTGCTGCACCAAATCCGAGGTGGCCCTGCCGTGCTACACGGGCGCCTCCGAGAGGCACCGCAGGTACTCTCTGGAGGTGCAGGGCCACAGGTACAGCACCGGCTCCGCCTTCGACGGCGTGCCCCTCAACAAACCGGCGGCTCTCCCCGGCAACAGGTGCAACAGCGTCTGCATCACCAGCAGCCACGACGGGAGGTACAACGCCACCAGTCCCCGGTCCAGCCTGGCGTCTTCTCTGTCTTCTCAAGAGCAGAGCAAGCATGCCAGCCCGAGGTCGAGCATCAGCAGCCCGCGCACTAGTTTGGTGGTGCCGGGTCAGGACAGGTACACGAGCCCCAGGTCTAGTTTGGTTCACTGCGAGGGCACCAGTGTCCTCAGTCCCAGGTCCAGCTATGCAAGCACGGCCAGCGACACGAGTAAACACTCCAGCCCCCGGGCCAGCCTCAACAGCTGTGACTGCTGCAGCAAGCCCAGCAGCAACCGCACCAGCGGCATCAGCATGGGCTACGACCAGAGGCACACCAGCCCCAGGTCGAGCACGGCCAGCCAGTACTCCTTCACCACCAGCCCGAGGTCCAGCTACTCTGACTCTCGGTACGGGCCCGTGGTCAACCACGACCTGGAGGGGGCGATTTTACACGCAGCGCCGCTGGCGAGTCCTCGCTCGAGCATCTGCAGCCAGGACGGGAGCGCAAGACCGGGGACCACCGCAAACTGCGTGGTCAGTCCCCGGTCCAGCATCTCCAGTCACAGCTCCAGAAGTTCCCGCAGCTCCAGGGGGTCTATGAGCACCTACCCCGATCTGCAGCTGCCCTCACCCAGGTCGTCGATGCTGGGGAGCAGTTTACACGAGGACACGCTGCTACAGGAGTTTGGAGACTCCAACGGGATCCAGGCTCGGATCCATCTCCAGGGGCTTTCGGCGGTGCCTGAGCCCCAGCAGCAGTCAGCTCAGACGGCAGGGACCTCGGAGATGACCGCGGGGTCGCCATCGTCGTTTAGTTACGGGATGTCCTCAAAAACAGCGTCCTCGTCCCAGAGGTTTAAGCTTCCTTACCAGGTGACCCCCAGCCGAGACAGTGGGCCGAGCCAGGCGGAGAGGAGGCTGGAGGCGCTCACCCTGGAGCTGGAGAAGGAGTTAGAGATGCACATGAAAAAGGAATACTTTGGTAGGTAATAATAAGTGCAGGGCTGTTTTTCATTACTCCTGGGGGGTCCTCTTTAAAACTTGCTTTACTTGTACACATCGAGCTACACATGATTTAGGAAAATGTTTTCTCTCAGAGTCTGACATGCTCTGCTCATGAAAATGAACATCTGGCATAAAGTTTCACCTCAGGTGTCTGTGTAAGACACTGATGCTCTGCCCTAACCCCCCCCCCCCCACACACACACACACACACACACACACATTTACAGACAAAGTTTTAAGCCCAAATTCATATTTTTGGCTGTTTTTTATTTTTTTTTATTTCATTGAATGTGAACAACTTTTCTTTTCCTTTAATTACAACCTCAAATGATGAAATTGTTGGGGGGGGGGGGGTTGGGGGATGCAGGGATGGTTTATTTATAGGGTTATCTTCTCTCTAAGATCTACTTGCAAGATGCAAATGTTCCACTAACAGGTCCCTCTGTGGCAGATAAGAGCGGCTTTTGCAGGGCAATACTAATTTCTGTCTTGGCAGAGCTAAAATTTGCACAGTGCTGCACCTCGCTGAATGAAACCCTCTGTTCTGCCAGAGCAGATACCCAGAGCTGTGTGGTCTGGATCTGTTGAAAATGCAGTTATCCTCTGGAGCTTTGAGTAAAGATGGTGGTCAAGTGCAGTTGGAGAGTGACAGTAGGGATGCGAATCTGACACTGGGGGCCACCCAGACTGAAAATGTTTGCCTTCACGGTATCTGAAAGGCATTTTGGAATAAAAACATTTGTTGGCTGAAGTGCAACTTCCTCTTTGGATTGAGGCTTTTCTAAAATATGTGGGGGTTTTTTTTTTTTTTGGTTTTTTTTTTTAAAGAATTGAACTTTTTTTAAAACCTAGGCTCATCAGCAATAACACAGCTACAGCATGGCTACTGAGGAAGTTGCTGTCTACCTGAATTAGCAGCCAGACAAGTGGCTGAAGCCAGAAAACAGTGGCTTGTTTTATAGCTGGTGCACTTGCTCAGACTGAGGCTCAGACAGCTGTTGATTTGTTCCTGGAGAAGCAGGTGAGAAAAAGAGGAGGGAAAGATGAGGAAGACAGCTAGGGATGGGGGGGGGGGGTTGATGGAGGAAGCAGAGAGGGGATGGAAATGGAGATGGAGAGAGAAAGGAAAGGGAGGGAGAGAGAAGAATGCAGTCAGATGCTCTGCACATTGAGCCCAATAGAGACAGCTCTGTTTCTGTAGCGACAGTGGAGAAATTGATCGCCAGGGCTTTTCTTTTTTTTTTTTTTTTTTTTTTTTTTTTGGTAGGGGGGTGCAGCAGCGGCACTGGCTGCCAGTGTCCCACACTGCTCTGCTCTGCTCTGCTCTGCCGGCTGGCCCTTGTGTGGCCTCTGTTTGTTGTGGTGGCGAAGGAGCTGTGAATCAACAGCTGGCCCGATACAGGCCCGCAATTGAAGCAGCAGAGTGAGGCCCACCCCACCCCTTTACTTCCCCTCCTCTCCACCCCGCCCTGACTCCCCCGCGAAGCCCTTCATTAACCAGCCAGTGGGGAGTCGGGCAACACCAGACACTTGGCACACGATCTTGGCTGGCGGGCCAGACATAGTTGGTGGGGGTCAAGTCTGATCACCTGCCCAGAATTATAATGGCAGTAGTCATGCACATGCCTGACACACACACACACACACACAAGCTGCTGACTTATGGACAACAGCACACTGGGCTGCTCTGTGTGCTGGGCCACAGCCTCTTTTTGACTCTGAATGAACTGTGCACAGATTGCAGCTGACATTAGATTAGATGTGTTTTTTTTTTGTTTGTTTTTTTTTTTTTGAGTCTCACTTCAAGTTTCAAGCCCACATCATATTCTGATGTGTGAAATCCTGAGAAAAGATGATGAAGTATTTCCAGGCTTTGATGCAGGGAAGGCTGTCTGTGATTTATTATTTTGTCCTGGAAACATATATTAACCCATGATAAGTGAATAACTCCTATAAGACGTGCATAGGTTTTAAAGTGTTTGGCAACATTTTGAACAACAAGCTGCTCTCCATGTTTCTATCAATTTAACCCTCTGAAGATATGAGCAGGTAGCATGAGAGTTGCAAATCAAACAGAGGTTGGTTTGATATCGTCACGAATGGTCTTTAAAGTTTCATGAATCCGGCTGCACAGACCTTCTTACAACTCACAGCACGTTCTGTGTTGTTTACAGTGACAGCAGAGACGCGACGTCAAGTATTGTTGCATTGTTGATATCTTTTAATCGCACGTTATGTCACCATTACATCAGAAGGAACTTGATCCTCCACAATAGATTAGTGTATAATCTCCAAAGGTGCAAGAATGCATGTGAATCAACTGATCAAGTGTGTTATTAACCCCAGAAAAGACCCTGTCTTCGCCACATGGACACGTTATGAAATGGACACATGAGAGGCATCAGCATCCTGTTTTGAAATGTATTACAAGAGTGCTCCAGTGATTCCCTCGTTGTCCTGTAAAATAATAACCACATCCTCACTCACAAGAGCCTTTGGGGGCTTTTAGCATGTGTGGAAATCATAACATAACATTTTGACTCTGGGGACTGATGTTTGTCCTTATTTACAGTTGTTTTCAGGGCTTATGTCTTTTCAGTACACGGTGTATAGTTTTGAAATAAGTGCAGCATAGTTGGAACCCGAAAGAATAAAGTAACGAAGCTGAATCAATACAGCTGCATGAATAAATCATTCTTGTTCAGTTTAGCCGTCGGGTTAAGAGCCAAAGCTGAAGAACCAGTAATGACACATAGATTAATTATATGGGAGAAAAAATAAAACTAAGACCAAAGAAAGGAGGGAGTAGGATTTTTTTTTTTTTCTTTAACTATACCATTTGAACCCAGCAATAACAGACAAAAAAGGGAGACATGCGGCAATTCAGGGGTAAAATAAAAAAACACACAGACCTGCTACAACTTCTTCATCCCTCATGTTCCAATCAAAACATTATAGTTGTTTGACTGAGACAGATTCTCCACTGTCACATTTCTGTTTGTGTTCATTCTCGTCCACTACTTGTCCACCGGGTAATTCAGAGAAAGAGTGACGTTGCTTGCTGTACTGAGCGCTGTGTGGCAACTAGATAACAGCACTTAAAACCAAAGAAATCATTACACAAAGGACACACTGTAGCAGCAACAAACATTTACATCACACAACCAAAAAAAATATAGTTTGTGTCTTAAGGAAAAACAAAAAATTCATTATTTCTGGTCTTTCTTTGACCAAGGTTACGACGTCAAAAGAAGCTCATCCATGTTTATGTCCATTCTAGTTATTGCCAATAACCAGAGAGGAAAGTGTGGTGTCCTAATGCAGTGACAGAAAAGGAACAAACAGCTCATTTGAACGTGGAGGAAGAAGCTCAGGGGCCTGCGTCATGAGGCGACTTCAGTGAAGCTTCACCAAGCGTAACTCTTGTTCGCCTACATCAGTTTAACGTGGCGCTGTTTGTGCTGCTGAAGTCAGAAAAGAAAAGTGAATGAAATGACTCAAAGAGAATTTAATACTTAATTTAACATTTAAATTCTGACAGAAAAATACACCAGGTATAATTTACTGGGAGAGAATAATCTTTGGTTATTTTTGTGATGAAAAGGCAACAAGAAGGTGTTTTTTTTTTTTTTCTTCATTGTCTGAGTGAGTTTTCTTTTCACAAGGTGTCATCATGTCCCTCTGAGTGATGAATGAGAAACAGAGCCAACATCAACCCTGACAGAAATAAATAGATTGTCAAAGAATTAAGATGCAACAGCAAATGATTAATTCGTTATTGGCGGCTGTGATCAGCCGAGTTGCTGTTGTGTGTTCGAGGCCCTGTTTTAGCTCCAGATTGGCTTGTTTTTCCTTTTCCCACTTTGTTTCCTTTTATAAACTTTTATTTTGGCAAAATAGTTTAACCAGTTATGATCATTGGAGGTTTGCTCATTCATTCTTATCACCTATCGCCTCTTTAAGTGCAGGAGTGTAGTCACGAGTTCAGGTTAGGCCAATATTTGACTTTGATTCTGATGAAATTAATTTGTACAAATGATCTAAAGGAACATGACATGTAACCTTTGGATATCTGTTATTTTTACAATGTCAGAGGCTGCACTGGAGGTGTTATGAAAGGGAAGTTATTGCCTCAGATAACCAGGGAATTCCACGGTCGCATCACAGAAGGTGTTTCCTTGCTCTGACTGTATCCTGGGACGTGTGTGTAATTTAAAGATAAGTTAATGTAATAATCTGTCTGGGGGGGGGGTGAGTGTTCGCGTGCAGATCTCTTGTTGGGATCTTGTGAGATTTTGTGTCCTGTAGGCAGCGTGACCCTGGACTCACCCCACCCAGGCTTTGACCCTGCACTCCCTGAGGAATGTGACCCCGGTGGAGGTCGTCTTGTGCGTGAGAGTTTAGAGATTGTTAGTCTGCTGCTTACAAATACTCTTTAGCCACTGTTTTCCCCTCCCAGTCTAGTTTCCTCACTGAAGGTCACTCTGTGTGGTTGGTTGAGTCCAGGCCTATGTGCAGTGCTCTGGTACCTGCGTGTTGCTGGGTCAGTCAGTGCATCACTCATCCCAAGGTGCAGTGTTTTGCGACCGGTCTTCAGTTTAATTGTGAAGTGCAACCTTGTAATTCGTTTGACCTGGGATAAACTATGAAACTGTGAACTACTATGAAAGGTCTCTTCCTTGACCATGTTTGTCAAGATTTCCCATAGCAAGACAGGTACACCCTAGTAAAACCAATGCAGCTGTCCCCTGACCACCTGACCTGCATCTTCCACTGTGGTGAACCTGGCTGAGGAAAATTGCTGCACATGTGGGAGGAGGCATCATTTAACCCTAGCATCTATATCGTTTTGGTATAAACAAGCATGGAGGAGACAAAGGCAGTCAGTCTGGTGTCTGCGGTTTGCTTATTTTACATGAAAGGTTTCTGTATTTTTTTTTCTGTCTGTCCTCATTTTACTGCTTTGAAGTGGCCTGGTTGGAAAAAGGTGATGCCACTTACTTTTGGACATTTTATCAAAATATGAATGAAAATCTGATCACAGTGCTGGAGTTTTTGCTCATGTTGTCAGCACTGTCAGTCAAAACTGATCAAACAGTTCATTAGTTAGTTAATTATGCATTGAGTTTAACTACAGAGAATATAACTGCTCCTTTCTTTGCAGTGGCTTTATGTCATGGCTACACAAAATGTTCCTAGTCAGGGAGGCTGGACTCATGACCTCAATATTTCTAAAATCCTGGTAACAGCCGTGAATATAATGAAATAGACAGTGGAGACAGCATCATCCTTATCTATACAGGCTCTAAAACAGACTGCCAGCTAGTTGAAGGTTCGTGTATATGCAGTGCAAATGTTTTATACAACAGTTCAAAGACGAAAATACCCTAAAAATTCAATTCAGGGCTTCTCATAATGTGGAAAAGCACAGGAAGTTTTTTTGAAAACAGGCCGTGACTCTGGCCTGCCTTTCCTGACAACCCCCCCACCCCCCCACGCATTTACTTTCAGCACATTTTACTATAAAGATCAGCTTTCCTGAAGAACTATGCCTTCAAACAGTATGATGTAATGCATGGCAATGTCAAAAGTTTTGGTTTGACTTCTGCAATTGGAATAGAGATCGATTTAAAAAATATATGTGAGTTAACAATCACCAAAAAATCTCTTAGCTTTCAATAAAAGGCAGAATTGTGCATCTGTAATTGTCTGATTCATGTTTTATGTCTGGGATGTTTGGCTCCAGAGCCTGACTTGCTTTGACATGTTTGAATTTGATTGTGGTGTTGGTCTTCAAAGACCATCAAAAGATGCAGAGAGAACATAGGGATGAAATCTGCCTGTGGAAATACAGTAGTCCTGATATTTGAAGCAGGTTAGTCATTTTCACATTTAATTTGAGTGTTGAATAATTAAAGGAATGCACACAGGGTTTGGCAGAGTTGGATTTTTTTTTTTTATCAGCTTTCCAGCAAAGCTTGCAGCATGTCCAGCAATTGTTTGATTCTCATGGTGCACAAGGACTGAAGCAAACATTATCTTCAGTGAATAGTACAAGCCAGTTAAACATCCACTCAGCCTCCAACTGGTTATAGCATTAGGTTTAAAGTAGAGGTGAATCGGTGCTCATACTTTGCTTGTCCAATGTCCAAATCTCACAACAACAAATGATTCCCAGACGACTTTGGGTCGCCACGGGATGTAAGATGCTCTTATTTTATTGTTGCATACAGATTTCTTTGCCCAGCAGACATGACAGAACTAACTGAGCCTCTGTATCTGCAGGTATCTGCGTCAAATGTGGGAAGGGTGTGTATGGAGCCAGCCAAGCCTGCCAGGCCATGGGGAACCTGTATCACACAAACTGCTTCACCTGCTGCTCCTGTGGTAAGAAAGATTTCCAACATGGTGAAACAATAGTAAAAAGATTTTCCATCCAGTCTGCAACTGTGTGGATATGACCCACCTGAATTCAACTGGCATGAGTGTAGAAACACTGTGTGTTGACCTCTTCGTTGCATTTCAACATCGGTGTTGCATCACTCCATGAATTTACAGTTTGCTCCACGGTCTGCTGAATGTTTTGACACCAAATCTTTGGGCTTGTCAAAAATATCTGAACTTTAAATTGCCTACTAGTAAGTTTCCCTTTAAATCACAGTTGTACTATATTGGATCTCTGCACTTTCAGACAAATGCAAAAACCAGACAAAATTGAGACGCTGCTAAAGTTGCTAAATTAGCTGTTAACAATTCTTGTTTCCAATGTACCTATGGATGTACACACAGCAATCAGTGACTCGCTTGGATACTGAAGGAAGCTTAAAAAGAAACAGGATGACTCTCCGGCTCTGTAGTTATAAAGAGTGTCTTGTTTTTTCTATGATTTTCAAATTTATTTGCCATAGACATGGGAGTTAAAAATATCCTTGAAAAGTGAAATTTGCACTGATTCTGATCGTGTTGATAAGCAGGTCAAACTCTTCAGTCTTGTTTCATCTCACCGAGAGGTGTTTGAAATCTGTTATTTCAGTAAGTTAACTTACATAAACCTATACAGCTTTTTTTTAGGGTCATCCACCGTTTTTGCAGCTTTTTTCTGTCAGTATTTATCTTTGGTTCTGGCCCAGAAAAACGGTGCCCTCCCTTTTAATATCAGTTGGATATCTCAGACTGGTCGACTGTTCCTCCAGCTGAGGAAAACAGCCTTTAATGCAAAGAAGTAAAAAATCATGTTTTCTTTAGAGCACTCTTGCTCCACGATGGTTTGAGCTAGAAACGTGCTGTTTTTTCTCCTTAAACTAGAGAATCTGTTTTTTTCTAATTAGCCCCTAGCCTCTGCTTTTCGTAAATGAAGTTAGGTAAGATTTGGGTCAGTCTGATTAACTGACTGGAGCTTTGCTGCTTTACTTCTGTGTGTTTATCCATCCATTCTCATCCTCCATCTTTGATAGTGACGTCTAGAGTCACGTCTCTACATGGGACACTCCTATTGGCTCCAGTGGGTGATGTCACAGCCAATCAGAGAGTCTCCTTCAGAGGCCTAGCTGTCAGCTGCTTGTAGCCAAAGTCAATGGGATCAATCCTGTATTTTTCTGATCTCAGAGTGAGAAGTTGCTCTGAGTTAATTGTAGTGACAGAATAAAGACAGAGAGACATGGACAATAAGATATTTAGAGCATTAGAGGCTTTGGAGCTGATTTTTCATCATTACTGCTCCAAAGAATGAGCAGAACTCAGATCAGATAAAGAGAGAAACTTCAAATCAGCTCTAGAACAACACAAACACGTGTGTAACTTTGGGTTGAACTTTTTTTTTTCTTTTTTTTTCTTTGTTCTTTCTGGTTTACAGTGTTTTTATCTAGAAAATAAGGAAAAATTCAATGTCCTTCTCTGAGCTACTATCCCCTATTACAGTGACCAGAGCCTTTATTGAGTCACATATATAATTAGCTGAGGTTGTGCTGACTGTGAATATGTGGAGACGTGGAGATATTTTTTAAAGATGACAACTTTATAAGGAAGAAACACAAAGGTATTAAAAAACAGAGTGGGTCTCAAAGGGTTAATGAGTACAGTACCACAGGTGCTTTTGATCACTGATAAACATGTATTTATGTTTGAAATACATCCCACGGCAGACGGCCAGGATCAGTCACTCTGAGAAACCAGGGGAAACAGCGGGGACAATGTGTGTCACTGATTCTGCGGAGTCTGTCTCCGGGGTCTCCACCTTCTCTGTCAGCACATTTCTCTGTTTCTAGGAACCAGCCGCTGCTGTCTCTGCTGAAATATCATCATTAGTATCGCCAGCTTTCTTTTTGAGATGGTGCTGTAGTCGGGATCAAAACATCTGCTGCTTTAAAAAAAAAAAAAACCTCAGGGAGAAGTCTGCTCAGCAGAGGAGCTGGGCCGCTCAGTTCTCTCTGTAGCAGGAACAAGATAATAATGCCATAAAGAAATGAAATGGGGATTTTATTTAGTCTTTAGGACTGCAATTAAATCCGCTCTTCAGCTCAAAGTACAGTATAGATTTTGTGTATCTGTGTGTGTGTGTGTGTTTTTTTTTTTTTTTTTGGACGTCCCTGTCACCCGACTCCAGCCCTTCACTCCTCTTTCCGGGGGAAAAAAGAGGAAGATGTTGGGAGAAAGCTTTTTAGCCAGGTTGCCTCCATTCATATGTGTCCTATACATGGATACTGATCCTCCACCCCACCCACTCTGGCTCTGGAGGAACTGCCTATAATTTACATGTAACCAAAGCCACATACTTTCCGATTTATTGTGTCTCCGAAGAAAGAGGGGCCAGATGCCGAGTGTCCAGTTGCTGAAGTTGTGGGGTTTGCTGTGGAAAAGTAGCCTCCGACCTGGTTAAAGGCAGACCTGCTGGTTCATTAGGCCTGGTTATGTTTTTACCAAGTAAAAGCTGGTTTTTATAATTATATCTGTAAGATGACAGTGTATTTCCTCTGAAGACTAAAGATATTCTTAAATAATGACTGGATTACTCACCAGGGAGGTGGTACTTGCATCATAAAATAGCTCTGTTGGACTTTATTGCTGTCACACAAATAAACCACTGACAGCTCTGAGGAGAATAATTGTTGCATACACTGGAGAAGTCACCCCTGATCAGTTTACAAGTCATTTTCTGTGCTCGGTCGTTGTTAGTAGCTTCACAGGTCATCTCTCCACTCAAGATGGTTTATTGGTAGCAAAACTCTGATGTATCATTTGACCTCATGTGAAAGGAAATGTTTGCTTTTCTGCAGAGTTTTGAAGGTCTCTGAGAAGTTTAGTTTCAATGTGCCTGCACTTGTCATAACACAATCCAGTGATTTATCTGGAGCTATGTTCGTTACAGCCCTGTTTGTTTTTTGGTTTGTTTTTTTCTCTCCCCTGTGCCCCTGAGTAGGGTCCTCCTGGAGTCTGGAGCTCCAGAGTGAGGCCGAGTTTGCTGAGACATTGCTTGCTGGTAGCCTTGGGCTTTGTTTAACCATGCATAATTGAGCCCTCCTCTTGGCTTACTCCCATGGTTGCACCCTTTTTTCATGAAATGGCCAAGAATGCAAACTACCCCCCTCCACTTCAGCCGGCCTTCCCTGGAGGACCTCAATCAGACAGTCACAAAGTGTACCAGACCTGCTTATCAGAGGGGGCAGCGCTGGCATGGGCTCACATTAAACGGCACATGCACAGAGAAGTACACACGTACATGTGTAGACACGCAAATAGACACCACTTTTAGGATTTGTGGCTGGATTTTCATCCTTGAGGAATTATTATTAAATATCTTAATTTTTGGGCTGTGCAGAAATATTGTGGTGGCATAAAAGTTAAATAAGCAAGTGCTTCTTCCTCTCACATTTGCCACCGAAACAAGGCATTTGTTTCTCTGCAGCTGAAATTATAGCAGAGCTGCAGTTTTCACACATAAACGCATGTTAACGGTAGTGAATATATATCTCTGCGTGACTGTGAGGCAGGGTGTTGTTGAAAATAATCATGCCGACTCTGGATAAAATAGAAAAAATAAAATAAACATACTGCTTCAGGCTGGATGAGCAGACTGTCAACTGCAGGGTTGATGACTCATTTCTCTGTTACAGTAATCCAAGCGGCCTCTGAAGGCACTGGCAGCAGAAGAGAGCTCTGGGGCTTGAATTTCTCAAATCATTCACCACCACCAGTTGCACCTGCCAGGCAGTGGAAATGAGAAAGCTGGAAAATAGGGAACGTTCAGTTCTTTGTGTTATGTTTCTGGAGTAATATAGTATGTTTACATGCACGTGCTCATTACAGCATTGTCATTAGAAATAATTGGACTGCGATAAAAATAAGACAACACCGTGGAAGATATGTGTATCTTTAAGATTATTTTATAGCTCAGACAAAACAGATAAGACATACCAGTCTTATATATACATTATATATAGATACATTTATTATGAAAGTCACTATTGTCCTATACACCCTCCATTTAACCTTCCTAGTAGTCAAGTTCCTCCTCTTCTGTTAGTAAACAACATTTTTTTGACAAACAATTGGTTCTATAGTCAGTGAAATATCAAAATAAGAAAGTATAAAAGGAGCCATATTTATAACAAGAGCACAAAATAATCACTGCCTGATACCAGTGAAGTGTCATCACAGAGCCTCGGGTCCTCATTTGTTGGTTGGGAAAAGGTGTGGGTTCATCTGTAGACCATATAGCTGCATTACCTCACTGTCAGTCCACGTCTTCATTAACATGATGCGGACAGATGTAATGGTGAAAGTGACTGGACTGAATCGAGGCAGATTCAGAGTTTTAAAAATCTGGTCTGATTTTTGAAGCGCATAAATAAACATGAGCAGAAATTTCACAGCTCATCCACATTCACATCCCAAATACACCCAGATGAGAAAATAACATTGCATCATAAGCTAGAGGATATTATTAACGTTACATTTCCTGTGGGAACTACAGAGAGAAACACACAAATGTTCCTTCTTCAAATCCCTCCTTTCTGCACAGTTGAAGACAAGTCAGACTCTGCACAGTTTTACCAGCCATTTTTTTTTATGCACCTTCACTTTAAACCCAGAGTTCACACCAGTTTTGCAGTTGCCTCTCATTGTGGTCAAACTTCGCTTCAGAAAAAAGTGATTTGGTCAAATTTCTAACAAATATCAAGCATGTGTGAAAATATCATTGGAAGACGAAAATCTCACCTGTAAACCACTCACCTTGCCAGATGTTGTTTCAGCACGCAACATCTGGCAAGGTGAGTGGATTCAGAACACACCCTTGGTGGGGCAAATTTGGGGTAACTACGCCCAAATATTTTGTCAATACAATGTTGGACAATGGACAATGTTGGAATGTGTTTAGTTTTCAATCTTAGCTTGGCTTGCTCAAGGGGTGTGGCAGTCATTGTTGATCAGAAAAGAGTGATATGTAACCGGGCCTAGTGCTGAGCTGCATCATTCATGGTGGACGATATGCCTACTGCTTCCTGTGCTCCCTCCACGGCTGGGTTTTTCACCAGAAATACCCTGAAGGATGCAGGCCTGCTCACACTCACCATGGCAGGGTTTAAAAAGACCAGCTTGAAGCTCCTTTGTGAGCAAATCACCACATTTATCTGTCCGTCCATCCAGGCCAGAGCTGTGGTTTTTCTGCCAGAGACAGAGAACAGAAGCTCAGTGACGTTTCCCGCCAACAGGAGCAAGAGCAATACCTCTTTTTAGACGGGTTTACTGTCAGTGATGGAAGTGCTAAAATACAGATCGCACAACATAGTGCATCCTGTTCTATTGTCTGTTAGAATGGACGTCAACATTTTTGCAAAAAAAAAAGTGAAATGACTTCCTCTCAGACTCTGTCTTTTACTCAAGTGGAAATGGGAAATGGCTCCAGAGGGATGAAGGGATGAAGCCTGAGTTTGACGTAAAAGTGAGCTCCATCAGTGAATGCAGACGCGTCCGGGATGTGATCGGATGCTCTGGTGGTATCAGTCATTCGGACTAAACAATTTGATCACGTAGCCAGAGTCGGATACATCGTTGTTCGTAGGTTTACCAACTGTAAACCGCTTACTCAGTAAATCCTCGTAGTTGTGGATGTTGCTGAGTAACAAAGATTCAATGAACCTGCTTGTTTCCTGTCTTTCCTGTTGTCTGAGAATACGGTAATAATCACAGGACGAATCTGCAACATGATTTCATATCTAGATGAGCTTGCATGAAAATGATAAAACCATATGTGAAGCAGAGGGAAGCTGCCTTCGCAAAGAGGAACAGATATCACATGTTGAAACATATTAACAGGCGTATGACAAACAGGAAGTTGACAAATACTTCTTCTTGGTAATGGTAATGACCTGATGTGACCCACTTCTGCGGCAGCATTTGCGATTTACATTGTTAACCAACTCCCAGCATGTCGGTGTTTGAGATGTTTCATAGGTTTAATGTTTTACTCCCAACTGTCCACCAACACAGGTATTCGCTTGATTAGAGCTCGTCTGAAGCCGGTAGGTTTACAGAGGCTGTGATTGGTTGGACATCTGGTTGACGCTGGGATTAGTCCTGTTATGCCTTCATTATCCTCAGTGGCGGCCTTTCAAACATGGCTCCACCCAACTTCAACCTGAGTCTAATTAGCTAGAATAGGTGACAACAGCTGTATGAGTGTGCGGGGCCTTTAAGCCACCGTCATATTGCACCTAGGAAGGAGATGATGTTCAGGGTAAGTAATAGATAAATATTGAGCTCAACAAAGACTCAACATGACACAGTCTCCCATCATAGTAAAAAAGCTGAGACCAAAACTTGAATTTGTCATTTGCTTGGACTTCAGCTGAAATAAGTGAGGGAAGTGACTAAACATCCGCAGACACTGGTGCATCTGTGACTGCACATTCACTCATCACAGAAGAAGAGTTTTGCTCTCATCATCTATAGCTTTGTTTTTAATGCTTTATTACCCATGATGCCCTGAATCCAGCCTCACAGGTAAACCTCTATATATGAAAAGTCTGTCGTCTCTACTTTTCTACTTGGCCCAAACCATAATCATTTACAAACGCCAGCCAGTTGTTGGTGGAGGCTACGTCCACATGTTGCTTTAAATGTTTTCAGTGCAGAATCTAATTTCACTACAGCTGCTGGCAAAGACAAGTCAACAATGCTTGTATTTAATTCACGGAGTAAACATGGGTCTCTAGGTCACTGTTTCCTAAGGTCCTAAGGTTTCTCCCCTTCCACTCAACCCAAGGTAAGCAAGTCTCAAGTAGCTCGTGGTTTATCATCATTTCACCTGTGACTTGTCGACACACACAACAAGTTTTATCTATGCTCGAAAGGGGTGGAGAAGAAACAAAACCTTGTGACCAGAAAACAAGGGTGGACCTCCTCCTTCAATATCTTTCAAGAACTCATTAAACTGTGCACAAAGAAGCCCCCTCATTCATTTCAGTGAATCTACTGTGTTGAGGTTTTCGGGTTAAAACCCCCAGGAAACCCATGAAAAATTACATCAACTCAAATTAAACTCTGTGGTGCAATATTATTCTCCACACAGGCTTTGATTGTCTCAGTAAGTGTTGTTGGTTTGTTCAGGGAAACGAGCGTGTTTCATCTTATTTGTGAAATATGCTCAACACAAACATACAGAGGAAAATTTAGCTGAATAATACCTTTGCCATGGTGACACAGACCAACACTCATTTCCATGGCAACACCATCATTCAAAGTGAGTGCATTAGCAGGATGAGCTCTAATTCCTAAATGACCAAAAATTGCAAGCAACCAGCATTAAGGAGGGCAGAGGTCAGGGTCTTCAAGCCTCAGCAGTAACTCTGGCACCGCACTGTGAACAAGCAGAGTCAGAGGCAAAAATTAGCCATCATGGTTTGTATCATTTAAATCATACTGAGGCAACTGACTTTGATTTATCTGTCCAACTTACTTTGATTAGTTATATTAGCTGCTCACAGGGAATCACTCTGTTGCTCCAACTTAAGGCCCAGTCACTTTTTGATCACATAAATAAATGACGAATAGTGTGACTCCTTTTTTTTTTTTTTTTTTTTTTAAAACTAGTTAGAATTGAAAGCAAACGTCTATTTTAAGATTGATAGAATAGATTGTGCATTTCATTTTCTCTGCAGCGCTGTCTGGTGACAAAAGGCCAGAGGAGAGTGAGGCAGGCACGAAGCCCTCCCCCTCCTTTTCTCGGTGAGGGAAGCGGGCAGAGAGCGGGTGTTGGAGAGGTGCGGGGGGTTGAATGGGACCAGCTAGTGACCTCAGGCAGAAAGAATGTCCCCGTTTGCTCAGTCGGCCCGCTCCCCTAGCAGCGCTCCACACAGTCATCAGCGCTGAGGCCTTTGTGTTCACCTTCCAGACCCCAATCTCCAGAGCAGAGGCCACAGACGAGCCCACGGCAACACCTCACAGCCCCTGCTGCTGCACTGTTCACCATAATCTCACTGCTCCTGCGAGTTTCGCCTCCCCAAAGTCCTGGTTTTGAAGACTGTGTCTCCTAAGAGTTGCTTCACATGGAGTTCTTCCTCAGTCCTGCTTTTCTCTTTGCTCCACACCACCAAAATGCTAATTGCTGCTCAGTCTCAAAGTCTTAAAAGTCTCACCTATTGTGTGGACAGCATTCCTTGGCCGCTCCAGCCATTTATGTGGGTGTTAATGTATTGCCATCTCCCAGCATTGTGACACTGTGTTTGTGTGTGAAATACAGCGATTGCATAAATTTCAGTGTTAAAAAGAGAGGGGGGGGGGCCCACGTCTTTCCCATGCTGGGACACCCATAAAATCAATGGTGGCTCGGGACGACAATTAAATCTGACTAATCCAGCAGATTTATGAGATCCGTGTGCTTCGTCTGCCAGCCTTAGGGTGAAGTCATCGCGCTGCCAGAGAGACACCGCTGCTGTTAAATGAATTTGAATGGTCGAGCTGTGAGGGATGCATGGCAGGGGGCTGCAGAAGCCAGGCCGCAGCTGAATCTCCTTGTTAGACTGGATTCAAACTTGGATTCTGATGAATGAAGGCTCACTCAGAAGAACTCAGCCTTCAGACTCTCCCCCCTGAGTGGCAAGCTTAGCGTGCTGAACCTAGGCCCACTGTGGTGTGTTCACTGGATATGTTTGTATGTTGTATGGCTCCAACTATTGGCTGTTTTTAATTATATATAGTCTATATAGAAAATTATGAAAAGGGACCGCGTCTAAAAGTTGCTTCATCAGCCAAGAAAGTCTTCATCTAATAACGGTGTCGGAAAATTAGTAATATTAGCAACAAAAGTCTGGTCTTGATAATTGTCCAAAGCTTTTTGGTGGATAATCACAATGATACATTTCAATATGCTAATTGCTTCAGCACTGCAACCGTGCTCATGCATGTGTCAAAGTTGGGGACATCCTCCCTCCAGTCTGCTATTGTTGGTCTGTATGTGAGCAGGGCACAATGGCAGGGTAGGGAAGAGGAGAGATTTCTGGGGGGAGGTTTGGAAAGCAGCCTGCTGTATTGATTGTGTATGGGCCGTGAATGGGTTCCTGTTGGGATCAATGGTCGACGTAATTAAACGGGGCACGGGCAGAATGCTGCCCTACCTTTGGCCAGGCCATCTGCTCAGTGGTGACGGGCTGCATATGGCTGCAAGTAGAGAGATTAAGGAGGAGACGTACAGTGTGACATATTCTGCTCTAGACTGTCAGAAGTGACCACAACTTGTGTCAGATTGTTATTCAGTGCACTGTGTCTGACATAAGCTCTGCAATTCACTGTTTGTTTTGATTAAGGAAGACCGATTGATGCTTTCTGAGTATAAACAGCTCAACTATCGTGCCCGTCCCTGTCTGCAAGCTCTTTCTTTAGACAAAGAAGTCTAAGAGTATCATAACAGCTAAAAATCATTGAAGTAGATATACATAGCTGTAAATCAGAATGAGCCTCTTGTGGAAAGACTCAGCTGCAGAGTTTTGCATTTTAAATCCTGGTTACATCAGAAAGTGGTCGAGAGAAATCAAGTCTGTTTGTCTCTTGGTGATTTGATGATGTGTGAACAGCTGCAGCTTGTGAGCTAACTGGTGGGTTAGGAGGTAGCTCGTAACGCATCTTTCTGTTTTGCTAACGGTCACTTATTACACGTTTGTAGCCTGATTGCTAATGTGGCAGAAACTTCACCGAGTTTGATCAAGAGATGTATTTGTAGCATTGACACCTGACTTATATCTGCAAATAGGCCCATACTTCTTTTGAGGAATGGTTCACATTTCGACAGAGGAAGTTTCAACATAGTTAATTAAGCTACAATAACTTCCTCTGTTTTGGATTCTCCAGCTTTCCGTCATCTCAAAGGTCAGCACAGTCAGGACGACTTGTTGCCCACGTGCCTGGTGAAAGTTCACCAAAGCTGAACACAATGTGACAGTTTTGTTTGGATGTGTGTTGCTTGCTGGTGAATTCACTAGTCATGGGGGCTGTGGTTTAAAACAGGGCTGTGTGCTCATCCACACTTTATGGACCTGGTTTTGTACCTGGTGTCATGTTGAAATAATAATAATAACAATAATAATACAGCCCCCAAACTGTTGCCACAAAGTTTAAAGAACATGATAGTAATTCATGTCTGAATTACTATTATTATTGATATTCCCCCTATTTTTTTGAGCAGGAGTTCGAGCTAAAAACAACCCCAGACCAAATGTTCATAAAAGGGTGGTTCACAAACTTGAGACCATGTTGTGTATCTGCAGCAGCACATTGGCTCGTCTCATGAATCCCATGCTTGAATATGTAGATTGAATTTGTTGTCTTTCTTTTCAGGGAGGAGGCTGCGAGGGAAAGCGTTTTACAACGTTAACGGGAAGGTTTATTGTGAGGAGGATTTCTTGGTAAGTCGCCTCTGTATTTATGACTATTGATTATGTCCTGGTATGACCAGATTAGCTGACACCAACGCAACATTGCCTCACGGTGGAGTGAATTAGGAGTGGGTGGAGCGGAGAAGGATGGATTAGGATCTCCAACTGCATTCTGTAACCCTCCAGAGGAAACGGACATCGCAGCTACAATTAGGAGTTTAGTCCCGCCCCTCCACTTCACACTAATTTCCCCCAAATTTCCCCAAGGAGCTCAATTACCCCACGTGCTGCTCCCCAGTGCTTGCAACTAAGAGTAGGAGGAGGTGTGTAGGACAGCTGTAGCTCCCAGGCCTCTGGCCCATCTGCTTTAGGTTAATGGGGCAGATATGAGCCCTGTGCTCACAGTGCCTTCGCTTACTGTCACTTACTTATGATGAACATATATTTCATATGATTGTGCAAATGAAATGAAACATTTCTGACCACAAAGTTTTGTATACTATAGCTGGAGGTGATGCTTCCTCTAAAAGAGATGGAATTTAACTCTCAACATGGAGGAAAGGTAACAAAAGGTTACCAGGATGTAACAAAGGATGTTACAAACAACCTCATTACACATCTGCTGTCAGGACTTTCCACTTATAGACAACTTCCTCTTTGACTGTGAGGAAAGACTAAAATTCCTGTTTTGCTATTTGCAATCTGTGATAAACTGATGCTGCAGGTCGAATGACGGGATGAGACTAATCTCCTTCCTCCTACCTCTTACGACAGAGACTTCAACAGTCTGGCCTGTCACCCCAGGGGTGTTTCAGGGGTCGTGGGAGGTGGTGGCAGATGGTAGATCTGGAGGAGAGATGTCAGGGGCAGGGAGCAGGCTGCCCATCACCACCTCCACCTGGTCTCCCTTCACCCCCAGCCCAAAAGTCATTAGGGCATGACCCCAAGGGGTTTGTGAGCTGCAGATGGTCACCTTCATTATCTGCTTGAGGTCTGGGTTTAAGGGAAAGGCACTATCGCGCTTTTTGTTCACACCCAGTTGACCCAGTGGAGATGTTCACTAACCAGGCATGGCAGCTCATGAGTGAATGTAACTATTATTGAAAAGGAAGAGTAGAAGTTAAAATAGATACCGCCTTCAGGTGAATAAAGATTAAAAAAATAATTACACCAGTTGCCATCAACATGTTGGCGTTCAGACCCAGGAGTTGTGATTATGACTTCTCAGTACTCCCGGGACAGACCGCACCTCATCTTCTAACCCAGCCGTCTTTTTAATTTCAACTACACACAAATCCTGCACCACTGTGACGTTATTACACCAACAAAATCTGCCCATAGACAGACACATAAACATCTGCCAAAGTTCTGCCTCTGTGATAGTTTCTAAAACACCTGTTTGTGTGTCCATGATCTCGCACACACACACAGACTCACAAGGTGAAAATACCAGCCCCTCTGTCATAAATGGTAAAAATGTATTAGTTTGGACACGACAGATCAACACTGCCTGAACATGAACATATCAGCTGCTGAGAGACAAAGAACTCTGAAAGAAACCTTTTCACGTAAACTTTAAGAGCCCAACAGACCCCAAGACCGAAACATGCATCAAGTCTGGAGCAGGACATGTTCCACTGATTTCAAGGCCAGAGCAGACTTTTCCCAGCAATCGGCGGACAGGTGAATAATAATCTTGTGTCTCATCTCAACCACAGTACTCTGGTTTCCAGCAGACGGCTGAGAAGTGCTTTGTGTGCGGTCACCTCATCATGGAGATGGTAAGAGCTTTATCAAAGGCAGAGAGTCCATGTGAGTTATGTGGGGCCATGTTTGTTGTGTGTCTCCCTAGATGCATGAATAATATTTAAAATTTCTGCATCTTCTTTTATTGTGTTTATCATTATATTTATGTAAAGCAGAGTTATAGTGATGTTGTGCAGACATAGCTTGAATTTCAGCTTGGTATGTTTCATTTTGAATCTTCATTTGCTCTCAGTCTTGAGCTGCATTGACAATAGGGACATCTACAAGAACAAATCTCCTCCTGACACATGACATTACACCATCTTCACTGAGTTTATGTTTTTAATCTGGACTTAAAGAAAGCTGCCAGATGGCAGTCCATTGCATGATGCAGCGTGAACTCAGTGGCCTCATTTCCAAGTCTTACTGTTATGTTGTATGTTTTTTCGACGTGCGTGTGGGTGTCCAGATCCTCCAGGCGCTGGGCAAGTCCTACCATCCAGGCTGTTTCCGCTGTGTGGTGTGTAAAGAGGGTCTGGATGGAGTGCCTTTCACTGTGGATGTTGAGAACAACATCTACTGTGTCAAAGACTACCACACGTAAGGAGAGCATCTCTGTGCACGCTGCACTGATAAAATTTGATTACTGCATGACAGAGCATGGCCTGGAATTTGAGCTGTTTTTAAAAAAAAATTGAACATGGAAACAGCAAAGATACAAAATGTATGGTACTCTGCTCCTGTAGCTGCTATTTATTATTTGTTTGAAGTGAAGAAATATTATTCTGGTATTTATCTCAAACAAGGTGTGTTTATTGTGGAATGAGAAATCAGGTTATTAACATTACAAAGAGGCTGTAACTCTTGTCTTCTCTTCCATAACAGGGTTTTTGCTCCGAAGTGCGCCTCCTGTAACCAGCCTATCCTTCCAGCCCAGGTCAGCACATCTAAATACATGCAACTCCAGTCACCTCCAGGGAAACATGCTCTGCTAAAAATCCATTCTGGTTGAACAAGTGGACCAAAATGTGTTGAAGTGATCCACCAAATGACCACTGATGTAGACACATGAGCTGGTTAACAAAATTACAAATGACAGATTTAATCAATTTAAGTTTAGTTAGCTATTAGGATTAAACGCAGACTGGATTAGAAATATGTAGATTATCAGGCATTCAATCATCTTGGTTTCTATCAATACACCATTTAGCAAACAACTGACTGTGTGCTTGTCCCACCAGGGCTCTGAGGAAACCATCCGCGTTGTCTCTATGGACAAGGACTACCATGTGGAGTGTTACCACTGTGAGGTGAGCTGCTCCTCCTGGCTGCAATCTGTACACACACACACACACACACACACACACACACACACACGGGATATAGGTAAGAAGACTCTACCATTCATGTGATTTGAACACAGTCACTTTAGCATCACTGCGTATGATTCAACCTTTCTGAGCACTATTAAATGAACCAGACAACACATCAACAAGTTATAAAACTGATCCACGCACACAACCCCAACCTGGACATGCACACAAGCATACACACACACACAAACATACACACACTCAGTCCTTTTAAACCCAGTGAACCTGGGTACAAGCTGTAAATCATGGGATGAGACCAGACTTAGTACAGACGAGTGTGAATCACTGCTGTTGTGGAATGAATGAGACACACAGACACACAAAACAGACACACGCATACACAGAAAAACAGATACCGACCCAAGGTTACAGCACATCATCATGACTCACTGACCAAGCACATACAAGCACTGAGTTTGAAGTCAGCTGGGGACTTATTGCTTAAACCGGACTTGTGAAATCCCAACTCATCCTTGACACCATCAGATCAGTTTGTTCTTGTGTGACAAACGTTAAGTAAAGCAGATCAACATTTCCTGCCACCCTGCAGTGATTCTGCATCTCCTTTCCCTTGAAATTGTAAATACTGAGTTTAGAAACAGATGATTTCTACCGTCCTCATGAGCAGGTTAAGACCTGCTAATTTCTCAGAATGGCAAGCATTTCACTTCATAGAAATGGATCATATTATTGTGTAAGCAGTGGCTAATCATTCAGCCGAGCTCTGGAAAAAGTCCAGAGCTGAATCATCCTGGAGATAGTAAATTCATTTCATGTTCAAAAGCAACTGTGTTACAGCCACCATAACCCCCCAAGAGGTGCCTCCACCACTGGTTTCTTCTTCTTTTTTAAAGAACTTATTTCGACATTATTTGCTGCTGAGCCGAGTTTCTCGTGCGTAATGTGAAAATTTGTTTCTAATATGTCAGTTTTCAGCTGCGAAGTCCCTGATAGCAAGATAGCAGCAGCAGTGGGGGCTCAAGTTATGTAATCCCCCCAGCGTGTTCAAGGTCCACCCCAGTGTCTCATCCATTTCAGACATGCCAGAATTCCTCCTCAGGTTCAAGGTTTAATGTATTCATTCATATATGCATGGACATTTTAGTGCCACCATCCTCGTCAAGTCCGCAAGACCACAACTCAAGACCGAGCCTGTCTGATGCTCTGAAACAGCTTGATTCATACTGATTTCTTTCCCTTTGGCTGTCTGGATAATCCTGCAAACACATTTCAGTCACCTGTAAGGATAAAACATCAACATGACTCATGTCACTGCGGTGATGCATCCGTCTGTTCTGCACCTCATTCAAACCTGATTTGCTAAAAAAGACCCTGTTGCCTTTTCATTTAGGGCAACAACTCACTCTGACTAATTCATGTGTACGTGACTTCAGTAGATGGGGTAAATCAGGAGATGTAGGCTTGAGGGCTTAATTCACTGTTTCTGGAAAAACAATTGATTTCCTTTCTGACAGAGTTAGATTGACAACGCTGTTGTGCCTTCGTGCTACATTTAAAGCTTTAGCAGGTTAGCTTAGCATAGAGACTGGAGACATGGGAAAACAGTTAGCCTGGATCAGTGTCTGTGCTAGGCTAACAGATCACTAAATCTTCTCATCTTATTCTCTGTGAAAAGGTGCATTTCCCAAAACGTCAAACTAATCCATGTAAAGAGATGTTCTCATGCACGAGTTTGATCATTGGTTGTGTTTGTGTCGTGTTCATGTTTCTGTTTTTATGTCTTCCCTTCAGGACTGTGGTCTCAAGCTGAACGACGAAGAGGGCCACCGCTGTTATCCACTGGAAGGCCACCTGCTCTGCCATAGCTGCCACATCCATCGGCTCCAGTCGCAGGTCCCTGCCCACCCGCCCCCCAGCTATCCCCTCCATGTCACCGAGCTGTGAGGGGGAGGAGGATGGGCGGCAACCAAGCCCTGCCTCCCAGGTGATCTGAGACACCAGCAGTGGGCAAAAAAAAAAGGCACCCCCCCTCTCCAGCAGTCCCAGAGAAGCTTCTGTGTGGCCAAGTGAGGTTCTGCCCCCGTCCTCAACTGGACAGCAAGGCCGTGGACTAACACACACAGTGCAGCTCTCACTACAGGCCCTGCTGTCACATGGCAGGGCTGGGAAAAAGGGTCCCCCTCCTCCACCATCTTTGGTCCTGTCCTCCCCCCTTCCCCTTGGGTGCCTAACCCTGAAAGCCAACACGCCGGCTCACCCAGAGGCCCCCGGTGACGTCACACCTCCCGACCCCTGCGCATTCATCAAAGAGAGGGGTTTTTGGATCATAGGAGAGAAGGCAAGCTCATCTCTCTCGCTCTCTTGCTCTCTCTCTCTCTCTTTCTCTTTCTCTCTCTCTCTCTCTCTCTCTCTCTCTCTCTCTGTCTCTCTTCTGGCTTCTCCCTCTTGCTTTCCATGTTTTTCATTCCTGTGCTCTGACTGAAGCGGTTTACCGCAGTGGGTTCACCAGTGCTGTCACGTCTGAGAACGCTGCTGATCCCGGCGTCGGGAAGGCCAGGGAACGAGCCGCTACATTCCAGCGCTGGCTGGACCGGACAGGCCCCAGGGTGGGCGTGCTGTGCCTTCAGAGCAGGCCCTCTCTGTGCAGCTATTAACACTGAAATGGAGCCCTGCTAAAGGCTATGCAAAGGACACCCAGCATCACGGCACTGGGCTATGAGGAAAAAAAAAAACATACTGTTGACTCATCGCTCCTCACCCTGCACCACCCCAACATAACAGATGCACCGTAGCACCACAAGCCCAGAGGACCGACTGACATTCCACTTAGAAATCTTAGCTGAGACCTCGAGAGATTCACAAGCAGTGTCTTAATTAATGATTATATTATGAAAAAGAAAATTTTAGATGCACATAGATTGTCTTTTATATATGAATATATATTTTGCAGATGTTTTCCACATAAGATCCTAGATGTAGATGCTCCTTTTTTTTTTTTTTTTTTTTTTTTTTTTGTTTTGTTGCTGCGCTTGTGATGGATTCAGAGGTGAAAACACGCCGTCTGTCACACAGTGTCTGACGCCTCTGTAGACTTTGGGTCTGTTGTATCATTTCTCCTCCAGGACACAGAGCCTCTTCATGTCTGTCAGTGAGTCACAGATCCACAGGCTATGTTCGGAGCAGACTTAGCTCACATAGTATTTGCCTGCAGTTGTTTTCTTCCACTTTGAGTACGGAGTGACTTCTTCCCACATCTGGCAACAAATTAGTTTATTTTACACCATGACCCCTCCCTCTGTTGACTGCTATAACACACTGTCAATCATTTCTGCTCACTTTAATTATTATGTTTAATGTTAAGCACTGAACTGATCGCAAACGGTCTAAAATTGTGGCTAAAGAAGAGACCTTTATCATTCTATATATTTGCATCACAGTTGATGCTATAAACGTACAGGCTGAACAGATTAACCTTCGCAGTCCACTGATTTTAATGAGCCAGGCCTTAAAGCTCTGTGTAATGATTTTGGTAGATTTATTTAGTTAATTCCTGTAAAATATAGCAAATTAATTCATCTTAACTTCAGGCCGTCGAAAAAGGCAAATTCTGACCTGTCGATGGTGCCACTGCTTTGCCACAACTATCCCACAGAGCTGTCAGATTAAGTTTAATCTGAAAATCTGAGATTTTACCAACAAATCAGTCTTTAAATACAAAGATTTAGAGCCTTTGGTCACTGAAAGACACTCAGCAGTCGTCACAGACAGCAGAGAAAATGCTAACTCTTCATTACTCTGAGAATGAAATACATGATGTGAGCTGCAGGTGCCTCCTCAGAGGGAAAGACATCTGGACTATTCAGAGATTTATGTTATTTCAATACACATAGAAATGCATATGTGTCAATAACATGATCTATATTTATACTGACACTGGTTTAACTGGCACATGAAATCATCTGGAGACTTGACCAGCCAGCAGGAAGTCGCTGCATTCCTCCAAAAGAGATAAATGTGAAGGGTCTCAGGTGAATGTGGCATCTCGCCCTCAGGTACACAAACGCCTTAAGGAGCCTGCACCACGAAGCAAGTTCAACTCAATCTGGCTCAATCTGGCTGACGTCGGACGTCATGGCCGTTCACCAGTGTGACCGTGAGCAAGATCACGTGGAAGAAGCAGTATTGCTAAATACAAGCGACATCGTAAGGGTTTAGTTTTTATTTTCAGTTATCACAAAGTCCCTTCATGCTGCTCTGAATCTAATCTTAAAAGAATCTTTGTACAGTTAAAATGCAGCTTTCTTTATTTGTGGCCACTTTTATCCTTTTTGTCCATGTCGGGATCCTGTAGGAATTATGACTCCTCTTCTTTCCAGTTAGGACAAACCCCCATAAAGCATACTTTCCCAGCATCAGTTACCCTGCTGATCTACCCAGGTTAAATGTGAGCCAGAGTTAAGTCCAAACATAGCCGGATAACTCACTAATCTCGCTCTGTGGTACAAGCTCCTGGTCTGCCATGAAGTCTGCTGTTGTATTTTAGGGGGACTCCCCTGAAAACCTGGAGCTGCTGGTCCTGCCCCCGTTTTCAGGGAGTTGCCCCCACCATGTTTCCCTTGCTGGTTCTGTGCGTCTGTCTGTGTGTGTGTCTGTGTGCGGGCTGGTGCTTGCGTGGATGTGTGTATGTGTATATATGCAAAACAAAAACTACATGAGAGAAAAAAAAGAAGAAAAAAAACGAAACAAAATCTTGAAACTCCGAGCTGTGGTGGTGCTGCAAGAAAAGTCTCACCCCTCTCCACTGGGTTTCTCTTATTCATGAGTTTTATAGGATTGGCCTTCAATAGATCATCCCCTCTACATGAAAGCTCCTAAGGCAGAATTCAAGATATTTAAGTGAACTTAAGTGAACTCTTTCATTCCTGCACCAAGCAAAAGTCTGAGCTGCTGCACATTTATGCAGATAAACCCCAACAATGTGTGCTTATCTCAAATATGAGCAAATTGTGTAAATGTCTTAAGTATGTATATGAAAGTGTGTGTGTGTGTGCGTGTGTGTATGCGTGTGTGTATGCGTGTACTAGTGGCAGGACCATGGCACATGCACCTCACTGTGTTTGCAGGGCAGCACAGCATCCAACACAGTGACCCCTGCGCTCTCTGTTATGACCCAGTGATGATGACGTTGCTGTTTAATCCATCATGTACTTTGTTCCAGATGTTTGTGTCTAATTTTTGGTATTTGTTTTATCTTCTGTCTCGTACCACATTGATGGGGTTTTCTCATGACGCAGCAAACTTACTCCAGTAGCTGATAAGTGTATCATCATCTAAAACAGCCACCAACAATTATTTGCAAACACTGGCCCAGCTCTTACTCATACTGTAATACTGTAATAGACACAGGTCTGAATGAATACTACTGAATGTGTCGAAGACAGAGACTGAAGCAGAGACTGAAGGCAGGGGTCACCACAGGCAGAAATTGCTTTTTAATGTAACCTGATGTAATGAGATTCATTCGAATGTAATAATGATTAGTGTTTGTTCTCCTCCTGGTTGTGTGTTTGTAAAAAAGCAGAAAAGAAAAGGACTGCATACTGTACGTGTGACATTCCCTTTGTCCTTGGATGTGTTTGACCTCAGCTTTGTGCAAGGTTTCTGGTCAAGTGATGTGTGCTATACTTGAAGAATGAGGCATTTTCTGGACTCACCTGCACAATATCACCCCTCCCGAGAAAAAAAAACTTAAAGACCTGAGTGTATCCCCCTTAAAGATTTCTTAATTCACCTGTTTTAAAAGTACTACTTCAGTTTCTATTGCATAGCACACAGCTAGTTACCCTGTACATAAAGAGGCTAGTTTTTTATTTTATTTTTCTGTCAAAACCACATGGAAAGAGAGGACTTTTTCTCCTACTGGTAGTTCCAATAAGCACATCTCGACTCCTGTCACACATCTTTTGTATCTCTAAGTGTTTTGATTACCTAGATGGTTCATAAAAAAAAAAAAAAAAAAAAAAAAAAAAAAGGAAACTAGATCTATTTATCTAAACCTGAAAAAAGTCTAAAGTTATTTAATGTATTAAAAATCGGGACGTATCATTTAACTGTAGATGACATAATCTGCTTTTTCAATAAAGTGGTTTTGTAGCTAACTGCAAAAAAGTCTGTTTTTTCTCTGATTTAGAAGATTAAGATATATATGTACATGTTTTATACAGTTTAAAATCTTCTACCACACAAATGAGATGCACTTACAAACTGCTGTTAACATAAAACTGAGACATTAACACTTTTAATGCAGATGGCTTTATTTTGGGATGGGTTTATATTTATGGATTTTTACATTGGATGACATTTGTCCATTTTTTTTTTAAATAACATTTCTAATCAGACAGATTGAAAGAAACGAAGTGAAGTGAAGTTAAATTCGAGCTAAGTCATAAGAGCACAGGCACATTTCACAGTAGCAGAGCAGTTTTAGTATGCAGAGGCTTTTGAACACGTTGCTTTTATTTATTGAATATTATGCACTAAAGAGTCTTTGAACCACAGTGAATCCTATAGACATACAAGGCAGAATGATGGCTGTGATTATAGTTCACTGCATCAGTTCATTTTTAAATGTTAGATATTTCAATCATTTGTGAGTTTAATCATCTATGTAATAATAATGATTCTGAAAAGGGTAACTTACAATACTGTAACAGTCACTCAGTTCACTGCGACAGTAATCAAAAGACATTAAATTGCTTTTATTTGCTATTTATTTTTCTTTCCACTTCTGCTTCTCATTTGAAATGTGTCAGTGGATGAGCTGTAATTAGCCTTAATGCTGCCGCTCACCAGGATAATGCAGTTAAAGTAATGGTGCTTAGCGCTGAGACTTGTTCTGTGGTAATAGTTTTTTGGTTTTTTTGGGGTTTTTTTTTTTTTTTTTTTTTTTCTTTGCACATTGAAACTGAGCCAAAGCAAAGTTTAGGGGTTTGGCCTGGAACAAGTTGTGATGAAGACATGTCCAGAACAGTTTGGAGTTTGACCACATGGAAGTGGTTTTCCCATGGTCTCGGCCGGGTTTTGAAGTGTTTTGGGATGTAGAAGAGACTCAGAGGGAGATCTCATGCCATTCATGCTGCCCTCCTATCGGCTTTATAAGCCGTTTTATCACTTCTCTTCTACTTGATTCACTCTTCCTATGTGTTTCCTCGGCTGTCCTGTCTGTAATCTGATCCTCCAAGGATCATTGCTGGATTATTGTTGGATCATCCTGACTGATGTCCCTATGATCTCTTAATATTGCTTGCCTTTAATATCAGTGTTTTACAAATTGTAGTTTACGCCAGTCAAGTCAAGTTTATTTACACAGTAGTTAATGACAGCCAGTCGTCTCAAAAGGCAGTTTTATTTTCATGTTATGAAAATAAAACCGACTACAGTTACAATCTCAGACCCTGTGGATTGAAGACAAACTCCCACAAAGAATTATTGGCTGCAATAATTATATGCTCAGGGCTGATGCTCTTTATAGTTAAAATAATGCTTTATAATTACAGTCAAGCACGCAGCCCTGCACTGTTACAAGTGTTGTGATGGACTGTCCCTCCTGGGACGCAGCCCAGCACTCTGATGGTCAGATAATCTGACGCCTGGATTAGGCACCACCATCAGAAAACCCAAGGAAAGACAGAAACTGGCAGCGATTAGCAAACATGAATTTAACATGATAGTATCTGAGAAGATAGTGAGCAGCAATAAACTGTGGATGCTGGTGGGAACGCAGTCACTGTCGAGTCAGCTCCCCTGGCACCGACCCTTTTAGTCAACTGCTCCGGCACATAAACATTCTGGGAAATGCTGCACAGGCGCGATAAACTGATACCAGGGGGGATGTCCATGGACTTTGCTTTTCTGTCACAAAAGTAAGAAAAACAAACAAGCCTCGAGTCAAGCCAGTGAAAGTTATTTAGAACAAATATTGTCTTTTATTTCACATTATAAATCACTGTGCGCTGACACGACCCCGAGGCTCGGATGCACAAATAGACAGAACAACTGTCTATGTTTGGAGAAACCTTCAGATACAGTGCTGCTTGAAAGTTTGTGAACCCTCCAGACATGGTCACTGTTTTTGTAAAAAAAAAAAAAATAAAAAAAATAATAATCTATATATATATATATTAAAATAACCTTATTACACACATCCAAATCCCAATTTGTAAAGCACACCTTCCAAATAATGGACACACACAAAAAGAGATGAATTTTCATTATTTAATTCAACAAAGGTGGTTTATTTTACAAAAACTGAAAGTTTAACGTGCAAAAGTATGTGAACCCTTGTATTAGTAGCTTGTGGCTCCTCCTTTTGCAGCCATTACTTCACCCAAACGTCTTCTGTAACCACTGACCAGTCTCTGGCATCTGCTCATGGGCATTTTTTGCTCACTCCTCCTTGCAGAACTCAGCCAGTTGAGAGAGGATGGAGGGACATCTGGTATGTAGCACCTTCTTCAGGTCTCGCCACATTTCAATTGGATTAAGGTCCGGACTTTGACTGGGCCCACCCAGTGTACGAATCCTCTTTCTGTGAACCTTTGTAGTTTTGCTGGAACACTTTGGGTCATTATCTTGTTGTATAATCCATTTTCATCCCAGCTTCAACTCCCTGACTGATGGCAGGAGATTCTGGTCATGAATTTGTTGATATGCCGGAGAATTCGTGGTTCCTTGGATAATATGGAGTCGTCCAGGTCCAGAAGCAGAAAAGCAGCCCCAGACCTTCACATTTCCACCACATGCTTCACTGTTGGGAGGAGCTTCTTTTCTTCATCTGCAGTGTTGGCTTTTCTCCAAACATGTTGGTTTTGATTGTGACCAAATGATTGTATTTTGGACTCATCTGTCCAGAGAATGGACGTCCAGAAGGCCTCTGGTTTGTCCAAGTGCTCTCTGGCAAAGTTGAAACAGGCAGCTTTGTTCTTTTTTGAGAGCAGAGGCTTCCTTCTATCAACCCTCCCATGAATGTCATGGCTGTTCAATTTTCATCTGATTGTAGACGCACGCACATTTGTCCCAGATGCCACCAGAGAGGTCTGCAGCTCTCTAGAGGTGATGTGTGGGTTGGCCTTTACCTGGTTTATTATTTTTCTGGTGCTTCTGGGTGATTTTTGATGTGCGTCCCCTTCTAGGCTGAGCTGCTGTCATGTTGAAGGCCCTCCATTTGTAAATTATTTGTCTTACAGTGGATGGATGGAGCTGGAATCTGTTGGAGATGGTCTTATAGCCCTCCCCAGACTGAAGGGCTGTCACTACCCTCTTTCCTCATGTCCTCAGATATCTCCTTTGCTCTGGGCATTGTTGATTCGTATGGGACCACAGTGGTTTGGTTGGTTTCCTCTCTCTTTTAATCAGTGCAGGACAAACCCTTTCCCAAGGATGTCTCATTTCATTGGTCTGTTTAAATGTTTAAATCAAGCACCAAATGTGTTTCACCTGAGTCCGTTACCTGCTTGACTGAACCAATGCAGCTGGGTATTCACTTACTTTTGCACATACACTAATTCCATGTTTCATGTAGTTTTGGGGGCTACTTAGACAAGTCCCACTAAACAGGTACATGCAATTGATAAACATATATCTGACATTTTATACATAAAAACTGGTGAAGATAAAATAAGAAAATCATGGTAAAACAACAGAAACATCTAAACTGCTCATGGGGTTCACATACTTTCAAGCAGCACTGTATGTACTGTATCTTCATTCACATCATTAGTCGTCTGGTCTGGTCTGGTCTCGTCAGTGATGGGCTCTTAACTTGGCTTTAGGTTCTAGGATGTGTTTAAAACTGTTGGGCTGTAGAGTTGAATGAAGAGATTGAACCCCTGTGGTGCTGCATTGTACAACATTTGGGCTAATTGGAGCATAAAGTAGGTTGATTACAGGAAACCTCGTCCTAATGTCAAATATGAAAGTGTGAATCTTCCTCTAAATCCACAAACTGAACAAATCACATCCGTACGACAGCTTCCAAAATGTCACCATACACACACACACACACACACACACACACACACACACACTTACTATTGAGGGTTGATAGAGAAGCTCCATCTGCTTGTTTCATAGTCTTCAAGTGTGTTTCAGTTTCTCGCTGCAGCTGCACTATGAAGAACTGAGACATTTTTCATTGCATCTCCATCAGACCCCTTTGGCCTTTATGTGACCAGACAAGTTAATTTATTTCACACAATGTCTCCTCCTCGTTGAAGCTGTCAGAAAACATAGGAAAGCTGAAAGCGCTGCACGAAGAAATGATCTCAGCACAAGAATCAAAGGCAGATGGAGACCGTCACACCCACCTGCAGGGTGGTTTGTGCAGATGTGTGGTGTCTTCTGGACACAAGATTGTTTTTAAGCCCTGCCAACATTTCCAATATGTCAACTTCTGTCTAAAAATACAATGTCGATACATTTTGACCACAAGTCATATAATGTCTCAGACCTCTTTTGGGGTTCTGTTTGAGGTGGACCCGTGGTGCTGGGGTCTTTTTGGAAATGATTGCTTTGATTGTAAAGCTGACCAAAACAAGAAAACTGAAAGGAGCTAAAGCGCTCTGTAGAGCTGAGGGAAACTTCAGAGTTGGATGATAATTCTCGATGGTCATTGTCACAAGTGACCACTTCTCATCACTCGCTAACCTTTGCTAATATAAAAAAAAAAAACGTTGAGTGCAGCAGCTTTAAAACTCTGTGTGACATTGGTTGTGCAGATTTTAAACACAGGAACGAGCCACAGTGCTGCTGTCATCTCTCTGATGATCCTGCAGGTGAGTGGGTGGGTGTCAGAAGCTGAAGTCCCATTTTTGACTGCACGCCTGCTAATTTACTGCTGCCTGACTCAATCCCCAAAGAGGGTTAGAAATCAAGTCATCCAGCCTTTTCAGTTGTAGGAAACACTCGGTGGAGAGGCAGGCTCGGTGATGACAGAGGAAGAGGGAAAATGAGGACTTTAACACAGTGGCACCTGTACTAAAGGATAAAACCTGACAAAGTCAAAACATGCACACACCCCCCTTTCAACGTTTTAGTCTCAAATTTCAATTACAGTAAGTGCAGCTGTATTTACAAGGCACCGATCTGCAGACAGTCGGAGATGTAGATACATTTTGCGGGGGCGCACATAAAAGCACTGTCTGCCCACTGACTGAGCTCTCCTGTGAGCTGAACAGTGGTGTTCAGTGTGAGGAGCTCTCTGGTGTTGGTTGACAGCTCCGTGAGTTGGGGCACAAAGCGCCCTTTATGTGTATGAGGGTTCCACCCTGTGACTCAGGGAGCTGTGTGTGTGTGTGTGTGTGTGTGTGTGTGTGTGTGTGTGCAGAGGTAGTGGAGCCCCCCGGGGATCTGCTTTGAGGTGAGCTCTGTTACAACACACAAAAGAACACCATCCCTCTGGAGCACACAGGTCCCTCCACTGCCAGGAAATGAGTGAAAATATGCTCGCTGCAGGATTACCTCATACACTCTCAATCTTTGGTTACTGAGACTTTGTCCCCTTCATTCAACAGAAAAAAAAAATGTCTCTGGTTTGTCTGAATCTCATCCACTACACAAACCATTTTCACTTTCAAGCACCTAATGTTGTTGGTTTTTTTTTTTTTTTCTTTGAACGTCAAGCCTCAGCAACAGTAGCAGAGAATATTTAGATTGAGTTACTCACCTGTGAAACTTCAGTGGAGGAGCCTCAAATTTCATTTTTTCTGCTGCTCAAACTACTACTAAAGAAAAAAAAAACCCCACATCTGACAAAAACTCAACATGAGCGTGTTTTACCAGAAACAACATCTCCGTCGCTCTTGACCATGCCAACAGCTTTCAAAGCTTCAAACAACATTCTCTTGTACATTCGTGTATACTTTGAATGCGCCGCTTGGCCTTTTCTACACAGCTGATCGTAGAGACATGACAGGACGCGAGGGGAACCAGGGATGTTGGTTCATGTTCAGTGCCTTAAATGAGCATTTCATCAGCATCACTATCAAAACTGATGAGATATTGTCCCTTAGTGTCTGACTCCATGGCCACAGATGTGTTTTTATTTCAAAAACTCCTCGCCCTCAGCTCACACTGACTCATGTGACCTCACTAGAGGCAGTTTATCAGATTGTGCACAACCACAAAAGCCACAACTATTTTTCCACTCATGCAGTGCTACTCCCCAACACCTGTAAACACACTTTGATGTGTAATATCAGTGGCGCTCCCCTTTAACCCCACCCAACCCCACCAGGGCACGCCCACAGACAAAACTCAGTTTACCCCCATTGTGTCGGCGTGAGGGCAAACGCCTCAGTGGCGGTTAAAAAAAAAGTCCAGATGTCTCATCCTCTGCTGCTTTGATTTCATTGTGAGCATCACAGCTTCACGTAGGTGCAATATTAAATCACCAGAGCACCATAAAAAAAAAAAAAAGTTTTGCAGCAGCGTGTGCTGCAGTCATCACTGCAGGTTCAAGTGCTCTATAATCTACACCACCCATTCATTTATGTGTTTGACTTGTTCAGGAGACAGGATGAAGTTTTCTATTGCTCTTAATGCTGAACTGAGTCATTTCTATAAAGAAGTTGAAAAATGTGTGTCCTCTGTTCAACGGCAGCGACAAAAAACAAAAAACAAAACAAAAAAATAATCATTCCTGCTTGGCACCAAATATGTCAGAGTCAGAAACAGCCTTGATCTGAACAACGTGAGATGGCAGCTGTCACTGTCGCTGTGAACATTACCATATATTGTATCAGCAGCAGACCAACACAGGCTGAAATCAGCGTGGGAGTTTTTTTTTTTTTTTTTTTTTTTTTTCCTCTGGCATTATAATGCTGAATAAGAGCCAGATGTCGATCAGTATAGCTGTATTTCCGTGGATTCAGGAGAAGCAGCAAAGACAAAAAATTTTACAATGGGTGCTCAGTATTCAAAAAACCCACACAGATAACTGACCTAGAGGTTTCCCAGGAGGACAAACAAGCCCGGCTGTCTGGTACTTTGACAAAGATGAGCTGTTAAAAAAAAAAACCTCTGACCGCTCTGTGAGGTGAGGGGCATCTCAGAAACATGAGTCAGATTATTCAGCATCCAAATATTTTCTTTTGAAAGTTTTTACAGAGGCCAGGGTCGAATTCATTTCCCTTTTAGCAGATTGTCACATGAATGCACATGAGCATGGAAATGACTATGTAAGTTCCCATATCATAATAGGCCAGGAAGTTCAGATGGATCCCCAACAACAGTGGATGCGGCTTAAAGGGGGGGTTGGGGGGGTAGTAACTTATGGGGGCACATGGAGCATGGAGCCCCCTGCAGCCTCATGGGAGTGCTGGTGGCTTTCTATGCTGCAGTGCGATGAGCTCTGCCCACGTACTTAAGTTAATCTTTATATAACTTCAGCAGTCGTGGGAAAAAATGAAGCTGGGCTTGACTTGGTGGCTATTTTTTTTTTTTTTTCCACAGCCTGCAATGTTTCTGTGTCACTGCTGTCAATGGCAGCCTCAGACGACAGACTGGGAACTTGAGAGGGCCAATCTACTGGCTTTGATATTGGGAAAATGTGGTGTGAGTGCGCTGCGTGTCATGTGTTTGTGGGGCTAATGTTTAGCCCAAGAGAATAAGTTCCCTGAAGGTTCCTGGGAGGGGAGGATAGTTGACTTCATGCACATTAAAAGCATTCCAGTGATGTTCAAGCGAGAATTAAAACTGACTGCAGACCCGCAGGCTGCTCTTCTCCTCAGAGGCCGAGTTCCTGAGCTTGTTTACATGCAAGGATGCTGACCCTCAAACTGCTTCCAGCACTGTGGTTCATGATGAATGCAAATGTGCGCAGAACATCCTTTTTCTGTATACTTTTTTTTTTTTTTTGCAGTTAGTCAGTTCAGAGGAATCCAAAACCCTGCTCCGACCCTGCGTCTGACACTGCCATGAACTTGGGACAGCACAGTCGGGTCAAGGATGTCGCCATAGTGACCACCACACTGGGGCAGGTTGGGACTGTGGGGTAGCTCTTTAACGGGGTGGGGGAGCAAAATAAAAAAAAAAACGTGACTGACAGGCCCAACCAATAAAGCATGAAGTGGAATGTGAGGGTATCCGACGCCATTGTTCAACAAACATCTCAGGAACGCACAGAGGCTTTTTTCATGCTGCTATTTGATTCTGCTCTCCAATGAACCAGGGCAGCTCCTAATCACTTATTTCCTCATGCTGACTTGCTGCTTGTTTATTTCAACTTCATGCATCTGGTTCAAAAAGCGAAGCATGAGTCATGAAGTTGGATGTAGTTAATATTAAATAGTGGTAGGTGTGTACCCGTGACTCAGCTGATAAGTCCTGTGCAGCGGAGTTTCATTCAGAAATGTGATCTAAATCTAAAAAAAAAAAAAGTTCACTAGAATTATGAAAAATCTGTGGAGAAAAATCTTCTTGTTTTTATATATTTTTTTAAAAATTCTTTGGATGGTTTTACCAATAACATCCTGAACTTGGCTGTGAGGAGGGTTTCTATCCTCAGTCAAACTCACTTTCTTCTGTATCTTGTTTCCAAGCTGGAGATAAAAAGAGCAAGTTAAATTTGAAGTAAAGTATTGTTGCCTGGCAACAGCATTGAAAACCCAGCAGTGTCTGGGGTCTAGCATATCTTTCTTTCGTTTTTTTTTTTTTTTTTTTTAACTTTCTGTTTGTTCTTATACACACTCTGAAATTGTACCCAGCGGTGAGTAAGAATCAAAGATGATGAATATATTTCAGGTCGGCCTTGTTTGGTGCAGCGCGGCTAATGGCATCACGTGGTGTCTTCTGTAATCTGTTGGCTCTAATAACGTCACTGTATCAGTTTATGTTGACAGGAGAAATTCACAGGCTACGTTTGACACACAGCCCTGACATATCAAGCAAATGATGCCAAATGATGTTTAACTATATTGCTGGTGAGGACTGGTGTGTAGTCCAGATGCTGTTTGCCCAGATGTTTGTTTTTCTCTCTAAATGGATGATGTGGAGTCTGGGGATTTGTGGGGAGGAAGAGTACAGATGGACTGACCTTTGACCCTTTGTTCCACTGAATAAATGGTAGATTACTGGGTGGCTGATACGCACCCAATGAACATATCTGGCTCTCTGGTGCCATCTAGTGACAAGTTACTTAAACTCACTGGGCCAAGAGCATGAATGTTTTACCAGCTCTCTGATTCACAACAGTTGCACACATTTAGCTGCAGTGCACAGTGTATGTGTGTATGTATGTGACGGTTTTGCATATCAGACACGGCGTGATCGTTTCACTGGGGATGTGTGTTAAGATATTTATTCCAGCTACATTTTTTGTGGAGAGAAATATTTCCCTCTGCTTTACATGACACTAATACAAAAAGCTTTTCCCTCACAGTGGTGAACAACTGTAACAGACATAGAAAAGACAGCACTGTAGACAGTCACAATATTCATGATGGGAGTACAAACATACAGAGTGCTTCAGCTCAATTGCGTGTGAGTGACCAGCTGCCCGAGAGTCTCCTGCTCATGCAGCTCTTGACCTGATGAGATGGATTATGATGTAGAGTAGAAGTGAAAGCCGCTGTCACGACTTGGCTCAGGCAAAGTTCTTCTTGAGGAAGTTGATGAGTCCGTTGGTGGAGGAGTCGTGGGAGTGGACCTCCGCCTTGTCCTTGAGCTCAGGCTCGATCTTCTTCGCCAGTTGCTTGCCCAGTTCGACTCTGTGTGGATAATGTGGAGGGGAAGGAGAATCAGGCACAAGCAGAGGAGAGAGGATGGGTTCAGTGATGTGGACGCTCGAATAACATATGAAGGAGTTTAATCGAAAAAAGACAAATCCAGCCACTGCTCGTAAGTCACTTTTCTCTCCTCTAAATGCTCATTTTAGAGATGGCTTCAAAGCTGAGATGCAGGATTGTACCTAAGTAGAATAACAAAATAGGGCACATACAATTTTTCAGCTATTGCGATGCATCCTGAAACAGTTATGCTCCTTTTCACCCACTCCTTGACACACAGCGTCAGACTCATTATCCCCCCAGTATCCAGTTTCCCCTTTCATTTCCCTATCAGAAGCCTTACAACCATCACATCCCACATTTCTCTCTTCATTGAAGGTACAGTATGTGACGTTCATGCTAAATATTCAAACCCAAGACATGATTTTTTCTTTAGGGCTGCAGCATTGCATCAAGTGTAAATATCCTAGATGTTTTCTACACAACAAAACTAACACATGTAGAAAAAACTGACTCACCCCCACTGGTCAAAACTGTTGATCTCCCACATTACACCCTGGATGAAGATCTTGTGCTCATACATCGCTATGAAACAAGACAGAATAATCATTATTCCAAGAAAAATATGACTGCATATAGGCTTAAGTGGCTGTTTGTTTTGAATTAAATGGGATTTTTAAGGTAATGCAGTGGAGCTGCAAACAACATAACCTGTTCTTTTATTTCTCAGTTCCAGCCACAAACAGACTTTTTACTATGCAACAGTTGCTGCGACAGCAGGATAACAACTGAACCTCATCTGTGCATTGGGCTGTTTCAGGTATTTCCTTTTACTACTGTTACAGCCACTTATAATAACAATAATTCATAGATTTGATCTCAATATTACTGGCTTTAAGTCATGAAGAACACAGTTTGTTCTCACCTATAAGTGCTCCGAGTGTGTACGGTGTCAGTTTTTTAAAGATGATTGAGTTGGTTGGTCTGTTTCCTTGGAATACCTGAATTAAACAAGATATATTTCATCATACAAAGTTATTTTTGTGCATGCCATCATTACAAGTGCTATCATTTCAGTTGGGAGTGCTGTGTTTCTTCATGGTCACTGGAGGGCACCAGCTCCTGTGCTTGCTGCTGTCTCTCTGCAGTTAGCGTGGTCTGCTGGTGGCACTTCCTCATGCCAAGCATGACTTGGTCTTGAGTAACATGAGAGGATAACCTCTTCTTAAGTTCAGCATTAAGTTAGTTATTATTATGGAAGGTGCACAGTGGAGGGCACAGTCTCTCTGTAAGTGAGTCATGAAAGTCATTGATGTCTTGATGTGACTTACTTTGTGGGGCAGGATTTTCTCCAGAGCATCTCCACTCAGGCCGCTGGCCTCCAGCTCCTTCCTGGCCTCCTCTGTGGTCTTACCCTTCATCATAGCCTCTGTCTGGGCCAGGAAGTTGGCCAGCAGTATCTACAGCCACATCAAACACACACATGCAGGTCAAGTACAATGCACTGTGTGTTTTACAGGTTTTTATGGGGCACTAATCTTTATGATCTACTGTCCTTTTGCAATAACTTGACATATTACCTTCCAGATTCAATTGACGATTATATATGTTCTTCAAAAACATATATTTTTCTACATATCTAACAGGTTAAAGCACTGAGGATGTTCGATCAACACGTAGAGACTGAGTGTCTTTCACTCCAGCTGGCTCCTGTGGTGGAAGAACCTGTGACCTTTATGGATGAGCTCTCAAAAGTATGTATTCCTCAGGTTTTCCAGGTAATTAATACACATGTGCTGACTGCACACCCCTGCAGCAGGAGCTCAGATCACTCACAACTTTGAGTGACCACATGATTTTCTTTAGATAATTGGAAAAAGTGAAAAATGAATATTAAATCAATAGTGTAATATTAAACTGTTTTTCCAACATTAATGAAACAAAGGAAAATCATTATCTACAAAATGGAAAATTTCTCCTGCAAGTTTTTTTTTTTTTTTTTTTTTTAAATCTAATACAAGTCAGACATATTGGTAGGTATAACTTTTAAAAGAAGGTAGAAGTAACATTATTATACCTGAGACTAGATCTACATCTGTGTGATAACACCAGCGATACCTTGTGGTGCAGGTTGTCTCTGATGGGATGCTGGGTCTGAGCTGGGATCAGGAAGTCAGAAGGCACCATGCGTGTACCTGAGTTGAACACATTGGATTAATCACACATTGAAATGCAGACTCACAGCATGAGCCTAACCACCTAGCAAGGCTACTCGTACAGATAGGATAAGGATACTAGAATATTTGCCTGGTTTTATCATCAATACGATTCTGATATTGAACAATTGATCTTGGGTGATGATACCTTGGTGGATGAGCTGGTAGAATGCATGTTGTCCATTGGTTCCTGGTTCTCCCCAGACTATTGGCCCAGTGTGGTAGTTAACACGTGCTCCATGGTTAGTGATGTACTTTCCATTGGACTCCATGTCACCCTAGTTAACAAACAGATTTATTATATTATAAAATCTATCATTAATATTAAACTCTGTCTAATGGGTGCGGACTCAGTCTGTGTTCATTAAGCTATGCAAACAAGTCATTCTCCCCTTTGCCAATGTGAGAGGTGTTACCTAACAAACTAGAACAACCTAATTCAAAATCATCCTCTAAATCACATTGTAAAGCAGGTGTTGATCTCTCACAGAGTGATGCCTGCGGCAGTGTTGGGGCAGACCTGTTGGAAGTAGGCAGTGAAGCGGTGCATGTACTGGTCGTAGGGCAGCATGGCGTGGGTCTCCGCGTGGAAGAAGTTGATGTACCAGATGCCCAGCAGAGCCAGCAGGACAGGAGCGTTCTTATCCAGAGGAGCGGTGCGGAAATGGTTGTCCTGCAGGGGAAGGAGGGAGCGACGCTAATTTACTTTCATGTATTCTGTATCTTCTCATCAGCAGGGCTCGTATGAATGTTTTACATTAGAGAGGTGGGGAAGCTGAGGCTGTTTCATCTCATCCTAATATACCCACCATCCAGTGAGCTCCTGAAAGAAGCTTCTCAAAGTTGTCAAAGCCTGATCAAAAGAGACAGAAAAGGTAAATGGTTGAATAAAGTCTTCACTTTGTTTTCAGTGTGCCCCTCCACTAATATCAGCAAGTGATGAAGAAGATGAATTCGATTAACTTTGCTAATCCCTTGATTTTTCATCGAGCACCACGAGATGGTGGACATGGTAAACATACCTGCTCCACATCAGTATTTTGGCATTGTCATTGTGAGCATGTTAGCATGCTGCTATCAGCATTTGAGCTTCTGATATAACGTCATTACAGCATTGTTGACATCGTTGAAATATCATGCATGCATTGCTGTCTGCAACAGTCTCTTTATCATACAACGACTGAGAGGCACCAAAGTCAGTGTTTTGCCTTGTTGTAAAAACATACTAAAAGGTTTTAAAAGCATTTTCACTGTACGTACCAATGTGCAGGGCAATGGACATCCCAATTGCAGACCACAAGGAGAAACGACCACCAACCCACTAAAGAAAGAGAAAATACACAAAACATATTGTAAATATGTAAATATATTATGTATGGAATATATTCACCCCTCACCCTTTGCAAAATGTGAGTTTTTCAGGAAGGTGAAACAGGATTTGTGCACAACTAAACTGCAACAGGAACATTAATTAACTTTAAGCTTCACATTATTGTGTTACTAATTGAAAACATTTATTTCAGTTCATTCGGCACTTCATTTAGATTCATATATATATGACATGCAGTCATGTTCTCTATGACATAAGGGCCATATCATTGCTGTTACCCTTTAAATACCAACAATGTAACTAAATGCAGCTCCCTGACCTTTGATGCAACCCAGCCTCTACAGTAACCTCTGCAAGAGAGAAGGTCGCTACCAATAATAACTAAGTCTGAAGAGACAGGCTTCTGATTTCCCAGCAGCTGCTGGCCGGAGTGTCCGTCCCACCTACTTCACAGGTCAAAAGTCTAGTTTATTTATAGCCGCTGCCTGTAGCTTCATCACAGTCTAGAGATGATGACAAGACCTGCACACAGTCTGCTTTAGGGCTGAAAGAGCACTCACATCCCAGAACTCAAACATGTTTTCTGTGTCGATGCCGAAATCCTTCACTTTGGGCTGAGGGAGAGACGGACAAAAGCGGGACAGTTAGGGACAAATGTCTGGACGGGGAGGGAAGGTTTAGCCTCTGACAGTGTGTTGGCACTTACTCCGTTTGTGGACAGGGCCACAAAATGCTTGGCAACAGCAGCTTTCTGTAGAAACACACAGAGAATACATTCAGAGAACATGAAGAATATAAATAAAGCCGACTATGTACTTTGCTGCTTTCTGAGGTCACTGCACACTCACATCTTTGGCATGTTCAAGGAACCATGCTTTGGCCGACTCAGCGTTGGTAATGGTCTCTTGGGTGGTGAAGGTCTGTAAAAAGACATTCAAGGCAGACGATACATCGATGACCAAGGACTAGTATCAATAACTTAAATAATAGTGGAGATTTGTGTGTAAAACAAGCAAAACAGCCTTTTCTTCCAAATTAATTGCTTGAAAATCAATAACAAATAAATGAGGTCACAGCCTTTCACAAAGCTGAAAGGATGAGATCTACTGACACAATACTGGCTTAAATGCCTGGGAAGAGCCTTTCATTACATTCATTACAAAACAACTAACTGAATGAAAATCTAATTTACAACAGGTCAGTCCATGACAGAGCTTGTACAGACTGATCATGTAAACATAAGTGTGAATTTGACTCTTTCAGATGTTGCTTTGTGTAAACCAGCTACCTTGGATGCAATGATGAAGAGGGTTGTCTCAGCATTGAGTTGTGCCAGGGTTTTGGCGATGTGCGTTCCATCAATATTGGACACAAACCACACACGCGGTCCATCCTTGGAGTAAGGCTTCAGGGCCTCGGTCACCATCAGGGGGCCCTGCAATTCAGTTCAAATTCGAGTTCAGGTTAAGATGGTGGCCCCAACCCTAACCCTTGTCATGTGACGGCTCATTACGGAGTTGGAACATGTACTGTACATGAACAATACATCTTTGTGTGAATTGCACTCACAAGGTCAGATCCTCCGATGCCGACATTAACAACATCCGTGATGGCCTTTCCTGTGTAGCCCTTCCACTCACCGCTGCGAACTCTCTGCAACAGATAAACACAATCAGTCACTGTTGATGATGTTTACTGACCTTTATCTTTGTTACATTTCATCATGGCCAGGATGGATAGATTCACACTGTTAGACGTGCAACCTGCAGCTGCAGGTGACTCACATGACAGAAGCCCTTCATCTTCTCCAGAACCTTGTTGACGTCTGGCATCACATCCTTGCCATCAACCGTGATGGGAGTGTTGGAGCGGTTCCTCAGAGCCACATGGAGCACAGCGCGACCCTTCACGTGATCACAACAAAACACACAGAGACAATTATTATACTCATGGCTGCAGCATTGATCCTTTACTGTTGGCAGCTTCTTCTGCTGTTAACCAAGGAGTTAAAGATTATTCAGCAGATGTTCATGTGTAATCAAACCAAAAACAAGCTCATATTTCTGTGTAGTTTTTTTTTTTTCATCCCACCAGAGGCCTGTACCAGGAAGCAAATTCAACATACCTAGGATATCTTTTCATTGTCTGCCTTGACTTGACCCATCATTTACTGTTCAGTATGACCTGGACTATGAGACTGGTTATCGAGTAGTTCAGTTGACCCTGGGTTTATCTTCCTTCTGTCTCTTTTTAGTTTTAAATTAGAATCAACATCTTCCTCAGACCCATGAATAAACTACACGATATGATGAATAAACATGATACAAGAAAAAACTCTGATACCTGATGGAAAACTCGCTTGAAGCAACACAGCAACTGACACTGAACAAGGCAAAATAAACAAATCTATAATATAGAAAAATATGATCATCTGACTGGGACAGAAAAGAAACACATATTATTCTGAGCTGCAATCATGAATAAAATAAAAGCATCAAAAAAACATTTTCTCACCCTTTAGCAAACATTTTCTGAAAGTTCACTGGAGGTTGTGAAAATTTAACCTTTAACCTTCAGGTTATTTTTGTGGAACCTTCAGAGAACCTTAAGGGGAAGTTCTCTGAGGGTTGATATGTCATTATTTAGTGTGATAAACTGCTATTTTTTGCTGGAGACTCTTACTATTCAATTGATTTATAGAAATATCTACTGCTCCCTTAATTGTAATGTAAACTCTTTTGTTTCCCTCCGTCTTCTCAGTTTTTCCAGGCACCTGATTGGTCAGTGAATGACAGGGTTTGATCTGATCTTCTGAAGTTAACCTGAACAGGTTAGAAGTAATCATGGTGATTTACCCAGGTAAGGAGAGTGCCACTGCCGTAGGACTGAAAACCTAAAGTTACCTCGCTGATCTCAAATCCTGCTTCATAGTACAGGCCTCAGGATAAATGTAGAGAAGTAAACACAGACATGAGGCCAACAATGAGCACCTCAGTGAAGTTGATCTTGTCTCCGCTGAACATCTTCTCTCTGGCAGCTTCAATGCCTCTTGACTTGCCCTAAAGCAGACAATGAATGTTAATGTTAATCACACCATCAAAACATCACCCACAATGTTTGTCAAAAAGTGCAATTGCCATTCAAATTGCTGATCCAGCCTTCAAATCATCATAAAAACAAATTGGCCTTGAGATGAGTCAGATGAATGGGACTCAGTGATGAAATGGAGCTAAAGCTTAAATTGTTATTAAGATGAACATGAATTTACCAGATCGACCAACATCTTCATGACTTCATCTGTGATGAGATTCTTGGAGTAATCCAGAAGAATGTCTCCATCCTCAGTTTTCAGTGTGAGGCTGTCGAACACACCAAAAACATCATCAAACAGATGTGGACGAGTGGCGGTTTGACGTCCAGGTTTTACCATTACGGAGATGTTTCATTTACAAATGCAGATAATATACATCCTGTTCAGTGGCCCTGTGCACACTGCAGTTTTACACAGTTTAAAGGGATGTTTACCTGAGCTTGTTGAATCTCTCCTTGTCAGCCTCAAACAGGTGCCTCATGTTGAGGTTCAGGGCGTGGGCTGTGTACCAGTCCTGCAGCTTTTGGAAGTTGGGGTCCTGTGTGAGTCCCATGATGTCCAGAGGGCGCTTTCTGTGCTCCGCTGTGCTCAACTAGTCCGGCTGAGTGGGACTGAGCAGGTCAGAGCCAGAGCTTTTTGAAGGGCATCCAGTCCAGATCCACAGTTGCCCCTCCTACAAGAGACACATTATACTCGGGGCTTGTGCTTGTCACACCTCCACACTGTCCTACGTGGTTACAGTGCATGTAACACACACAGGCACTGGTGACTCATTTGCACTTGTCCCTCCCCCAAATAACAGTAGTAAAATTAAAAAATATTCCAATATATATACAGTACTGTGCAAAAGCCTGAGGCCACCACACCATAATACTCTTTTCCATTGATCTTTATATATATACATATATATATATCATATCCATATTAGCAGCTTCCAATGAGTTAAACTCACACAACGTGTGCATGTCCTGCACAAACCTGGCGTAATGGACCTTTTTCACAGCATCATTTTGACATGAAATAGTCGACAAATACAAGTGTTAGCAATGACATTAATTAGGGCTCCTTTCCATTGAGGTTTAAGCTATTCCTCAAGTGTAAAGGGAGGTCACACTGGATACTCACCACTTCAGCCTCTAGAAGCTGTTTTATGTTTTTTTATAAAGTATTTATTTCTATATACAGATATATATGGTTTTGCAGAGTATATTTAGGCCCAAATTGACTGAGCTTTTCACTCCCTCTAATGTTTCAGAAATAACATTACATCCTGTCATACATCCACTGTTACCAGTGGAAGGAACATATATTTTAATTATTTTTAATTTTTATGTGTTTGGATGGACCAAAACCTTTGTTCCTATGTTGTATGTAATTGTATTCCATTATTGTGTGTTACGATTTTATATCACAGATGAATTTGTTTCTTTAACAGTACCACTGAATGCTCTGTTCAGTTCTGGCCCAATAAAAACACGTCATTTTTCATCTTTTCTTGTAAAAAACTTTGCAGCATATTCATTCAATTACTTTATTATTATCAGTTCATTAGGGTTTGGTCACAGTGATCGAGTCAAACATACAATGGAGAATAATAATAATAAACTATTTGCATTAGACATAAATATTATCTACACTATGCTGACAAAAATATGGTTAATGAAAAAAGAAAATTCACATCAAATTTTATGACAAGCGTCGACTGATGAAGTCAAGTTACCCAAGATCCAGGGCAATTGTGTTTTTCTCTTGCTGTCTTTCAATACCTAAACAAAAAGGTTGACACCCTCTTCAAAAGCATTACACATCAGCGCTATTCTACCGCTACTATGAATAAAAGGAAGTGTAGTCTGTTTCTGTTAAAAGCATCCTGGTCTTTATCCAGACTGGAACTGGTTAACTTTCAATAAAAACAGACAAAGGCAGTGGCGCTTGCGCTCATCTGTTGTGCACCTCAACGCCCCCAAGTGACCGTTTTATAAAGTGAGGATTAAAGGGTGTGATATTGTTAATCACACAGTAGAGGGCGAGAAGACCTAAGACTGTAGCTCGGACATGTTGACTCCCTTTAGAGACATAATCAAAGTATGGAATCAGAAGATTTGAATGATGGTAAATAACAAGGAGATTACAAAGTGGAAGAATTAAAAATGATCCAAACATGACTAATGTAGGCAGCTGCTCTATGTGCTGTGATTGCAATGGCAGAATGAACTCATGTTTCCACATCGCCTGCAGGACGAGCAAGTAGATGGTGTCTGGTGAGTTGAGCAGCGTGTTGCAATGTGCATAATATGAAAAGCTGCAAACTTCCAATCACTCAAACGAATATTTGCTTAGCCATGTTTTCCCTCTCAGAGAATTTGTTTCATTTTTCTTTTGTGACACCAGAAAATACCTTCATGACACTAAGTATAAATAGATGAATCTATACACAGTTATTTAGCTTTCCTTTGCTATGCTTTGCTAAGTGAATGGCTCAGACCTTTAGATATATTAGACATTTTAGGACTAAAAGATGTACGGGAAAAATAATAAACCTATGTGTTATCAAAGTCTTGCTTTAGCATCATTATTTCCGTTGGATAAAATGTTCTTTCGGTTGTAAAGTGAACCAATAATTCACCGTAAAAACTGTCTATATATATTTATGCTCTTTTAAACCTAAATCTCATTATGTTTAAACGTCGATGGTTGTTTTTTTTTTATTGTATGGAAGAACAAATTACTTATATAAAACACAATGAAAAAAGAGTCGTGTTATTTAAAAACCGTGACAGACAGAGAGCACTTTTTTTTTTTTTTTACTAAAAGGATATAAGGAACTGTTTTTTTTTTAGTTAAAAAAAAAAAAGTTCCTAATAGTTTTTTTTTAAACCACCCCCCCCCCAAAAAAACAAACAAACAAAAAAACAAAAAACAAAAAACAAAACAAAAAAAAAACAAAAAACAGTTCCTTATACAAGATGCGGCTCTGTCACAGTTTTATTGTGAAGGTTGTACCGGAAGCGTTTGTCTTAACTGCCGGACTCTTGACGGTGGTCACACAGACAGGGGATTCGCTGTCAAGAGGGTGGATGCCTAAAGCTGGTGAGCGATGCGATGATTACCTTAACGTGTACGAACAAATTTCTCGTGTTTTACTGAAGCTGTTCGGTTTCCTCCTGGTTGCGGGAGCACTGGCTGATGATGGCCCGTATTGGAGAGCCGCTGGGCCGCTCGCGCTTGCTCCTGCTCCCTGCCAGCGCTCACAACCGTGTCGCAGAGAGAGCTAGCTGGGCAGCTAACGTTAGCTCCCTCGGCTATGTAGCTAGCCTGCTTAGAACCGATGAAACGCCGATGCGTCCATTATCGGACCCCCCCCCCCCCCCCCCCCCCCCCCCCCCCCCCCCCCCCCCCCCCCCCCC
>CM076648.1:1905097-2054813 GCA_038496675.1 Rachycentron canadum | reverse complement strand
CCCCCCCCCCCCCCCCCCCCCACCCCCCTCCTCCTCCTCCACTCTGACATCTTTATTGCCATTTTTCCTTCATAGTTGAAACCGTAGACCCCCATAGACGATTGGGCAAATGTTTTTCAGGGAGGGTTGCAGATGCATGTGGCATTTTCTATGCAACTACGTGGTGCTATTTTTGGTATTCAGACCCGATTTGATACCGGGTGATGAAAAGCATCCGTCCACGGTTAGCGAAGAGGGTGCAATTGGCGGCATCGGTTATTTCTGCCATCGCCGTCTCTTGCTTGTGTCTGTGAGTGTCTCGACATCGGTCGGCGGCGGCGGCGGCGGCAGTTTGGTTTAAGTTAATGGGCTTTAGCGTCAGCAGCGACCCGGGGCTGGCTGAATGTCCGATAACGGACCTGGGCGTTCTTGGGTTTTAAGTTATGCGCTGCAGTCGGTAATCGCTACCGCACACACACACACACACACACACACACACACACACACACACACAAAAAATGGAGTGTAGGTTAACGACAGACAAACGGACGACAGAGACGTGGCTCGCGGCTCGAGGTTGGACTGACAGCGTTTGGAGGTTTCACATTAAGTGCACTAGCTTGTAAGCTAACAAGCGAGTGTCTCGGTGGCCGGTGGCGAGTGTCAAAGTCGGGACCCGGGATACCGGGTGTCTACCGCCTGCGTGAAGCCGTGCAGTCTTCGTGTCACTCGCTTTCCTAGCTCTTGGCGTGTTGTTGCACCGATGCCGTGACAGCCTTTCCGGGGACACCGCATTTAGGGCATTTAAGGTCCGTATTAATAGCTGCGACATAATGTTCCCATGACTTGGGCCATGTCATCCCGGAGAGTTTCGATGAAACCGGCGAACTGCGCTTGCGGGGATTCTGTTACACCTTCCTGCTAAATAGTGATCGGATTTTAAAAATAATTCCCGGAGCAAGTACAAAACTAACCCGCTTAATAATTAGGTAATTTTTTTTTTTTTTTTTTTTTTTTTTGCCTCGATGGAGTTTCCACATTAAGTAGCTAACAACGTTTTTGCTGTTGCATTAATAGCCAAGAGAGTAGCTGTGCTCTCTTTGACAACAAAGCCAGTAGGAAAAAACTGCCTTAGAGGTGTTGTGTTATCACCATCCCTTCAATTACACACAGAAAAGAAAAAAAAAAAAAAAACAGTGCAGGCTCGATGACTGAATGCTTGGCTCATGCACCAGATTATGCAGGAACTATTTCCTTTCACCCATTTCTACAAATTGGTCGTGACCACTCACTCCCTCACTCACTGTGAGCACAACAGCATGAACCTCCACACATCAGTGATGTTGGTAACATAGTTTTCCACAGTCTCTACAGAGGAGAGATATCTGGAATTGCATTAATAAATAACGTTGCCCTACTTCTCAAGGGGTGTAGGCATCCACAGTCTAGCCAGGGATCATCATGTGGGGTGTGTTTCCCGTTCTGGTCATAGAAAGTAAAGAAGTTGCACCATTTATTTGTCCACAGATTGGATCATAAAGATCCTCGTGAACACCGGCACTAATCGCAGCTGTGTCTGCATTGGAAAAATTATCCAGGGCTGCAATGTTCGTTGTAAACGGCTGATCCGCTCGCAGGTGGAATCTGAAAGTCAGCCTCCATTGTCATTATATCATCTGTATTTGACCGCGAAAAAAAGCTTGTTATACACTGAATAGGGAAATCAGATGTTGCCAGCGGTCTTGTTGACCTTTTAAATACTTCATGTAATCAACTGTAGTGGAAGAGATGGATTTGTTTTCTATAAAGCAAAGTGTTGTTCACGGTGTTGAGAAATTACAGTAAAAAATTCTGAGCTTTTAGACTTGCAACCACATAGTTATTTGTATATAGTCAGTTTTGGGACAGTTTTTATGGTGGTGATGTTCAACGGGGGCCCCGATACAGTTTAGTCTGATATTCCAGTCTAATTGTTTGTTTTTTCGGACATAGAAATAGGCATTCATGTTCGGGTCATTGCCTTCTTGCTGTGGAGTTTTGCAACCTTCTTTGAAACAGCTGTAAACCTGTGTGTTGACATCTGCCACAGCTGTGTCGCCATAGAAATACGTGCAGTGCTCGGCAAAATTCCTGCCTCTGTTCGAACTCATTCTCTCCACCAGCTTATTCTTATTCGCCTCTATGGCTGAATGGTCGTCAGAGTTGGTAGACCAGTACTGAGGCTCCACTTGTTCTTCTTTCTGTCTTTTGTCAGTATTTGTCAACATGTGACGGAGCAGGAGCAACACTTTTCTGTAGACTAACATTGAATCTGGATGCATGTGTGAGGAAGTTGACCTACAGTCACAAGATTACTGTTTGCGCTTGCCTTGGGTGGATTACAGGCCTCTGCTGTACTGGCTCCGTCTCCACAGACCTGAATGATATTTTCTTCAACAAAGGAGCTTTCTAGTGTTTATCTTGCTGCACAGTTTTAGATTATTCAGATGACTGTTGCAGTCGTCACTCTTGGGAAAGGATGAACCGTCCCAGACCATGGTATTATTAGAACAGGGGAATTCTAACATTTTGTGTATTGGTTTTTATTTTCTACTCTCATACTGGGCCAGGCAGATAAATCGGGTTTTTGCATTTCGTTCTTTTTAAAATGTGTGTCTGTGACCGATAGCTGTCTTATCTCTGAAGTTACTGATTCTAACAAAGCCGTCTTTCTCAAGATACTATCATAGGAACAACAGGTGTTGCAGGAAGGAATCTAAATGTTACCATATCTATGTAGCTCACACAACCCCTTCCCTACATAGATATTGTTTGTGAGCTATTCCTGCTGTGGTACGCTTTAGTACCTCGTACATTTCATGGCTCAAACATACATCTTGGTAATAACTGAATAATGTAACTTCAATAAAGCGCTCTGCTAATTGCAAGCAAATTTGTTTTTGCTTATTGAATATGTTCAGAAATGGGGGAGGGGTGTATATATAACTTCGACCCAGATGCTGTCCATAAAAAGAGAGTAACATTGCTCTGTGATAGTTGGGTTACGCTCTTCATCTCTGGCCTACAAGCAGAGGATGGTGTTAGATAAAGGAAGTGTTTGGTCACCCATGCCTCAGAGAGATGCAGGGCTGTGTGTTTTCAGTTTGCTTTGTGGGACAGGATTTTCATTTGGATGCACAAAGCTAACAACTTTATTTGCACTGGTGTGTGGCAGGAGTTAGGGGTCTGCGTTTTCTCAAACAGAAGATGTTTCGCCCCTACATCAAGTCCATTGCTCATTCGTCCGCTGCTTGGTTTGCACTGCATATTTTGTGCACCTGAATTTAATGTTGGCTCTTTTCTGGATAAGATGAAGCAGCTAGCAGGTTTGCAGCTAAGGGGGAGAGGGCTTGTGGCATGGGAAATCTCACCCTTGTCTCCCGGGAAACCAGTTTAGTCTTCATTTGTGGTCAGCTATTTGCCCCTCAGTCAAATGTTCCCAGTGAGATGCATGACTGCTTGTGCACTAGAGATGTTTAAATAAAACAGGAATCAAGGCTAACATGAAACTCGCGTGTAATGTGATACTTATCTTTATTAATCCCTGCGGGAAATATTTTTCCTGGGCTTTTTCACAAGCAGGTCAGAAGTCAGGTCAGCGAATAGTGGAGCCAAAAGAGATTTGATATGTTGTTCAAGGGCACTTCAGCAATGGTTTGAACCAGTGTTCATTCTTAAAACTATGGCTCCTTAGTCCACCACCCTGTTATATCCTGCTGCTCATTGTATTAGTCTCTTAAAGTAATCACTGGTAAAATAGACTAAGTTGGTTTCTATGACTCATACTTACCAGAAGTTTTCCCAATGGCTTGATTTTACAATGTTAAAATACACTGAAATAGCTATGCTGATTGTGTGACCAAGCCTGAATTTCTGACTTTTATGGCGCCTCCATATCCTGCCTCATTGTGCCTCAAGTGGAATAAATTCTTACTTTTGTCCTGGCTAAAAATACAGCACCCCGGTGGCTGGCATGCAGCGCAACCTGCAACCTCAGTATATAGCCTGCTGAATATAGGCTGAGTGAAGCATTTTCATCCACACAGGTTGCCACCAGCCTTTCATGAATGGAACTGACGTCAGAGCCTTTCATCACTGCTTTCACTTGTTGAAACGCACTGTTTGGGCACACTGAACACACTCACTGCTATTCGCTGCTATTCTGGAGAGGGAATCAGAGCTAATTCTATTTGCTCACAGTTGAGTACTGAAAGACACGAATGCTTTGTGCAAAAGCTCTGATAAGTTCAAATCAGATGGGACTTTTTTTTTTTTTTTTATGTCTCCATCTAGGGATTCATTGTTATCTTGGTTCTCATTGTGAGATGTGAATTAAATGGTATATTCAGTTTCTTTCTTTCTTAGGGTGTTGGAACGTGGCATTTGATTAAGGCACATGTTGAAATGTGTGTTTGCATATGCGAGACAGACCAGTATGTCCTTTGTTAGTGGCCTGTCTGCTATTTTTATTGGAGCCATAAGCTACTTACAGTGTCTGTTATGACAGAACACGTTAGCCTAATATGAGCCAGCCTGTTCACCAACTGTATCAGCCTCTTGACTGATATGAGTATTGGGTTTTGTCCTAACTTACTCAACAGTGATTTGCTTCAGCAGCAGAAAAGGTTTCACTACTGCTCAAAAAGTGCAGAATATGCCAAAAAAAAAAAAAAAATCTTGCAGAATTGGCTACAATCTCTCAGAACAGTGTATATAAACAGCTTTTTTATGATAACTGAGTATGGAATTCCTTTTTTATTTATAAATCAGTAAAACAAAAAAGTAGGATTAGTTGTGGGAGCGAAACCAAACATTACCCTCAAAGCTCCAAAACCTGCAGCTGCATACAAAATAATTCCAGGAAGGTCGCTGTATTGATGACAGAAAATCTATTCTTGTTCAAGTTGATATTAAATCGCAGCCTTGCTTTTTTTTATTTTTTCTCTTCCTCTCACAAAGTCATGCAGCTGCATGTGTGAGAGGGTTTTTTTTTTTTCTGTGTGGTGGTATGAGGAGACCAGGGCCTGCCACAATACTCTCCTTGTGTTCTGTGGGCAAGAGGAGCCTGGCTCGGCTCCTGTCACACAGTTGCTCACGGCACTTGTCCTGTCATTTGGACTGACCTCCTCGACCTGTGTGCTGATTGTCGGACTTCGCTGCAGCCTATCTGCTCTGTGGAATGTCTTCAGTGAAGCTGAAGCCCAGATTAACGGGCAGAATCATCTTGCTTTTCAAAACTTAATTAGAAAAATATGTATCGTATATATATATATATATGCACAATGACATGATATGTTGAGCTGTTTTGCTGGATATGACTGGTTTTCCTGACCTGCTTTTTTGCGCTCGTTTGAACCCACATTAAGAGGGTTCTGGGGAAATGCATTCCTTTGCTTCATTGGCAACAGATGTAGGGGAGAATTTTTTTTTTTTCTTTGAGCTGAACCTTTTGGAGTGTCTAAAAACAGTGTGGTGTGGACCGTAGGGCAGCTGTTTTGCCCATGGAGGCTGAAATAGACTTCATGAGAGAGCTAATGTCAGGCCTGTGGCTGCAGCGTCAGAGCGCCCATGTTTGCCTCACAGTGGCAGATGGATAAGGAGCTGTCAGCATGGGTAACAGCTGCCCCATCCGCAGCTATTAAGCTACCTAGCTGTGATGTGACAGCCACGCAAATATGGCAGCCGATCCAAAAGTAACTGCCATTGGCACCGAGAGTGGCAGTATCCTTAAGGTTACAGAAGTGGGCTTGTGACTGGAGGGTTGGCTGGTTGGCTGGGGATAGTGAATTAAAAAAAGGCAATTACATCTCAACAACTCTTGTGGAGTTCAGAGCCATGGTACTAGTATGCCTGAGTGGAGATGCTCAGTGGCCAGTTAAGTATGCAAATGTCCTGGGCCTGGCTCCAGGTGTGAATATGTATCACAGTATGAATGCAAAGCAGGTTGTTGAGGAGAAGGTAAATGTACATTTACTTAAGTTTTTCAGTAAAAAAAAACAAAAAACAAACAAACAAAAAAAAACAACAAAAAACTAGGGAGCCAGAATCATTATTTTTTTTTTGGATGGTTAGATTTAATCTTGATGTTTCTGAAAAACAATGATCACACTGTGAAATCTCACCAGCTTGTTACTAGAAGGCCACTACTGTTGATAGCTGTAGTTGTTGCCCCTGGGGTTTGCACAGACCGATAAATCATACTTGGTACTGTGATTTACTACATACACATACCCTATGGCACACCTGGCTTGACATTTTTGTTACTGGCGACAGGGAGCTTGCTCCAGGAAACCTAAACCCCCTTCCTGTTGAAGTCGAGTAGCTGACATGTATGGTGAGTGGGGAAGTAGAGCTAACATTAGCCCTGAGCTGCCCCTGCTGGAGGAAGGACATTAAAGTGGGCTGGCTCATCTCCAGTGCATCCGGAGGGACTCTCCTATCACATGTGTTTGTTTGGGTGCAATCTCTAATACAGTGTGCCCTGCAACAGTAGGCTGGCAGCCGGTAGAGCTACCCCGAGAAGCCGACAGGCCTCATTAATATTGATATCATGTCTGCTTCTCATGGGATAACCTCTGCTTATGGAGTTTTAATAGAAAGGAAGGAAATGTAGACCACTAATACTCTAATAACATTACATAGAAAAATTATATCTGCCTGAAACAACCATGTAACAAAGAAAGTAGCCCACAATTTTCTCTTTTAAAAAAAAAAACAAAAAAAACAAAAACTCTGGCTTTGTTGTTCAGGCTGAATGGACCATGACTCACTGCATTCAGTTCCTACTTTTGTTATTCACTCTGAAGAGAGTGGAACCATAAACTGCACAAAACTAACATGAGGTTTTCACTCTTAGGAAAAGTCAAAATCCACAGAGGTAGTTAAAGCCACATGCCATGACTTCATACACGCTCATACAAACGCATTCTGCGTACTTGTACCAAATGCTGTATCCTGGTTTCACAGTATAAAGTTTTTACATTGGTGTTTTGAAGAATACATATTACAATACATTAAATATAAATTACTAATTAGATGTAATAAAAATCCTTACATTAGGGCAAATCTTCTTTCAGGATCACGTCCATTAACATCTTCATGTTCAAACCCATGAGTATTCAGTTGTCATTACTGGATTATTACATGAGTAAAGTTTCATGACTGCAACTTTCACAGTTGTGACGCTACTGCAGTCGTAAAATCTGACACACACACCTGTCAAAGTTCTTAAAGCTGCCTCTGAGTTAGTTCCTGCTACGGTATCTGTCTCCAGGACCACGTTTTGACATGACGACACACGCGCTCGCGCTCACTCACAAGGTAGAAACGATACCAGCCGTGCTGTTGCGGCTGGTAATGACATGGGCATCCCGAGTTGACTTCCTGGGCCACCACAACAAACAAAATGAACGTGATCACATGAAACGTGCAAATTGAATCAGAGTTGGATTCTGTTATTCCCTGCTGTGGTCTCGCTGACCTGTTTACCCGTCTCCAAACACTTCGGCGTACACACTGTACTTCTCTACTCCTCCCTGTTACTTAGCCCAACAGTGTGAAAGTGTGAGAACTACAGTGGATAACCCCAGGCTAGCTAAGCTCAGGTTTCCTGTTTACCTCGCAGAAGCAATTAACTGTGTCATCTTGCAGGCATTGTGGGCCACCTGGCAGGTTCTTGCTATGGCTATAATCTCTGGGAATTAGAGAGCTGGACTGTTGCACTAGTTAGCTGCTCTCAAACACACTAAGTAACTAGTATACACTTTGCAGGTTATGTTAACCTGTTAAATGGTGAATGATTGGCCAGATGTCGATCCGTGGTGTGATAGTCTGTTGAGGAATTTACAGTGCAGCTACGAGGGTGTAGCAGATTGAGTCTGTGGGTAATTGCTTTGATAGGAAAACACAAGGGGATGAAGTGGAGCTGCTCACTGTGACTGAATGGAACTAATGGATAGTGTAAAACTCTTATCGCTTAACAAAGACCTGCATTGATACCGATCCAGTGTATCTGCCATCTTTAATAGATGTTGTACATAGATCTTCAAAAAGGCTTTGTTCATAAAATCAATGGGTTTAACCCTCACAGAACGAAAGCGTAACACTGCCACGATGAGCAAGACAATATCTCAGTAGCCTCAGAGCGCATGCATGTCTCTGTACCCTTCAGTGCAGCTTCCTTCAATAACAACTGAAATATTAACAACCTTTACTGTAATTTAAGGGTTAAAAAATGGGAAGCGCGTCTCTGCTGTCCCCTGATGAGGAGGTCACTGTTTTCCCTCGGCTCTGTCTCTCCTCTCAGTGACCTGGGACAGATGAGGGTGGGCTGAATTCTCTTTTTTTTTTCTTTTTCTTTTTTTTTCTTTGCTGGTTGTACCCCTCTGTTTGTGAAAGGAAGTGAGGTTTGAAGGTCAGGAGAATGTCGTTGGTTGTGCGTAATGGAAGCTACGCGTGCAAGGTTTCGATGCAGCTGCTTAGCGTACAATGACAGCAGACTGGATGCTGTTATCTAGTTGGGTACAGTGTTTTTTTTTTTTTTTCCACAAGTTTTTTTTTCCTGACTCATCCCACAACACAGAAGCTTTCAGCATGGTGCTAAGAGATAACGTGGTCTGAATGTTTCACAGAGCCCTGCTGTGTAGTGAGCTGTGTATCTAACAGATTAGTCTGTCATGTTGATGTTTGGTGTCCCATTGAGGGCAATAGCATCAGCAGTCTGTCTGTATCAACTTAAGTGCCTATTAGCTCCCTGCATAGCAAATGAGCAGATTTAGTGATTTTTATTTATTTTATTTATATAGCGCCAAATCATACCAAAGTTACCTCAAGGCACTTTACATACAGAGCAGGTCTAGACCAAACTCTTCGGAAAGTTATTTAAAGGGACCCATCAAATCCCATGATTTGCGATGTGACTGCTTTCTTTGAAAGTCACACCTACTAGCCCACAGTGTAACACAACAGCCAATGTTAACCTCAGTTTTGAAAAAAAAAAATGTTTTGACCTGATAAATAAAAGATATTACAAACCTTTTTTTTCCACATGATTCAACAAATTAGCTTCTGATACATATTGTGTACTTTATATATGTGTAGTATACTTTATTTAAGTTGTTGTCAGGTTTGCATGTTGCATTTTAACCAACTGCAGGCTGAGTTTAGTATCGTATTCTTTAATTGTCAGAAATGTCGCCACTTGTGTCTTACACGTGTCTCTCTGAAATCTGCAGACAGTCATAAACTGACCTTTGGCTGTATTTGAGTTAGATCACTGTTAATTCCATGAAGAGGCGTGAGGCCAAATTCCCTGATGATGACAGTGTAAAATATATTCCTAATCAAGTGAAAAGGCCAAAGGGAGAAGGACAAATCACATCATGGTTGGGTATTCAATGAGAGTATTGTGACTCCTACTATGTGTAGCTCAACAGACTCTTCAGTGTCTTCCAACAATGGCTTCTTGCAGGAATTTCTCTCTGCAGCTGTGTTCTGCTAAACCAGACGCTGCCAGAGATTCTTTTCAGAGACGCTCTCTGTGAGGTATGGTGTTAGTAATCGTCTAGAAATGCACAATTTTAAACCGCAGCTCTTTACCAACCTGGAATATAATATTACCACCAACTTTAGAGAACTGTGGCTGAAATCATCCTCTTCCCACCAGGACAAGAAAAGAGCACCTTTTTTTTTTTTTCTGTCAGTTGTTAGATTATGGATGTTACAAATTGTGGTGGTGGTCAAAATATGTCATAAGTATAATAACTTGATATGGAATTAAACCAGAAAAAAAGTCTATGCTGTATGTCAGTCTCTAGGAAGTTTCTCCTCCTTATACAGTTACTTTCCAAATGTGATCTTACGTGTTGTTTAACAGGCTTTTTCTCAGGGGGAAAACAGAACCAAAACAATAATGTAATTCACAGTGACTACAAGGATCTGTGAATTAAACTTTAACTGTGAAATGAAGAATGTCAAGTGGTAAACAAAAGAACAGTTTCACCCTTAATGGATTTTAAGTGAAACACAGATACAGCAGACTCCACCTGCAAGTTGAGTAAAATAAAAGAGGATGTGTCTGAGACTTGTGAAAGCACTTTTGTAACTTGCATGTAAACCTTTAAAAATGATTTATGATGTCAGAATGAAAGTTCAATAGTTGAATATTTAAAATGAGGAGTATCTGCAGCAGGCCCACACAGAGTTTGACTTATTGTAAGTGTAATGACTTAAACTGCAACAGGTTCAGGACTCGTCTTCTCAAGTGGTGAAATAATTATTGCAGAAATTACAAATCTGCATCTCATAGATCATGAGGTAGGATTTTACTTATTGCTTCACACTAAATTTGCTGAATTTAGACTTGTGTCACTGTTGGTACAGTACAATATCAGTATTTCCTAATCATTGTTTAGAATTGCCACAAATTAAGGAAAGAAACAGTGCGTTGCATGCTTTGAGTTGCAGTCTGGTTTATTTTGTGCTGTAACAGTAACACTGTTGAAACAAAGCTCATCCTTCCTCTTTGACATGATGTTAACCCCCATTTCTGTGTCTCTGCCCTTTCCTCCCTTAGGAAATGACCTAGAGGCCTTACAGATACTTTTGTGCTTTTGTCGCTCTAATCTGCATCCGCGGAGAACGGCGAGATCTGGAAGCATCCTCGTTTCCGCAGTGAGCAATATCTACCTCAGCCAGCAGACAAGGGGAGAGACCAGGAAGCTGCTGGAGACTTCAGACAGGCACACGGAGCTATCAGCTGGCTACTCGCTCACTGCCTGCAGAGTCCTGCTTTGTGAAGAGGATTTGAGACGGACTGGATCTGTCTGCCCTTCGCCTCCCACTGTTCCTCTACCAGCCTGTGCACAAGCAAAGCCGAACCCACATCCTCTGATTCCAGCATTTACTCACTTGTTTTTTTTTTCTGTTTTTTTTTTTTCTTTTTTCTTTTTCTAACTACTGTTTTCCCTCTGTGCTGTTGAGCAGTGTCTCATTTTCCTTGGATTCATTTTTCATATTTGCTCTCAGCTTTTAAAAAGATTTTCTATTTTATTAGTGCAGGCTGGTATAGGTTTATATATGTACATACATATGTGTATTTACTCTATATACTGTATGAAGAAGGATTTTCCCCCATTCTGAAGGAAAGTTAATGCGCTTTAAAACTTGACTGTAGAACTCCTTTGAGAAAAAAAAACAAAAAAAACAGCATTTTTGACTTTTTGTCCCCTGTTATGATCAGTTTTTCTGAAGCTGGAAACAGTGAATCTGGAGGTGTGTCTGTGCTGTTTTTTAAGCTGGGCCTGACGTATCTGCAGCAGGGCTGCATGTAAAAATTACACTCAGCCTGCCAGTCTTTTTCATCGCCCTTCGACCTTACCCTCTTCTCTGCTGCCTCTCACCAGGCACACTGACATGAGCCTCTGGCAGGTGCAATCCTTAGGCTGTCTTTCCACGTAACTTGAACGGTTTCAGGATTGTTGGGTTTGGTGTTTTTGTTAAGAGGACAGGAGCACTTTGCGGGGGGGGGAAAAAAAACACAACAACAGGAGCTTCCGGTGCTGTTGCACCACTTATGTATTGTTGTAGTGCACAGGAAAGTAAAATGGACTACAAGCGTCGCTTTTTGCTCGGCGGGTCCAAGCAGAAAGTGCAGCAGCACCAGCAGTACCAGATGCCTGAGCTGAGCCGGACCCTGAGCGCCTCCCTGGCCTCCTCTTGCTCGGCCTCTTCGCCCATGGGCACCGGGGTGGGTATGCCTGGCAGCTGCCACCCACCTCCCTCTGCCACCACCACTGCGGTTGCCGACATCCAGCAAGGCATTTCTAAATATTTGGATGCCCTCAACGTGTTCTGCCGGGCTAGCGCCTTCCTCACAGACCTGTTCAGCAGTGTGTTCAGGAACTCTCATTATTCCAAAGCAGCTATGCAACTGAAGGACGTGCAGGAACACGTCATGGAGGCGGCCAGCAGGCTGACTGCAGCAATAAAGCCTGAGATCGCCAAGATGCTGATGGAGCTCAGCGCCGGGGCTGCAAACTTCAAAGACCAGAACGACTTCAGCCTGCAGGATGTTGAGGTAGGTGCTCACACAGAATCACACACTATCTCACTATTAACAGTTGTTGAGCCAGTTTATACAGTGTGTCACATTGTGTTGACTTAGGTAAAATAAGTATCTCATGTTTGTCACTAAACAAAAAAATGATTGACATTCAAGTCGACTGTTTGTTCGCCTGGAAAGAATTAGTTAAACTCACAACCTGCGGCGCTAAAGCAGGACATACTTTATCATATTCGTTTACCCATGACGTCTTTTGCCAGTGGTGGTAAGATGCTTAGCTGCTTTCTGTCAGGAGGCTAGCTCCATGAATCAGAGCTTCCTGGCTCAAATAGGGCCCTCACGCCCAGTTTTAAGCTGGTGTCAGGATCTTAGAGTGAGGTGTGAAAAACACTTGGGATGTGCGAGGAAAAGTCCTCTTTTGTCATTCTGAATGCCACGCCGTCTCCACAGTGCTGAATTTGCCAATGTGTACAATGCGAAACATTGGAGCTGAGGTGTTTTTCAAGTGATTTTTAAATAGTTGGAGACTTGTGTGCTAATTTAAAGGCTCAGCTGTGAAATCAGAATCATATTTCCTCCCTCAGTCTCGAATTCCTTCTGTGTGACACACTCTCCTTTACGCTGTTGTTTTCGTCCATTTGTCTTTTGTCACACCTGATTAATCAAGATGGTTCAAGTTTTCCTTAACAGTCACAGAGGTATATACACACATCTGTGTCTGAGCATTAATTCCAGCCTGGTTAACCTGTGGTTGTCACTGTTCACAGGAGGAGGGACTGGATCTGCACTGTGTCACATCTTGTATAAATATCTTTGCTCAACAGAGGAGAGGGGAAAAGAAAAGGACACAAGAGCAGACCTTGTGGTTGAGAAAAGTAGATGCCATCAATAATCATGACATACTAATCTCACAGTAACTAAATCAAGACTTTGTCAGACCCACTTTAAACCCAGACAAGGGTTCAAAAATGAAGACTCAACAGGTGCTCGTGCTCTTAGAAGTAATAATCATGAAGTGATGATAATGATGGAAAATCTCGCTGATTTATATTCATCAGAGGAATTCCAGTTGTCAGTTTCGCTGTAATTGTGCTGCCCTAATATATAGTCTCATGTGGTGCCATCAGCATCATGTCACTGTATTTTCAGCTGTGCCCACACCCAAGCAGCAACCCCGTGTTTCCTCATGATTACTACATCTGCTTATTTATCCTGCATTTAATGTATAGTTGTGTGTCTGTGAAGCCCTCCACCACTATCCCACGGGTTAGGAGAGGACGTCCTCAACTGTTGTCCTGTGGAGACGAACAGAAACATTTAAACAACTTATTATAATCATGTTGTGACTTCAGTTCAGTAGTTATTGAAATTTCAATGCGGTAAAACAACATTTGAAAGGAGAAAAGAGGACACAATCATGACACTGTACAACTACAGGAAGCTGAGAAACAAATGTATATTATCTTAAATATTGAATGATCATTTCCTCTTCTGCATTTTTACTTACCCTTTCAAATCCCTCATTGCTACATCTTTTGATGTGAGTCCCTCTAATCCTTTTATAATCACATTTCATGTCCTAGCTGGTTCCCTGGCACTGTCGACACAACGGTAGCACTGTGCCACAGGTGGCCTTGTACAGGGGCAGCACTGCTGCATAAAGCAAAAATAATGGGGATCATCAACGTTTAAATAGTAGTTTCTTATGTAGCAGGGAGTGAGTACATGGCTGCAGCCAAGACACTGGAGGGACTGCAGGACCTCAGTGGATGTGGCTGAGCCCAAAACAGGAAACACTTTTGCACCGCAGTCGGTAAATCTGACTCTCTGTGGTCTTGGATACGCACAGATGAATATTAGAGGAAGCCCAAGTCTGTGAAAGTTTAGACCGCACGGCTTGGCACTCGCATTTGCTGTCTGGCCCCGGGCATAAAGGGTACATTTGTTAAAGCGGAGAAGGAAACACAGTAATACTTTACAATAGCCTCTGGGAAAACACCGCATGTACACAATAATATTATGATATAGTGCCAGTTTCGTGTGAAACCAAAGCACAGTGTCATCAGACTGAAGTTGACTGTGTGGCTGTTTTTTAAAATTTTGTTTAGGAGTTCATTTTAGACGTGTGGAACCAAAATAAGAGCTGGACAGAGGAAGTGCAGCAACATTAAAAACTAAAATGTATTGACTCTAGCAGATGGAGATCGAGTGACCAAATGTGTTCACGTGCACCTGTAGTTAATTTAATCTGCAACAGCCTGTATGCTTTTGCAATGACTCATTTATGGCCGGGCTTGGTGTTCACTGAGGGGGAACACTGCTTTTGATTAAATATCTGCGTTTCTATCTACCAGGTTTAATTTTAGTGTAGAAGAAAGCTCAGTGCACACACAGCTTCGACTTGTTTAGACCTAGCTCGTGATAATTATTGCTAATTCAGCCCGTCTCCTATGATGTGATGTATTTGTGACTGTAAAAGGGATTTTCCTTTGTCTGCATGAGTGGAGGAATGCTGTTTGGCAGCTGGATGTATTATGAGGTCTTCAAAAAGCACCAAATGCATTTCTGAGTTTGGGGAGTTGTGGTATGTGAAGCTTTCCCCTCTTTTTTTTTTTCCTCCCCTTGCTCACATCTCCTTCTCACTCTTTTTTTTTTTTCTTTTTTCTTTTTTTTTTTTCCTCAGAGCCCCTAAAAGTTCAGGTCAGTGCAGGCTGCAAAACAAACCACTTCTTTTTTCCAAATCAGCGCCCGGCTCCCTGGCTGCTCAGAGCGACTCCGTTGCCAAATATGCATGAAAATGTCACGGTTTGTTTAGAGGCTGTTCGCCGAGCTTGTAAGTTTAAACGACGGAGCGAAGACCAGAGGCAGACAGAAAGGTCCCCACAACCAGAGAGACCTTCACGGCTGCTCCAGTCAGACAACTGAGTAAGCCTACCCAGTAAACCCCAGTGGAAAAACAACCCCTTGGTCTTCAGCTGTTAAAAACACTTTTTTTTTTTCTGGTTTCTCGGGAAATGCGGCCATATCATATGAGGGATTTATCTAATCGCACAATTTCATGGGCTCTTTTGATTTGTGTTCTTTAGAAAGAGGCAAAATTAGAGAGGAAAATGTGAAAAGCTTGTTTGAGTAGAGGCCTTTATTTTGTACGCAGTTAAGATTTGGACATAAACATGCAACAAAGTTAAGGAGCTGGATTTTTAACTTGGGAGGTTTCTGCCTCTGCTGCTGGCAACAAAATGAACGTTTTTATGGCAGCTAGTATCACATGAGGCAAAGATTTAGAACAAAAATTTACATAAAAAAAATAAAGTACAAAAATGAATGATGATGTGTTAAGTATGGCTGTAGAGATGAACGATCGCAGGTCTGTTATGAAATAAACATGTCACTCACAGTTTAGTGTAACAACTATTCTGGGTAGATTCCTGTTTTTAGTTAAGACCAAAACAGGTACTCGGGTTTAAAAGTATTAATAGTTGTTACTTTTTAAAACTATTGGTCTATATTTTGTTCGTATCATGCACAAACACGTTGACGGTGCGATACACATTCCTGCTAGTCTGTACATTCTCCTCTACTCTCTACTCGATTAACAGTTGTAGGCAGTAACGTGCCAAGAAATGCTGCCATGCACCCGCCAAGGCACATGAAGAGCCAGCAAACATGGATGGTAACAATAACCCTCCATAACTGGATGGAAGCGAAATACTAAAAAAATCTGCCATGGATATTGTTTGATAAGGAAAGAAAAGTGATCAACGTGCTTGTTAGACCTCAAACATATGGTTGTAAACACGTTTTCTTTTCTTTTTCTTTTTTTTTTTTGTTACAGGAAAACTCGACAATCTGTTAAATATCTGTTTGGATGTGATCGGTATGTTCTTTACAGAATAGATCCACTTTAACCAAACCGAGACATTTCATGATAAAAGTCATATGATAAGGTCATAAGACTCATCGCAATAAATTTCAGCTTTAGTGGAAGCAGCATTAAAAACAGCATATGTGTGTGGTCGGAACAGGACAGGGATGAACTTCCTGTTTCCCTAGAAGGACTGTAAACCTAGAGTTTAGGAGCCAGCAGAAGACAAAGATTAACACTAAACAAGCATTGTTTTGTTTTGTTTTTTTTTTTTTCCCCACCTCTCTTACAGCCCTGCACTCCCTTTCCTTAGATAAGGTCTAGGTCTCAGGAACATTACTCCCGTAGATTGGGTGTACTGATACTGCAGGTGTTCTCAGAAAATGGAAATATAAATGTTGATTGATTCACGATTCTCCTTGTTTGGGCCTGAGAGGGGCCCACCATCGGCTTGGCTCTGCTGCATTCTTATTTCTCATATTTTCCATGACTGTGTGGGATACTGCACAGCCAATCACATGTTATTCATTATCTTGCGCTGCAGCCATATCCTCATTTTTTTCCCCCTCATGTGTTGATTGTAGATGAATTTGTAACACTTGGAGTAGTATTTGATCTGTCAGCTCATGTTCATGCTGTTTGGTTATCTTCATTAGGATGCACTACATATAGTGATATCAATTTCTATTACTTAGATATAGATCTATACTTATATACAGATTTGTATATAGATTTTCTCAAAGCTTCATCATCATGTTATGTGTCTCCTCTTATCTTGTATCTTTATCTTTGCAGAGTCACTGAATCCCTGAAGACTGATAGAGTTGTGGTTAGTTGACATTAGTTAACATCGACAGCAGCAGAAGGAATTTTTCAGCTTGTGCAAACTAGATCTATGTCTGTAGCAGAGGAATAGGCTGGATACAGTTGGTTGCAAAAGTTTTGCCACAGACTGGGCAAATTATGTATTTTACTTGTTTTCAAAGTGAAAAGAAGGAAGTAAAATGACTCCAGTAAACACTCAAAATTAGTCCCTTTCAAATGTAAATGAAAAGTTACTTTTTATCCCGTGAACTTAAAAAAAAATAAATAAATAAATAAATAAATAAAAAAAAATTATTTAATGAATTTTGGAACATGTAAAAGTTTGGAAAACCTGCTAAATCTGTACTGCTGTCTTTGGACGATTTCACAGTGTTTTTGTAGCCAGCTAAAATTGCTCTGTTCTTGATTTAGGAATTTTCAACCTCTCTCCAGAGGATAAATCCTACTGACTTTGGTGATCCTCTTTTTCCTGGTCTCATATCTTGACAACTATTTGATGGGTTGCCATGGAATATGCTCTGAACGCTTGAGGTCCAAGGAACATAAATAATTTTGTGTTGTTCTGATCATTTGGACCACCAGCAGGTCATACTTTTCATTTGATCTGTGGAGTATCTCAACATCTGCTTTATGCATTGGCACCAAACTTTGTGCAGATATTCGCAGTTCTCACGCAATGCATCATCCTGACTTTGGTGATCCTCCAACTCTTTCCTCTAGGGCCGGTAGCAGTTTGTTTTGTTTTGTTTTTTTAATGAATGTACAACTATTGAATGGTCTGCTGTATGTTTCGAAGAGGCATTTATGATCCCCAGATGCATTGTACAAACATTGATTCCTTCACCCTTCATTCATATTTGAGTCAGAGTTGCCTTTGTCTGATATTTGGTTTATGACTAAATAATTGTATTCCTAGCTCTCTGTTGTACTGTGATGAGTGAACTTTAGCATGCTAACATGCTAAATGAAGCATTCAGCTCAAAGCACCACTGTGCCTGTGTAAGTACAGCCTCACAGAGCGGCTACTGTGGCTGTCGACTCTTAGTCTTGTTTTTTTCCTATACGCACACAAAAAACATCTCAATTTGGCATCGTTATAAGGAACTGATGAAATAAAAAAATTTTTTAAAAAATCACATGATTTTTAACCTCGTCAGTGATTCTGAATCAGTAGGAGGTTCTTCTGTTTTTTTTATTTATTTTTTACTTTTATTTTGCTTTCATTTTTCACTTTATACACCATATAAAATAGTCTGCATACTTTTTTTAAGACACATACTTGTTCCTCAGGAGCTAGCAGGGTTTTTATGTGTGTTATTGTATTGACAGGGATAAAGACTCTTGGTATCAACCCTGTAACCTGTTGAGTGATGGGAGTTCACTGCAGTATAGCTTTTATTTATCCCCTGAGCACAGTGACTCAATAAACATCTTTATTAGTATAATCACATTGGTAATGTACAGTGTACAATAATTAGGCAGTAACATTTGTGCCTCTCAAGACGAGGCACTGTTTCTCCCTGTTAAATATTCATGCACATACCGTCTTCACTCAACATGGCAGATATACTTGGAGACAGCACAAGAAACAAAAGTACAGTAATGTTGTGAGCAATAATGCACAACAATGTTTTCCAATATAGAACAATAATGCACCAGTTATTGTGTTGAATGGCGTTCCCTCTTCTTCTCTCCACAATTGGGATCAATACTGGTGCTTATGTAATGGCCACTTAACAAAAGGGACAACGTAGTAAGTAAAGCAGACCACGTACAACAATTTGCCTTTCGGATAGTATTTTAAATCTGTGTATTTGGGATCTGAAAAGGGATTTACTTTGTGTTTTTGTGTCGTTTTGGGCACTTTACCTTTTCTTCGACAGTGAAAATTAGATGAGAGAGAAGGGACGACACCAAATGTCTCCAGCCAGAATCAAACTGGGGATGTTTACAGTTCACAGTATGTGTCATAACCACTAGGCTACTGTGATGATCCAGCATCAGCTAGTTTGCTCTGTTATATCTGATATTCAGTACTAATTGTTCATCAGCCACTCACTACTAACCAACCACTAACAATGAAGTGCCCATAAAAGCTCAAAGTCAAGGCTCAAACCCTCCAAAGAGGATTTGTCACAGACTTTTTTTTTTTTTTTTTTGCTCTCATGAAACCAGTGAAACTTTGATTCACGGTTCAGTTTTTGGTTTCCATGAGGTGTGATGTTGAAAGAATGAAGGGAGCTGTGCCTGTTGTTCCTGTTCCTGCCATCAGAACGCAGCAGCATATTTCTATCTTTACAACTCAGCCTCCCCCTTGAGATATTTTCAGCAGGTACCTGAAAAAGAAAACCCTGTGACCATGGTGGATCCTGTGGTGTCCTGTTTCTCTTATTTTGCTAACTGGACAACAAGCAGTTTCTAACCCTGGACTATTCTCTCACCTCTCAACAAACACTCACACTTGGACATTCAGCCCAGAAGATGTAGAACGATGCATTTCACACATATATATCTCACACACACACTAGCTATCTGATGCTGTGATTATACTTTTACAGTAGTAAAAGTATAATTTTACAAAATAATTATATATTATAAAATAATTTTACAGTAAAATCAAATTGTAAAAGCAATGCAAAGATTAATAAACAGAATTTAATAGATGTGTAGCATCTATTCACCTCTCTCTCTGAGACACATAGCAACACACATATTTAGTCAAATGGCTTTTGCTTGCAAATACAAACACACATTGGACTCATTGGTCTCACATGTTTGATATTACACCAGACATAAGAATGCACATTTAGCTAGCAGAAAGCTCCCTAGACATTTTGTTTTATTTTGAAAAATGCTGTGTGGACTTCAAAAGCAACATTCCTATTATGGTATTTGCTGTGGAGAACAGAAGGGGAACAAGATGGACAAAGGCTGTCTAAAAAAGAGGAGATTATATTTTAGAGTTTGTTTTGGACTGTTGGTTAAACCAGATTGTATCATGGTCTTTTATAAATTAGTTTATAATTATTTGTTTTATCAGAATTAGGGGCAGTCTGAATGGTCTGCTGATCAAATTAGTTTGATTTGGTGGATTCTGTATTCTGTGAACCTTGCAGTAAATCATTTTTGATTGTGAATGAACAAGTCCTATTGTTTTCTTACAAATTTGATCAGTATGTTGAAAGAAAATTATCAGTGTTAGTCGGGGTTAACCAGGTGGCATACATGTTAGTTTTCTTGCCTCTAGGTGTACTTTTTTTTTTTTTTCTCAAATCTCAAATATCCTGACTGACATATTCTAGCGTGTTCATGATGGATGTTCTTCAGAAAGACGTATGTCGTAACAGTCGTGGATGTTGTGTCTTTCCAGGTACTGGGTCGGTGCTTCCTCACGGTGATGCAGGTCCACTTCCAGTTTCTATCACAGGCTTTGCAGAAGGTCCAACCTGTGGCTCAGTCTTGTCTGGCCGAGGCCCTAGCCCAGGCCCAGGAGCGCTGCGCCAACGCCCGCTCCCAAAGCTCCGACCTCGGGCCCCTCACAGAGCTGGAGGAAGCCTCCCGCTCATGGAAAGGTGCAGCTGAGGTATGCAGTCAAAGGGCACCCCAGGACTCCTTCTGGTCCAGGCCTTGGAAATCTTGGGTCTGTCTGTGTGAAATGAAAAGCTGACTTGTTACACATTACTGAGAAATATCAGCTGTTTATGATTTCCAGCCTCACAGGGTGTCTGTAAACCTACAGTGCTCTCTGAACCCCAACTAGGGGTTGCCTTTTTGTAAGAGGACCCAACTAATCCCCAGGCTGATCAGTCCCTCTGGCCCATTTTAAGCTTTGTTGTGTACAGTGAGGCCGAGAGCAGAATAGTGGGTTGATTGATCTGTTAAGCCCTGGCATGCAGGGTGTTAGTTTGCCCTGGAGGCGACTGGGCCTGGATAGATCCTGGTAGAATGTGCTGGAGGGTTGTTTAGACAGAGGGGAGTGCCCAGGACTGTATTTCAGAAGCCACACACAATTTTTTTAATTTAAAAGTTGTATTTCCCAGTGCTCAGAATCTACTTTGATTATTTCCTAAGATTTTTACAGCATTAACAATGACCTTCATTTGAATTTTGCAATACATGAGTAGTACGATGTGCTGTAGTAGTGTTGATTTTCCTGCTGTCATTCTGACCCAGTACTCTGTTGTGTGCTGCTGTGCCCTCAGGCCACGGCAAAGCTGAGGGAGAGGGGCCGGGACGGCTGCCTGGCAGGCATCCAGGTTCAGCAGCTCTTCTGCTCCAACAACACCACCATCCCTGAGCATCAGCTGAAGGAACTCAACATGAAGATTGACAATGCTTTACAGGTGCAGCATCACCCTAAAGACCAGGGCAGGGAAATACACTATTACTGGCAGTACAAGGAGAGGTTAAACATTAAAACCTATTGTTCTTGGTGATGAGTTCAGGTCATGTTCTCTCCCTCTCTCCAGGCCTATAAAGCAGCACTAGAGAGCCTGGGCCATAGTGAGTATGCACTGAAGGCAGGCTTTCATCTGAACCCCAAAGCTGTGGAGGTAGCCTTACAGGTGAGTTCATGCTCAGCAGGTCAGTAAAATATTGATAGATAATAGGATGATGAGTAGTGAGGAATAGTAGTAACGAAAGGTATTCTTTCGTTGCTGTGTTTCCATCAAGTGCCAGCGTTTTTGTTTTGTTTTTGTCATGTCGATGTTTACATTCTTGTGTGTATGTGTGTAGGGCTGCTGCAGTGAGGCGGAGGCCCAGCAGGCGGGGAGGATGCAGACCACCTCCCAGCCTATCCAGTGTGAGCTGCCCACCATCCCTGTGCAGATCGGCTCACATTTCCTCAAAGGAGTGTCCTTCAACGAGTCGGCGGCCGAAAACCTCAAACTGAAAACGGTACCTGACCCCAGAGGCCAGACTCATACTTCTTATACCATCATTATGGTCATCAAATTTCATCAAATTTCTCTGGGTCACTAGTTAAACTGAAACATTTTTTTGGGATAATGAATCATTTGCATTTTTAGTATCATCAGTAGCGTAACATCAGCAGACACTGCTGGTAGACTGTTTTATTGATGGTCTGTCGTGTTTTGTCTCCTCAGCACACAATGCTGCAGCTCATTAAGGAGGTGATGGGCCAGAACGGAGTGACCCCCAGGGATGACTCTCCTGTCACAGAGGTCCTGAACCATGTCTGCCCATCCAGTTGGAGAGGCGCCTGCAAGACAGCTGTCCAGCTGTTGTTTGCCCAGGCTGGTCTGGTGAGTAGAGATGTTCCAGACCACAGTTGTTACAGTATGTATGTCCTATCAAAACTAGTATTGCCCGGATGGACACATTGCAGTTTGACACTGTGGATCAAACCTGGGGTCTTGTGATCATAGGACATTCTCCAGATGAACTGAAATGTTACCTCATTTTTGATGGCTATGAACAGATGCTCATGTTGCCGAAATACAGTTTACTTTTTGAGCAATTAACTAAATGTACTGGAACAGCTTTGAGCGAGCGTTGCACAAGCCTCAATTTCTACTGTATGTCACGTCTGTTTTAAGAAAACAATAATACAACAGTTGCAATATTGTCAAATGACATTGCCTAGGTGTGACTGAGCTGGATTTGTAGCTACTATTTCATTTTTTATTTTGACATGTCTAACTTTCAAGATTTCATCACCTACAAAAAAAAAAACTCTCCTTGTCACCAGAAACGATGGTGAAATCCCACAGTTTTTCTCTGTTCTTGTAGCAGTCTCTGAAAGGAGTTACTCTTGTTTTTGTGCTATATGAGCTTAGATAAACATATCTTGTTAACGTCCATCATATCATCATACTGCAGAGCAGACGTGAATAGGCCTGTTGTACCTCACTGACACTTCTGCTGAAGTTACCGAATCCTCTCCCTTTGTGTGTCTTTGGGTTTGGCAACTTGCATCCCATTGTGTGTCAGATTTGTAATTGAGATGAGGAGATCTGTGTGCTTGCTTTAAGGCAGCCGAGAGGTGTAAACAAAACTGGAGAGACACAAAAGGGAAGAAACATTCCTGTTGCATCTGGGTGAAGGGTGGGCTGGTCTGGGCGGGTCTGCAAACAAAAAGAAGAGTCAGTCCCATGGAGGGAGGGTGAGCAGCAGGTCTCTCCTCAGAGTAACACCAGCATGTTTATGCTTCAGTGTTTATTTCCTCTGTGTGGCCTGCCCTGTTTGTGTGTCAAACTATGGTAGAGTTCCCATCATGCCGGCTCTGTGTTAACTGTAAAACACTCCCTGGCTGATGGACGAGTACTTTGTGTTAGTTCCTTATCTGAGCCTATCACCACTCAACCCAAAATAGTTCCCACTGTGCGAATAGACACAAACTCTCACACACAGTGTGTTCCCCATACTATTTTTTTAAACATTCATGCACCGTACACACTCGCACAACACTCGCAGTAAGAATCATCATGTCTCTTCTGTTTCCTGGCAGCTCCCTCTTTTTCCTACTAGTCATGACTTCTGGAATTTAGCAAAGCAGTCAACTTTGTCTATTTTGCTGCTGTTCCTCCACCTTCCTGCCCCCAGCGACCTTATCACGTGTTTCAATATGGTCGATACCTTTTTTGTGTGTATGTGTGGCTCTCTCATATGAGTAGCCCGGGGTTTCTGAGGATACACCTGCTTTTTAAATAACAATAGAGCACTTCCTGCAATACAGGAAATAGACTCCTCCCACCTTCCCTCCCTCTTTGTGACTCAGTTGGGCTGGGTCTCGAGGAGTCAAGGCCACTTTCAAAGAACGTGCAAATTTATTTGCCTAGCAGCAGGCAGAGAAGTTAGCCTGTTTGTCGTCACTGGCTGATTGAGGACATTCAGTTTCCTCACCTTGAACCGTTTCACGCTCGCTTGGTGGGGAATTAATTACAGGACCAATTGAAAAGCTTGTGTTGTGGTTTTTTTTATGTTGTCGTGGCTGGTAAAAGTTACATACAGTATCTATTTGCGTGTCTGGTTTGTTGTGCTGTAAAACTGATCCACACCGTTTAAACAGTTGTGTGTGTGTGTACCCTGAATAAGGTAACATACACTATATTATAAACCTTTCTGGATTGGTTGCACAATACAGAAACAAATGGCTGTGAATAAAGTTTTTCTTGCAGGAGATGATGATACAGGTACGTTTCTGTGTCCCAACAGGTGGTTGTTGATACAGCTCAGATTGAGAACAAGGAGGCCTATGCTCCCCACATCACTCTGGAGGGCTCCAAGGTGGTGGTACAAGTTCCTTCTACATGGTATGTCAAGAAAACTTTTTGTTACAAGACTTGGAAACTAGTCATCCAACAAGAGGCAGTTAAAATATCATAGCTTATGAACAAGAACTTGATTATTATACATGAAGAACATATAACAATGTGCTTTTGTGTACACAGACAAATGACATGTAAATCTGATGCACAAGTCAGAGATGGGATGAAATTACTTGACTGTTGAGTCATAGTTTTGGTGTGCGCTGAAGATTTCCCTAAAGCAGAACATTAGACTGTAAGGATCTTATGTTTACAACACACTGAGGACGGCTGGAGAGTCTGGTTAATATACTGGATATAATTGTCCCTTTTAGCCACCCCCTCTTAATTAAGTGTTAACACATTTGCTTTAGCCATACTTCTGTTGGGTAATACTAAACTAAAGAGAACACGACCCTCTCTTAGGTTTACACCTGATTTAATATTCTTTACAAACTTTACAGTTTGTAAAGAATATTAAATCATACATGCTTGGTGGCTGCCATTACATTATAATTAATTAGCTGCGGAGTGCTTCCATTGGAAATGTTAAGGAATATATTGGTAGATCTGAGGACAAGGTAAAGATGGTGTAATGTGAGAAAAGGGAAAACTCATTCCTTCAAAAACTTAATTCTAGGTGTCCTTTGTCAGTAGACAGTGATGTTTGAATCAGCATTCAGGTAAGGAGTCCGATCTGAGAAAGTACCATGTCACGGATGTTTTGTTTGGTCTTTCTTTGTTTATGAATATCACACGTCAAGTTTTCATCTGTTCAGTAAATACACCTGGGCTTTTGTGTTTAAGACCTAGTTCATGTCCTGTCCTGTTGTGCGTGTGTACATGTTAAGGTGTCTGAAGGAGGACCCAGCCACCATGTCCTTGCTCCAGCGGAGCTTGGACCCAGAGAAGACGCTCGGACTAGTAGACATGCTCTACACAGCTGTGTTTGACATCAACAGGTGGAAGGAGAGAAAGTGAGTGAATGTTAAATAACAGTAAATGACTACTTATTATGGTAATTTTCTCAGGTAACCGCCTGCACATGTGATGTAGACTTAGTGAGATTTTAACCTGCTTTATTTAGTTAATCTAAACCAAACAGTTAGTTTGTCTTATTTGTGCTGGTAGGAATCTGCAAGTTGAACTCTACTCTGTACCTGTACAAGACTCTTCTTCTCATCCTGTGTCCTCCTATCAGTTAATAATGGTTAACTATTTGTCTTTCTCCTCTTCCCTTCAAAAGAGAGCAGGCCTTGCCCACTATTCAGATCCAGCTGCAGCGGGAGAGCCCAGACTACGGAGTCCAGGCAGACCTGCCTCCAGGCACCAGCTCCAAGACCTCCAGCGGATTGCCCAAAACAATATCCAAGCTGACTTCCAAATTCACCAAGAAGGTCTCATCCAGCTCTAATAGTGGGGGCAGTTACTCCATTCCCAACACCCCATCCCGCAGCATGCTAACAACCAGTAACTCTGAGGAGAAGGCCAAGAGCCTGGGCCACAGTGACGGGAGGCTACAGAGTATCCTGCAGATGGGAAACCTGTCCTGCACCCCTGACTCTACACAGCAGGGCCAGCTGGCTAATGGCTCAGTGTCTGAGGACCAGGGGATGAACCTGCCGACTGACCAAGAGATGCAGGATGTCATTGATTTTCTCTCAGGATTCAACATGGGTAAATCCCAGCAGGCCTCGCCCCTAGTCAAGAGGAGAAACTCTGTGGCATCTGCAAACCCAGCTGAGCTGAAGCCTCCTAATGGACCTCCGCCAACATCGCAGTCCATCTCTCACAGTGCCCTACAAGCCCCAGCTCAAACCCTGCCCCAGCCTCAGCCCCAGCCTCCAGCAGTGCAGAAGCAGCAGCAGCCTCAGCCACAACCACAGCCACCTCCTCCCCAGCAACAACAGCCCCAGCAGCAGCAGCCCCCTCCTCCATCTCAGCAGCCCTCCCCACAGGCCCTGCAGTACTACCAGCACCTTCTGCAGCCCATCAGTCAGCAGCAGCCACCTCCTACTCAGCTTCCTCCTCAGCAGACCCCACCACAGGTCCTACCACAGCAGAGAGTGGCCAGCAAGTGGCTTGGCACATCCGGGCAGCAACCTCCACCGCAAGGCCCCCCAGCAGGGCTGTCACCTCTGGGGCCCATTGGGCAGTGGGGATCGCCTGGACTGCCAGACCTGAGCTCAGATCTGTACAGTCTGGGCCTGGTCAGCACCTACATGGACAGTGTCATGTCAGAGATGCTCGGTCAGAAGCCTCAGGGGCCCCGCAACAACACTTGGCCCAACAGGGACCAGAGCGAGGGAGTGTTTGGAGTCTTAGGGGACACGCTGCCTTTCGACCCAGCAGGTGAGCTCCACCATCCTATTCCATGTTCACGGGATGTCTTGTGGATCATCAAATTAAAACTCACAGCATTACATTTTGCTTTTGACTCCTAAGAATCAGATTTAGTTTGGGATCCAAGGAATCCTAATTTTTCAACAGTTTCATTATGAGAGAAGAAATAATCCAAAAGTAAAAGAAAATATCTTTTGTATTTACAGACAGATTCATTCTTTATCTACATCCATGATTGCTCTGTCCCGCTGCTCTAACATGTTCATTCCAGTAGCATGTAAGATTTAAACTACAGGTGTGAAAAACCAGCCCATTAAATTGCATTATATTTAGCTTTCTTGTCTGAAGAGCCTGATTTAGTTTGGGATCCAACTGATGCCAAAATAGGCAGTGTCAGTGCTCAGTATCTGAATCCTCTGTAATGTAAGATGTAAAGTTTGCAAGCCACATATTTCGAAAGACCATTGCCTGTTGACTTCTTTTGTCATGAGGAGAGAGCCCAAACAGGACCGTTGGTCTGGACCTCTCATGCTCCTCAGTCAGATGGAGTGTAATGTCAGCAGCGGGGGAGGGGGCAGGCCTGGAGCTTTGCCTGCACCATTGTTTCATTTGGGGAAAAAAAAAATAAACCAAAAACCCAGAGAAGTTGTTTAGCAACGTTTCTATGACTCACAATGCAGTTATTAGTTAGATGTTCATTATACTGGGGGACTACAGAACGGGCGTTGGGGGCATCATGACTGGACTCAAGTGTTCACATTTGAAACCATTAAGTTGAGTAAGTTCAGATCAGTTGAGTGACAAAGAAAAAGTTAGTTGAAATTCAGATCTTTATTCACAGACAACTTTGGGTCCTGATCTGAATAATGTGATGAATACAGGTCAGACAGTGTGAGCCCCCCCCCCCCCATGTGGCTGTGACTGTAAGTTAACGGTTTATGCTGAATTTAACGTGTCAGTTTCTATTTTTACAGTGCAGCAGACTCTTTTGATTGCAGTCGAGCCCTATTGTGCAGAGTTGACTTATAGCTATTGTGATTTTTCTGCTATGGTAGACAGTCTGGCTAAACAGATAGAGCTCCAGGGAGCCAAAGAGAAAAGCTGAGGGTGTCAGAAACTCATAGTTGTTTTTATCCTCCCTTTCCATGAACAGTTGGCTCTGACCCAGAGTTTGCACGTTATGTCGCCGGCGTCAGTCAGGCCATGCAGCAGAAACGGCAGGTGCAGCATATCCGTCGCCCTAGCAACACACGCAGCAACTGGCCAATGCCTGATGAGCAGCACAGGACCTGGTCCCACCCTGAGTATTACAGTGAGGGGTAGGTATTCATACATGGCTTCTCCTTCACCTCTGATTTAACGCTATATGGAATTTAAAAAAAATAAAATAAAAATTAATTTGTGTATATATATATATATATGTGTGTGTGTGTGATAGACATGCAGGCACACACATGCCATGTTTCATAATGTTTGGCAGCAGCAGTGCTGGTGGAGAGTTATTTAAAGCTTAGTTTCATCATAGTGCAATAGTGTTGGGCGATGTTATGATTGGATCATTAATATGTTGGATATCATTGATATGTGAGGCATTTAACACCTTTATCATCACTGTTGTCACTTAATTCGTCCCACAAGTGTGAGACACCATCCTGCTTAGAGACTAATTCAGGAAAGTAGGCTGAAGTAAACAAGTAGCCATCAGTCACTGGTAAACCACGTGGTACAATGATGTTTTTGAAAAGATATTTAACCACGTTCATACAGCTTTTGTCATGAGATCATTGTCTTAAACTGTGTGTAACACAGTAACACCTCCTCTGGTTGTGTCTGCAGTGAGGCTGTGAACAGCAGCTGGTCAGCCAATCAGGGGGACTCTGCCAGCTCCAGCGACGAGACGTCCTCAGCCAATGGTGACAGTCTGTTCTCCATGTTTTCTGGGCCAGACCTCGTAGCGGCAGTTAAACAAAGGAGGTACGTCTGAAGCCGTCATTGATTTGTCTTGTCATTTTCCTTATGATCCCAGCTGGAGCTCAGCTGCGATCAAACGCCCCATGTGCTTTATGTGACCCCTGATGAGATTCACTGTAAATGTCTCTGTCTGCAGAAAACACAGCTGTGGTGAGCCAGAGGTGTGCACCCTGCCGTCTCCACCACTCCATCACGTCAGTGATGATAACCAGGTAAAGTATGACTGCCCTGCTTTTCCTTTCACCAGGTTGTTGATTAACGTACCAAACTTTTAGAGTAGTGGCCATTTATCAAGCAGAAGGTTTGTATTATTATAGACATAGATTAGTTTATGGGTCATAACATTTTTCCTTGAAAATAATGATTGCTTTGCTTTCTGAGATGCAAGAAGTACACAGACACACACCAGTAGAGATTAAATGGTCTGTCAATTAATGGATCAAAAGAAAATGAGTCACAATTTTACTAATAAAATAATTGTTCAAGCTCTTCTTAAGCAGAAACACTAAAATGAAACTGGTCTCAGATCTTAAAATATGAGGATTTCTACTTTCCTTACTTTTCAGTCATGGTGAATTGTGAATGTCTTGGAGTTTGAACCGTTGACTGACAGTTTTACTTTTTGATTATATAAATTGGAAAATAGAGACAAACTGTAGGACACCTGAGAAACGCCACAAACATGGATTTCATTTCTTTTTCCATCAATGATCAGGATTATTTGATACATTTTGCAGGATCAGTCATGGATTGTTGTTGTTGACTTTTGATGACACACTGACTTAAACTGATCACTCCACAGGACAGCAAAACAAAAACCTGGCCTCCCAAAGCACCATGGCAACACTCCACCCACACCAACACCATGCCCAATCCCAGCTCTTCCTTGTACCAGATGAACATCCCTCCTTCCTCCCAGTGGAGCGACTCCATGCAGATGCTGCAGTCTCCTGTGTGGTCCACTGCCAGCGACTGCTCCCCTTCCACTGGCATCTCCTCTGGTTTTCCCTTCACCCAGCAGCAGCAGCAGCAGCAGCAACAGCAGCAGCAGCAGCAGCAGCAGCAGCAACACAAACCCATGACCAAGGGCTTTAAATCCTTCCCCCTCAAACACGAGCACAGGCCCTCCTACCTTCACCAGTACTGACCAACCTAATGTCGAATGAGTCCACGGTGAAGTGCCACGGAGGACCTGTAGCTCTGTTAGATGAGCCGCTGAGTGGGCCGAGCTGCAGCCTTCACAGTCCACACCCACTGAATTGGAAGATTTCAAAGCCTGAGAGGCAAAATTAAGTATACACACTGGCTCGACATTTTTGTATCTATATTTTTCCATGTCAAACATCCCCATTTGAAAAAGAGACGTATTTTGAAGTTTTTTCAACTGCCATGTTTTAACTATGAAAGGTGCATGTGTCATGCTGGCAGCAGTTAGTCTAGTGGTCGTTTCTCTGTCTGTTGAGCTGACGTCTCCTCAGACAAGAGCTGGAGACGTGCACGGCCGTCACCCACTTGCTTCCTGCAGCTGAACGTGTGTGTGTAAAGGAGGGGATTACAAGGGGGGCAGGGGCTTGAAATGCTCTCATTTTGCCCATAATAAATATACTGTGTCTACATAGCTGTAACTGCCAAATCTCACGCAAGATGACTCAGAATACAGCTACCATCTACTGTTTCATAGCTTGTAAAATACTGAAGTTGAAATATAAATATTTAGTTCTTTTTATTAAGAGGCTTTGAGCAGGCTCAGCATAAATATAGTAAGTCACTGCAGAGGTGTAATTTGAGAGAAATACACTACTTTTTCAACAACTGACAAGAGTTAAGAATTATAGCAGTAACTATGTGCCATGTTGGTATTGATAGCACTTGCAGAATATAATTTCCAACCAAAGCGTTGTTGAGAAGATGAATGGTGCTGAAGAGACGGGAGGTCTGAGATAATTGATGAACAGTGAAGTTACACGCCCTACTGGATGAGATCATTAGGGACCATCTTCACACCCAGAAGCGCATTCATTTCCTCCTCTCTAATTGGCGGTTGTTTGCTCCAGATTGACACTAACTCCCATAAACCTAACTTTTCTTCTGTTTTAATAATACAATATTTTTCTTGTACAATTATTGACAGTATTAATCTTATTTTTGTATTTTCTTACATGTTATACCATTACTGTATGTTAGTATTCTTGTAGCCATATTACATGATACATTATTTTCCACCTCCCAATATGTGAAAAAGCACATTTTTTTCCTACAGAGTTGAACTACACCATCTATCTATAAAGGTTACCAAATATGCCATGCTAAACACTAAAACAATGTGATGAGGGTGTTTTCGAGCCCTTGTTTCTTCGGTTTCTATGGCAATGGGCTGTATTTAAAAGCCCAGAATGTTATCTTTTTGTGATGTTTGCGGATGCCAATGTTGCCTGTATTTATGAAATGACACCATGTTTTCAGAAAACTAACATACTTAACATGTTTACAGAGAATTGTTTGCTGTATATACATATAAATATATATCTTTTTATAGTTAATGTGCTTTGCACAATCAAGATATAGGGTTTGTTGCTTTTTGTCTGTGTTATCTCCCTAACTGTTGCAGCCTTTTTTAAAGACATCATTACAGACCTTGGACTGTAACTGTTAGCTTCTCAGCTGTGTCAAATGATTTACTAGTGGCTTCTACAAAAGGAAAAAAGAAAAAAAAAAAGAAATAAAAACATGTTGCCCTGATAGAAGATATGAAGGGGGACTGCTTGGCTTATGTTGCTTATTGTTCTCTTGAGCTGGCAACTGAATCTTTCCAAGTGTACCAGCAATGCAAAAAATGAATAAAAATGACTAGCAATTTAAAATGCTGTTGTTCTGTTTATTTTCTGCTGAGAAGTTCCTGACTTAAACATAAAACGCCAAGAAACGAGCTTTTTTTTTTTTTTTTTTTTTTCTTCTCTCTAAACAGAATGATTAAGAAAAAAAAAATTGGCAAACTAATAAAAAAATAATAATTTAATGAACATTCAATAATACAAAATAGTTTGGTTTCAAAGGTTGGTTCACATAGTTGACATCATCATAGTTGACATCCAGTAGAGCAACTGAACTGAAACGGGTCACGTTACTGAAAACGATGACTGAGACTCAACATGATAGATTTTCTTGTAATATAAGATCATTCTGTACTAAACGACTGCTCCACTGATGAAAGCTGCCATCATCATGTCGGCCCAGGCCTGTTCACAGATGTTGTGGGGGCTGATGCTTCATTCGATGTAGACTGGCAACAGAAAAAATGAAGAGCATTAGGAACAAGTCACTTGTCGGGGGACATTACAACTTGTGTGTTTGTCTTTTTACAGTTGAGGGGGGGGGCGTGTCCCCGGGGCTGGCGTCAGCTATAGTTGCCAAATAGACGATGTTGCGGTGCAGGATCTGTTGGTATCTGTTGGAGAGAAAGAAAAACAGAGATGCGCGTTTTTAGACACATTACAACTCACACAGGCTTGCGGGCATTTCGGAGCATTACGGTGCTAATATAGCGTCACAAGCTAACAGCTAAATGAACGCCGGTGATATTGGGGGGGGGGTTTATTTGACTTACTGTACACACTCCACTGCTCGGCCTTTCTGCATGTACTCAGCGATGCATCTCACTAACTGGTCGTTTTCGTCCAGCAACTGGGAAAGACGAAAGAAAAGATAAAACCCACTTCACACACCGGAGCTAGCATAGCCTGCTCGGCTAACACACAGCAGTGGTCTACTATTGGACACAATAAAGTGACTGTGTGTAATACGAAACACAAAACCAATGTCTGGAGGTCACTGTAAACACACAGGGGCGTGTATGTTAAGTTTAAACTAAAGGTGAAGGACTGTATTAACCCGTAAAGCAGCTAGCTAGTGGCTAACGCTAGCCGCAGCATTGTTTTTGTGCGGGAAAGGCTAACAGCTAGTTAGCATCTTCGCTAAATAGCCTTGTTCGGAGTCTCACCCTTTGTATTGTTTCCTGATTGACTTTCGCCTTTCCTCGTAGTTTCTTTGGCACAAAGACAATCGACATCTTAGTGGATTCGCACTCAGTTTAAATCATTTATTTACGTTTGTCAACCGCTTCCTTTCCCTTTTTCTGCGGGTGTTTTTGATGGACACTTGTGTCGCCCTCGTTGAGTTACCGCCACCGTGTGGACGGTTGTGGTCGAGCACCCTCAAACTGGAAAACACCGCCTTGGGTTTGAGTTGAGAAACTCTGCAGTGAGTTGAGTTCATCACCGTCCACACGACCTTTAAACATAAAAGGTGTTTATTCACGACAGGGATTCATTTATTTCACCTGCAGTCCTTCATGTGTTCATCATGTGATGACCCCACTAACCCTTCATCAGTGCACATAAAACCTAATGTTTAATTAGCCAACAGCACATTATGTCCCCAGTAAATATCTGTGTCCATTATATGTTCACTTGTGCCACCCTCAGGCCAGGAAGGTAAAAGTTGACCCAGCATCAAACATATAAAGCAAAGCTGTGATTTAGTAGCTGTTGTTGGAAATGATCCAAAACCAATGTTTGACAAAACATTCATGCATTTTCTTTTTCCCCCTCTAAACAGCCGTAGATTATTATGATGCATTAACATACAGAACAAGACTTATGACCACACTTTACTGCCTGGATGCTGTAAATGATTTATATACTTTTATACTTAGAATTTCTTTCTTTTTTTTTTTAACTTGTCATAGTAAGAAAACCAGAGCTGCATTGTGGAGCGTGGCCCCTGTTAATGTTATTGTGTCTGTCTGATTCTGATAACCCACAAAAGACATACAAAGGCTACACTCAGGGGTTAAATTGGGCAGGACAACTAGTAAGCACTTGAATGAATGAAAAAGGCTGCTGATATCTTATTTCTATGAACAGTGTCTGAACTGATCTTGTGCCACACAATCAAAATTCAGAAATTCAACATTCAGATTCGTGTGTATTTAATTACCAGGCGTTGATTCTGTTAATATTAGATGTAAAATGGCTCAGATCAGTTTCAATTTCAACACCATTGACTATGACAGTGGTGGATTTGACATAATGTGAGAAAATGGACATCAAGTAAAAATAATGTGAAACGTATATATAAAATAGTTACTGTTGGAATAACTGTACCACAGGGATATTCAATCATGTTCTTTAAATCTAAGGGCCCAGACCTGGACATTTCCCTGAGCTATTTTCGTTATCTGCACTTGATTTAGGGGTAAAAAAAAAAAAAAACAGAATGAACATTGTTTTGTTTTTATTTGCTCAATTAACAATTTTGAATAGTGAATTTCAACAGCACCGTTTGAACAAATCATTACTATAGACTGATTGACATGTAAAATAAATGTAACAACAATTTGCCACTGAAACTTTTGACAGTATTTGGTTCACCAGCAGCCCCCTCACCACTAAATCCTCTTCTGAGTGTTCAGGTGATGCTCTGTCCACTTCAGATTGGATTTAAGAAAAAAAACAAAACAAAACAATCTGCTGGTTAATGGGTACTCACCTTGAGTTAGAGGATAAACTCTGAGCTAGTTGGTCTGTACATTTCTTGTGACTCTTTCATTGGATGTTTCCAGAGCTCACTCGTGTTTCTGCTCTAATCTTTAAGACCAACTTCTGAATTTGTATGTTTTTTGTTGTTTTTGTTTCTTTCTGCCACAGTCACTCAGAGCAGGGTCTCTGTGCTGCAGTTACACACAGGGTCCAAGAGAGAAGACTCCATCTTAGTGTCTTAATTTCTATATTAAAAAAAACAAAAAAAAAACAACTGATAGTCACTCTGCAATTTAGAGTTTTTATTGTGGCAAAAATATAAGTATTTCACATTTAGGTGTTCAATTTTATTTATCAGTAATTAAACCAATGATCAACAGGCCAGTGGGACGGGATCGAACTCGAATTTGACCTGCAGGACACCAGTTGAACAGGCTGCTGCAGATGCAGATGCTTGTCTATTTGTACATTTAAATCTTCATGCCTGCTGAAAGGGAACCTGCATGTAAATCAGACTATTCCTGCAAAAAATACACAAACACCTGCTATAGTTTCTATAAAAATTCAGCAACATATGGACTAGGAAAACATACAAAAACAAACACATAGAAATTGTACAATTCTTTATTTGACGTAAAAACTCAGTTTTGCTGATATTCTCAAGAAAACAATTCCTGGTTTACAATTCCAGTGACTGGAAGGAGTAACAAACATATGAAAAGATGTCAGTTTTGAATTGCTCAGTAATACTTTTTGTCTCAAATTCAATCTCGCTGGTTATTGCGAAAGCCCATATAAAGTGATGGTTCCTACGGCTATCATGCAGTGATCAGCAGTCTGTGCAATATCCAGTTAAACAGCACATGTTCATCCAGGCTGCTTTGTTTTAAAACAACCACAGCTTTAGAGAAGGATCTAGTTTCATCTTTTAGTGCTATCGATACTTTTGTCAAAAGGTAATCTTTAAGTTAAAGGGAGAGCTGTAAAAAATTGACCACTCTGAAGGCACTCCCTTAAAGTACTAACAAATCAGGGTCAAAAAGAAAAAATATCCCACCTCCCCCCAACACACTGGCACCACATCCAGTTCTTGTCCCTTTGCTCACACGTCAGTAAATTTTAAAAAAAGTAATTGACTCCAGAGAACAATCACATTGACAATAATGCATCAAGAGGAGCTACAAACAAGTCAGAGGGCTCATATCAGAAATGCTGCCGTCTGTATTGAACACACATTGAGACATCATTCAATCCATTTACAAGATTTCCCATTTTGAGTAAACAATCCTCGCAACACTGCAAGTACTTAGCTTCGCAGTGGGAAGGACCCGACGCTCGAGTCAAACCAATGTAGACAATTTAAAGGATGCTGAAAACAATGAGGAACATGCTTTAACAGATGGCTCAGTATGTTTTGGACAGAAAAGTAGATTTAGGAGGTACTGTAATGAAAACATGGACTTATAGGCTTACAATTATTTTAACTCTACCGATCCCTCAATTTTTTTTTGGCTAAACAGCAGAGCATTTGTTACTCAATCCAACTTGTTCAAGGTCAATCTGACTGCAGGTTTTTAATAATAAACTCAAGGCTTTCCTTTCCTAAGAACTTCTAAAAAAAAACATGTCAACAGCAATGGATAAGTCTCTCTCACCGACACAAATCATGGGAATGCTCTTTTAGTCAACTATACAACAGACCCGCTAAAAGAAAAATCTACAGTTAACAAATACTTCAAAAGCTAATGCTGTAAACCACCACGTGTCAATCAAATGACTGGCTCCTATTGGTTGCCTGCAGAAATCCAGCTACAAACCTAAAGCAGAAACACAATTCATCTGATGTGGGAGGTTTAAGGGGTCAAAGTATGAGCTAATGATTCTAATTAGTGAAACATTTCTACAAACTAGAGTCTGTCGGGCACTGATTTGCTGCAGGGACCTAAGTAGAAGATGAGATTGATATACATTCATTCGTTTTAATAGTCACTTTAGATTCAGTTTCTTTCCGCTGGCTTTGACCTCACCACTTCATTGAGAACGAATGGATGTCAAGAACAAAACTACACACACAAAAGTCCTGGTAACTGGGTAAAAATACTGAACACATGGCGACCAAACCTAAGACTGAGCAACGAGAGAAATATGGTGCAACAGGCGATGCAGTGAAATTTGGTGCCGACAAATATCAAATATCAAACTGAAAGAAAGTATAAAATAAAGCTATCGATCACATGATCCGTGATCCGCTCACAGTATCACTGGGCTTTCTGCATACAGCTTTCAATATCAAAGACTTCAGTAAGAAATGAACTTGACTGATGCAAAAATACAGAGTTACTCCAAAGTAAGGTATTTACACATCATCTTGTCCATCTGGTGACTGTTTATCAAACTAAACTTCTGCACTCTCACCCCCTGGTGTCAAACAGTCAACCCTGGTGCTGGTGACTGAGAGGATGTCTTCATTCCTTCTGTCAAATGTGGAGACCAAAGAAAATTTCTTGAGCTGGAATAATGTCATGATGAGGAGCTACAATTCTTTGTGGATCCATCGTTGCTGTACTATGCAGCCACCTTGTTGTCCTTCTGGATTAAAAGACAAAAACAAAAAGTTAGAAGAGCCATCTACCATTTCTATAACGCATTCAATAACAAGTTTATACTGATCAGAGCTCATGAAGCTGACAGATTTACCCTGTATTCAAAATCAGAGAAATCCCGGCCCCCTCTGCCACCTCTGAACCCGCCTCTGAAACCGGGTGGAGCACCCCTGGGTGGCCCAAAGGAACCTCTGCTTGCCGGTCTTCCACGACCTCCGCGGGGCCCCATGAAGCCCCGGCCACGGAAACCCCCTCTTCCTCGATTGTGCCTCAGGGGGATGCCGAATGTCTCGGCATTCATTCGTCTCTCCTCTGCCCAGGTTGGCCTTCGCTCCCTGACACACGCAAAGACCGACCATGATCCATCTTTTCAGGTAACAGATAAACCTCAACATAAAGATGAGACATAAAGGGAGGTACCACAGGCTAAACTTTCAGTCTTAATTATTATTATTATTATTACGTGCTATCATGTGTGTCTGTAACATCCAGAGTCATTATAGGATGTTGGGGATAAAACGGAAACTATAAACTAAATAAACAAAAACAAACATTATTGCCCTGATGAAGCCAAAAGCAGTTAGTGTTTGTATTATGTTAACTGTCACTGAGGTGCCTCCCCAAACAGCAAAGAAAATTTGTGACTTACCTCGAAAATCCTCTTTCACCCGCTTTACTTAAAGAGAAAAAAAACAGAAGTCTTTCAGTGTATCAATAGAGTACAATATACATGTTTAAATAAATGGTAAATGTGTAGAGTCTAGAAAATACTTCAGAGATACTGTTGAGAGTGACAGTAACACTGTGTCAAAAATGTATTAATGCCTAACGCAGTAACTTTAACAGGGCAGAGTGGAGCAGATCCAAAAGAGACTTTGCCCTCAAACACCACTGTGACGTTAATAAAAAAAGCCAAATCATTGTGAAAGAGGACTGTCCAATGGGACAAGTCCAATGCTCGGCCCAACAATGGTGCGACTTCATCACGCTGTCAGAGGTGGACGTTCGTGGATGTTGCACTGGCCCGTGGCCGGTCAGACTCTCTGGTTTGTATTTAATCTTCTTAAAAGGAAATTCACCAACAACGACCTTAATATTCTTTTTGACACAGAGTTCAGTCTGAACACAATGCTATATATATATATATATATATAAAAAAAAAAAAAAAAAAAAACAGGTACCTTGAATCATCACAGGACAGATTATCAAAGAAGGATTTGGACTTGTCATAGTAGCATGTGTTTATCACAGCCTCCTCTTCCTCAGTGGTCCCCTCATTGGCTGGATGTTCTGAGTCAGCAGTTTCCTCTCCATTCAGAGCCTTTTCAGTCTTGTCATCTATAATGTTGGAACAAAATACGTAAAGCATTAAAACTAAATGAACAATATATTGACAGTGGCAAAAACTCACTGTCTAAAACTCAGCACAGATTCTCTATCATGTAAACATTTTATCTCTACCATGGATTTGCGTCTTGAGCTCTCGCTGTCGGAGATGGTGACAGGATAAGTAAAATGAAAACAGTATTGCTTTTTAATTGCACTTGTTATACTAATACATGAAAAGGATCATGCATTCATTTTGCACCTGTGCAAAAAAAAAAGTGCTTGTTTTTAATCCTTCTGGGTTCAAGTGTTGAAGCTATACCTTTCAGTTTGAGCTTATTCTGGAGCTCTTTGTCAATCTCATCCTTGTGAAACTGGGCGTTGGCAGTCTCAAAGTCAAAGTCTTCTTCAAACTTCATGGTGCCATCCCTGCGCATATTTACTTTGCCTCTGCTGCGGTTTCCTCTCCCACGGCCACGGCGGATGGCCTGAGCACCAGCTGAGAAACAACAGAGGAAAAACTGTCAAACATTACAACTGCTTCGTACTACAACATGCTGTATTTAAAATGAAATCATGTTCATGACAGTTGAGTGCTTGAATATCATCTTTAAGTTGAGGTTATTTACATCCACATGTCAGCCAGTCATACATCGTCTCACAGTTAACAGTTAAACTGTTTTATACTTGACCAGTTGTAACCAGTTAAACCATTAAAACCCCTTGGTTTATATTACAACTATCTGTTACTAACTAATAACTATCTGCACAACCAGGAAAAAACGAAACAAAAAAAAAACAAACAAACAAAAAAAAAAAAAAACACTGCTGCTCAAATTTGTTCTAACTGCCCTGTAGATAGTGTGGGCAGTGATATGAAAAGGAAATATTAAGGAAAAATAAAACATTATATAAGAATCATCAAGAAAGACGTGAGATCAGAAAATATATTTTATCCATTATATTGTTTCAGAGGAAACAGCTGATTACATGACACTAACACTTCTTGATTGTTACTAATAGTTCATAAAGGTTTAATAGCTGTTAAAATAAATGAACATTTCAGTGGATTGAATTAGGTTTGGTGTAGGTATTATTCCTTGAGGGTACAAATTACTTACCAGCTTGACGCTTGTTGGGATCCCGGTTTTCAACAGCACTTTGTTCATTATCTGGCTCTGACACTTTCTGAACCTCAGGAGCTGAGCAGAGAACAAAGTAAAACATTAGCATAAGTTTGACCTGAGGTAAATTGGTAATGATCCAACACAGACAAACTAGGTAACACAAGCATGGGCGTCAGACATTGTGCGGGTTCAGTGATAAGCAGACTTCTGTGTTTGTGAGTAGAACTGTTGTTTTATGTCCTAAAGAGATTCTCGTGCTCAGAAATTGTGTAAAGATACAGAAGTGGAAAGCTTCTTTCTAAATTCTCAATAGTATCTTTTTACCTCTGGTTGTCAACACTAATGCTTGGCAGTACTCTGGACTTTTAACTGTGTGAAAATCCACCAGAACAAGGTTGTGAGGTATGATTACCCTTTCTCTGCTCCAGGAGGTCTGGGGGCTTCTGGCTACCAGTGGTTGGTCTGGGAACTGCTGGTCCAGTCTGACTTCTCTGTCCTACAGGTGCAGGAGGAGCTGGGGCAGCCGATGGGGCCTGCACTGCCTGCTCCAGTGCTGGATTTTTTTTCAAGGAGTCCAGTTTAGGACTAGTGCGTCCTGAAGAAAACAACAAAGTTGCATTCAAACATCATTTTCATCATCTTCAAAGTGACAAAGCAAGTCAATATACTGTGTCTTAGAGCTGACAGAGACACAGTTTGGAAATATACCTGATGCTGAGTGACACGACAAAAAAAAACTCTGACCAGCAAGATTCTTCCGTTTATAGTGGCATTTGACATCTAATATCTAATGAAACCAATGTCACCTCTGAGAATATGCAAACCTACCCCTTAGTTTTATGACAAAGATAGAAAATCAATGTTAAATGAGAAAATCCCTGATACGTGCTGTTATAAATGTCTTCTCCTTTAAGCACTTTCCTATGCTCGAGCATCAGCAGCTTATTAGATATCTGTTGTATAATTGTCTCCACTCTTTGCAGTTCAACACATAATGGGGTTCAGGTGTGCAGCAGGAAACATGCAGCTGGGCTCTATTTAAATCAGCAGGGATCTGGTTCAAACTCTGCCTGAGAAACACCTTGTGCTTACATTGCTTGTTTGAAAATGTTAGATTGTGTAGCTATTAGAATTAATTTAAATGATCACCATCAGTGAAAGTGTTAAAAAAAAAAAAAAATCATAGTATTTTGAAAACAGTTAGAGCTGAGCAACAGACAAAATGAATATCAAATAAAAAAATATTTGTGCGTTAATGGATACAAACATTAACTTCTGATTTAATACTCAACCAATTTTCATTATAACAGCAGCTTCCTAGTTTTCATTATAGCCACATTGTCCATTATAGAATGCACATGAATGTACAGAACAAATGTGGTGCATTACTGAACGTCTCTGCCACTTTGTACTCACCCATTCAATGGCATGATTTTCATTGGCCATCGTCCTAAAGAAATGTGAACTTTACCACATTGGCCGTTTTGCATGTTAGATTATCTGGTTCATTAAGTTTAGTTCATTTTACATTATGTATAAATATCCAATGCATGTTAGGAAGTTTTAATTTATTTCCAATCTTCCATGTATTCAGTATGAATATCCACTTGTGCCAACCCTGTCACTTGGGACACCCCAGTACACAATTTAGTGCCTTTATTTTTGGTATAAGTAGCAACATTTTGCTGTATGGGGCATTGAACCCTTTTCATAGCTCTCCTGTATGGTGCATCCTATAAATCCAGGGTGGACACTTTTGAACAAGAACTACTTCTTACCTCCTGCTCCAGCTGATCCAAACTGCTGAGCTGAAATGGGTGTGACACCAAACTGGCTGTAAGGTGGGACAGAGGCCCTGCTGAATGGGGCATAGGACCCAGCGGACTGGAATGATGATGCTGCTGCAGCATTGGTGGATCCAATTGATGACTAGATAAACAAATCAATTGAAATCCATGACACCAGATGTCAAAAACAATTCTTTTGCACAAATTCACATGGTTAAACAGTCTATTCATTTCACACTGCTTAAATTAATCAGCATCCACTATATTAATGTTCATTTACTAATGTTGTGCAAAATTACTATGCACAGTCTCTATTGATAATCACCAATTTAATGAAAAATTGTGTAGTCAGTGATAATCACTGACATGCACGACACATTATTACTCAAACTAAGAACTACAAACATGAGCTAAAAGGGCTAGGTGTTTTGATTTAAGTGACATCATGGTATTTTAGCCTCACTATACTGCATTGGAAAGTGTTAAAAGTGATCAGTGTCAATTCAATGTCTTATTTCCGTGACACCAGAAAAACTAGATTCAGTTATGAAACCATGTTGTTTGTTCTAAGTATTATTAGAGCAAAGTAAAATTTGATATCTACTTTAAGCTTATGAGCTAATGTATGACTGGTTACATTTCAACTTATTGGAAAAAGCAGACATTTTGACTTGTTAGTGTAAGTAGAGCACAGGTGTTACTAATAACCAATGATGGCTCTGTTCTGCTTAACTGTCCCAGTAAACTATGACAGTGTGACACTTAGGGACCAGCACTGGGACCCTGAAATTGAAGCAGCATCATTAATTTAATAATTTACACCTGTACTTTTTTTTTTTTTTTTTTAATTTAAATCATCATTATTATTACTTACAATAAAAGACTACAGACAGGTGAACTTACTTGAACTATGGCAGGGTCCTGAGGCAAGCTACTAGTGGCTTTGGGTGGTTCACAAACTGTTAGGTCTTTTATGTCACTTCCTCGGAAGATGATGTATTCAAACACCTCCTCTCGGGGTGGGATAGGCCTGTCGGTGGGACGATCCTCAGTGCCGAAGGAGCGAACTGATGGGAAAATTCACAGGATTGTTATTTTTTATCTATCTATCTATCAGAATATCTATCTATCTATAGATAGATAGATAGATAGATATGCTGATTGATCTATAGATAGATAGAGAGTTCACTTAAGCTGAATACATTGCGTTTCCACGTGTTATTATTAAACTGCTTAGTGATATACTAAAGAGCAGAAACACGGCAGATTAATTATTGTCTTTTCATCCTGTTCTGGTGTTAAACAACCTAAAATACAATGTAATTCTGTTAAATTTCCCCCAACATGGTTTCTAAAAGGACCCCCCCCCCCTTTTTACTACACATACATATGGTCCAATCCCTTAACGTGCGAGTTCACTTCACACACGTTCAAAACAAAGACTTCAATGCAACTTTGCTAATAATCCTTAATTAAAACACTTGCTAGCTGTTTGATAGAAACGAGCCATTGGTTTTCTAGTATAATCCACCGAGTCCTCGGCAGCCGGGGGCAAATATTTAACGTTAGCCAAAGCACAACGTAAACAAAGGACGGAGTCTCAACTACAGCCCCACTTAGCTAATAGTTGGCTAAAAAAAAAAAAAAAAAAAAAAGCTAGCTGACGTAGCTAACTACGCCGAAATTAATTTCACTTTTCCACCGCTCAAACACTTCTGCAAGTGGTGTTATAACACTTTATAAGAACCGTGGTCCATTTGTGGTCACTTAACGTACCTTTAGCAAGAGCTACTGTCGAGTTTTCAGTGTCGATAGTGTATAAAATTCCTTCATAGCGAATCTCGGCCTTGGAGATGAGGCTAATTTTGCTGCCGATGTACGGCGTCCCTCCTCCGCTCATGTTTGTCCTCTGATTTAAGCCACGCACTCACTTCCACGAAATTATCTTTCTGTCAACCGAGCGATCGCTGCGTGTAATTCTCAGAGCAACAGCTTCAAGGCCGCATTAGATTTGTTTGAAAGTTTCACCGCGGCTCGGACTCGCTCGCCTCTGAACTGGCTTCTACCACGACATGGCCGATTTCATTTTCCTTCGCCCGCCGCTAAGGATGTTGGGAAAAAAAAGGCTGTGGCTCATTCCTTTAAAGTTGCCCCCTCTTCCGTCCACTGCTACCTTTGTGTCTCATTCGCAAAAAGGAGTGAGTTGTTTAAAAAAAAAAAAAAAAAAAAAAAAAGAAAGAAAAAAGATAGTGAACTTAACAACGCGAAGACTGCACATGCGGTGTTGTAAACTATTATTGTTGTTTTCAAGGGACGAAAATTAGCAAATTAACCGAGGGATGACCGCTCGAGATTTGAGATTCCATCCCAGCCATTCTGTCATATCGCGATATTACACGGGCTCGCGTCTCTCAACACTGCCCCTACAATGAATTCATACATTTTTAGACATAGAACATTTTATAATGCATAATTTGTGTTTTACACATCGAGCTGGATTGTTTTTTGACGATAAAGCCGTGTAACTAAAGTAATTAAGGTGCCACACATTTAGTTTGCGATGGCTGTGATAATGTATTCACAGTATTGCATTTATTACACTTGATTAAATTAAAATAGAAGAAAAACGTGAAAGTAAAACTAGACCCCCCCTCCACACACACACACACACACACACACACCAAACAGACGTGTGTATGCCTGTATCCTCCCCCGCCCGCTCGTCTAATGACGTCAGAGTCATTCCCACAATGCCTAGTAACACGCAGGCGCAGTGTAAAAAAAAAATATAAGACGGCTATCGGCGATCAGAGATGGCGGGCGCCTCCGACCCCCTGGAAGATATGCTCTTTTCAGAGGTGGATGAAAAAGCTGTGAGCGACCTAGTGGGCTCATTGGAGTCACAGCTTTCCGGCCAAAGCAACCCAGCGGGTAAAACAGACGAAAACGGAGGCGCTGGCTCAGTGGCCCCCGCTAACCATCACTTAGGAAAAACGCTACCAGCTCCAGTGGGCACCACAACACTAGAACAACAACAACAAGGACGGCGTAATAAACCTGAGATGCGCCAGGAGATCAACTCTAAAGACGTTAGCCCGGACAAAGCTGTTACATCTCCCTCCCTGGGCTGTGCTCCGTCTTTTGGCGAGCCCTCCACCACTTCGGGTGCCTGTGTGAACGCCACTAGCAGCGGGTCGCAATCACATGGAGCATCCATCACAACACTGACTGCATCTGGTGTATCAACTTTGGCATCACCGCCGGCCAGCATCAGCACCGCATCCAGCCGCGGCTCTAAGGCCACCCCGGGCACAGGTGAGACGTCGACGGAGGCTAACCCGGCGAGGAAACGCATCACCACGCCGCGGAGGACCGCTTCAGCTCGGATAAAGAGTTTAAACGGCGCAGCTGTAACGACGAGGAGGAACAGCAGCACAGCGGTGGCCGAAAACGCTAGCTCTGTGGATCCCAGCGAAACTACTCCAAACTCCGCTCGGCCGGTGACATCCTCTATTAACACTTCGACTTTCACCTTGTCTAACGCTAACCTGCCTGTAGGTCAGTCGGCTATTGCTCTCGACCGGGGGACTCCCACCATCGCTTTGCATAGACTCCCGAGTCATATTGTAGCCAGTATAGCCCAGAACGGCAACGGGACCAGTGTCTCGGCCTTGGTCCAGCAGGGCGCTCGCATAGGGGCCGTCACCTCCCCAGCTCCACAGGAGAACCACAGCAAAACGGTCACAGACACTGGGGCTTCCAAAACAGACGATTGTCAGTCCAAAATTGTAATGTCAAGCCAGCCTGGTAGTGTCAACTCTGTAATAAACACTGTTTCTCCTGCACCTTCTGTTGTCACACCAACAACAACCACAGCAGCAGCTACAACAACCACAACAATAACCCAGCCTCTGAGCTCTGCCACAGCCACCGCCTGTGTCACAGGGGTGGCAACCGGTTCTGTGTGTGGCACTGGTCAGACTACAGTGACCACCACTATTAGCATGGTCAGGCCCACAGCTCCCTCTCCAACACCTGCTGTGGCCACCTGTGCACAGTCTCAACCCCGTCCTGGACTTACAGCACCTCAAAGGATTGTTGCCCCCCAGCTGATTGTCAGACCACCGCAGCAACAGACGACCATTCAGCTTCCCCCTGGGTTTACCATCCCGCCCGGTAAGGTTCACAGGAGGGGAAGGAGTGCAGGGGCGAGGTGCCGTTCACACCTGTGTTATAATAACTGTACCTCGGGCTCTTTCTTCCAGTGTTTGAATGGATGTGCTGGGGAAGCACTTCACCCAGCAGTATTAGGGGTATGGTGTGTCAGCTGAGCTTCACAAAATACATTTACACCAAATATGCCTGATAGCATATAACATGACAGAAAACCACAACTCTAAAAATTAATAATAAAAAAATCAGACAGAACGTCCCCAAATTTGCACTGAAACAGTTGTCACATGGAATTTATTTGAGCATTTTTGTAATTGGATGATGTTTTATTCTTTGACTTAAGCCTGCGTAAGAAATCAGGCTGAATTTTTTTTTTTTTTTTTTGCTCACAGGAAAATCACTGTGACCATGCTGTCACTTTTAGTTCAAAGCAAATGATTTGTCTTATCAGGGCTAAAGACAGGGCTTTTTCCAATAAAATCATATTGAAATGTGATCACCAATGTCATCACCTTCACATGCACGAGCAAGGCCCGTTGAGCTGCAGCACAGTTTGGTGTGGTAGATACTCTCGTGATTGTTACCAAAGTTTTAAATGTTTGAGTTCTTCCAAGACTAATAAACAAAGTCTATGATTTTTACATTGGCAGGTGCAACATATGTGGATGAATGTAAGTACAAACTCATGAAATGTTCACCCATAGTGTGTAAAGACAGTAAAACATATACTAAGGCAAACATACAGCTCTAGCATCAAGAGTGTACAAGATGGCAGATCTTTTCACGTGGATCAAATTTTTTATTTTTTTATCAAGCCATTGACTTTATTGCTTGATATGCTGATAATTACGATCTATATTGGTCCATGACTATCACCGAGCATCAAAAGCCTCCTGCAGCTGCCAAGTGGACTTAACGTTTTAAACATTTATTGTTGCCCAAAGAAAGCACAGGTACTTTTTTTCATACTATAATTTATCATACAATCAAAAGGTTTGCGGGTAATAACTGTGGAAAGTGGTCACAGTGGTTTGTGTGCTGCTGTTTGGGCTTGAATGATATTGTGAGTCATCTCACCTCAGGGTTCAGTCAGATAGTCAAAGAATGAATGTGCTATTAACCTTTCTAATGACCCCATGTCCTCTTCACTTTATGTAAATTCTGAACTCATAAACAAATATGTAATAAAACATTTTGCCTTGACCTGACAAATGTATAGTAATGACTGCAATTCCGGTCTTTTAGAAAGAGCAAAGTGTAATTAACTTGATCACACCCTCAATCATATTCTTAGACCTCGGACTGTCATTTGTGCATTGATCTGACATCCAGCAACCTTTTGATCTTTTCTTGAAATGTCAATTTTGTGAAATCACACATGTAGCAAGTGTTTTAATGACATGTCTATAAATAGCAAATCAGGTAAAATATTTCATATTCTTCATTTTAGGACACCTCTGCCACAATAACCCAAAAAAGCTTAACGTTTAGTTTGTAGTCTTTTCATGGTTGTGTCTGGTCCATGCTAAAATGTGGCGCGAAGCAAAGCAGTGTTGTTGTGGTTAACAGCAGTTTATTATTTCCTAATGCACTGATTTGAAAGTGTTGTTTTAATAATGTGTGCCTGGGACCACTTGAGGTGTCTTGTTAAACAGTGTTAACAGACACTTTGCAGCCAGTCAGAGGTGAACATTTTCTGTGGCCACAGCCTAACCTCAGTCATCATCCAATTGGAGTGTACTTATCCTAATCTTATGAATAGTTTCTGTTTGGTGTTTTCAATAACTGTTTAACCACCCAGTGACTGATTTTGAAGTGTTTCCTCTACTGAATGTTCCCTGTTGTTCGTCAGGAATGGTGTTGGTGCGTACGGAGTTGGGGCAGCTGGTGATGGTTCCTCAGCAGGCTTTGGCTCAAGCCCAGGCTCAAGCTCAGGCCCAGGCCCAGAACAACATCTCTCCACGACCGCCTACCCCCACCACAGGAACATCCTTCAGAGTAACAACTCCACAGGTGAGAGTCTGTTACCGAACCCAAATAAGATTTAAGAAGAAACCAAATGCGTACTTTCATCAGAATGACTGTGGCATGCAGTATTACTGCTCATATAATGTTTCTTTACAGCTAGACAGAGACAAGTGGAAGACATGTTTGGTGTTGTAACACATGGTATAACTGGGTTTCTTTCTTTTTTGTTTCCAATCTCAGAACATCTGATTTGTCTTTCTATGTACATCACACTTAATGGGCTTTAATAGTCAAACATATGAAGATCTTAACCTGGTTATTTTCATTTCATGTTTTGAATCTGATGTAGCGTTATCTTATTTATTTATTTATTTATTTTACTTTTTTTTTTTTTACAATAATAAATCTTGCCTTAGTTGAAAGGAAATGCTGCCATTAAGGTCCAGTGTCATTTCTCTTGTTGCCTGTTGGCAGAGATGTTGCGACACTGCCACATTTGTGAATAAGACTGTGTCACTTGGCCTGTGGGGAACCCTCAGAAATAGAGATTATTGATTTAATCTATATTCGTCCATTGCCCATGCTTCTCCATTGTTGTTAAGGGCTATACAATATGTAGCCATAATTGACCATGTATCTTTGCTGCGATTAAAAACATCAAGTATATGATTTCATAGTAATTTCATATCAATTAATAATTACACGCAATACAAACTTCGGAGACACGAGTCTTTCTGTACATTTTTCCAAAACTGGTTTAAACAGAGCAGAGGACAGATGTAACCAATACAATTTCTTGAAAAATACAGGGCAGCTCAGCTCCTCACCTCTCTTTGTTTCGCCACGTGAAAAACCTGTTCTTATATATAGAGTTAAATACATAATACATTTTATTTATGTCGTAGTTATTTTTCCTGGGGACTGTGGTGTGGCTGCCTAATTATTTATGATGGATAAACTGCTCCATTTATATTGATAACATGCAATCGGAACTTTACTTTGGGTTGGAAACATGTAAAATTTCTAACCTGCAAATATCTGTAAATGTACCAATAACCAGTGTTTCAGCAGCGCCACTTCTTCAGGGCAGCCTGACAGCTTCATTGACTCGGTATTGGAATATAACTGGTTAGCATGCTATTTCAATAGGAGAAAAGAAGAGCTAGAAATACAAGCAAAACTAGAGAGTTGCTTTCCATCACTGAAGGCAACTCTTGATGAGTAAAGGAATGAACTTTGATGCTGAACTGGCAATATCTCTAATATCTCTAGTAAACAGCTGTTAAGATTACGTTATTGTAATGTAGCTGTTTAATGATAAGTGATATAAGGATATACATTTGTATCCATCATACTCCTGTCATGGCACTGCTGATTGAACAAGACAGGGAACTAATGAATGGCTGCCCCATTTGAGCTCAATGCAGATGGTGGTTTTCTGCACTGGGATTAATAAAGCAGAATTAATACATGAAAGTCCTCAGATGAGGATATATTTCTGCATGATTTCAGCTTTTAAAGATTTAAAATATTTAGTTCTGGTAGTCCAGAGGGCATCAGCCTCAGATAGTGTCACGTTTAAGACATGCTCCAGTGCTCACTGTTAATGCCCGGTGACATATGTCAAAACTAGTCAGATCGATTAAATTAGAGAAACTTTGATCCAACAGTGGATTTGTGCAGTTGATGATGGGTGGGCACCACCATATTAAATGAATAGCTGAGTTCTAGACCTTAATTTGGATGCGATTAATATGTTAAACTGGGTAATTATAATGAATGAATATTCTTGATTATTTTATGTATAGTTTAAACTGGGATTAATAGGTGAATTAATGTCTCAAGGCTTCTTTAATGACTCCATGGGGTGTGCTCATCAACATTTAATGAGCTACTGAATCATTAATTGGAATTTGCTTATTATCACCTGTGGATACATCCTTCATGTAAAAACTTGAGCTGTACTGGTGGTTTCTCACCTTAATTGCTTTTAATAATGAGGTTATCGGTTGCCTCCCCACAGTTTCTTTGTACCTCAAGTATGACAACAGACATAGCACAGACATTACAGTGACAGAGGAGCACTAATAAACCTGCCTGGCACGTACAGCTGTTTCTTTGGATTAGAGCATCTTAACATCGCTTAACAAGTGTTTCCCTCAGTGATCTCAGAACTTATAGTAGACACACATCAGAAGGGTTGAATTGTTCATCTTGGCATTTTTATGGTAAACACACATGATATAGTATTGAAACAAGACTGGGTGCACACCTAGAATATGGCTGGAGCCTATGGTCATGCCTATGCTTGAACTCATGGCAAGGACTAAACCCAAGTGCGTGTGCTCCACTAGGTGAGACACTGGGGCACCCCAGGCTGCCTATTTTATTTTCTTTGTCACACAGCTCACAGCCTCTGTCTAGCATCCACAATAGTTTAGTTGTTATTTACTTCCAACTCCAAAAGGACACAGAATTTTATTAATGGTAGGTCTTTGATATGTAGAATTGTAGCAATGTATTGTGAAGCACTTGTAATAAAAGTAGTTTAGTAATTTGCGACAACAATCAGTGTACAAGAAGTGCTCCTCGGCTTCCCTGCAGTTCCTGTGCAGCCGGGAAACCAGGCTGGCTTGGTAGACTGACTGCCTGTAGCAAGAGGTGTAAGCCCTAAGCCCCTGGTCGGCATCTATACACAGTCCAGTCATGCACCAGGTTTATACCCATTCACGTGTGAGAAAAACTCAAGTGACAATGCAACACTGCAGGTTGTAAACACCCTGCGAATAGAACCTGTTTGCATCAGAAACTCCAGCTTGTAATGTGGCATTTGGCTGAGCAATGGTGGAAGTATAGTCAGTCAGTCAGTCAGTCAGTCAGTCAGTCAGTCAGTCAGTCAGTNGTGGAAGTATAGTCAGTCAGTCAGTCAGTCAGTCAGTCAGTCAGTCAGTCAGTCAGTCAGTCAGTCAGTCAGTCAGTCAGTCAGGGATATTCAACATTATAGGACTGACCCAGCTGTTGCAGTGCAGCTAAAAAAGATCATATGTGTAGGTGCATCTTATGATTACAATATGAAAAAACCTGGAAGCCAAACATTTTTGCTAGTAATTTGTCAGCAAGGGAGTCAAAATGTATCTCCTATAACTGAAATATAGCTTTTTAATGTAAAATACAACTACATCTGTTTTCTATATTGCGAATGAGGCTAAGTCAGGTAGGGCTGTAAATAATGATAATTTTTTGGACTAAATTGATTTATTTGTTTTGCCTATAAACAGAAAATAATAAAACAGAGACTACTGCAATCTCCCAAAACCCAAACTGATGGATTCAAACTGTCTGTGGTGTCTCAGCCACAGTCCAAATACCAAATACAAAGTCATCATTCATCCAGACAATATAGTTCACAGTTACAGAAGACAAAGAAAACCAGAAAATATCCAGGTTTGTAGATCTGGGAAAGTAATAGTAACAGTAAAAATGCATTTCGGGGATATTTGCTTTACGATGTAGGGAAATGCCAACTGCCAATCAATTACTAAAATAGCTGCCAAATAATATAAAATGTCAGTTATAGAAAAAGCCCACAGCTCACGCTCACATCCCAACTCACAAGTCAACTTCGACTTTGGTTGAGTTTTAAAATGCCAACAGTGATGTAGGAGAAAATCTTTGAGTTTCAGATACTGCTCTGTTGTCACCTACAGTTAACTGTGTGGCACAAAGACTACTGCTAATATATTGACAACACAGTCCATCTTGTACTTGTACCAGCTCAGGGATCATAGAAGGAAGATTTTCTACTACCAAGTATTACAATAGAAGTGGCTTGTAACATATACTATACAAGACAAAAAAGGCAGTAATTGCTTTTGACAGTTTCATTAAAGGCTAGGTGCTCAATATTATCTCAAAGGTTAATTTCTTACCACACATATCTTTGTTCGGGCCTCTCAAGGTTGGAGTAAAGAGACCATCCAAAGCTATTTGGTACCTGTTCACCAGATAACTAACAGCAAGGACAAAAGACTGACACTAGAGGGCAGCATTTCATTGTCTTTTTCAATCAGGCCAGACTTTAGTCTGAATTCATTTTAAACCATTTGCTGTTCTTTCTCTGCTGACATGTTGTACAGTAACTAAGTTCATCTAATTTTATTTGACTAATATCAGTATTATAAACCCTGTCAATGTAAAAAATAAAAGCAGTTTGGACTTGCAGGATTAGAATAATATGCTGGTGGTGCAACCACATTTGATGATACATGTCCAGGAAATACAGCCTACATAATGTTTTCACATGCTGTGGTAATGTATAGCAGTGTGTGCTGGATTAGTGTAAATGTACCATGCTAGTGTTGGGTACACCCCTCATCAAGCAGCAGCGTTACACTCTGCTGTGCAATACTGAAGTTTTCATTATTAAAGGATATTTTTTACATTGATACTTCCACAGTGTAAAACCCTTATATTCGTACAATCAATGGCAGGTGTAAATGTGAACCAAAATCATTCTCAGATCGTCCACAGTCCCTCATCCCCCAGACTCCACAGCAGCCCACCGGCTTCACAGCTCGAAGTCCCCATCAGGTGCACAACAACTCCCCCTCCTGCCTCCGTTCTCATAGCCAGCCAACCTGCATCCATCCTGATATGAACCTTTCTCAAAAGAGACTTGCAGATTGTCATCGCCTCTCACAGTCACACTGATGACAAATTAGCGGGCCGCGGCGTTGCCATCTCGACAGGAAAAGCAGTAGCAGGGAAATGAAAGGGAATGGTGTTTATTCCCAGAGCTCAACCCCTCTGTCGGCCTGTCACTCTTCCCATGACCCTGAGGGAAGAAACGGAAGGCATCCTGAGCTTCCTTCCTTCCATACCTGTTAAATCATTCATCATCCAACTGCCTGATTATTTTAAAAAGCTAACAAGGCTTTGGTTCTTGAGTGTGTTTGCGTGTCTCTGTCTCTGTTAGTGTGTGTGTGTGTGTGTGTGTGTGTGTGTATGTGTGAGAGAGAGGAGAGAGAGTGAGCAAGAGAGAGGCATAGCTGGCGGTGGGATGCACCCTGTGGCTCTTACCAACCCGCCTCCCCTCCTCCCCATTACCCCCTCTCCCCTCATCCCTCATACACTCACTTCCCCCAACTCCTCAATACAACATTCTTTTGGATTCGACAAAACTTTTAGAGGAGGGGAGCTCCCTCCTGAGCTTTCTTATCCTATTTCTCCTCTTTGCCTCCATCCTCCTGTCCTTGGCAGGGTTGTGTGTCTGCTTGTGTGCAATACAAGTGCTGTTTATAATGTACTTGTTTGTGTGTGTGCGAGAGGTACTTTGGCCTGTCTGTGAATGGAGGGCTTTATGCCAGAGGTCGGAGAAGAGGCCCTCTTGGGTTGTCTTAGCCAATGGACAGGAGAGCAGCCAGGAAGTGTGTGTAAGCATCTCTCTCTCTCTCTCTCTCTCTGTGTCTGTGTGTCTGTGTGTGTGTGTGTGTGTGATGAGCCACAGGGCATCAGCGTGGCTTTGTGGCAGTTGGCACTCGCTGCGCAGCCCACCCATTTGCGCTCGTGCCTTTTAATATGTTTACAGAATTACCCGAGTAATGACAAATCTCAGCATCTACTAGTTATTTATTCCACCAAACATCTGCACAATACTGAGAACCTGCGGTATTTCCGTACTCAATCACTATGCCCAAACCTGATATCTCAAGTCTGATTAAATTGTTTCAGTGCACCACATCACACATAGGCACTTGTGCTTCTTGGTCCTTGTCTCCTAACAGAAAACCCCAATACAAATGTCACACCTGGAACCAACATGTGACATCTTTCTATTTTGTGCATGAATTAAGAATTAAATAAATCACACCTAAACAACCGGGAGACAGAAAAAAATTTTAATTAGATTATTGGTTCTTACACATCTGCAAGGGTGTACATAGCTATCTGCTGGTACTTGTATATGTCATACTTCACACATCAACACACCAGCAGCTGTGTCTCGACTAGCACACACAGCGCCAGGTGAGGGACAACAGCGACGGTTCGCCCTCGAGTTTAAAACGTAGTCAATACAATACATTAACTCCATTCACTCCCCTGTTTCTCTTGCTGGAGTGGATTTTGGAGCTGATTACAACTTAACTGTGTGATATTGACCACCATTATTGTTTCTTTTCCTGGAACATATTCAGAGAATTACTTTGTTCTTAAAAAACCTTTTGACTGTAAAGGATGTGATGTCCTTGTTCTTATGACGTCCTTGTCCTTGATAGTGAACTATAGCACAAACAAAAATGTATGTGTTCACCAGAACACATAAATAAAGCAACTAGCATTTAGTTTAAATGAGCACTCTAGATTGCTTTATTTGTCTATTTAATTTTTTTCGTGCGCATCTGTGCAATATTCATTTTTGGTCTAGCAAATGCTAGTAAATACTAAAGTCTGTTTATTTTGTGAATGTTTGATTAATGCTATAAAGAATAAAGTTTTTTTTTTTTTTCCTCAGCATCTGACCTTGTTTTTTTTTCACCCATTTTTGAATCGATAAGAACCAGAATCAATGAGCAGAATCGGACAAAATTCAAACAATACCTACTAAACCCTAATAAAAAGTAATCATCCTCAAATTAAAGATGAATTACAGCATTTAAACCTTCCAATTAATATGGAGTAAAGTCGCACAAAATCTGTCCAAGTATTTACAAACAGTTTACAGTAACAGTTTACTTACAAACCAGTATTTGAGTCACTTTGTACGTGCAGAGATGGATGTTTAATCAGCCTATTCTCCCTCATACATGTCCTGCTGTATCTGTTTTTACTGAATGTGAGTTTTTTTTTTCCCAGTAAAATATTACTGGAGCATAATCTTGCAGTGAAATCTGTCTGTCTGCTTTATTGTGTTTTTGTGTGAGATGTACAACTGTTCCTAATCACAGATGTGTTTGAGATTCAAACCAGTCATCACTTCATAATTTCACTTATTTCTGCCCGTATAAGTAATCATTGTTAATTTGGTAATAATATTGGAGCATAATGTGGCAGTGTTGGCCCAGTTAGAGTTATTTATATATCTTAGTTGTCATGTTTAAACTCTCTCTACAATACACGGTGTTGATCCTGTGTATTTGCTGAAATGATGGACATTATCTTACCTTACTCTGATCTGATCTTAGTCAGGTTTGTTCATCTACACAGCATCAGAAATAGATGCACATACTCCTAGATGGAATTGGGTATTTGCAGATTGCTTCTTATGCTAATTTCTTTAATAGTTGCATTAGTCATAGCAATTATTATGGCGTCTGCAGTTTTCATTAAAACAAATGCTAAGCTAATTTTGCTTTGGAAAGATAGCGTTCCACTAAACATCAGCTTTATTCAACCTCTATAAACTAATCATCCTTTCTCAGTATTTCACGGTAAACATCTGTGAATGTTGGGTTAAATACCCAGTTTACCTATCGTCTACTCCGGGGTTTCCACATGACTAAAATCTTAAGTGGTGTTGTTGGTATGTGAACACACAGCTCCTTCGATGCCTCCTATGAGAACCCAGCCACCATAACCCACTGCTACCTGACCGTTTGCCCTTCTCTCTGTTTTAGTCTTCACCAAAAACAACAAGCTGCCACTTTGTTTCTTCTTTCCTGCTGTCATGACCTTTCCTCATCTCTCTGCCAGGCACGCTACTCCTCTTGTCTTCCCCTGTTGCTCTCTGGCTTGTGCTGTCCCAGTCTTTTCTCTGCCCTCCATCCACCACCTTCTCACTGTCTCTTTCACCTCTGACGCTGACGCCGTCTCACCTTCGTTGTTTTTCACTCTTTGAGGTGCCTTGTCATCATTTATCTCCCCCGTGCTTCCTCCTTCACCCACTTTCTTTGATGCCTTTATGCTCTGTTCCTCCTCTCCCCCCTCTCTCTGTGTGTTGCTCTCTTTCTGTCCTGCAGTCTCCTGTGACCTCTCAGACCACCAGGCAGTGTTCTTTGACCCCGGCCAAGATGGTACCATCTCCCTCTCCCACTCCTTCCAGCTCTGCCCTCCAGACCTCCTCCTCTTCCTCTTCTTCCTCCTCCTCCTCCTGTCCTGCACTCCGCCCAGTGAGATAACTCTCCTTACTTGCCTGTTTTTCAATCGCCTGCCTCTGACACCATTGGGAAGATTTCCTTTCAGGAAATAGTGTGGTTTAGAGGTTAAACCATCTCTCAAGGTTGAGAGAATCTGGGTGGCACTAAAATCAAAGACACCTGCTTTCTACTAGTGAAAACAGGATCGCAGTAGCATGTGAATGCCAAATTTCTCTGCCTTAAAACACACTTGCACTTGAAGATGAAATCATAATTCATTATTGCTTAGGTTTTGTTACCCAAAGTGACTGTGGGGTTTAATTATTCTACTTGTAAATATACAATATGGATATTAAATAACTAGTGCAGTAAAAACATTTCTTTTCAAACATCATTGCTCTGCAGAGAAAACTTGGAAAAATAACCCTGATTTCCACTAACTGAGAAAAAATAGCTGCCAGGTATAGCTACCCTGGCTACATATCATAACATCATGTACTGTACACTGGCACTGCTGGAGATAATATATTTTAAGTTGAACTCTTCCATTTCTAAGGAACTAAAGCCCCAGAGGCTCTGATCAGATCCAGTGTTTCCTATCCAGATAGCGTGTATCCAGATTGCATCAAGACCCAGTAGAGCTGCATCACAGATTTAATTTCCCCGCTGGTATTTGAATTTATCAGTGGAGAAACTGTGATCTTTGCTAAACAGAAAACATACGCTACACTGTACATTTAAGCTGAGAGGAGAGGAATGCTTTGGCTCTTTGGTGCCTTGTCCAGGATTCAGACTTGAACTGAAGATTTTTCTCATCCAACGCACACTAGCAAGGCTCACACTACGCAACACAGCTTCGTCACATATGGGGGCGCCCGAGTTGCCTTGCCCCCAATCCATATGTGGCTTGAGTGATCAGAGCCTAATGTATCCCCCATGCATTTTGGGTGCATTCACACCTGTATTTAGAGCTGTCCGCTTATGATTGCATCACATAAGATGTATTTTATTGCCAAGTGTGAACAGGCCCTGGGAGATTCGAAAGAGGTGATGAGGGCTTTAGAGTGAGAGACTGCTGTTGGCACCTCATCTGTTGAGCAAAATTTGTGTTCTGATGTGAGATATTTTCTAGTCATTCTCTGCTTCAGATATAATTATGATTAAGTAGACAATAGGTAGCTAATGTTTGGGATCACCAGTAATAAACCTTGATAGGAAGATGGAGGTTTTCCTTGTCAGGTACGTGATTATTAAGAAAGGCTTTGATGGCCCCCTGTCTTTCCCAGCCTCTGGCTTGTCACCACCTCCCCTTCCTCCTCCTTGTCTGTTAAGCGATGTCCACCGAAGTCAGGACACCAGATGTGACAGGAGCGCTGTGGCGCCTGCCTCCTGTTCTCTGTGGCCTTGCTGCGAGCGAGGCGTCACGTCCTGTTTATCTCTCTGTCTCTTCCTTGCTCTTCCAGAAGGGCCCTGTGGCACCGGCAGTGGCTGTGACGGCTCCGCCGCAGACCCCTGTGGTTATGGCCCCCCAGGCCCCGGCCCAGGCTGCCTCGCAGCCAGTGCAGCCTCCGCAGACTGGCATCGCAGCGGCCCCTGGAGCCTCTGTCGTGTCCCAGGTCCGTCCCCACCCCCAACCTCCTGCCCTCCTCCACTGTCACAGCTGCCAGCAGGCTGGCTGTGTCACAAGCTCAGCCCAGGACCCACAGCCTCACTGCCTCACACAGCTGGCCATGGACAAAGAGTCTCACACATGCCCGCACACATTCGAAATCATACATTCACACAAGTGCTTACCAACCCAAGGACATACAGACACAGACATAAAGGCACAGACCTAATATGTACATCTATATACATGTTCAGGGACATACAGATACGTGCACACAGGGATACAGAACACACACGGACACTCACATCTCCAAATATCTAGGGACCACAGTTTGTTGCCACTGGCAGTATGAGTAGACAGGTGCCATGTCTCATTTGGCTACAAAGATGACAGGGCAACATGCTAAGTGTGCACTATGTACTCATTTGTGACTGATGCTTGTCAACTTCTTTATCGGTTCAATTCATTCTGTTGTGTCTGTGTTTTAAACGCAGCACAAATACATGACATTCTGATGCCTACATTTACACTCATTTTCAACTCATTACTGTAGTTTCTTTGGTCCACTAATCCCTGACACTGAGCAATTTTTCAGTGCTGTTGATTAAAAAAAAATGCATATAAGGTAAATAATGTATATATTTTATGTCATCTTGACAGGAAATGCAAGAGAACGTGAAGAAGTGTAAGAATTTCCTGGCCACACTTATCAAGTTGGCGTCTCACAATTCTCCGTCCCCTGAGACTTCCAAGAACGTCAAGGCCCTGGTTCAGGACTTGCTGGTGAGCTTCAAAAACCAGCCAACAAACAAACATTGTTCATGTACCGTAAACCTCATGGGATTGTGCTTGTGTATTTGAATTTGTGGACATTTAAGTCTGACATTTACAAAATCTGCCTTGACAAGCACTCGTTTACATCTGAATGACAGTGTTTCTTCTAATTCTTAGCTTCTTGCACTTTGAAATGTGTGCGCAAGTAAGTCAAATTTGTCACTTTAATGTGTTGTTGTACTAAATATTTCAAACCTCTAGATGGCAGCATGCAACTCTCCCCAAAACTCTCGTTTCTCCATCATGAATTTTCATCTTACCTAGAGTTATTCTTGGTGAGTGGTGGCTTGTTGGGAGTTGAGCAGCTGATCATCGGCTCTGGTGATGGGGTTTCAGCTTTCTGTGTTCAAGTCACCATGGGGCACCTAACTTTACTGTCTGGGCCTTGTTGTAAAGTGGCTTTTATACCTCACCCTTTACTCAACAGGATGCCAAGATTGAACCAGAGGAGTTCACCAGCCGGCTGCAGACGGAGCTCAAGTCATCTCCGCAGCCTTACCTGGTGCCCTTTCTTAAGGTGGGCCTCTTGCTTGAAGTCTTTCATATAATTTTCTCTCTGAGCTGACGACATTGAATAAGCAGGTGCCTCCTACACTTTTAAAACTGGCTGCCTAACAACGAACGCTACACCTTGCTCATAAACTAGTCCTCTGGAAGCCTTAACTACTTTCGAAACTAGCCCTTGAAATTGTTTCTTGAAATGCTCCTGAACATGCTTCCTGAAATCATTCCCTAACATGGTTCCTTAAGCTGCCCCTCTCAAGCATTTCCTCACACCCTAAAGTAGTCCTTACCCAGGCGCTAGGGCTAGTGATGACGAGGCCTGACAGTAGAATGATATACACACACACACACACACACACACACACACCCCTCTGGCCTGACTTCTGACTGTGTGTGACAGTGGCCCCCCCCAGCCGTCCCTGTCAGTAGCCAGCAGGTTTCTTCAGCAAACCGTGATGAGTGTCACATGAAGGAGCCCGACCGCCCAACCCCACGTGTTGTCATGCAACGTTAAGCCGCTTGCGTGAAAAATCTTCCTAAAATAGTCTGTTTGGCGCAACATCAGCTCCTCGGGTTGGCTGTGACAGTGAGTTATAGTGTTTTAATGTAAAGTATAGACAGCATTACACACACTACAGATTAATTATCCAAGAATCTGAATTTTTTGTGCAATGTATAAAACTGCATGAACCATTGTGTAAAAAAAAAAAAATGCAGGTATTTTTACATTTCTTCAGCCTCCTATATCACTTCTTGTGTGAATACATTATACTAAATTAGCCAGTGACCACAGCAGTAGTTGCTTTTGCAGCTGTGTGTGGTATTTTCTCATGCATGTCTGTTTTGCTCTATGACTATAAACTCTGGCCTCTCTCTGCCTGTCAACAGAAGAGCCTCCCGGCCCTGAGGCTGTCTTTGCTGAATAGTCAGCAGTCCCTGACCCAGCCCCCGCAGCAGGGAGTCAAACCAGCACCCGGCGGCGTCCCTCCCGCCATCGTGGCTGGACCAGCTGTACGCATACGCCACCCTAACAGCGTCAGCACCACTACGGGGGCCAGTGCGCTGCCCGCTGGGACGCTCGGACACGCAGCTGCTATGGTATGTATGGATGGGACCAGATGTAACAGACTCCAATGCAGACACACAGTTACCACACTATTTTCATTTACAGTTTATATTGAACTTGATCGAAAGAGTAGAATAAGCTTTAGCTGTTTGATCCCTAACATAAAAGTTTCATTAACAACAGTTACATTAAATAGATCATTGCAGAAAAATACAGCAAATAGAATATATTATGGTCCAGAGCAAGAGTGGTTATGATGTAAATGTACAGATGTAAGTCTGCAGATGTTGTCTCAGTGTATATGGAAGGTAAGTGAGGATGGAAAGAGTTAAACCTATACCAGGCAGGTAATAGATGTGACAAATATTTACCCACAATATTCTTGCATTCAGTGGAGAAGTGCAAGAATGTGATGGATGCAGACCTGCAGGGGATGGTGGTGTGTGTGTGTGTGTGTGTGTGTGTGTGTGTGTGTGTGTGTGTGTGTGTGTGTGTGTGTGTGTGTGTTGATGGATCTTACACAAGGCTGAATTATCAGGCTGGAGAGTGTCACAGTGCCATGGCTGGGAGTCACATAGCCACCAGTGAGTTAGAGTCACACCCAGCTCACAGACTCACTGAGGAACCACACTCAGTTTACCCCCCAAAAAAAAAAAAGTTTAAGCAGAGGCTTAGGGCTTCAAAATATGTGCAGTTATCAAAACAAGATTCTGAAGAATCATAACCTCGACAGATCTCCATGCAGACACCGGAAGAACATGCACACTCCACACAGAAACAACATTTTTTCTAGGTTAAGACTTTTAGGAGACACAGACACATAAACCTTAGAGATGTTCAGGGCTGTGATTCAAAGCAGACGGTTGTCAAGCACTTGGCTTAAAGGCACCTTCATGGTAATTATTTACTCCTGCCCATCATCATTAGAAGTGTATGACCCAGGAACTTTATGACCACTTTATTATGCTGTTCAGTTATTAAGTGTGATCATTAACCTGACATTACAATTACAGCGCCCACAGACTAGTAATGGTCATAATTTTTATAATTTATAAAAATGTTATCCAGCTTTTCAAATTTAAAATATGATAGTTTAACAAAACAAAACACACGATAAACAATAAAACAAACAATAAAACTTTAATGGAAATCTAGTTTGTTTCATGGTTGATGTAAAATAGCTGGTGTTCCCAGCTCCACCCTGTCCCACAGATTTGACACACGAGAAATGAATGAGCTAAAATCAATACATTGACTGCACCAATTTTCAGTGGGTTTTTTTTTTTTTTTTTTTTTACAAATATCAACAAGGAAATTTGATTAGAATCATTTGAAATGCTAATCATATAAAAGTTGGAGTTGAAGTGCAGTCTCTCAGGGTGCCTCTGAGCCAGGTTTTAGTCCCCTGGTTAAACATCCTCTCTACTCAACACCCCTGCAGCATTTAATGCTGTATCATCTGTCCTACGTATTCTTGATATGCAGTGTTGTAGAGTGACTGTGATGGCTTTCACCACCCATAGGTTATAATCTAGCGACAGTGTGGAGGCCAGGTAACCTGCAGGACCCAGCAGTGGATGCCGACAGTCTCACTCAACTCACAGCTGTGCCACAGTATGTGGAAATATGTGCGCATGTGTACACACACTGAAAATCATGCAATCGCAAAGTGCACAGGTGTCTATGAAAGGGTCAGAGTCAGATTGGTCTTGTCCAGGCAGAGGAGTAGGTGAGCTAGAGGGTTCACTCTCTCTCTCTCTCTCTCTCTCTCTCTCTCTCTCTGTCTCTCTCTGTCTCTCTCTCTCTCTCTCCCTCATTTTTTTTTTTTTTTTTACATTTTATCTATCTTTTCCCTGTTTTCTCTCACTTCCTACTCTCCCTCTCTTTTTCTCTCTTTTTCTAGCTCATTCTCTCCCTTGCTTTCTCTGTTTTTATCCATTTGCCCCCCTGTACCCTCTCTCCATCTCTTTCCAACAGTTTCCCTCACTGTATCTACCCCCGCATCGCTCTCATCTCCCTCCCTCGCTCCCTCCCTCCCTCTATCTGTTAACCGTTGAAGGGTGAAGCGAGGTAACTAGGTCAGCCCCGGGTCAATTTTAAAGCAATGTGGCGGCCGCAGTCTATGTCCAGAACATGCCTCTGGTCTCTCTCACTCTCTACATCTCTCTCCCTCTTTTTCTCTCTATCTCTCTCTCTCACACACACACACATAGACATGAATACAGCACCAACATAAGCTATCACACAAAACATTAGTAAATGATCGCCCCAGGCACATCAACAGTCTCAAACCAGACAGCTAGTTGAATTAGGCTAAAAAATCTGCTCTTACCACTGTATGGGAAACATTTCTTGGAGTAGTATTCAAGACTATAGATGTATGTTAGTAAAGGTTTCTTCCATAATTACACTGACAAAGGTATATAATTCTGCATCTTAATTTTTATATTAAAACTGTAACGGCGTATGTTTTTGAGGTAATTACGGTGTGTTTTAATTGCAGGAGATCTGTGGTAAGGCTGCATTTTAAAACACTTAAGGTAGAAAATCTCTATATCTCTCGTAAAACTGTCTCTTCATTTATTTTGAAAAATTCATTCCGCTCTAACGAATTTTGCTGGACCTTTAACCTCCACATGGTCGATGCCACATGAGGTGAATGGACTTGATAAAACAGTGAATGAATTGTAATTAGGCCACTCTACTACACAGCAGTGCATTCTTCATGTGTGTAAATGTGGAGGTACATATACATATTGACAGGTAACAGTTATATTTTCAACCATGTTCTTCAAGTAAAGATAATAATATCAACACAAAGCAAAATATAAATAGCACCAAAACACATCTGTGCAGCCATTGATTATAAGTCATAGTTAAGTTGCAGCACGTATGCGGTATGTGTGCTAACATGTTTTCCGCGTTACCAGTTACGTAACTCAAATGTGTTTGGTCTTGACACACATACATATATTATAATATTAGTATGATCGCTTTCAACAAACAGGGTCATTTCAGAGACGAGTGGCTATATCCTCCCTCTTAAATTCTGATCTTCGGGACTGGATTTTGTGGGAAACTTTACAGCACAAACAAGTATCGCTTTACACCGAATGAACACGCTGTTCTTAGACCAAATACTTTCAGAGTTTCATTAAAGAAACAGTGTCCTATTTGAGCACAACCAGTAAAAACCTCACTAGTGTAAATGTTTGCAGTCGTTTTTTTGTTGTTTGTTTACAGCAATAAATATGACATCTTATTTAATTTCTCTCTTCTAATTGACTTTTAAAAGCAGGAAAACAATTTCATTAATGAAATACAAGCAGTTGGTTGAGTTTTAGTGTCTTCTCTTTTACCTCCTGATTCCCAAACTTTCTACCTGAGTTTTTTTCCCCTCTCTTAACTGTGTCGCCGGCTGGCCAGAGGTGCTAGCTATCTCTGCCTGTGCTGAATGTATTTTTTTCCCCTTTCCGTCTCATTCTCGCAGGCCCCTGCAGTGGATCTCAGGGAAAAATGGCCTCTGTCTTTTTTCAGTAGCTTGAACAGTAATATAGCATGTGTCAGGGAATGGAAAACAAGGCTGAAAAATATGCAGCAAGAAGCAAACTGGTAGGAATGGATGGCTGAGCCGGAGGCTTGGCCTGTGGCTGCTACCAAGGAAGGAAGTGACTCTAATAGCCCAGCACAGCCCCTTCACCCGCCTCTGCTCCTTCTTCTTCTTCTTCTTCTTCTACCACTACTACTTCTTCATCTAAACTACTTTTTCACTGCAGTCTTATAGTCTTTGTCTTATCAGGAAATGCATGCAAATGTAGGTCACATTCAGTGACAGAAATCCATCCTCCTAGTGCATTAAAACCATCTCCATGTTCTCTGTACGGTGTGTAGAGATCACAACTGAAAACTTTGTCGTCCCTGTATTTATTCTGCATCTATCCTGCTACAGTGCAATACAAATCGGTACACTGTAAAACCAAGTGTCTCTTGGCCAGCTGGTCTCAGGATTATTTCTTACAAACTAACTATGACTGTTAAAGGGAGCGAAAGTTGGTTTTTCCTTGAACAGTTTCTCTTGGGAACGGTGCAAAAATGGAGCAGTGGTTTAGCAGGCATGCAGTTTTATACTTTTTATTCTCCCCTGTCACTTTCAAATTGTTTCATTCTTTGAAATGCTACAGTAAGGTACATAATCTCAGTTTATGTTTTTTGCTTCCTCAGGGTATCAAGACAGCGGGTGCTGTCGGGGGCCAGGTGCGGATGCCTGTGGTGATCACACAGTCTGTCAGAGCGCAAGGTAGGACATCTGCAGGCCTTTTCCCAGCCACTTTTGATTGAATCTGCTGAATTCAATCACACGTACGCTATTCGCCATTTTTTTGTTAGACATTCATTTTTCTCTCTCGCTCAAAAAAAAAAAGAAAAAGAAAAAAATAGATATTTTAAAATTGTACAGACTGAAGTCGGTTCAGTTGAAGACAAAAGACTAAACAAAGACTTTTATAAATTTCTGGAAAGTTTGACTTTCAGTTCTCTGACTCAAAGTTTTCTTGTGTCTGGCCTGCAATTTTTTTCTTCTTTTTATTTTAGATCTCTCAGTGATGCTGCATTCTCAGACACATATTTCAAAATGTTCAAACTCATCCTGACCTTCTGGTTAAATAAAGATAACCATTAGTGCAGCTCCGAATGTCCTCTTAGTCGGCTGTAAGATGTGTAAACAGGCAGGAGCCTCAGAGAGAACAGGTGTTTTTTCCTGTTTGGTTATAAAGCCTTCTCAAACATTTGCGCTGCTGCTTACTCACACTGATTCACAAACACTCTTCCCACAGAAGCCCACAAATATCGCCCCAACACCAACCGGGCGTAACGCTCCCCTAAGAGAGCTGTGTGCTCTCAGGTGGTGTGTGTTATGTGTGTATGTGTTTGTACCTGTTTTCGCTTGTGTGTGTGTGTGTGTGTGTGTGTGTGTGTATGATCGGAGGTGCATACAAATTTGATCTGCCCTCTTCCCCAAGATTGCCTGCAGTGAAGGATCTGTAGGTTGTTTTATGCCCATAAATTGGAATGCGGGGATAGTTCTAAAAATACTTTTCTGTGCCTCTTGGCTAGGAACATGCCTGTTAAAATCAAGTTTAAATTCACTCTGGCAGTCCTTGTGCCTCTCTGGAAAACGTGTCTCGGAGCAGGATGCGGTTTAGGAGTGTAAGGAGAGCCGGTGAAGCGCAGTGATATTGACAGAGTGACGCTCTCCGCACCAACCTGGGGAGAGCGACAGTAGCGCTCTCCCCCCGCTCCCCCTCCATCTGCCCCTGCGAGGAAGACAGAGACAGTTGAAGGTAGTCGTTAGACAGGAGGATATTTGACACTGATAGAAAGGGACACTTCAATGATAACATTACTCCTTCCCCTGTTTTGTTCAGTGTTTTCTTTTTTGTTCTTTCTCCTTCCTTAACAGGCACAATGGGGAAGGGAGCCATCATCCAAGCGGGGAAAGGTCCCGTGGGCTTGGCTGTTCAGGTCTCTGGGAATCAGAAAAACAAGCTCAACGACCCCGGAGGAGGCTCTTTCAGGTACAACTGCTCTTGCTGGGAGACCGACTGTTGAGCACCTGTTGTTCCCAGCAGCCATCACATGGGGGCAGCATTTCACTAAGAAGCCTCGGCATGACTACAGGCTACACTCTCAGCTAAGGCTGTGAGTGTTTATCCCAGCTGCCTGCCTGGCCACCTGGCTGCCTGCCCGCCCCTGCCTGGCTGGTTGATCGGTGGTCCTTTCTCCCCGCGCCCACCACACAGCCAGTCTATAGATCACCCTCACGATCGCCCTCCCTGTGTCAGTGTCACAAGTCATCGACAGGATTAGAAATGAGCTAAATCCTAATTTAGCAATAAGGTAATTGTGTCCAGATGGTTGGAATTTCTGGATGTGGTTCTGAAAATACCTTTTGGTTAAGTCAAACATACGGTATTTAGCCGCAAGCTTTGCTCTCTCTCTCTCGCTCTCTCTCTCTCTCTCTCTCTCGCTTTCTGTCTGTCTCTCTCTCTTTCTGTCTGTCTGTCTCTCTCTCTCTCTCTCTCTCTCTCGCCCTCTCTCTCCCCCTCTCTCTCTCTCTCTCTGGTCTTGTCTTTGCTTCAGCTGGGCTTTTGTCTCAAAACATAAAAGGTTCATTGCCCACATGCTGGCCTTTGTGGTCCATGTTCTGTGTGAGCCTTTGTGTATTTGTGTTTGCCTGTGTGTGCGCAGCATGTACATACTAGTGTGTATGTATATGTTTCTATGTATGTCTCTATTCCTCAGTGTTTGTGCTTGTGTCCCTGCTCGGGTGCACACGAACATATGTGCATATGCTAAAAGTCAAAGATTATTTGTGTGTGTTTATCTGCGTGCATCAAATGTGTGTGTGTGTATACATGTATCGACAGGAGCAGGGGTTTAGGATTGCCCCAGCGTGACAGGGCTGGGGCAAGAAGAGTCTGGGTCACATGGGCCAACGGGTTCATGGTAATGGCTCCCATCTCCGGAGGGGAAAGGCAGCGCCTGCGGCTCTGATTGATAAACCAATAAATCTTTAGCTGCGTTGGTAATTAAGCTGTCAGGCTCGCTTGTTACTGACGACCTTTCCCCCCCCGCGGTGATCACACACTGGCCCTCCACACACAACGCACTGGTTTCACCATAACCCCGGTAACACACAGCTCCCCTGTCACAGAATGAGCACGTCACTGATATTTTGTCACATATTTTCCTTTAATCCAGGTCAAGTGACAGTTTACCTGTGTGTTGAACAAGCCACACAGTGTTTGGTCTCTCAACACCATTCATTCCTCCATCCATCTGTTTGTCTCTACATGCAGGTAGTTTGTTTTTCTCCAACATTAATTTGCTAAACTTTCACCACTGACAGTTTTAATTTAAGTCAAATAAGAGTTGTTGAATCTGATATTGATTTCAGTGTTTAATGAGAGATAGACCTCCTCTGAGATTCACTTCCTCCCTCTTTTGTTTTATGTCGGCTCTTTAGTCAAGGATAAATATAACTGCTATAAAAATTAATTGCTTCTATTATTTTTATTCCTAATATTTGTTGCAAACAGTGTGCATTAAACCCTTAAGGTTAAGGTTTCAACTGGACCTCAGTTGGATCCTTGTGTCTGAAACCTATAAGTTTCATACTTCCCTACACTGTTTATTGTTTGCTGTCTTTTTTTCTTTCCTGAGGATATAATCATGTTGGAGCAGAGTCCAGTGTCACGAGGCGATCTGTTTGACGCCACAGTGTCTTGACACCATGTCCTGAAACCTGCGCCATGAACGTAGTGTCTTGACCTGTGAGCAGAGGTGACTTTTGTGTTTCCTGTAAATCGCAATGGAAAAAAAAAAAAGAAGTTATAGCTTTACAAGTTGTAAAAAGTTCCTTATGAGCTCAACACTCACTTCACTGCTCACAACATCACATTATCATACTTTCGTCAAGCCAGGTCAAATTTATTCAGACAAAATTTCTGACGTAATATTAATTTGTATTTACAAATGAACAAATGCTTAGAAACAACTATCACAAAAATGGTGAAAGTAAAAGGCCAATATGTGGTGAGTTTATTAAGAACATACAAAGTTCGAGAGACAAAGGGACATAAAACGTTAAAGTGACCGTAAGGAGAAACATACAAAAAAAAAAAGAAATCTGCTGGCCAGCCTGGTCACTCGGCATCCGCCCGCCTCTCACCCACCCAGCCTGCACTGTGTTCAGTGTAGTTGTGGACTGATGTGTGTATGGCTGTCACTCTGAGCCACTGGTCCCAGCGGGCCAGCTGTAGCACAAACACACATATACACACTGCAGGGCTTGTGGGGTTTCCAGTACAGCTACAGCCGTCTGTGTAAGTGCTTGTGTTAGTATGTGCATGTGTGTGTGTTTGTGTGTGTGTAGTTTACAGTACAGAGTGAAAGCAGCTGTCTCTGTGCCCCCTTCCCTCCTCCCCTCCTCATTTCTCTGTAAACACTCGACATCCGCTGTAATCACAGGCGAGCCAGCCGAGGCCCTCAGCCCTCTGCCAACCTCCGAGCTCAGCCTCAGCCCCTCAAATCCAACCCTGTCCTACATGGTGGACACACATCTGTGCACATAAGCACTCAAACACTTGCATATTCAGATGGAAAATACACACACAGATACACATGCAAAATAAGGAACAAAAGTTCCCCAATCACTGTTGCCAGTGAATGCAAAAGTCCACCAGCCCTTTTCCATCATTTACCACTAAAGTGAGTTCTCTCTTTGTGGTTACATCCTTTGTTGCTCTGTAAATTGCTATGTGATGTGCCTGAAAAAAAAAAAAAAAAGGCTTTACAAATAAATTTGACTCAATTAGGTCTTAAAAGTGACCTCCCAAAAATTGTTGATGCTGAGACTTGGAAACACAGCAGCCACAAGATTAGATTATTTTCAGATTTGGGGGGCCGCGCCACAATAAAGATGCTCCAAGAATCCATGAAGAAAAGGGTGGCACTCCAAATCGCCTAAATGGAAAATTGGAAAGCTCGGAATTTTAATGTAGTTTTGGTTGCATCAAACCGAGGCATTTTGGCATTTGACTTTGTCAGAACATCAAAACCTTTGTTTATATTTTTTTTACTATTTTTGAGTGAGTAATTTCTAGCAGTAACTTATTAAGCATATAGCAGTATTTAGCTTTTTGATGGCTCCTCTTGCCACCAGTGCGGTCATCCATTTGGGTCATGAACACATATCCCATCAGCCACCCAGTGAACCTCAGGCTGCTCTGTGGAAAACACTTCTTCACTGGTCCATGTCTCTCAGTGTGGGCGCTACAAGCCTGCATCGCCTGGGTGTTAGTCACAGGGATCAATCGGGCCCCCCTGCCTGGGCATATAGACCTTTATCCACAGGGGTGTGGTGTGATTGAGAAGGGGGGGTAGTGGTGTTGGAGGCAGGGGGCGCTGGAGATCTGAATACACCTCCATCTATCCACACACACACATCTCTAAACAGCAAGTGTAGTCCTCCCACCACCTATGGCGTGCCCTCGCTGAACACAAGCTTGATATGGAAACGACATGCATATGTATTCATGTGACCGCCGGCTCCATGTCCCCAGGCCAACCTAAACCATGACTGAGAGGCTGCGCTTTTGCTTCTGTGGAAGCTAATTACATCTCTGCTTTATTAGTGCAGAGGTATAGTCAAGAATATTTTGCATTTCATATCTCATTCCCTCTTTTTAATGTCAGACCTGTCTTTTGCATTCTCATTTGATTTGAGCCCAGGCAATCCCAAATAGCCCAAGAAATCAGACCTTCCAAGAAAAAGAAAGATTATTACTCATAATATTACCAGCGTTCTTAGATACTGGTTGGTGTTTGAGAGCCGCATGTAGTTCTAGCAGCCATTGTTTTAAAATCTCATTTTTAATATGTTACCCAACACATTCATTGTAGTTTATAGTTCATCAGCACCACTTATGTATACCTATACTGTAAATTCTGCCCAGTGAAAATGAAGCAACACTTACTTTTGTCTCAGAGATCGAGCTAATTTGTAGATGTAGCTGTGCCAGAGCAATGAAACAGGAGGACTAATTCTGCCTTTGTGTGAGGCTATTGTTCAACTCGGCATGTTGACTGAGGAACACATGAGAAAACCACATAACAAAATATGAATGAACTTTAATTTTTTTTTTTTTTTTTAAATTCCTCCGTGGCAGCAACAGCCATGACCAGAGGCACCATGTTTTTTAGTAGGCTATCCGTCCGCCCATCTGTACATACGTCTATACCCTGGGAACACGATGTCTCATTAGCGCCTTAAAGGAATTTCTTAGGATTTGGTACAAACTTTAATTTGTAATTGAATTGGATTTTGGTGGTCAATGTCACTGTGACCTCACAAAGCACATTTTTGTCAATAACTCAAGAATTAATACACTATTCACTAAATGCCTTTTGTTAAAGTCTTCATCACATATATTATATGAGTCTGGACAGACGTCGATTTAAACTAACTTGACTGGTTGTCAGTGGTGGTAATTCTACTCCTAAGCCTATGCTAGCTTTGTTTGAACAATCTGAGAAATAATATAATATATATAATATAATTAATTATACTTGAAACATTTATATGTATATAAATAGCATGCAATTTGTGTAATATGACGTCTTCATGTAAAAGTCATATGAACTTGTTTTCTCATGGAACAGAAGTGAAAAATAAATCTGTCCAACAAGAGACAGATGTTTTGTTCAATAAAAATATCCTGTAAAACCTTTTGTACCTCAGCACGGCAAAACCATGTGCTGCTGCATTGCTTTCACACAAATTACACAGTTTAGTAACTACAGTTTTACATAGACAATAAGGTTATCTATCCGAATGGTTGGTGATTGCTTGCTTTAGTTTTGAGGGATCTTGTATACTCAGTTACTTTTCCTTCATGTACCTTAGCCACACAGACAGTTTGAAGCTGTGGAAGTAGCAGCATTTTTTCCCTGACTGAACACGGCCTCAGGCGTGTTTCTTTTTAGGACAGGTCAGGTTATCCATGAGGACATGATGAAGAAAGGTGCACAGCCTGAGGTGCGGCACAGGGTATAATCCAACGTATCCATGCTTGTGTTGTTGTGTAGATTCTCTCTGTGAAGTCATAATTAGACTGAGTGCTAGAGAGAGAGGAGGAAAAGACGAGAGAAGGTAGAGGTGTGTGAGGTTCAGGGAGCTGCTCTAATTGTCTTTGTCAACCTCCTGCCGTGGTGTCAAGTTTCATATCGGCTCTCTGTGGCCGCACCAAGGAGCAGGAGGGCCTCGGCGGGGTGGAGTTGGCTCAGGCACTTGAATGAACTCAGGGGCCCGCACTGCACACACGCATACACTAGGGCACAGCGACACATGCACAGCCACTGTCGCAACCATCGACGGTGGCATGAACGTAAATGACTGTGGAGGTGAGCCAGTGAGTGGCGAGAGGCCACTCTGTGTGTGTTCTGTGGTTCTTTGTTCCCTCCGTCAAAGCCACTCAGAAAATCCACCGCTTGCTCTGGGCCAGTCCTGTAAGCACAACACGTCACCACTCCGCTAATTCAGGCCAGAAGCAGAGTCGTTACTTGCCAAGTACAATGATTGTGTAGGAATTCGTCTTTGTGACAACTCACAAAGAAAGTTGCTGCCTTTAAAGGATGTGTGGACCTCGTTGACTGTCAAATGCAATGCTCCAATCCCAATTTTTGCATTTTTACCTCCTTTGTGCCTCTGCTAATGTGTAAACAATGTGAAGTCAACATTATAGCTGTGAGAAATGACCTGCACATCAAGAAAATACATTGAGCAAATAGAGCAAATAGAGATTGCTGACATTAGCAAGATTCATCACAGCTCAGTGCCAATCCTCAGGAGCATCCTTATCGAGCTAAACTCCATCCAAACTCTCTTCATCTCCCTGCCTCTGTGAGTGTTGACACAAATAGACCCCGGAATGGGAATACTGTGCCATTATGACCGAAGCACAGCCCTGTGTAACTAAACCGATGCATAGCTTCATCCAAGAAAATATTCATGAATAAAAACAGGCAAGGAATATATGTTGATAATAATGGGATGCGAATACTGATATGGAGGAAGGGTTTCACTCCATTTGACCATTTCTCCTGCACCACAGCTTTTGTTCCCGCTGACAGGGAAACAGTGTGGACACACCTACCAGTAGGAGTCACTATCACTGTGAACAAAACCCCTAAAGTCCCTTTTCCCATGTGTTATCCTCATCAGTGTGTGACCTTCACCCACTTTAGTGACTTTAGTTCACCCTGAACAGGTGCATTTTTTTAAATAAAGAGTAGATTAACCCAGTCATTAGAGTTTCTTCAAACTATTTTTAAGACAACTATTAAGACAAGGGGAATCAAATATTACACAGTAAAATTCCTATTTCCTTTTGTGCAAAACACTCAATACACTTTGGCCTGTGTAGGAAGTTGTTATTTCCATTGTATGTATTTGGCTGATGTCCTGCTTGTCACTTTTCAGAGATGACGATGACATCAATGATGTGGCCTCCATGGCTGGCGTGAACCTGAGCGAGGAGAGCGCTCGAATACTGGCCACCAACTCGGAGCTAGTGGGAACGCAAATCCGCTCATGTAAAGACGAGGCCTTTCTCCATCCGGGACTGCTACACCGACGAATTCTGGAAACAGGTAAGATGTATGTGCATTGGCCACTACGCACAGAAATTCCTCAACATTTACCTTTTTAGATGCTCTTAGCTGTAGTCAGGGGATGCTGGCCTCTCAGAAAAAAAGGAGGAAAATTCTTAATGTTATATCACTTTACTCCCACCCTCCCACTCGAAAAACACAATCCAAAGCTGAATATCCAGGCTGTAGTGGTGATGAAATCACTGTCTGTTGTCTTTTGCGTTAGGAACATGTTGTTTCTGTGTTTAGAGTGTCATCACTAAAGACAGTTTTGATTTTCTCTCTGTCAGTGGTTCAGGCTGAGCCTTTTCTTGTTTGGCCTCGGTTTAAATTTGATACACTTAACAATTCTTTCACCTCCTTTAATGAATTCTTCAGTGGCTGTCTGAACTCACTGGACCCCAGGCACACACATAAATACTTTATGGGTTTGTCTTTTGAAGGCTGGCTGTCAGATTGTCCTCTGGACTAAAGGAACAGAGTTTAGAGGAATGAGACTTGGCAGCGAGATTTCTCTTTAGTGGATCTTGACACTCTGATAGCACACAGCATTGCATGTGCTAATCAATACAAGCGGAGACGTCTTGGTTTTTATTTGCAGTATCACATACGAGTGATAGTGTCTTCATTACCGCTTTTTGCTACCGGCAGTCAGTTTTATTGCTTGAAATATACTTTAGGCTCTCGCTGCAGAGTCAAACCTGTGAAAACGTGTAATGAGCGTTATTACTCAAAATAAACCTGTGCCTAGCATCTTGCTCCTGTGAATCAGATCAAAAAACACACAGCGTAATTCCACGTGACGGGGAGTCTAGCGCCCTCATCTTGTTTTATCTCAATTAAAGTATCTTTAGTGTAGCACGGAGACCTGCGGGTCCTGTTCCCTTACGTGGACTCTCGGCGTGGTTGTTATCCCGTCACCTTAGGGCAGAGGGGTTGTTTAAAAATATAAATCTTTCCTCAGGGGGGGCACGCAGCATGATACGGGGCAGGAGGCTAGGGCGCCCCCTGCTGGGGAAATGGCACTTATGCAGCTCTGTTGTGTCAGTGATTGGCCTCTCCACGCTCCCAGCTGACAGCAGTCCGAGGGAGGCTCCCCCGGCCTGCCAGCTCCACTCAATCAGGAGGCCTCGGCTGCTCCTCTTCACTGTACAACCACCGAGCTCCACTCTGCTCTGCCTTCTCATTTACTGTTGTAACACCCCACAACATCTTCACTGTGACCATTTCTCCTTCCTCTTTTTGCCACACAAAAGATTCTGGGGCTGGACCTGTGTCCTTTTCTTTTACTGGGGGCCCCGTTTCTTTTACTTAACTTTTTCCTCATCTTGGTCACCATTTTTTATTGTTAAATCAGTGGAAATGACCTTCCTCTTCTATTTTACTGATTAGTAAATAAAGATTTTAAGAGACGGATGCTGGCTTCCTCTTTCTATCTTCTGCATTACTGTCTTTACATTTCTCAGTGTCTCTTTTCCACTACTCTCTTATTTATCCCCTCCCCAAACAAACACTTGCCAACCTCCTCTCCCAAACCTTGCGCTCCCTCCCCTCATATTTCTTTGGGCTTGTCCTTGAGTAAGGTGGTGGTGGTGGTGGTTGGATTTCAAAACAGTATTCCACCCCCATCCCAGGAACCAGAACACAGACACAGCTGGAGCTCTCTAGAAAAACTCCTCAAAGTAATGATAGTCCACTGGTGCCTTTTAAGTTTTGACTTGACACACACACACACACACACACACACACACTCATGCACGCATGTTGTGTATACATGCACATGGGCTGATCACATAAACATACACAGACACAATCAAATAAAAGAGACAAATAGTCAAATTCCAAGGCGCTGACATATATTAAATAAATCACCCATGTGTGCAGTATTACCTCAAAATCATTCACAAAAGCACAATTTAATGGCTCAAGGGAAATAATAGCATTGACAAGAAAACTGTTTTATTCTTTTTGGCTGCCAGTGTGTTCTGGAGTATGATTTCCTGGTGGATGTACACTGGTGGTCTCAAACCTCCTGTACATGATTCACAAAAAAAAAACAAACCAAAAAAAAAAAAACACATCGTGTCAGCTTTACCATGAAGCTAGAATGGGGAAAACAGTGGTCAACATCCATATCATGTAGGTCACAGAAAAGCATGACAAGCCCTTTAAATCCTATCCCACCAATGGATGTACTTGTTAAATAGAAAATGTTGAGCTTTGACAACTCACTTCTGTATTCAGACGTATGACTAGTGGATAAGATTATTCATAATTATGCTCTTAAACTGTTGAAGACCTTTGTTCAGCTCTGCTCTCAGCACATGAGCTTCAAAGTCTACTTCAAGGGGAGATTGTAGGGTCCTTAAACAAGGCTCCATCTTTGCACAATCCGCCATCAATGTAAAAAATCTGCGTATCTTTCATATTTTCTCTTGCTAAATTAAAATGAGATTTTAAAGGAGCTGTTTTTGATTTTGCTACATAGCTAAGATCAGCATTAACAGCTGTTTACTTACCAGTCTGGGAGAAATGTTGTGAGTTCAGCATCAAACCTCATTCCTTTACTCACCAAGAGCTGTCTCCAGTCTGCCCTCAAGATGACCTGCTACGATGACCGAAACTTACAAATATGCTCTTTGAATAACTATTTTTCTCAGCATTAATTTGGGCATCATTCTGATCACCTGTTTATATAACCTTTGATACTTGTATGTACTATTTTAATTTATATAATCTCTTTTGTGTCTTTGCATATGAAGTGTGTCATTGTGTGTTTGTTGGTTGTGATTATGGATATCATCGCGGCCTATTTGTAGTTATAGATGTTGGGTTTTGCTCTGGGTTTCACCCCTCACCTCCCCAGGGACTGCAGATGGAAATAGGCAGGTAGCTGAATCCGGTACAAGTAACCTTTCTCTTTTTTGATGATCATTTTTTTTGTACATGGTCCCTGATGTAAATACACAAAATGCACACACATATACACAGTGAATGTGAAATATCATAGAAATACAAATAATCAAAACCAAAAGAACACATCACATATTTAGTTTTAGTTTACATGTCTTAAATGGATGTTGGAAATATTGCCCATGCATTGGTAATTTTTGTGGTCCCCACTTTCAAAAAACAGGGATTGGGAGGAGGAATAAAAATGCTCAGGTGGCTTGAGAGCATTGCTGGGGTGCTGGAAATGAGACGCTGTCTGGTGATGAAACCTCTACATTGGGCTGCCTGTTGTGTGTAAATCCAGAAAAAGCTTATGACTGTGTTCAGCACCTTTGCTTTGGAAGAACAGGTTTCAGGGGTTGCTTTTGTGAGCCATTTGTTCATTTTTGTTTGCTCAGAGAAAGAGCTGTGTTTCATTCTCGGCATCATGACTGGAGCAAGGATATGACTCGGGGCTGTGACATCTCTGCTATTTGAAAATGGAGTGGTCCTTGTGGCTTTATTAGACCATGACTCCTGATGTGCAGTTATGAAGATTTTGAAGCTGAGTTCACTGTGGTCAGGGGGGATGAAACACCTGTAAGTCTTAGATCACAATTGTCTCCCAGAAAAAGATGAATTGCTCAGACTAGGTGAGCGATAGTAGCAGCTCAGGTATCACTGGGTCTTGGATTATTATTATTTGTTTGTGGGCAGAACTTAAAGTAGATGGTGACAGTTATGTCAGAAGCAGCAATGATAAGAATCACACTGTGGTAGGTATAATAGATATAAACTATCACACATGGGTCATTCAGGACCTTCTCCATGTTCACTGCCAGCTACTTTTCAGGGGAACCCTTGTTGCTATGGATACCAGTCATTTCTATGCCAAATAAATATTCAAGTTTCCAGACCTCAATGCAGATTGTGCCTCTTCATGGGATTGTGTTGAAAATGATGGACGGGCAGCTTCTGCATAAGAAACTGTTGTGGTATGACTAAACGCAAATGTATGCAGTATGATATACAGTAAATTGTGACAACCAATGATGTACCTGTTGAAAACTTCTCCTGTCTTTTCTCAATCTAATAATTGTAACTCCACCATAGAAACGTATGATCACTAGATCATATCTAGTGATTGATTGAGATGATCACTAGATATAATCAGAAACATGTAAACTAAGCTGAAGAAAGGAAAGAAATGCAAAAAGTAGATTGACTCTTAAGGCTAATAGATTTTTACACATCTGCATGACGGTCGTGTTTTATTTTGACTCGATTGATTGATTTGATTTTGGCTGGATCAGATGTTCAAACACAACCTCCTTTCAAAACAAGCGTTACATCTGTCAAAATTGGCCAAATATGATGTTTGACTAATATACATTGCTGTTCACCTCTCTCATAAAACTGCATATTTTCAAGATGTGCCCCCAGGTTGCTCTAGCTGGCATGGGAAGCTAGGCGAAGCGCGACTCACTCTCTCTGCAGCCGAGTTGGGTTGTGAACTCTTTACCGTCATTACCACATTTAATTTAAACACAGGGAAAATGACGTGTGAATCCTGTCCATTAAGTAGTGCATTCAGAAAGGAGGTGGAAGATGATAAAATTTGACTTTACGTGGACCTGTGTTAGATTAGTGTAGTCTAGAACAGGAACTTTGGCCCTGTTAGGATTTTAAGTCGTACAATAGTTGAAACAAGAGCGAGCCACATTACCGACTCTGTGAGGTTAAACTGACGCACAGCGGTGCTTTGAGCTTGATGTGACCAATAATGTTCTAACAATGACAACGCTACATGCCGATGTTAATCAGGTGAAATGTTTCTCATGTTCACCATCTGAAATTCGCTATGTAGCAGAGTGCAGCTGAGGCTGATGGGAATTTTTAACAAAAAAAGGAAAACTGTCCGTCTAACCGGAGACGTCACAGCCTTTGATGAATGTCATTCCTGTTATCTTTTCTCTCTTTCTAGTATAAATATCACTAAATATTAAAGCTGTCCAGTTCATTAGTCTGTTTCTAGCTGTGTTATAGGCCTTTTTTTTCTAGGTGAATGATAATGATTCGTATCATTACAAGCAGAAGAATATGTTTTTGCTCACAGAAATGTGTCCCTCTCTGGCTAATTCTCTTAAACTTTCTCTGAAATATTAATGTCCCTGAAAGATCTTATTTTTTAAGGAAGCAGGGGCCTATTAGTGTTTTTCTCTGACCTTGTGACATTGCCACTTGTATTGCCACTGTAATTATAAGGCTAACAGGGCTTCCTCCATCTATTTCAAAGCTGGAGCTGGTGAGGAGTATATGTATTGTTCCGCTGATTTAAATAATTGGTGTGGTTTACTTAAAAGGGTGCCAGAGAGAAAATTATGTTAATGGAATAATTTAAAAGGAAGTTGGAAACAGATAGTAACCCTACCAAAGTCTGTCCGCCTCTCTTTTGTTATGACTTCAGATGAGTTTTGCTCCAAGGAAACTAAATTATCCTTCTCCTACGAAAAGAGATGGTCAATGTCGTTTACACACTTGAAGGAGCTTAGCTAGTAAAGCCACTCTGGAATTTGCACTAAGACTGTGAAACAAATTAACTTTCTGTGTGATGAGTCCTATTTCTGGGAGTTAATTGCACACACTAATCCAGACAGTTGAATGTGTGGGGATGTGTATGAGTGGAGGTACTGAATGAAGGTTCTGGTCCTCTATTAGTGTTTTTTTTACATGTTGTAAGTGTGTGTGTGTGTGTGTGTGTGTGTGTGTGTGTGTGTTCTGTGAAACAATTACCTTCTACCTGCTTAGCTGTTGTTTTTCTCAAAAAGGCAAACACTGGAAGCAAAAGAAGTGGTGATAAAACAGTCACTTATTCCTGTGGTACAAAAAAAAAGCGAGGATAATGTTTTAATGACAACAGAATCAGGAGGCGAATGAGGTATCTGGCCTTGATAATGAAAACTAAAAATACTAACTGTACCTGTTATGTGAGAAAGAGGTGTTGTATCGATGCTAATGATTGCACTGATTACAAAAGCGTCATCTGGTCCTAAACGTGTGCGTGTGTTTGTCCTTCACAGCTAAGAAGTTTGGAGTCACAGAGGTCCCAATGGAGGCAGTAACATTCATCTCGCACGCCACACAGTCACGACTTCGCACTGTGGTAGAAAAAGTTTCTACTATTGCACAGCACCGACTGGACTCTTGTAAGGTAGGATAAAGGCACACACACACGCCCCTACACACCCACAAATTAGTCCTGAGCAATCAGCATCAGTGTTAAAGTCAGTCTATGCCTTTTTTGTATTCTATCTTTATTGATTATGTTAGGGCTAATCTGTTTATAATCAGTTTTTAGTTGTAACCTGCTGCGCTTCAGCTACGTTGCTTGTTAGCTAACACACAGCTGATATGTTTTATCAGCATTTTTTTTTTTTCTGCAGTCATGTGTATGAATTCAACACTGTCAGGGTTTAATCAAACAGACCACACCTTGCACTCCAGCAGGAGGCAATGGCTGTTCAGTGGTGCAGAGGTTTGGGTTGACATTCACCAGAGTTGAATTCTCATGGATTTACTTCTCCCCTGCAAGTGAATCCACTAATTTGTGGCAATTCCAGTGGAATTGAAATGAACTGACATGCTGGTGTGTCCAGACCTTTACTCTGGAGCTCCCTGCAGCTAATCAGCAACAATTTCTCTAACCCTTGCAGTATTTTATTATGTGGTAATATAATCAACAATACAAACCACCTCTCTCTCAAACTTGCCCCTCCGATGTCACAGGTCAAGTTTCACAGGTCAAGTAGAATTTGGTGCAAAGCAAAGGAGACAGGGTCAGTTTGTGAACGGCAGTGAATGCGTCTCATTGTGTTTCTTTCTGTAAAGAATGAGGAGGGATATTGGGTGTGACTACTCTAAGATTGGCTGTGTGGGTTGCCTTCAAAATAGCTTCACATTATCAGCCTGAATTTGAGTAGATTTATTTAAAGTTGATTGGATCATATAAAACAAATCTATAGTTAATAACTTGATAACAAAAACACCATCAACATCATTTAAAACACAATATCCTGTAAAATTATCCCTGACAGAGCCAAGAAGATTATTTTTGCATTGATGAATTATTCATAAATGGGGCAGGAGAAATGGTACATTATTATGAAGTACTGCTGAGAGAACTGATAAATATCAGTATCAATAAGATGTAACAGAATCAATGAAATCCTAATGACAAACACTAATGTCACGCCATTTATTTAAGGGTCATCGGGAAACACTAGAGCTGCCATTGAATTTAACCAGAGCACTGACATTATATGTGCCCTGTTCGCTGGGATGAAGCAAACTAGATGATGTCAGAGATTTGTTATGAATCTCTGTTATTGTGTAAAATGTGTGCCTAGAACCCGGGCAGCTGTTTACAGACATGGACAGATATTTATGTGGAAAAAATATACTGTAAATATTGCATTAAAACTCAGAGGGGGGATTAAATCACTCTAGATGGGGGGAAAGAAAAAAAAACTTTATCGAGACATTTGAGCAAAAACACACACACATATAAACACATAAACTCGATTATGGACACACTTGAATGCTCCCAACATTTACAGACAGACACACAGCGGCATGAACTCTCATATAAACACATACACAAAAATGTGCGTTTACGGTAAACATAAAGACATAAAAGTTAATATGAGAAATTGTCTTTGCCCTGAAGTTGACAAACAGGTGAGCTCAGACTTTTTCAGTCAGTTGAAACTTGAGGTATGAAAGTATTTCTGACTCTCATCTGTTTACACCTGTGCACTTTCCTCATTATTGGTGGCTTCATCTCTCGTAGCTCTTGACTGTTACTATATAACCACATTTAATTGGTGTACATTAAAGTGTAAACCCATCTCTACTGCCAGGCTTAATCCTGGTGTTGTTGGGAGAACTGGGGGGAAACTTTGAAAAATGTGTTTTTCCTGACGCCAAGGCGGGAGGATGAGGAGCAGGGAGGAAGAGCATGGCTACAGTTGTCCCCATCTTGTTTTGTGCTTCTTCTTCTTTCCGTTCGTTCTTTTCCTTTTTTGTGGTTTTGTAAATGAGGTGTGTGTGAGAGAGGCACGAAGCTCTGTGAAGTCACTCTGTTGACATCAGCGAAAAAAAAAAAGAAAGAGACAGAAAAGACCAAAAGACGAAGCGGCCTTAAAGAGCAACCGGGCTTCGGCAGCGGCGGCAGGAGCTACGGCAAGAGTGCAGGCTCAGCGCTGCAACAAAGAGGAGGGAGACTGGATGAGAGAGAGAGAGAGAGAGAGAGAGAGGGGGGTTGGAGGGGGGTTGGCGATGAGCCTCCTCTGATGTGTCTTTGTGCTCTGTGCCACCCGGCTTCTCTCATCCACTCATGGAAACACACGCACACACACAGAGACACACAGACGCACACAGCCCTGACACACACACAGATGGAAGAGAGAGTGATATAGAAACCAGTTGCAGGAGGGGAACAGAGATGCATAGGAGATGTACAGACATACGCACACAAACACGTGAAATAAGCAATTATCCTATTAACTTTTGATGACCTACTAAAGTTGTTTTTATACAATTGACTTTCCTTTTCCCAAGTGGGAGGTGATGTCGCTAACGCAAAGAGAAGCATCGTCTGTTAATAGATAAAGTTGGTGTGTTTGTCGTCTGTTGACGTGTTCACACTGGTGCTGCTCCAGTTCATCTGTATCCGAAAGTTTGGATTCTTTGTTTAACCAGATGCTCCGTTAATAACGACGCTACTTTTTACGCTTATCGGGAGGATGTGCCTGGTTTATTGTAAACCATTTTAACAGTGGTGTGGTTGTGGTGTTATGTCAGATAAAGGCTCTTCGTTAGGAGATAATATCATAAATACAACCGATGCACACAATCAATTCATCCTAATCTTGATTATTGATTTGATATCGGAAGAATGTATTTACATTTTAACAGTCTGAAAATCAATGAACAGCACAAAGGTCATGCTTGTTACCACCTTCTCAAATCTTCCTACACATTTTGCACAATTATTTATCATTACTCCTAAAATGCATCTTCCCATCAAGCACTGAATTAAGTTTGGGGCAGTTTAACTCTCTCCTCTCTGTCTCTCGTTGTGTCTCCTCTTTGCTCTGTGGCTGCTCTGTTTGGCATGAATGTGTTTCCGTATGTTGTCAGAACAGAAATTACTTTTACAGTGGAACAATTAGTTGATTAATTTATTAATAAATCAACAGAAAATTTACCTTCCACAAGTTGACAATTGCTACAAGTCATTTTTCAAGGAAATTGGCTAAAAGCTGGAGATTTTCTGCTTCGCTCTGTTTTATATCACTACACATTAAACACCTCTATGGTAGTGACTGTTGGTCATGTGCGGAGCAGTCATTTTGTGCTCTGATAAACTGTGACTGTCATTTTTGTGCAATTTTCTGACACATAGTTGAGTTAACGATTGTTGAATTAATCAAATAAAACTATTCACAGATTAATCACCAGGGACAACAATGGTCAGTTCTGAGCTTAAATGTGGAACAACAGTCTTATCAGAGCTTCCTATTCATCTACTATTCAGTACTGTTGTTCATTTGGGAATATTGAGAGAGCCCCTTGATGTGTAGCAATAATTCCTGTTTTACAACTAAGGGTGGACTCCAGTTATTGAATTATTTGGTGATTGGTGGAGGCTTATCTTGTCAAATGGATTTGTCAAATTTGGACAAATAGCTCATCTAGATTATCAGTAGCGGTTTGTTTACATCAGGTGATGCAATTTTTCTTTTACTTTTCAGATCGTTCACTGTGTATCGATGGACTGAGGGCTTTCTTAAAGGTCTGAAATTTGTGGCTGAAGCCTCAGAAGCAGCCACTAAATGGGACTCTTTTCAGCTGTTACCGTTGCAGTGATTTTCTCTCTATCTGCCTGTCAGGACGATGAGTGCTACGAGCAGTCTGCAGACGTTCGCTCTCAGCTCCGCTTCTTCGAGCAGCTGGAGAGAATCGAGAAGCAGAGGAAGGACGAGCAGGAGAGAGAGATCCTGTTGAAAGCCGCTAAAGTAAGTTATTGTCACCTCACCATCCTGCTCCGTGTGTGTCTCTGTCTGTCTGTCTGTCTGTGTGTGTGTGTGTGTGTGTGTGTGTGTGTGTGTGAGAGAGAGAGAGAGGGAGAGAGTTGTTATGTCCCCGTGCAACAGTGTGCGCCTGTGTGTGTGTGTGTGCATGTTGCTCCTGCGCAGGCCCTGACAGATGAATTAGAGTGTGACACCAGTGGATGAAGTGACCTCCCCGTGTCCTCCCAGGCTCCTGGCCCCAGGGCTCCTCTGTCCTGGCTCTTCCTCCCCGGACACAGCGAGGAGGGTGGGGGGGTGGACCCCGCACACTACGCAACCCTGCCACACACAAACACACACACACACACACACAGTCACGCACACCCAGCCCCACGTACAACCTACAAAACATCCCTCTCTCACAAGCCTTGACAGCTCAGGTGAAACAGAGCATCCGTTTTAAAAAGAACACAGATTTATCAGCGTGTCAGAGAAGCCAGCTTGTGATTTTTCTACCAATATATACAGCTTTTAAATAATATTGTTCGAAACATCTGCTGATAAATGGACTTTTACCTGGAAAAGACCATTTTTTCCAGCAGCAGTTCAAGAGGTTTGTTTAGAATAAACTGCATTAGTAATCATGAACAGTGATAGTTGCTTTGTTTAAACTTTATGAATAGAAATGCCAAGGGAAAAGGCTCATGCTGTAATACATTATAACACTGTTACAGCAATAACTTTTTAGCTAAAATGCATTTAATAACGCAGATGTTACAGGTTAAGGTGTCAGATGAAAAAATCCTAAATTAATCAGCAGATGGCGTTTTGTTGAAGTTGTGTGGATGGAGAGAAGCAGCCTGGGAAGTAGATGCTGACGAGCTTTGTTGGCTTTGGCAGAGTGTAGACTGCACTGTCGCCATAACTGTGAGCAGTACGTCCTGAGCGATGGTGAAAGCTATTAGGAAATAAGAGAAATGTAATTCCCGGTCATCATTTCAACAGTTACCAGCTGCTAACACCCACCGCCAAGTCAGAGAATTATTTAAAACGTCTGTAACAGAGTTAGGCCCAGATCTAATATTAATCTACAATCCTCAAAATTCATGGGGATTTCGTTTTCTTGTCTCCATTTCATAAGCTTTTTTCATGTCCATTGTTTTTTTACACACAAACTTTATTGTGTTAATTATTAAGTTTAATAATACTCAAGTAACATGATATAATCTGGACTCTGGCCATAGTAGAGGGTGTAGTCCATACACTGATCCTCTGGTCTTTGAAAAATACTATAAATTAATAAGTTGATCATTGTTGCACAAGGCAAATAATAACATGACACGATAAAATAACCAGTATTATGTAGAGAGTGTATTAAAACTGCTTGTTTCAAATAGGGTCCTTGGATCGTTACCTGTCCACTCCTCTGATCTCAGGCCTGTGCATGTAGACATTTGTTTATCAGTTAAAAAAAAAAAAGTCTTTAAATTTGGAAAGATCACCAAGACCAAAAAGAGAGAGAGACAGAGAGAGACAAAGAGAGAGAGAAAGAAAGAGAGAGGGAGAATCTTTTGTAAATGAAAATGCCCCACGGTGCAACATTAGCAGAAAGCTGGGTTAATTTAATTAATTTTGAATGGAGCCAATGTCCCACAGTAAAGATTCTCATTGCAGCACACCTCAGCGTCTTAATTGCATTATTACGCTCCAGTCCTGCCATGCAGGATATTAGAAAATCCTCCAGTTGATGAGCACTGGCCACCAGACCTCATGACCTGTCTGTTTTTTTTTCTGCGAGGAGAAACCAGATAGCCTCGCTGCTGGTTGTGAAACAAAAAAAAAAAAAAAAGACATAGCCTCAGCAAGAAGCAACACTGTAAAATGTGTTGTTAAAAAAGGAATAGATCAGCTTTTAGATCCTCTCTGTCAGTTTTCAGTTCTACATGGTTGAACAGTGTAATATCTTCTTTTCTTTTTTCTCTTTTTTACTCTGAAGTGCTCTCTTTATTAACAGGATTAGGGGAGAACTTTTGCAAATTTAACTAAGATCTTGGAGGAAAAGCTGACCCCAGGGCTATGTGGCCTGCATGAGCCTCGTTGAGGATAGTTTGACTTCACCTCAGAGTATCTGTGGCTTTTTGGCTCTTATTGCCAAAGTGTTTCAGTTCAAGGAAAAGTTTGGAAAGCAAATTTTTTTGTTAATTATAAAGTCATCAATACATCAATAAACTGACAACACCAAACACTGTGTCTAATCCTTGTTGGTGTCACAGGCTGATGATTGGGTGAAACATTGGTCCTTTTTCTTGTTGTTTGTCCCACTTTATTTTTCTTTACTCCCGCTGTCCAAAACCTAATCTTCATATTTTGGCAGTCATTCTTTAAAAATGTCTCCAAAAGGCAAAAAAAAAAGAGACCTTTTTATTTGCACTCTCCATTTTAGACCAATGTTCAACCACCATATAAGAGGAATCTATCACTGAATACATTATAAGCCTCAGAACACAGTAATGTTATGCAGCCAGGAGACATGTTGCATAAATGGCTCGACTCATTTTTTCTCAACATATGACACAACTGCTCTCACATAAAAAAAAAAAAGTAAAGTAAAGCTTGATATTGATGATTGGCTGTTTTGTGGTTATTCATTTCGTTCATATTCAGTGCATTTGTAAAGCAAATGAGGTTAACCATATTTATAAATATGTGTGTGATTACCGCAAGTGCAATAACAGGTTTCACCCACTGGACTCAATATTCAGGAGAATATATTGACAGAATATTCAAGTTGACTTTACTCTTTCCACATACAACCCACAGCTAAATGGAACTGAAAGTACAACCCTCTGGTGGTTTTCACAAGTCATTCTGGGATATGTAAGAAAAGCTAAGTAAAAGTACACAAAACTGGTTGAGGTAAAAAAAAAAAAAAAAGGAATTTCCAGCTTCTCATCACAAAATAACTCCTGGGATAAATCTAGCATCACAGATTGATCACATTGTGTAGTTTCTTTATTATTTAAGTTCAGTGTATTCCACCCAAACACAACAAAGCTTGTCAGCATCTCAGACCCAGTCCTCTTCTCCTCTTCTCCCCTTCTCCCCTCCGCTCTGCTGTAAGTGGGAAAACCAGGGCAGCTGACAGAGGAGATGTAAAGCATGCCAGTGGCACCGCTGCCCTTTGTAAACAGTCCATCTGTACCAACCCCTCCCACTCCTCCCGTCCTGCCGCCACCCACCTCCCTGCCTGACTCTCTCTCGCTCCAGCGCCAGCTAATTTGACCTCTTGAATAAGAAACCCACAAAAATAATCCTCTCCACCCCCATCCTCCCTCCTCCTCCCTGCACAACAACCCCTCCCTTCCTCTATGCCGTCCATTTAAAATATGACTCAAGTCTTGAGGGATGCTCCGGCCGACCGGAGGGCAAACACATTAGTCGTAGCTGAGATACCGACCAGTACGTGAACCGCCTGATATATTTAAAGCCAATTAGCAGGAAGGCTAGGAAGAGCAGCTCTTGGTTCAAAAGACAGAAAATATGAGTAAAGGAAGGGGAGAAAGAGAGAGAGGAGGTAGAGGGCTGAGGCATTAGTGGGGTGTCCTGCTAAGGAGGGAGGCCCAGCACCTGATCTGACTGATGTGGCATTAGAAGTAAAAAATAATTAATGAAACTAAAAGAGATTTTTAAATGTATGATCCCTAGAGAGCACTGTAAAATATATTGAATAGACATTTTATTACATAATCCATTCACAAATTATTCCCATGGTAAACCTTTTGAAATTAGAAGATGCATGTTATCACAAAACCATTAGGAGCTTTCCATGGCCCCGACCTAATTCTGACTAAATCCAGCCATAACATAACGACACAGATTATGTCCAAACTCACAGAGTAACTGCATTCAGTTAGTGTGCAGAAACATAATCTGCCTGTGTTGCCTGCAGTGGTCGGCCGTACATGTACATTTGGCCGTGTGGTGAAGGATTCCCAGGGACAAGTACATCCAACCAGATCTTGGCTGCTGATTAAAATAGAAGTGCTGTGTTGTTATGCTGGGGACATGCACACATACACACAGACACGCACAGCATTGGATAGCCACACTGGCTCACAGTGACACACACACACACACACACACTAAGCCACTGCCACTGATACTCACCAACATCCTTTGCCCTGTGTGTGCATGTGCATGTGTGTATGTGTGTGTATGTGTGTATGTGTGTGCTGGCTCGTGCAGAATTTTTAATAACCTCTTTTGATTAGAATCCCCCTCCAGCGGCTTATTTAGGGCTGGATTTGGAGCGGGTTTAAAGGCCACTGCCCCCCGGGGGGCGCTCCATTGCACTTCTCTGAATTCAAATACGATGTCCTTGACACCTCTGTATCCTGTTCCCATTTTGCACTATTTTTGCTGCAGCAGCAACAGATGAGTAGAGAGTAGGGGGGTGGTGCTGGTGGGCTCCTTAAACCAGCTGTTAACCTGTGTTTCCCCCTCCCCTTTACTCCACAGAGTCGCTCCAGGCAAGAGGACCCAGAGCAAGCTCGACTGAAACAGAAAGCTAAGGAGGTAAGCTGCAGTGGAGATCATTACCCTTGACATTTCCCCGACTCCAGCGTATTAATTTTTCATGCCTCACTACATATGTAATGCCATTTAAAGTCGGACTTAAAAAAGTTTGAGGAATTATTCGCGCCGATTGATGCCCATGTGTGGAAAATTATTTTGTGCGCACCAAAGACACTCTGCGTTTCCTCCGCCCTCTTCTTTTTTTTCTTTTCTTTGTCAATTTCAGCGTCTTCATCTGACACCAGTTTGAATTTTGTTGTTCATTTAGCTCTGCCTCATCTGGTCGACAGGCTACCAGGGGAAGGGTGCAAGAACAGTCGAGGCTCATCAGTGTCTCATCTTAGACTCACATGTGTTTTAATTTTGTTGTAACATAAAAGTACAATTTTTTTAACCCCCCCTGTGGTTTAATAGAGATAGAAATATATTTTATATTTATTTTTATATTTATTATGTTTGTAAATGAGTCCAACTGCAGAAATACATGTTGTTCACTCGGTGAATGAGGGGTTGAGACATACCAGTCCATGCTCTGCATTAACTTTTACTGATACAAAGTACAAAGGTGTAAAAAGAGTTATTTCCTTTTCACAAGTAATAGGCCAAGGCACAACATGTAGCATTGCAAGCTGGGAAGTCTTTCAACTGACTTCTTTTGAGAATGTGTTGCTATATCCTCCTTATTTCAAGCGCAGGTCTTTGTGTATAATAATATTCCCGGTGGATCTCAGAAAGTAGACCACTCTTCCTTTAGTGGTTGGTTAATGTTGTTTACGCAAACAAAATAGTTCTGTCACAGCGGAAGGCTGAATTTTTTTTTTTTTTTTTTTTTTCTTTGTTTACTCCAGAATAACTTCACGGGGTGCTTTTAGTCCTTGGCTCGCATCAAGGATCAAGAGGATTGTGTGGGGCTTCCATAGAGTTGTCTGTATAAGCAGGAGGATAAAACAGGCACCATTCACCTGTTGTTGTTGTTGATGTACAACTTAAGGAGCCACTTGCTCTTTTAACAAAGCCTTTTATTCATCCATGTAAAGTTTACTGAGCACGTATGCACTTTTCTCACTAACAACATCATTTCTACTCTCTCAGTTCTACAGTTTTCCACCTTTTCATGTTGACCGCTCAGCCATTTGTATTTAGGGGTAACTGTATATGCCTTGCTCAAGGGCAACTGAGTATTGTTGTTTGGTCCAAAGCATTTAATTTTTAGGATTTTTCACAACAGTCTGTGGTGTTGAACTTGTGACCTTCAAGTGACAAGTCGACTTCTCTTACCTCTGGCTACTGGCAGCGTTCTGTCTTTTCCACTGCGTCTCTCCTGGACATTTCTTTCTCGCACCAGTGAGCCCTGCTGCAGTTTAAGACATTCACACAAGATCGCAGCCTACCCATAAGCCCCACATATGCAGATGAAGCAGCGTAATAGGCAGCGCGATAGGTTTGCCCCAGGGGCCATGTGATCAAAGTGGATCTCCTCCCTGTTAAGTGGCAGACCGCTCGTCATCTGGATACGGCCAGATTAGCACCTCGTGAGGAGACGCAGCATTGCACGTATGCACATTTTCATTTTCATCTGGAATTTTAAGAAGGTGGTTTGGAAGTTGTTACTTTATGTAATGCTTTTCTCCCGCTAGACAGATATAAGGAAGACTCCCAGCCTCATAACTCCCCCCCCCCCCCCCCCCAAGAGACAACACACACACACACACACACACACACACACACACCTACCCACACACAAACACCCATCTTCCACCCTCCCTCACCTCTTTCCTTTTTGCTTAATGGCCGTCGTTTCTCAGCCCCTGTGCCTCTCCAGTTTTCATCACCTGACTGGCTCAAGGGGACAGAGCTGGCTGTTTGTGTCACTGCAGAGTCTGTCGGCAGCTCACACATCTGCGCAAATTTCATCAGGATAATGAGCCCGAGCTACTCTTCCAGGCGACGGGCAGAGGAGCCAGCCTCTCTTTAAGCCCCTCTCTCAGATCACGCACAGACACACGCACACATACATATGCGCACGCACACAACGCAACCACCACCAAACAATCACCATTTTGGAGTAATGGAATTACAGCATGTTACATACTTGAACCAAGTGTCGGCCTGTACATTGTGCTGGTGCGTGGTTTGTTTTAAAAAGGCAGGAGGAAATTACCGTGGAAGACCTGAGTCAAGTGTGAATACCTATGACCAGGATTTAACAGATAACCAGCAAATGAATGGTATGAACAGTCAAGCTCAGGTTGAATGTCAAGTCAAAGCAGGTGCTCAGAGGCTCTCTTTTAGCCTGATAGCATAAGATTATGCTAACAGTATGTGAGTACAACAAGTTCTTACCTTTTCACAGTTCATAAAAAATTAATTTGACGAAAATAGGAGCAAGTTAGTAAAAAATACAAAATAAAGTTTGGTAAAAATTTTCACGATCTCGAATGTCTAGGTGTCAGTCAATATAACAATTGGATCCACCACCTTTTTCTCCAGTGCAGTGGTTTTCAAGCTCTGAGTCTACATGCTGTAAATGTACAATGAATTAACTATTAGCATTTACAATGTACCCCTGGATGTGCAGACAATCTCTGACACAAGTTAGACTCAGCGAAGTGAAAATGCAAAATAAAGAGGAGACACAGAATTTAACAAAAGCAAAACAGCCATCCTTAAAGAGCTTTAATTCATTATTATCAGTTTTTTTTTTGTTGTTTACACAGCAAAAATTATATGACAATTCATTCATAAATGGAAATAATTGTGTTTTTGTGTTCAGTGTTCCCTTTAGCTTTGTTTAACATCCTCATCATTTATTGTTAGGCTGTGAACGGCTTAGATACTATTTTAATATTTACTAATTAAAGTTTCAGAGCCTCAACTGGACTCAACTTTACTGATGAGCCGATCTGACCAACAATCAGTGAAGCTGTTCTTTTTACTTTTTTCTGTGCCGTGTCTGACAACTTGCGGCACAGGCAGTGGTTTTGTTTGCAAAATGATGGACTAAGGGAGAGTTTTCATCCATTTCACTTCATTTCTCAATCAATGAGATTTAGAAAATAGAAATGCGCCTTTATAATTCTGATGTCTGCATATTTCTGGTTTTGTACGTACACGTAGTTTTAGTCATGAATCCACAGAGTTTCACTCATCTGGCCCCTGGAGTTACAATGAACATGGTTTTCCTGTGACTTCTGCAGAGATTTGTAGATGTTTATCTGCATTAGACATCAGAGGAAATGATATCTGCAGAAAGTGTAACTCGCACTCAATCTAAAAATGTGTATAAATGTGTTAAATGTGTTCGGATATGATAGAAATATTATTGCAACGCGGAGTTTTTACTGCACACTGCTGCACTGAGGTGTTAAGTGTTTCCATCATGTCGTCCATGTGCTGTGCGTCATAGAGGCTGGTCAGACTGCCGGACCTGTTGATAACTGGCCAGCTTACAATAATTAACCCCCCACCAGCGCCACCATCCAGCCAAAATTTCCACTTGTATATGAGGAATATCATGTGACATTTGGTGAAGACATTGATGCTACCTACTGAGTGAACCTTCTCCATTTTGGCCATACATGACCGTCAGGACAAAATGGTAACTTTGGTCACAATCTAAGAAACACATTCCCATTTAGTTTACAGAGCAGAGTTTGTGCTACCAAGGAGATACAGTCTTTCTAAAATCATATTTAATGATTCCACCGCCTTCTCTCTAGACCTGACCTCAGGACAAACTTAACTACAACGTTACCAAGAATACCAAAATCATCAGTTTGCTGCTTTATTCGGTAGTGTGGTGATTTGGGGTAGAATGAACATTGGAGGCTCTAGGTGTGTCTAGAAGGGCTTTTAGTTGGATTTTAGTCTTGTATATTTATGTTGCCATGCCTCTAATTGTGTGTCTTTATTTTCACCAGCAACCTACTGGTCAGATAGTTGCTGGCAGAGGTTTTGCGTGTGAGAGTCAGAGCAGTCTAGTGCCTCTGTTTCCTCCATTCACTACCATTTGGCCGAAAGGTCAGATGGGCTATTTCAGAAATGCCCCCAGTGAAAATCAATGGGCAAATCGCGGAGCTCAGTTCCTGTTTGTTGTTGTTGTTAGTGGTGGGTCTGTGTGTTCTGTCTGTTCCATCACGGAGGCAGGAGGCCAGGCAGCGCCTAATCATTGAGAGTGAGAGAATGAGAGAGAGAGACAGAGGGAACAAGGGAATGAGACAGAGAGACAGAGACAAAGAGATGGAGAGAAAAGGAGACTTGGGGGAAGGAGGGAAAGGGGAGGGAGAGAGAGATAGAGAGGGAGTTAAGGCCAGTGGAGATACATCACGATGTCAGACACACAGACACACTGCAGCCACAGATTCATCATCGCAGCTGCGTCTGCAGGCACAAGTGGACGCAGGAAACGAGTGAACTGGAGGAAGAGGAGTGGAGAGAGGGCAGGGGAAGAGGGCTAGGGGAAGAGAGGAAAGACAAATTGGTTACTACAGCTGGCCAAAATCTGGCCAAAAGCTCCAGCAGAAGCAAACCGTGTCCATGCCAAGACCACTAATATTTCCACCGTATGGCACAGTTCACGTCAGCTGGTTAATCACAGACTATCCATGCCCCATGTTCCAAGTTCCACTATGGTGCAAATTTGGACAAATTATTTTGACATCACACATATTACAATATATGTCAGTATTTCAAACTCCCTTTGGGATGCAGACGATTCTACAGGTGAACAAGAACTGATGCTGTGTAATGAAATGAACGAGCTGATTCATTCACCATCTTAGCTGAGCTATAGTAATATCAGTGCTTAACTGGTGCTTAGTAAGCAGCTAAACTTGTGATTATCAGTGTCACTGGTTGTGCAGAGACAGAGAGAGAGAGAGAGAGAGAGAGAGACAGACAGACAGACAGACAGACAGACAGACAGACAGACAGACAGACAGACAGACAGACACCTGGTCAGACATGAACCCGGGGAAACTGTGGTCAGTGCCAGTCAGGGACTTCTTTTAGATTTCTTTGGAACAGTATGACATTAACCCCACTTTAATCCCACGATGTTTGAGACCACAGTCCCCCAATGTAATGTGTTGAAAACTATAAATTATTCAGAAATGATTCATGGTAAATGTTTTATTTGAAAAACCAATAACACAATAGAAGTTGTTGGTTTAGAGGAGATGGGACGGAGGTGAACTGAGAGCGAAAGTAAGTGACCAAGTACTAAAACTGAACATTTATGCACATTTTCAGCATTTGATTCACATTCTTGTTTTCTGAGTCAACAGGACACGTCCGTGGTGTGAGTGAGTGTAACAGGGTGTTGCTAGAAAGCGGAGCAGAGCGTAGTCAAGCTTCCCTGGATAAATAAAGGTTAAAAACAATGGTTAACACACTGTCTCCAACTGATAGTCCAATCACTGCCAGACCTTAAGATGATGTGGGAGGGAGTCCATGCTCCCTCTCTTTTCCTCTCCTCTCCTCTCCTCTCCTCTCCTCTCCTCTCCTCTCCTCTCTATTCTTTTCCCATTCTTCCACATTACCATTACCTTGCAGCAACACTCCACTTCTTGCTCAGAGTGATTCCAGAAGACTTGTGTGAAACCGAGAGCCGTCCAATGGGATTCTCAGAGGTTTTTGTTAGAATAATTTTCCTCAAATATTTTTCTTCTTCAGGCATTGAGAGATTTTTTTTTGCCCATTTTGATGCAGCAGAATTGCTTGAAATGTCCTGAACCTCTACCGAATTAATTCTGCACAAGCTCAACTTTGAACCTTTCATGGCTCCAATTAAAAGCCTGCAGTTACACGTCTGTCTTGAACATATATGTTAAATTCCATGAATCAAATTAGACCAGTATTCAAGTGACATATGCACAGCCCTGGTCAAATCAAGCACATTAAGCCTCAATGCTCCAATAATAGAGAATTGTTCACATTAATGTGCATGTTATTTAAATCAAACCCTTTGCTCAGCCAGGCCTTAATGCACACATGCATGTTTCTTGATTGGTTGGCATCCTCCACAAGTGACCAGGTCATGGACAGACTGGAATCCACCCACACTGTAAGCCCCGTCAGCCAGAGCCTCACACTTCTCCAGAGAGGAGAGGCTCTTGTGTGTCAGAGGACAATGTAGCAGACCCTTAGTTTTTATTAGGCCAGTTATATCTGCAAGTTCATAGGCTCTCATCCTCTGGCCCTTCACAAACTGCTCTGCTCAAAGAGGCACTCTTCCCCATTAGGCAGGCCCCAGGGCAAAAGCCTGCTACCCTCCTCCACGTTCTCTCCCTTTTCTGTGCTGACTTTCAAAGAGAATTCCTGCTGTTTTGTGTGTCCCACTTCATAGTTGTTATATTCTTGTCTTCTGGCCTCACAGATACACAATACCTTATAGATGTAGAACAGCAGCATTCATGGGCAACAAGCAGGAGTGTGAGTAGAAGAACATTATACTCATGTTCTTCTCACTGTTTTTTTCTTTTTTTTTTTACAAATTAGGCTACGAAGTAATTTAGCAGGTGTCCTTTTACTTAATATAATTTCAACTGGATTTTAATGTTTTTTTTAGGAGATTATACAAGATGTTGATGTGAATAATTTAATTATCACTTAAGAAAGGTCTGTTTTGTAGGTCCTCAAGATGTGCGGGCTACTAAACAGTACACTGTAACCCTATTTTTATTTGTTGCTTTGTTGTCGGTAGTTTCAACTTCAGTTTTTTTTCCTTCACCTCAAGACATATTACAAGAAAAAAAAATAGAAGCAGGCTTTAAAAGTACCTTTGGTGTTCCTGTGTGTTTTCGAATATTACAAAGTGCTGTAATGAGAAGGAAAACAACAAAAAAAGGAGATTTTTCTGCCTCAGAGGGAGATAGCGACTCGTTCTCCACGCTGTACCAGCCTGTAGGTTCACTTTTCTCTTTGTGCGCTGGAGCACTCCTTGGGACTCGAGCGACAGGGGAATTGGGCATGCTGAGCTACGCTGGTGGCGAGGTGCCAGCCTCCTGTGCCTGGGATATAAGTGAGAGGGAGGCAGGAGGCAGGACATGTTTCAATTAGGCAACAAAAACCATGCACACAGAGGATAACAGAGAAGGGAAAAAAAAAAATCTCACCCTCACCAGCCAACTTCTTCCTTCTGACCTCTCCCGAAAACACACTTCCCTGAACCACCTTACCCCGTCTTTTCTTTCAAAAACTGAAGTGTCATTTTCGTGGAATTCATAAGGGAAGGGCAGTAGTGGGGGTCTTTGTGAGGTGATGCTAAGTGTGCCAGCTCGGCCTGCATGTTTCCATTAGATTGTCATGTTGGCTAATTAGAGAGCGGCAGCATGATTCACCTTGTTAATTAGGAGGACTTGCACACCATGTGCCTGGGGGCGGTGTGGGGAAGAGGAGCCCAGCCTCAGAGCCTGCTAGTCGCCTGCTGCCTATGAAGATTCCCCTTCTCATCTACCTTCCTTTCACTCCTTTTTTTTTTTTTTTGATTTGGAAATGAATAAATCATTGAGATCGTCCTCTCTCGGAGTGTGAATATCTGAGTTCTCATCTTTTCCTGGATGCAAATTAGGCGTGATCAATAGAAGGTGACGAGCGGCGAATCTAGATGTTAAAAAAAGGGAGAAACAGGGAGAGAGAAGACTGCTAGACGAAGCACAGCAGCTTAGAATGAGACAAAGCGAGAGAACATTTAAAGTAGGAAATTTTCCCTTAGATAAGCAGTATTTTTAATGATCACCACTCTCCCCCCGTCGCTCCGATGTGACACCGTCAGAATCTGCTTAACACTGATTTCTGGCTCCTTCATTAAACACAGTTCCCTGCCAAAATGTGTAGCGCAAATGTTATTATTTATAAAAATAATACTCACTCCGAAGGAGAGGCATGGAGTCTTTTAGAAACGTTCATTTTATCCACATATTTCGTATCCCTTTCCACGGTTTAATTCTTGCAAATAAGTTGCAGATGAAGAGAAACCATGGGGTCATGATAGTGACACTCACATAATGACCTTAGCTCCAGGGGAGGCTGAGGGCTCTGAATAATTGGTCCTTGGCCCTAAAAACACTTCTGACATACACAGCATCAGAGGGAATGGAGCACTGTGAGCCAAGACTATTAGCTCATGCATTTATTTTGAATTAATCTCCGTAGGTAAAATAATACAATCACAAACAGACTTATGGAAATATTTTTGAAGATTTTTGTGTCTTGGAGAAGGTGAGGAAAGAATTTTTCTATACATTTTTTAAATACTGACTCATTTATGATATGCTATTCAAGATTATTGGTATCAATACAACAATGCAAACAGGGGTTGTTTTAAATTGGGCAAATTGTCAATACATATTGTTGCTTGAAACAACATAGTGGGTGATATATATAAGATATATAAGAGTCTTTTCATATGACTCTCATATGACTGAATATAATAAAGGGAAACTTTTTACCTCACAGGGCAAATAGACATGACAGCCCTCAGTACAGAGCTTAACTTCATGCACATATCACATATCATTTTATAAATGAAATAGATTTAATATTTTATCCTGAGGGACACTGCCATAGGTAATTATTGTGCTGCAGTGATGAAGTCTTACATGACTCTATCTAGTTTTAGCACAAAGACTTCTCTGCATTAGCAGGTCGAGGCAGAACTCGTGTCTTTGTAGCGTCTGAGTGCAGATGGAGAAGTGAAACCTGATTGGTTAGTGCAAATGGCTCTTCTCCCTGCAGCAAACTAACTGCCAGGCACTACATGAAGAAAGGCCTCAAGATGCAACTCACAGATGTTCTCGTAATGTCGGCCATGTGGGTGTCAGGTGAATGAGATCCATGGGTAACAGACATGCATAAAACACGTAAAACGTCAACACACACTCATGTTAAGTAGTAGAAACCTACACAAAGGAATGTGCAGTGTTACAGATACCTGCTACTGAATATTGTATTTGAAATACTTATAGTAAAAGCAGCACTTTGTCTAATGCTGTCTCTTTCATCTGTTCATCAGTTCCTCTGGGCCTCATTCATGAAACGTTTGTATACACAGATTTGATCATAACTTGCACCAAAAAAATAGAAATTTTCTTGAGATGAATCAAATTTGCATATTCGTTTGTGTTTTGTGTCTCGTCATCAGTAAGTAAATAAATATCATATAATGCTTGTGTTTTACAGCCATGTAGCCATGCTACAATCTCTATGAGGCTGTACACTGCTAACATCAGCATGCTAACATGCTCAGAGTGACAATGGGAACACAATGACGATAACCAGGTATAGTGTTTATCACGGCCACCGTTTTAGTTTAATTCTTAATTAATTGCAACATTAATTTTTAGTTCCTGGGGTCCGAATATACCTGAAAGCAGACAAATGGTGTGAAGTTTCTGGAGTTTGTACAGTGCAAATGACATCCTTTAAGCCTTTCTCATACATTATTACAGATGCTAATTTACCACTGTGCTAATATGAACACTGACCACACTGCAGAGTCGGCTAGCATTTTAAACTATAAGTATAAAATGCAGAAAGTTTAACTTAACTTAAGTTCAGTGCAGCAGTCTCGTGAGAGGTACTTGGCCATACATAGGTTTCCTGTCATTGTATATGCATGTGGATGTGGCTCAGCCTCTAAAATAGCAGTGTAACGGTTAGAGCCCTGACAAGGGATGTGATTTCCACTGGAGCCAACTACCCTTGTTTAAAATGTATAGGGAAATTAAAGCCTTCACCCAGGTGGCATATGTCATGTCTATATACTGAGAAGCTCCCTGCTGTGCCTTGTTCGACCAAAGCTGGCTAGGGGGATGGTAAGAGACAGGCCAACTCAAAACCCATGGTCTGCCTTTTATGCTGTGGTCTTTGCAGGGCAGAGAGCCCTTTAGCTTCCTTCACAGCCCCCTAGCTGCTTGTGACGTCAAGCAGAGCGTGTTCTGCTCTACCAAGGACATCTGTCTGTAAGCGTCTGGGGGGCCAGGAGCAGACCCTCAGGCCAGGAGGGAGGGAGGGAGGGAGGGAGGAGGGAGAGAAAAGCTTTTGTTAAAAACAGCAGAGATGGAGAATGGCAGGTTGGCCATCATGGCTCCTGCAGCTCATCCTCCTCTTCACTCCAAGCGTACAAGACCGCTCTGAGGTTCTTGCTGTATTTTGGACATTTTTGCATCATGAGAGAACATACTGCTCTTTATTCTGCGTTGAGAACAAGGACTGTTATTTCTTATTTAGGCCTTGACAGACATTTTTACCAATCTATAAAGGGTACAGAGCTGAAGTTAGACTTGTAAATAATTCAAGTCGTGGGAAACAGGTGAAACAGTACTGAAACAGCCAAATGGGTCTGATAAATTTGTTCATGATAATGTGTATAAAGACAACAAAACATGCACATACCAAGGATTTACTCTTCATGAAAATAAATCTAATCCAATGTGGGCTGTTAAATTAAAGCAACAGATTTTATTCAGGTTACCTAAATCAATGTTAATACATAAATTGATTGTGAATTACAGAAATCCTCATTCTGAGAAATCTATGTATATTTTAATTTCACATAGTGAACATAAGGAGTCCATAAGGTAATAACAGACTTTACATTCACTTAGACCCACCTTTTAGTTAGCACCAGCTGCACTGATTCAGTCACTGTGTGTTAAAATTTATCTGATAAATATTAACTACCCTCAAACTGGAGATTTTAGATTTAAATGTGAACTTGGAGGACTCTTCCAGGACACAAATAATCTGATTAATACGTGTAATTTGACATCTGGATGCATATTTCATGCATATTGAGCATGTTTCATTCAGATTCATAGCCAGAAAGAATATGCTGTATTTTTGGGGTGGGTGGCGGGTAAAGTATTTTTTACTGTCATAAAACACTGGCTGATGTCATCATAGTGTTAACTGATATGCACTTAGCAGGGCACTCAACATCTGTTGAAGAGCTTTGTGCAACTGCGACAAGTGTTTCCCCTGAGATGTACATATTTGTATTTCCATACACGTCCCATTTCACCATGCCAGCCGTAACATAATCACACTGCGCTTTTTGCATCAAGATTAAAACCTTTTTCTAACAAAGCTGTAGATTGATTCTGCGGGTATCTTGAAAATGTTCTACATGTCCTGACCTTTGCTAATAATTTGACTTGACAAATCCCAGTTCGCTGCTTTAAAAGGGCATACAGCCAAACTGGAAGCACTGGTATTTATGTGACTTCGGAGCAGCAGATATTTATGTGGTGCCATTGATCGGATCTGGCAAATGTATGCATCCTGCCAGCTGGTTGTTCTCCCAGTCCGGGATTAATCTCTGTCGTGACCTTTGCAGTTTTTGGAGACGGTTGCTGACAAGGTAGTCCAGAAAGTATAGAGAGAGTTTTGATTTCCATATCTGTCTCAATGAGATTGTCCTGGGGGCCGTTTCTACAAAAGCATTCAATGCTGCACCAGAACCAATCTGTACATTTACAACCAGTTCCATAATAGACAAATGGTGGCACATTGAAATTCACTAGAAGAGGTTAATTGTTCTCCTAGCACAAGATCGCTTCACACTAAAGTATATGTATGCAGAGTGAAAGATGTACGGAGAATGGTACCAACAGCTCATGTTAACAGTAATCGAGGGACTGAAACATTCCCTCAATCTGCTACTATTGCTTCACAGCATTTGAACACCTGTGTGTGTCTAGATGAATATACTCAATGTTAATGTTTGAATTAAATGGTGTTTGTTTAAGAAAAAGAGAGAAAGAAAGAAAGAACTTCTTAGGGAAAACAGATCTATCAAAGCCTGGCCCAACTCTGGCTTGTATCAGCTGGCAGTCATCAAAGGAAGGACGGTAGACTCGGCATAGTGGCACCAGATTGAAATCAGAAATCAGTCTCCCAGTGTCATGGCGGCCTCTTTACTGACAGGAAACGCAGACTGGAGGGTTGCAGATGGTAAAATGAAGTCTTCATTTATCATACAGTCATAAATCTGAAAATGCAGGCAGTTGCTGTGGGCGCTGGGAGCCCATGCCTGGTGCCAACTGCCAGGCAGAGATCATCCTAGTGCCATCAGTGAGATAGTGGACCTCTCTCGCTCTCTCTCTCTCTATTGCTCTCTTAGGCCTGGAGAGATTTGTGTGTTGTTTGTGGCTAGGCCTAATAAGGTTAGCATTGATAACATTAATGCTACATTTGCCATGTGGACAGCAGCAATAATCATCTCCACCCTGTTTGCCACATCCAGTCTTGATCCCCAGTTTCTGACTACGTTAGCACAAGAGCTTGATGTGGCCTTATCTATTTCATTGCTGCTAGTTATTTGTTATTTGTTTGCTATTTGTTTTAACTAGTGAATCACCACTATCTGTTTTTTTTTTTTTTTTTTTTAAATGAGGAGTAAATGCAGTTTAGATATTCAGCTGGTTGCTACTCAGTGCTATTATTTCTCCTACTTTGTGTTGTCAGCGTGTTTGGATCTTTCAACATTTCCGCCGTACTAAATGTGAAGTGGCAACACCCTAAAGGGCATGCCTTGCCAGCGGGGTTTTAGGAAAAAATCAGAGCCAAGTGCATGCACATTTTAGATCAGACTTTGTACACCAAAGCAACCTTTTACACTGCGCCATCTGAAAGTAACGGGCAATTTTCCCCTGATCAGAAGCCATACATACATACTGCACACAAACACCAGCGCCCAGCGAACACATGCTGTGAGATAACATAAAAGAACATGAAAGACATGAAAGCGCACATTGATTGTCCCTGTTCACTGCAACACCCAGGCCTCTCTGCCCCAGCGGGCAGGCATGTAGGCAAGCTGGTGAGTAGGCATTCCCTGTGCTGTGGCCAAGATTGATAGGCACGTGTGTGTGTGTGTGTGTCTACTCTGTTGTTGCATGTTTGAGGGAGTGTTGACACCCACTGTGCCATGGCCCCAGGCCCTCACACATCCACCCCATAGAAAGGGCAGCTCCAAGCATACTGGGTTCCGCCTTAGCCCTGCGGCCAGACATGACATTACCTTGGGCAGTGTCTCCCTACAACCACCCCTGTATATATCACAAACTGCAAAAATCACAACGGGACCTTGTGACTACACATGCATACACACACACAAACACACATACTCAATCTTTGACAGAAGTTCTGTTAATGGCTGACAACAGGCTTCCATTTTGTTCAGCTCAGGAGAGATTATACAGTACATGAATGGACAGACATAAGAGTACGCAGTGATATATATTACTCCTTTGTGTTTGCATTTTTACATTCGATCCTACTCTTGTCTCATTGTTCACTCATTCTCTCCAGGTTTTGCGCAGCTTTAAAGTGGGACAGTTTTGGTTACGAATGCTCCTAAAATTGAAACTGTGATCTGAAATTCAAATCAGTATGACCAGGTAGAAACATTAATTTAAAGCAGTTCTGTATAATAAATTATTGGTTATTTGTTGTATTAGTGTTTGTTACATATTTGTTTTATGCAGATAAAGGCACCGTAATCCTCACATCACACACACAATCCACACACATAGGACATTTGCACATCCTTGTCACTGGCTTCTGGCACGTGATATACTTTTTAATTTAAACAGATGTGTGTGATATCGGAGCAACACAGCACCACATATACTGAAGAGAGTGATTGTCTCACCTTTGTGTTACTGTGTCGTCACTAGATGCAACAACAGGAATTGGCGCAGATGAGGCAGCGAGATGCCAACCTTACAGCACTAGCTGCCATTGGACCCCGCAAAAAACGCAAGGTGGATTCACCAGGGGCCACTCCATCAGGGACCGAGGTAAGAAGAAGACTCACTATATTCTCTCATGTTCTCATGTCCAGTTCCTAGAGCTCAGTTGATAACTGATCTAAATCATTCAACCAAAAAAGAAGAAACCTCAAACGTGGGAAGTGTCTATTTATTTCATGTAGACTGTGTGTTTGTCTAGGAAACATACACACAAACATATAATAGGGAATATGTTTTATCACCCCTCAAAGTTTCAACGACAAGTAAAACGGGAGTCATTTGTTATTTTTCAAATATTTCCTTGAATTCAAATTTTTGTGTTGGCCACGTTCAGTGGTATCTTTTATTGCTCTGTCATTCCTGACTGTGGTTTAAGCTCAAACATGGAGGGTAGATGGTATGCAAGAAATGACTCACTGAAGACTCACTCAGTTTTTGGTTTAATGCAGAGTTCTCCAGACTTGTTTTTTGCCTTCAGGTCAATGTTTACAGTCATCTAAAACCTAACCTTAACGTAGGACAATTGTTACTCCATCCCGATACTTTTGTTAAAATTACAAAAAACCTTTCCCCCATTTTTATTGCAATGAGATCCCACAGATGGGGTAAATGTAGAAATTATTGTTTGGCCATTTAGGGAATTAAGATTCTCATAGGATCCAAGTTCAAGTTCAGCATGTTTTTTTAAGTGCATGTGACAAACACAAAACCACAAACCACCAAATAAGAAATCAGAGAGAAGAAGAGAAGCTTATTGATGGACATGGTTTTAGAGTTATATTTGCACTCAGACATACTGTGGGATAAACAGTATTACATTAGTGGTACATTAGTCATCAACATATCTAAAAAAAAAAAAAAAAACAGTGAAAATAGTGGGAATGATTATATGATCTGCTGCAAGAGTTTTGCAACTTTTACCTCAGTGTGGATGATGTGCATAGCCTGGTTAATGGGTTACCATCATCCTGCATTAAAATATTTTACTGTGTGAAATTATAGAAATTAATGATAATTCGGATGAGATGAACTAGTTGCCTTGGCTTCATTTTATTTCATATTTGTGTGCTCATATTTATATTTTGCCCTGTTGCCCCAGGTCCCTGATTGACTGAGAATTAAGTTTCAGTTTGTATGTACAAGAGAAGTTGTTTGGTGTGGGAGCTGTGAAATGCATTATTGGTAATGCATTATTGGGTTGGCGACACAGTGTGCAGCCCTCTGAATGTTTATTCATCTTCAAAGTGGATGAAGATGAACAAATCTGAAATCTCTGATTAGAGTCATGAGCCAATACCTTTCTGGAGGCACCAGGGAGTGGGTTTGTTTTGTGGAAAAGGTTCTTTGTTGGCCTCTGTTTCCCCCCGAGGGTTTAGTTTTAGAGCCATTGTATTTTTGATACCACACATCCTCTTCATGCTTAACCAGTTTGGCATTAGCCAAGTTTAGGAATGCATCTAATAGCCCACTCTCCACAATCAAAGTCAGCCAACGTGACAAAGATAGTGGGAAATATCTGTGTGTGTTACAGGCAGCGCGGTGACATACTCCCATGTGACGTGCCCGGTCTGCTCTTAATTAAGCTGAACTGTGTTATTATAAAGCACGTCTCCTGTTTGAGGTTCCATAAGCAGTAACTTCAGTATCATATTTCTCCAGCACAGGGTCATACATGAAGTCATGCACAGTTGCTGTACCAAGTCACATTTTCCTTAAGGCAGAGGAAACATTTGAATTCCACATATTCATCTGTAAATATGATGAATCTAAAATAAGCCTGAATTTTGAATGTCAATTGGTCATTTTAATAACCTACTTATCGGGTTGCATCTTCGCATCCTTCGCTTAGCAGCAATATGCTGCAGAGGAGCATAGTAATGCACCCGGTAAAAAAAGCATAAATAACAAAATAAAAGCATTACTTCTGGTCCTTGAGTGCAGTGCCAACCTCTTTCAGAATGTTTTACCCTGATGGGTATTAGCCTGCGACCTTCTGCTGCATTCAAAAAAGCTTTCTCAAACTGCTTTCCCAAATGCAGTTATACAACATAAACATGAATATACATTATGCTCGAGTTGTTGTCTTTTTTCTTTCTTTCTTTTTTTTTTTTACTGTCCTGTTCATGTTTAATTAGAGGGGCATAAAGAAGCAAAGCCACAGTGCGCCCACCCACCCACCCCCCTCTCCTTTCTCTGGAGTGATTGCAGAGGGGGCGGAGGAGGAATCTTAACTTATTTTCACTTCGTTTTCACCTCCTCACATTTCTTCATTTCACATGGGCTGGAAGCGCCGGCGGCGTTCTCTTTCCCTTCTCCAGAGCAAAGTGAATGTGACTTTTCTAAGGGGGTCACAGGATGCCTGGAGGCCTGTGGGTGTTACTGGACTGTTGCCTGCTCTTAGCTTCACTGAGGGGCTTGTCATAGATTTCATCTCCACAGAAATGAGCCGGGGGGCCCTGGCCAGGAGCGCAAGCAGCCAACGTTATGAAGGGCCCATGCTGATTATTTCCCTCTGACATCGCATCCTGAGCTTTCCGCATTAATCCCAGACAAAGGCAGCCCTTCAGTGCTGTGCCAGAGCTCAAATTAGGAGCCAGATAATGGCCTTGTTGAGATCCTGCTCTGTTCACTGAGAGGCAGAACTCCCGTTGAAATCCTCCTCTTCAATATTCCTTCCTCTCCTGCTTGTTCTTTCCCTCGTCAGGACACCTTTCCACCATGTTCAGACTGTGACGGAATTCAGGTGACACAATTTCACTCCATTCCCCGAACCCAACCCCCCCCCCCCACACACACACACACACACACACACACTCCCCATTCACCCACCTTTAATTTGATGGTGGTTTGGCCGGGCTTGGGCCTGTGCCTGGATGTGGATCGCCACGGGCTGTGAAACTGATAGCCAGTCAAGACTGGAGTGTCTGTCTCCAGCCTGATCTAGTCTGCAGGAGGGAACAAAGGGGGCCTTACAGGGCTCCGCAGGGTGGATTAGTTCCAAGGAGCCAATGGCTGGGACTGCTGGCTGGCTCTCTGGAAGAGGGCCTACTGTGGCCCCAGCGGTGGGTCACTGCACAGGCGCAAACACACACACACACACACACCAAACCCCTCCACCCCCTCGGCTCAGTAGTCCCCGTCCTACAGCCCTGACCCTCCAATCAGCACACATACGCGTTTGAAGTGCAGCACAAAAGTCAAGGGTGAGCTACCTCGAAGAAGGTGAAGGGAAGAGGGGCTGGGACAAAGGGCAGCTGACGGTGGATGGAAATATGATGAAGGCACAAATGACCTTTGCCCTTAACATGGCTTAACTGGCTTGAAAATGTGGACACTAATGCTTCAATGCCTGATTAAAAAGTCTTTAGCTATTGAAAAAGGAAATATTATTTCCGCATTTCTGTTAGCATCTGTATAACACTGCTACAACTAAACAGCAACTGCACCAAAACAGTTACAACTGGGAACAGTTCAAGTACAGGTGGACTGTATAGGCTCCAGTCCTCTGTGCCTTTCTACCAACATCAGTATTTGTACATAGTATGTGGAAGAGATAAAGATGGATTTTAGCTCAGTGTATAAGGGCTGGGATACAGTTTGTCAAATAGAGCTTTATTCACAATGACTGTTCCATCACACCCTCTGCATTCAGTCCTTTCACACTTTTAACATGATTTGACTGTTACTGTTCACTGTTTCATCCCCCCCCCATTGATTTTTGTGCGTTATGATCTCCTCTCTTCACATTTGGTGCATCTTAACAAAATTGTGTTGCTACAGTAGCTCATGAAAGACAGATTGAGACTCTTCAGTACATCTGAGGTTTTGCATTGAAGGTTCTGTGATGTAAAAATTGCCTCGACGCACAATGTCCTGCAGTGTTAAACATGCTCGGAGCTTTGAAACATCCTTGACACATTTATGAGCACAGAGTTATCATCCTGGCACTTAGGCCATTTATCACATCAAAGGAAGCGCTTTGTTTGTTGACGTAAAAACGACAATAGCAGCTAAATTGCCCTGGTTTGTACAGCCACACTGCTTTTCTCCTATCTGCCTCGACCAGGCGCAATGCAAGGGACAAAGGTAGGCGAGCGATTTAATAGTGAGCACAGTCTATTTTTCCATTTGAATTCATTTCACCTTCTTTCTTTGAGGCTGTAGATCAGAAAGAAGGAGTGAGGCAATAGAGTGAGAGGCATGGGGAGAGAGGGGGAAAAGCACAAGGAAAACTGATGCCCTTTCCTCCAGCTAAATTAACAGGAATCACGTGGAAAACAATCTGAGTCTCCAATGAAGGAGGGAGGGTGGGGGGGGGGGGGGACCATTAAAATTAGCCCCAAGCTATGGACTGCACCCAATATCACTAAAGCTGCACTCACTACAGATGTGGAGGCTGGCTTACAGGCAAACTATGCTCTGTTCTATAGCTACAATTAAAATCAACCTCGCTGCCAAAAAATAGGAGGGGGAAAGAGGGGGTAGAAAGGCAGACATGGAACATCAAAGACAGATTGAAATGTGTAGTCAGTAATAAGAGTGGTCTCCAAGCCCTGAGGTTCTCCACGGTCCCCTTGTTAATGAGAAATTTTGACCTCTGGTTTGTAAGTTAAACTTGTAATCTCGGTTAATGAAGTAAATCAATCCCAACTCGGGAGTGTTCAGTGTCTCTCCCTTTGCCTTCTCCCCGCCAACCTCCCCTCTGTCCTTCTCGTCTTGTGCTTTTCTCCTTCTCCTCTTCTTCTCCTCCTCCTCGTCCTGCGTCCCTCCCAATGCGCCGCCTAGGAGTAAAACGGCCAGGTCTTCAAGCAGACAAACAGGAAACTCGCAGACCACGAGGGTTCCGGCACCAGAGGGGGGACGTAAGGACTCAGAGGACTAGGACCAACCAGGCTGTTTGGTTAAGAAGGAGATGGCCAACTGAATGATAGTAGAAGGGACAGTGTGGAGGAAACCACCCCCCACCCTCTCCCTCTACCCCTGTCTCCTCTTCCTTTCCATCTTTTCCCCTTCTCTACCCAGAGTCTGTTGGGAATAGTATTTGGTTGAAAAGTAATGCCCAGTTGCTGGTTTAATGGCAGTAATGTACAAGTCCACAATACTAAATAAAACTTGTGCTTCCCTCTCACTTCTCTCCGTGTCCAAACCATATACAGAGTGAACACTGTTAGTGGAAAATGACGCCTCACTTAACCTTCTGTTTTTTAGTTTCCTTAAACTTGTTGTTGAAATATGGAGGCTTTGGTTAAATCCACTGGGTGCATTGGCATTAACCCCTGATTAACTGTTGCATTTATACATTTATTTTACTACGAAAGTAACGCAGGGTGGAATGTGAAGTAGAATGAGCTGACTTTAGCTTGACTTATATCAGGCTGTAATGAAGCATAAGGATTCCTGTGTGGGTTTCCTTTCTCTATATACTACAAAAATATGATTACAGAGGGCACAGAGGGGCTGCTGTTGGCTTCATAATGTCAAGAATACTGTAATATTAGTTTGACTTTACGTTTCAAGGCAATTGTGTATTTCCAGCGAGGACACAAAGGAGACAGTAGAGTAGAGTCTTGGTTACAGGGGCTCTTTGGCCAGATGCCATGCGTTCTTAGAGCTTTAACACGGTGCTCTTTGCCAACTTTCCCTTCCCCTGCACAGTGCAGACCACAGTGTTACCCACCAGTGGTTATTGCACTATGGACTATGGGTTAAAACATTTAAAATACAAGTATAGCATTAGCATGAAAAGTTAAATAAATTTTTTTTTTTTCTTCAGTGATGTGGAATACATTTATACATTCATCCACTTCCATTTAGTTCTACACTAAAGTACCTAGTACAAAATATGAAAGTACCACTTATGACATGAACTGAACATAACATTACATTTCAGTTACATAGAGGTACATGTTACATACAAAACAAAGTCACAGTGTTTACTTAGCACACTGTGACAGCTACAACACACAGTGCAAACATTAATCACTTACTTTTATCCCTATTAATTGATAGAGAGCCCCCAAAAAATGAGATTAAATCATTGGGCGTATGGATGTAAGAATCCTTTTCATAGGACCTGGAAAGTTGAGATCTGGAGCATATGATTATATGAACATTATTTATATCCATCCTCTGGGGATCGTGAATGTCTGTATAACACAGACACACAGAGTGACTAACAGGTGATCCACAGAGTGAGGCTGCTAGCTCGGCTGAAAAGTCATTCTGATAAATACTAAGAATGTGATGTAAAAATCTCAAACGTGGTACGTGTGGTTTGATGTTTTGTGTACACGAAAGCATATTATAGCTTGTAATGAATTGCTAACACATTTCCAAAATGTTTTACCATTTCAACTAACATCCTCGTGGAGCAGACCCAAGAATCTGTGAATAGCCTATTTGTTCTCAGGTGTTCACTCAGCTCTCGACTCATGCGCAGGAGCTGAAAGTGACCATACAGGGTCACAGGGACCATACAGGAAAACAAAATAAATGGTAATGGTCATTGGCTTTAATTCGAGGTTTATGTTTCTTACAGTTTCATCTTTGTTTTGTTCTCTATTGAACCACTATTTGCCACGAACTGCGACCTTATTCAAGCTCTTACTAGAGTCGTATGATCCAGATATCATCTTTCTAGGTCCTTGTGGTCTACACGGTGTTCAGTTTAAGTTGCTAGGAGGACTTTTATACACACACACAGACAAACACAGCCCATGCTCCACCACCTAGGTCACCCAGTGAGTCACACTTAAAGAAATGTTTTCAGTTAAGGAGAGACTCCCTCATCCTACCAGACCATGAAAGAGAATACATAATTTACTGATTCTGTAAGGTTGTATTATACAGTTGGATTATGCACTGAAATATCAGTGAATATTGATGAATTGTATTTATCTGACATTGACCTGCACCACTAAAATAAATCTCAAGAGACAAACTCTTTACACCCGAGCATTAAACTCTGGTTAGAATCATTTCTCTGTTACAACATTTATAAGATTTTCATGCTTTTGACAGGGTTTGTAGACCTTTTCAAGTATTTATCTAAATGGGATCTGGGCTTGTTATCTATAAACTCAACTTCCAGGAATGGGCTTGGGACCACTTTGATTTTGACTCTGTCAAATTCCTGATCTTACAGAGAATTTGATAAAAATTCTATTTCACTCACATTTATCAGAGCGTCGTGCCGATTTATCCCCTGTGAGAACTCCCTCCTGACAATGATGATGTTTATGTTTGTGCTGTTAAAGTACAGTTTTAATGACTTGGACACTCTGAGGTCCAAGGCGACCTTGTGGTCTACACGATGGTCTGCAGTTTCAACCGTGGGCTCCGACTAAGACTGGTTAGCCCATCTAGTACAGGTCAGGTCACAAGAACACAAAAGTTCAACAGAAGCTTTAAAAAAAATAAAAATAAATAAATATATATATATTTTCAACTAATTATTTTAAATGTAGTTTATAAATGAATAAAGTTTACATTTATATCCATACATAAATCTACACATTAGTATTACTGTAATCTCTTTATTTAGATAAGAAGCTTCCATATATCCATATTCATGGCAGAGTAGAGATCCCCCTCATTTCTGCCTTTAAAACTTTGCCCTGAAATAATGGTTAAATATACAGTTTTGACAACAAAGTTGAGCCCCAGGCACTTAAAAGATACCCATCTTAAAGAAATTAATTACCTCCCTTGTTAATCTTGATATAATTAAATTTCTGAAGAATGAAATTTGCTGCCGCCCCCCCCCCCCCCACACCCTCTCCTCCGCCTCAATGCTACGGAGGCGGGTCGATAATGGCTGGCTCTCTAGCTAGCCTGCTGGCCAGGGACATGGGGACAGCCTAACATCCTGGGCCCCGTGCTGTGCTGTACTGCACTGTGCAAACCCACTCTCCTCATCCTACGCCTTCACCACTCATAGGGATAGACAGAGAAAACGCCTCGATCGTTGCTTTTCCTTTCTGTGCCTTATTGTGCTTCCTCCATCCTGGAGGAGATGGAAACTCTGGGCCTCCAAATTCTTATTCTTAACATGTGATAATGTTGTCGAACAACTTGAGAGTTTTAGAGCGCGGGCGCTGCTAATGAAGTTGTCAACACGGAGCCTCTGAAACTTACATGGTGGAGCCCTGGAGAGCCCAAAGAGTTTCTTTCTGTTATGGCTCACTTAAGAAACTCCTGTTTCTTTGTGTGACTTACTGTTGTTATTTATAGGACCTCCTGCGATGCTGTTAGATTTAACCCCGGCTCCTTTCAGGGAGCAGTACATTTTGTTGTCGCTATGTGCTTAAGTTTGTTTTGCTTTGACGTGAAGTTTTATGTCAGCTCCATTGTCAGCTGTCAAGGTTTGAGCCTGGGGAAAGACGGGAGGGAAAAGCTGGAAAAGATCTTTCATTAGGTGTTAGCAGGGGGGCAGAAGAATGCCAAGGAGGGTGGATGAGAGGTAGTAATATGTATAGAGTAGGCAAAATACTACAACTAGATGGCAGAAATGCCAACATAGAGCATAGTTTGAGTTTTCCAGAATCTGATTCAGGACTTTTTTCATGGAGGTGTGTATTATGCATCCTGTAAGCAGCAGTTCTCTACTTAAAATTCAACACTAAATAATTGAGCACACGTCTGTACATTTCCTGCATCATAACTGATGTCTAGCAGTTTGCAAAAGAGGATTTATTTTAATGTAACCTACACACATGCTTCTGTGTTAACAATGAGTGGAAGTCATACTTCGGTGATATTACACCATGATCTTTAAGTGATGCAAAAAAAAAAGACTGCAGGGCAAAGGTCAACCATTCAAACAATGTGAATATCTCAAATCTCAATTGAATTGTCATGTAGGATTGAAAAATCTCTCAAATATTTATATAAAAAATATGTACATATAACTGGATGAGTAATTGTAAAGCAGGAATGTAAGTGAAAATTGGTTTTGTTAAGCCTTGGCAAGTTTTTGCTTTCTGGTAATGTTGTTAAGTTTAAATTAGATTAGTTGAATCTATCAGTGAGTCGATTATTCCCCTAAAACTACTGCTGTTAACTACTCCCATTATTTCCCCCTTAAGCTTGTTAATACAGGCCCCAGAAGTCCCCTTTTCTCTCAGTGTCCCACTAGGAGAGGTCATTGGCTTCTAGTTCCTCCAGAGCTCCCCCTCATAACCCAGACCAACCACCAGCTACTTCACTGAGCAGAGATGCTGAAGCGATGCAGTTTTTATCTGTCGTTCCGTCTAAAGACACATTTATTTTGTTGTTTTGTGCTGAGATATTGTTGTGATAAAGTGTCCTCTATTTTGTCTTTTAACGGAAAAACAGAACGTCTAAAATTAGCTTCAGAAAATGGTGAAAGAGAACAAACAAGGCGATCCATTAGTGAGGATGGGTTATTGGCTGACTTGCCTCTTCTCATGGCGGCCCATTAAAAGTGGTAATGTCTGCCTGCAGCACTGCCTCGGGAAGAAGAAGGAGGCCATGGAAGGCATATTTCACATGCATCAGACACTGGAATTAAATAGACCAATGTTCCCTAAAAAGACTGAAGTACATCTCTTTCTGATGTGCGTCCCGGGCAAAAATTCATTGATCTTAGAATGTCCCTTGGCAATTATAAAATATTAAATCCAAGTCGCACTTTTCAGCTCAGCTTAATTTTTTTTTTCCTCGCTTTTCACTGCTTTCCATTTGACCAATTTAGAAAAAAAGTTAGAAATGGATGGCCATGAAAAAAAAAAAAGACACTGATAATAGAGACTGTGCCCACTTTCAGATATCTTTTGTTATGTTTCTGTATTGTTTTTGCTGAACATCTCAGATCATTAAATGGGATGAGGTCCCTGCAAAGCAGAGAGTGCCTGAAACATGTCTTGTATGACATTTTTATTTCTGAATACAAGGTCCTCTGAGCTGCTGACGCCTGTTTCAGCACTCTGGGGATGACAAATATTTGTCAGCTGCTTTCCATTAGGTTTGTGGCCCTGCTGCTTACCTCCCTGGCCCCTTTATGTCCCTCAGAGATTACAGAGGGGTCTACAGTTAATTGCCCAAATCATTAAATTTAACATATATCTCAATAAATATAATCAGCCAGCTGTTTGACAAGGTACACAGTTCATTAAGTGTCCTTGCTTGTTTGTCGTTTCCCTAATTAAGATTTAGAATCGATCATTGAGTGTGCAATGTACAGTGTAGCTCGGCTTGCACGGGGAGTCTCCCTGCTCAAACCAAAAGGAATGGCATCCGCTTGCTAAAGCTTTACCATTTAGCACACTGACTGCAATGGGAATTAGACATCCTGTGCTAATTAGGGAGGCCAATTAACTGTGAAATTCAGGCGTTTTTGACAAATAATCTCAGCAGAATTCAGACATCACCATGCACATGAATGTTATCAGTCCTGAATGGGGAGAGGATAAAGGCTACTGGCTCCACTGCTGTTTTATATGTGTTGCTGTAAATGCTGTGTCCTCCCAGTGCTGTCAGTTAACACTCAGTCTGTTGCTGCGTCCCAAATCGCCTGAATTGGTGACTGAAATCCATAAATATGTTCTGTATGTGCATATTTATTCTGCGTTTAGGCTCATTTAAACAATAGGTTAGCTGTTAAGTAACTGTTATTGGGTGAACTAAAACACTTAATAATGATGTAAGTCAGTGAGAAGAGCATTTGTGATCCACAGATTCCTGTGTTATGAGGTCTGGCTCTGGCTTGGCCTCTTATCAGTAGAACAATGTTGTTGTATTTGGCCGTGTTTGGCAGGGCAGCTGCCCAAAACTTGACCTCTATACACTTTCCCCGAAACAAAGAATTGGCATCACCAGAGAACCTCAATGTTTCTGTGTCTCTCATTCCCATTTTGATTCATGATCACATGTATTTTTTAGATTGCATAAATTATGTATTTGTTGGACTAATGAACGCCCTCCACTGATAGAACTTTGGGAGAGTTGTGAATAGCTAGATATGGCCTCTAACACCCGCATCAGCGCTCTGATTACATGTCATGGCAGTTCTGGGCAATAGATGTGGTTGTCTGGCCTTATGGAGCGATTTTAATATGCACATACAACAAGGTCCAGAGAGCCTCAAAATGTAAACGTACCTCCTCGGCCGGTCTGTCTGTCATTACACACCACTGCCTTGCTGTTTGTGTATGTGCTGAGATGTGTGCAGCAATGCGTGTGTGTGGTCTGGCTCACTGACAACGTCAAAGCAGGCCCTTTCTGTCTTTATTACCTGTCCGACCTATCCCAACTGCTTTGTCCTTGCGATACACAGAAACACGTTTAACCATGCTTGTGATGGCGCTCTCTGTTCAGTTGGAGTCTAATAGAAAGCCGCCATTGCACCGTGGAAGGCAATGGCTGTGGGTGTATGCTGAAGCTGTTTGGATACCAGGCAGCGCCGGAGGTGTGTTTGCTGGGCGCCAGTGGGCAACTCCTGCAGCTGCCCGCCTCAGGTTCAGGAAGAATTGAGTACTTCCTTTTACAAAATGTGTAATTATTATGGCAGACAAGGGTGTGGATTTAAACCAAGTCAATATGTAGATAAGCGTTATACACACACACACACACACACACAGCCACACACAGCTGGCTGGAAAATGATGCTGTTGTATGTAGTATAATAAAGCAGGTTGCCAAAATGCTGTGCAGGTAGGAAGGAAGCCTTCTGGGCCCGTGGAAGAGGAATCTGATGGGAGGAATCAGGCCTCCAGGAAAGTGCCAGCAAAACTGTAATGAACAACTCTGTAACTGAGTCCAAATTTTACAATGCTGCCTGCCATTTTTACCCCCAACCCAAACAGATTCCTAATTGACAGCATATTATGCAGTTTTAATTTTGACCTTCTTGTGCCAAATGTACCACGTTGTGGAATCACTACACTTCTCTATGTTTTTCAGCAGAACTACTAGTAGTGGCAGTATAAGTATAGTATTTATATTAAAGTCGAGTTAACATCATGAATGGCCAAAATTTTAAAGGATACATTTATTTATGGGTAGCTGTAAAAACTCTGTCAGCCTCTCATCCTGGCAGCTTGTTGAAAATACAGTGACACTGGGGGTCACAAATGTTCACAGAAGCTCTCTTTAAAAAAAAAAAAAGAAAAAGAAAAAGAAACCCTCTGCTAAAGTTTTGGTTCGTCTTTCTGGGCCATCTATATAAAATTCTACACTTTCCCCAGAAGAGCCTGGATTTTAATCAGACCTGCTCTTCAGACAGCCGTTTTCCTGCCTCTCATTCTTAGCAGTCGTCACGTCAGGTGCATGGGGACCAGTGACAGCGGCGCTGGAACTGAGCCTGTGATGGCTAAATGATGTCAAAAATGGCCCCATTTATGTCAATTTGAGATCAAGGACCAATTCACAGTGCGAAGTGCCTCCATAAATGTGCTTTCTTATCTCCCCCATCTGCATATCTACTGTGGCCCCTTGGTGTGTTCCCTTTCTTCTAAGTGAAATGTGTGACTGCTCATATGAGGATTTATGCGAAGACTGACACTTCAGCACACAGCACATGTCTGCAGAGCGGCGGGATCCATTGTGCTGCCTTTTGGTCTCTTATCTCATTCTCAAGTCAGTGTCTGTTAGTGCTCGGCTTCTGTGTTATTCAGTGCCATGCTATTTTGCTAGCCTACTCTGTTCCCTAATTAGGCCATTTGCAGGATGCGCTCCCCTTAGTGTGGTCATTTATGTTCGATACCAGTCTGAACTGATAGGCTTTTGTTAACTGGTTGTTCCTATTTGGAACGTTTCACAAAGACATCAAAGGGCGGACCACAAGCCTCATTTGGCAACTTCTCCCAGCTATCCATCGGCTGCAAAACACCCCAGTGCCTTGATTATTAACTCAGTCACCACCCTCTCATTCAACTTGAATTAAAAATTAAAAACCAGCAGAAATGACAGTGCCACACCATTGAAAGTAAAGTGTGCAAAACCAACAAGGGCTCATTAGTGAGTAGTTCTGAAGACAAGCATTCTGACTTGAGACTTATTACACTTCTCCTATTTTAACTCTAATTGGGTTCATTTTATATATGAAACGCCTTGAATATTTAATGTTGAAAAAGTTCTACTTCTGATACTTTATGTAGCCAAAGATACTTGGCCCGTGTTAATTGTCCAGGTTACCAGGGAGGCTGTTAGCGCTCTCTCTCTCTCAGTTCCTGTCGCTCTCGCTGTAGAAAACACCAAAGAGGAAAGACACTGAGCGCGTCGCTCGGTGGATTATTGATTGGGTCCTGGTCTTCAGATAAATAAAGCTCATTTATAAATCACAACAACAGCAAAAACATCATCTGGATTGTTGGTGATATTAGCTGCTGCACTGCTGTTGTACTATTGTGATTATATACAATGGGCCTTTTTATTCATTTAATAGCCAATAATAACCAATATGTGAACAAAATGTTATTACCCACAATCCTAAATGGTGTTTCCAACTTAAGCTACAAAGACACAGCTAATAAAGCCTTTGCAGTATTTAACAAGTTGTTCAGCTAGCCAGGCTTAGAGCATTTTAATTAAATAGATTAAAAACAATGTTATGGTTTCTTCCTCTGCTTGCCTTCACACAATCTTTTGTTTCTCTCAGGTTGAAAAGAAAGAGGGGGGGGGGGGGGGGGGTTGAAAACGCAAGATTGTGTTTCCAGGCAGGAAAGTTTGAAGTTCTTTGTTTGGAAGCGAGGTTCCGGGTGCAGCGCAGTGTTTAGCTTGGTGACCCTGTGACTGTCTTCTGAGGAATTGTGTGAGCAGCCCTGCAGAACAGTGCTCCAGGGTCGGCTTTCATCTTAGCGGTAACCTGTGGACTTTGAAACTCAGGGCGATGGAATTGCAGCTTTGTCAGTACACTACTAATTAGAAAATTCCTGACCTCGAGCGAGATGTTTTAATTATGTGTTGTGTCAACGAGTTTGCAGATTTAATCCACCGTTGATACACACTCAAGTGTGCAAACTGTGTCGCATATTGTAGTAGATCAAGTGGAATGGTGAAGGGGGCATTTTACTCCCATCTTTCCCTGCCCCATATAACCCTACGCCTTTTCCTACACCATGTTTGTTAAGAGCCATCACATGCTTAAGTAGCCAAATTAGACGTGGAGTTAATGTGTTAGCTCGTGAAAAAGCTGGTCTGATTTGCCTTGGTTTGTAGGAGGCTGAACAATGTGACAGTATTGTGCTGGGTGTGAGCTCTCTGTTGCAGTGAGTCAGTGTGAGGGAAGGCAGGAAGGGGTTAAACAGAAATTGAGCGGGGATGCTGGGGGCAGCAGTGCTGCAGAACATAGCAGTGTTCGTGCGAAGGCAAGTCATTTCCCGAAACACTGCAGACACATGGCCTGCGGCACTCTAAAACCTTTGGAGACCAAAATGGCTTGCAGGAGTTAGAAGTAATAAGGTGTTTTTTTGCCTTCTTTCTCCTTGACTGAAATTCTGCACGGTTGCTATGCATTGCCATGGAGCTGTGTAGCTGTTTTTATGGTTTATGTGGGTATTAAGATGCTCTGCAACTGGCCATTTTTGAGATTTGTTGTTCTTTAGTTGTGAAGCAAATGGAAGTTGTTTGTTTTGAAAGTAATTCCCTCATTTTTTTTTTTTTTTTTGCCATGATCAGAATGCTAGACCTCACTCTCATCCTTTTGTGTTCCCCCCCTTTATTCTTTAAGTTTCTTTCTGTGTTGTTCACAGAGAAAAGACAAATTAAAATAACAGATACGGCAAATGTGTTTCTCTGTGCTCCAGTTTTAAAAAAGCACTGTGACAATAGCAGCTTCTTGTTTAGGCTTTACCACAGACAGGAACCTGTGATTGGAACAAAGGCCGCCTGTGTTGGTGCATGAACATAATGCTGCGGTATTAGTCCATCCTGACCTCTCTGATTATCGGTGAACTCAACCAAAACCCTTTTCATCCTTTTCCCCTGGTTCTGTTAATCTTGGCAGCCTTGTCTGCTTCAAAGACAAGCTCCGGCATATAATCTGGGTATGTACATCTGTGAATTATTATTCTAATTCTTTATACGTTTATTAGAGCTGAATAAACTCCACATCAAATACATCACTTGGGCAATGTCAGAAAGCCTGGGGCAAATCAGCCGACATCTGTTAACTCTTTCAAAATGGCCTCATCCAGCATGTCTGTGGGCGTAGAGGAGCAAGAAAAAGGAGAGGCAAGAGAGGGCGAGAGAAAGTCTCTGTTGCTGATTAATGGCGGCCGTAGGAGAGGCGTTCCAGGCCGAGTGTGGAGATGAAGCGGGGCTGCACTCCCACGGCTGGGCTCCACACTGTAAACACTGTGAAGGGACGAGGCAGCGTTCCCCGATTGAAATGCGGCGTGGAGGAGAACATGTGGGAAAGCTTTGCTTCCTGGCACCTAGTCAGTCAACCAGGCAGGCAGGCAGTCAGTCAGTCAGTCAGTCCCTCAGTCAGTAAATTAGACAGCCAGTCAGTGAGTCAGTCAGGCCCTCAGCCAGTTTTTTTAGTTAGTCCGTCAGTCAGCACATCAGTAAGTCCTTCAGTCATCCAGCATGTTAGTGAGTCAGTCAGACACTGATGAGAGGAGCCTCATCTACCTGCAAGATGCTTTAAAACTCTACCAGCCAGTTGTAATTAGCAAACACACTCATTGCCTGCTACCTGTCTAAGTGGCCAGCATTATACACAAAATTCATCAGTGTTTGACTAGTGGCTGCTGTTAATTTCCACCCTGGCTTTAACTTCATAAAACACCACCTGGTTCAGCTTTTGCTTCACTTCTTTGTTTAGCTTGTCAACAGTCTGTCTCTGTTGTGCTATATATGTCCTCCTTGCCTGAAGCACAGACATCAGACTTTAAACGGATTTTTCAGCATCAAAGTAATAACAACAATAGAGTAATGTTGCATCATGAACAGCTTATCTGTTTCTCAACTAACATGGGGCTAGTCTTTATCCCTCAACATGAATGCTGAGCAATGTTTTTCCCCATGTTGCAGTTTTAGTTGACACAGTATGTTAGCCGCTGTGTTGTCACATGCTGGTACTACAGTACACGTCTGTGTGTGTGTGTGTGTGTGTGTGTTCTCCCACATGCAGCCCCTGTCTGCAACTTCTGCTGTGAGGAGTGGAGTGCTGAGACAGCAGGTTGGCCCCGTGCAGGGCCGAGCAGCTCTGTGTGCCTGGCAAAGTGGGCCATTAACCCACCGCCCTAAGCTGTGACCTGGGCCAAATCCAATATTGGCTCCGGCATCAAGGCACAGGTGCCATTCAGGGTTCAAAGCCACAGATCAGCAAGAACCCCACCACCGCTCCTGCCCCAACCCCCCACCCCGTTCTCAAACAATAAAGGACTGAATGTAAATTCCTCAAGATACCTACAAGCATCACTGCTGCTGCTGCACAATTGGAGACAAGGAGTCAAAAGCTCAAGTGGGAGAGAGAGAGAGAGAGAGAGAGAAAAATAGAGAGAAAAATATTGCATTATTAATCAAAAGTAAATTTAGCAAAAATAGGAATTCATTTTTGTCCTCTCAAGGTTGAAGTGAATGTTGCTGGTCATCAGAGGGCTGAGAACATGAAAGTGTGACCTGCTGACTTAGTCTCTCTGTTTTTTTTTCTTGATGATGATAGATGATGATGATGATATGTGTCCAACCAAAGCGACCTAGTCATTCCAGTAACACGTAATGGCACATGAAGGTTAAAACTCTGATTACTCATAGACTGTTTCTGGATGTGCATTTCTTCATGCTTGTATTACATATGATGTGTTCAGGAACAAGGCCTCACGGCTTCATGGATTCAGTTCTGAATGTGGATACACACATTAAGAACTGGAGGCTATTTTGAGTCAATCCCACACGTCATCCTGTTCATTAGAACATGAAATGTGCATTAATCTGCTCCTGCAAATAGTCTCCAACAACAACACACTTTTTCTGTTACTAACAACTTATTAAAAACTGCATATATTTTCCCTCAACTCTATAGATTTACATCTTCAATGAGAATGACTTGACCTGGTGCTTTGGTGGATATGCAGAGAGTAAGAAAAATAAAGAATACTGTTTATGCTTTAGCTTAATTTTGTTGTGGACGACCTCCTTAACTAGTTCCATAAGTAACCGTATTAAAGTTGCTTATATTATGACTGCAATACTCTTGACACACAGTGGTGCATTTACAGATGTTATGTCAAGGTTATGCACACAAGGGATTATTGAAATTTAAGTAATTTATTTGCCTTATTGCCACATCAGAATCTGAGCACGGGTGAAATTTGTCACATGTTTTTTTTATTCTGCCTTTTGTGTTGTTTTCTATAAACTGTATTACTCTAATTGTCTGCTGCACAAAACATGCTCAGACTCACTCGTTCTGCTTTTGTGTACATGCACATGTGATTATTTGAAGCCGTTGGAAGTGAAATAGTTTGAAATAATGTGTCCGGACCATTGGCACGTTGTTATGTACAGAGTCAGCAAAGAGGCCATAGATGATCCCTCTCTCCTCTCCTCTCCTCTCCTCTCCTCTCCTCTCCTCNAAGCTACATAAATGGCATGTCAACAGCAATCCTGATGTTGTTTCAAATTTTATCCAGATTTAATTAAGAGTTGGCCTGCAGCATCACACAGTGCTAAAAGGCCGAACAGCCTTTGGTGTAAACAGTTGTTAAAATACATATATACATACATATATATATGTAACCAATTTTTTATGTTTGTAGCATCCCAGTAACGTCATAAATGACCTACTTAAGAAGGGTAACTGTTTCTGTCCTTATTCTCCCACTTTCAATACACCCCTCAACCTTTCAGGATGGGTCTTTTTGACCTTTATCTCATCATCTGCAGTGTCTTTTTGCTCTCCACTCCTCCTCTGTATCATGCTTTTGTAGAGAACACTGTTTGAATAACAAGACTATCTGTGAAGTGATAACGCTCCTCTCCTCTCCTCTCCTCTCCTCTCCTCTCCTCTCCTCTTCTCTCCTCTCCTCTCCTCTCTTTTCCTTCATCCTCTCTCTCTCTCTGTTTTTCTCTGTCCCCTGCTCCAAACAAGTCAAATGTCTGAAGAGATGTATCGAAGTATCCCTGCGCGTTCTGTACGATGGATATGTCATATGACATAATGCCTCCGAGCGCCCATCACAGATAAAATGACAGATGCTGTTTTTTGCCTCATGGATCTTTCTTGGCAAAGCTGATTTTGAGACTTTCAGTTTTGCTCTCCCCCTTATTCTCTCTCTCTTTGTGCCTCTGCTCTCTTTCTTTTTCTGTTCTTCTCACTTTTTCTTTTTATCTACCGTGACCTTACGAAGCCTGCCATTTTGTTTTTCAATGAATTTTAGACACAATTACTGTGTAATTGCTGGCGACAGGGAAAGCGTGGTCGTTGATTTCTTGCTTTCCTTTTTAACTGACACTCAGCCATCTGCTTTGGTTAGCGTTGGTGTCTACCCCTCCCATCCCCGCTCCCTCCTCCACAACATGATTTCTTGCGTGTACTGACGAGAGGAATCAGTCTCCATAGATACCAACAACAACATACCGGTGTTTGGCTTGTTGGCATTCTTTATGTGGAGGGCATATAAAGACAGAGGGAAGAGGAGAGGCTGCATTGAGTGAATTCCTGGATGAGCGCTGACCTTTCTGCCTGTATTTGGATCACTGAGGGCTGCCCCTGTCCCTGAAAGGATTGGGGCATTCACTACCTGGACGGCAATGTCTGGCTATGGAGGCTGTCTCCTTCCTCCCCACCATCACCCGTTGCCACGGCACCACCCCAGCACCGACTGCCTGAGGCGACTACTGCCCATCCGTCCAGGTGGATGGATGGCTTTGATTGGTAAAATCTGTGGCCCTGTCGCCAGCCTTGCTTGTGACTGGCAGTAATTGGCATGGCAGTCGGCAGGCCCATCTTTCACATGTGGTCAGCCATGATTGACCTGATTAGGCCGAGGTCATTCCCCAAAGTGAGGGTCTGGTCTGCCCCCGGGGTGACGAGGAGCTGGCTGCGTTCACTGCTTCAGCTCAACTGCCTCCCAGCGTGTCAGTATCACCGATCAGAGATGGTAGATGCGGCTGAGATAAGTTGGTGGTAACAGTGTCCTGTCTATCCTCACTCCTCGTCCAGTGTCCAGGGGTCAGGGAGTGTACAGAGGGAAATCTGAGACTGAGGGATCGTCAAACAGTGTACACAAAGACAAGCGAATGAAGGGGGGCGGGTGCTGGAGGGACTTTGGTTTGGTTCTTGTAAATTCATACCCATCATATGTTTGCAATTAGGGCCTGTGTGTACTGTGTGTTTACAGAGTGGCGCAATCAATGTAATTGTGAGAGGGTGTTCCTGACTGGAATTTCTGTCTTATTTCTCTCTGCCTGGGTTCAAGTGGGCACTTGCTGGATTTGTTTCCCAGTGTTTCTCATTTACAAATGTAAATGCATCTCTTGATTTGTATCAGCCTCTGTATACACTCCCTCTTTCTATCGTTCTCATTTTTCCTGGATCAAATACAAACAACAAGGGCTCCATTTCAGAGTGGGACGTCAGCTCAGATCTATGTCAGCTGCGTTGTTTATTTAGAGGGAAAATCCGTTCATATTCCGGGCGATGTAAAGAGTCATAAAACACACTTAAATAAAAATGATGGTTTCCCTCGCTGTCGGAGTGTGTTTCCAATGTTTTTCTCAGTCTTGTGTTCAGCCAGTTTAAGGAAAAAGTCAGCGAAAACTCAGTTGCACCTGAAGATCTGGACGTTATTAGTGCGTCTTTTTGATCTTGTTCATGCTCTGCAAGAGGGATTATTTTTTTTAACTGGAGGTGTACACTTGCTTAGAGGCCCCAGCATTCCTTACTATTGATACTGTCAATGTGTTTGCCATTCAACAATGATTACTTCATTTAGTGAATGGGGAACATGGTGTTGCTTACTCTAAACACTTTTGCGTTTCACCATGGAAACTATCCCTTCGAATACGACACTTTCCGCTCAAAAGAAAGAGTGAGGACAAATTCCCTGAAAGAGAGAGGAGAAAATAAAGCAAGATACTTAGCATTTAATCACCCCGATAAACAGCACAATTATTTTATTTTTTTAGTTGACGGAAAAACACATGGAGAAAAATACACCATTACCAAGTAAAGTGAGGTCAGCGCATTAAGGTCCAGCAGGGGACATGGACCAGGTTAGGGTTCAACATACTGGAGGCCACTTTAGCAGTACTTATAGCCATTGTTGATTAATATCAACCACCTGTTAGTGAATGGGAAAGAGAATGGGAATCACTTTCATCATCTCCTCGTCTGGAAGAATTTTAGAATTGGACAGAAACATGACAAAAGGTCTACAGCTGTGCCAGAGGCTAAACATCATGCTGCTCACATGCTGATGTTTACCATGTTATATACCGCTTATCCATCAGGGGGGAGGGGGGGCAATCCCCGCTGACACTGGGCGAGGGCGGGGCACATCCGGGACAGGTTGCCAGTCTGTCGCAGGGCGGACACACAGAGACAGTCACTCACACTCACGCGTAAATGCACCAGTTAACCTCCTTGTTTTTGGACTGTGGTAGGAAGCCAGAGGGAACCCACACAGGCACAGGGAGAACGTGCGAACGGCGCACAGAAATTTGAACCTTTGTGTGTGTTAACCACCAAACACAAGGAACTGGAGGCTGATAGGGAATGTGATTGGTTTGGCAGGTATTTGGTATTAAAGCTAAGGACTAATGGTCATGAACAGGCTTAACAAACAATTGCAATTCATCCCACAGGGAACATGAGTGTCTGAGCTATAATTCCATGGGAATCCATCCAATAGTTGTGCAGACATTTCACATGCCAAGCTCATGGTAGTGTTAGAGGAAAAGTCAAAGTTATTAGGATTCATCGTCTGGGTAAAATGAACGACTGTACAAAATTTCATGAGAATACATTAAATAGTTGTTGAGATATTTCATTCTGGACCAAAGTGGCACCTCATCAGGACGGCACCTGCTGGGAGACTGGCAGCTTCCTCAGAGCCCGGCTGCTAGCATGGCCACAAATGTTGCTATGCTTTTGTGGCCTCGACTATAAATCCTGTCATTTTGCAGTATTTGTGGAGGTGAAAATGAATACCACAGAGGTGAAAAATCATTACCGTCTTTGCTTTGTTGGTGCATTATGTGTTTCTTGAAGAGGTGCCCTTTGTCAGCTTCGTGTCACTGTTTGTGATCTGTCTCATTCGTCTGCTTTTTTTATCCACAGGAAACACCTTTACTTCATATGAAAACAAATTAGTAATAGATTAAATGATTGTTTTGATAAGTCAATAGGAAAAATAGAATTGCAAGTGTGAAAATGTTGGAGGTTTGTTTTTATTTTAAGTCTTGAAAACTGTGGAAAATGTTAAGGTGTCCTATGAATCCTTCCATCTCACCTTCTGACCCCCTTCCTTGTCTCCAGGTTTCAGGCAGCACGGCAGGTTCCCCAGCCAGCTCCTCCGTCCCGTCCACCTCATCGCGCCAGTACACACGGCAACGCATCACTCGCGTCAACCTCAGGGACTTAATTTTCTACATGGAGCAGGAGAGAGAGACCGCCCACTCCCTCCTCCTTTACCGTGCCCTGCTCAAGTAGCCTCCGCTCCGCTCAGCGTCCACCTCAACCTCTTCCTCCTCCTCCCAGCCACGTGCCTTCAGATCAGGTCTAATGTTTCAGCTCTGTGTCTCCATATGTACTGTAGTGATGTCTGATGTAGCTTTTAATAAGAAGAAAGAGAGAGTGAGGAAAAAAACTAAACAAAAATAACACTCTGTGTCTTCTCTGTTTAGCCCCACGGTGCGTAGTTAGATCATTCAGTTTTAAAGGCCATATCAATTTCTTTGTGTTGAAGTTGGGTTTGTTAGTGGAGCAGTGTTTTTATGACACAGGACTAGACCCAGAACTTGGGTAGCTTTTAATTTAACATCACTGGCACTAGTTTCATTGATGCACCTCAAAATAAGGATCAGTTTGGCAAAGAGAATTACGTTCACACCTCGATACAGCCTTCGATATCCTCCACGAGCTATTTGTTGAACACAGTTCAATGAATGTAGTTTAGCTGAACTTAATAAATGAGCCTTTCCAGATTTCTGTACCGAGACATCGTCTTGAAACATTGAGATTCCAAATAACAGCATCACGATCAACTTTCCCTATGTGTAAATAGTTCTTTTCTTAATTATTTTACAGCATGTATGATTTTAACACATGTAAGCTTTGTAAGAAATGGAATAACCCATGTGTCAATATTATGAAACCTGATGTTATGTAAAACCATGTGCTTTGAATGAGTGAAACTTCAGTTCACCTGTAGCATATTTGCTATAAGACACAGTCCCACTGACCCTTACGCAGAGGTCATTAAACAAAACCACAGTCAGCACGATGACACAGTTTCTGATTGGTCTGAGTGAGTCACTATTTTCTTTTTATCCACACAAACTGTGAACATTGTCTTTTATCAGTAGTTTGTAAGTTGTGTCCCATCATGCCCCACGTTACTGTGTGAGAAGGTGGGTTTTGCTTCAGAGAGGCTCCAGGTGTGGTGGCGGCTGTGGAGAGTGAGACCTCGGATCAGAGCAGACATTCCTTTATCTTTCCCTCTCACTCTTCTGTCTGCACATTAATGATGTCCGAAAAAAATGAGATTTCAACTATTCCCCCAGTGACCCCTCTTTAACCCCCACCCTGCCCTCTTCCTTTGATAATGACTGATAAACGTATCTCATGAAGCTCTTCAGCGCACAGCCCTTCTACTTGTTCGTAATTTGATGCAAAATGAAACATCGCAGCTGTAAAGTAACGTGTAACTGGAAGGATGCAGTTGTATGATTCCAGTCTAAAATCCATTTATATTTTTTTCCATTTGTTTCTCTCTCTGTTACTGATTAAAGAGAGAAATAGAACAAAACGCCTGCTTTTACATGTCATCTTGCATTGTCGCCTTTTTTTTTGTTGTGTTTTGTTTTTGTTTTGTTTTTTTTTTTTTTACAATCCTTATTGTAGTATGTAATACTGTCCATTATGTTTTTGTTTCTGTTTTTTCTATTTAACTAAATATCTTGGCCTCTATGCAGCTTTTCTTGTCATATTGAAATTTATTTAAATATGGGTGACATTTGAAACAATTGTTGTGCATTGTACATTTTGACAGCACTTTTTTTTAATATCTATTTTACCTGACAACTGAAAGCTGTCACTGTATTATAGCAAAGAAATGACTCTTTTAAGTAAAAAGCAGTATTGCCAATTTCTGTTAAATGACACTTATTTCTAACAATTAATATATTTCTTGTTTTTCCTTTTCATTTTTTGTTTTTGGGGATTGGCTTTTATCCTTAACACATTTTCATAAATTTTATCTCTAAAAAGACCTTGTTTTAAAAAGAAGCACAAGAATATCTATTGTGGTGATTTGAAATGATTTTAATAATAATTTCTATGGTTTCTGGCGGTTTCACAGGAGGACATTTCTACTACTACTACTACAGCTTTTTAGCCAAAATAATAGGACAATATTACTGATGTAAACATATGGAGGAAATAACATTTCAATGTAAGGATGATTTGTAAATATTGTTTACAAAACTATGTGTTTATTAGAACTACGTTATTTTTGGTAAACTCTTGTACATATCTTGAAAATTTCCTGTTTGTGTGAAAAAAAACAATACTTATGTATTTGTACCTATTTTGTAAAGGAATAAATGAGCTGTTTACTAAACTGAGCAGAATCTGACCTCGGCCATTCCTTCTTGTGTTTCACTGTAACGCACATTCAAATGTCTGCAGGTAGAAATGTTCGGATGAATTTTTAAAAAAAATGCAAGTTTTGGTCTAAAATGACTTAATAACTAAGCAATATGTTCATTCCTTATGCTCCAAAAGAAAAAAAAAAAAAGCTGTTATGTTTTGCAGACAGTTTCACCAAAGTCAACTTGTAATTCAGCCTGCTTCATTTCCATTTCTAACATTGCACATGCTAAGTACAAACTGAGTCAAGCGCTGCTGCTCAACTATGAAAAGTCCCCCTAGGTTTCTGCTGCTAATTAAGCAGAAGCATTTTTGAAAAGACCAAACCGTTTAACTCAGTGCAAAAATATTGGGGTTTGGGAGCATATTGGTTTTTTCAAGATCTCGGCCTATTCCTCTGTTCCTCTGGAGCTTTGAACTGCTGATCTGGATTCAGCCCCAAAGACCACCTTCCCCACACACACGTGCCTGAAGTACGGCAGGCCGTTCGACAGTAGACATTTTTCCAGCTGGCATCATCTGTGATAAACACGTTTAGAGATCGCCAACAGCACGGGGGGAAAAGTGAGGTGTTGTGTGATCGAGGTAAATACTGAAACTAAACCTTGTCCTCCGTGAAACAACAGCAGTGCAACGAGACACACATCAGATATACAGTACATCCTTTTATTATCGCAAATATGCAAGAAAAGTCAAATGGAGACACTGTAAATGAACACATGCCCTTTAATACCACAGTCTAATTGTTTTAAACACTTTAAATAATATACATTTGCACCTTATTATACCCTTTGAAATGTTTTAATCCATATGTACACAGTGTTATGCTTTGAATTCTTTTCATTCTTTTCGTGAAGAAGACTAAGAGGTCTCTTAAAAACATGAGGGTCCCGTAAAACCCAGAGTCCTGATAATTCAGTATACAATAACTGTACAACTGACCTGCCTCAGAGGTGGAGTGAAAGCCACGTGAACTGGCTGAACACTGACCAGTACCATCTGCAAAGGGTGGCATCTGTGAACATTTCTGGTAAGTTTCCAGTCCTGTCAAGTTTGACTTGCTCTGTTGTTCGCCTGCTATTTATTTATGCTGAGTGGAGAGGGGCATCCCAGGTTTGGTTATTGCAAATGAGAAACCCACACCTGCTCGTTTCCTTTTCTCACTTTATCTGTAAGTTTGACAGTCACAAGAGCACTTAGCTCTTGAAAGCTAAAAAGCCCATTCTGTGATTTCAAAATGCCACATCAGTAAGAAAATATGCCTTCGTTCCCTCCTCCCTAAAAAAAAAAAAAAAAAAAAAAAGGAATTCTTGCAGATGTGAAGTTTTATTATAGCATGGATCGTTTTTTTTTTTACGCCTGTTTCCTCTAGAACTAACCCAGATGAGTTTCCACACCTCATATCAAGTGGATGAAAGATCTCGGGCTCAGCAGCAGAGTCAAGTCGCCTGGCTGTACAGTATGTTCTGAGTGTGCTCAGATTTGACTCATCAGTTTGTTTGGTTTGTTGCGGTGTGGTCCAGCGAGCCACAGCGTAGGAGGGCGTTTTGAAAACCAGGGCATGGGGATGACACAGCAGCAGGGGGTTCAACCCAAGTTTCTACTGGCACCACTGAGCTGGGAGCCTTCGGGGAGGCAGAGGGGGGCGACGGGCGCTGTGAAGAGCCCAACATGCCTCGGCACATGAAAGGCCTGGTTGACCATTCCCTTTGAGGCGACTGTATGCGAAGGCGCAGGCCACTGGCAGGTCAGAACAAAGATGGGCTTGATTGTGAGAGAGACCCCCAGGGAGGACTGCACGGGACTGGGGGCTACACTTACACTGAGCTCATCTTCATCCACTCACTGGCCTCATTTAATCAGCGGCCATCCGGAGAGAGCAGATATTAGGACAGCACGGTCAGAAGAAGTGCCGCCCATATTTAATGAACAACTAGTTTATAAAAACAACCCCAGTTTAACTCAAACAACTGCCTGGGCCCACAAAGATCAGAATGAGCTTCTGTGTTTTTTTGTTTTTTTTCTCTCAGTCTTTTGGAATGGAAGAAACAGCATCTGTAAGTTACACACAAATATAAAGCATGAAAACTTGGCCTTTCTTGTTTCTGTCTTTGATCCAGAAATGTTGAGAATAAGACCAAAAGAATGAGAGCAGGATAGAGTAAATGCCGCCCACTCGCCTCTTTGTGAATAACGCGCAGATTCTAGGAGTGCAGTTCACTTTGGGCTCTGCCACACATATATGAGAAGAACCAGCGAAATAATCTTGGCTTAGAAGTGACAATATTGAAACAGAGACTTTGCCTCTCAAACTTGGTCTGATGGTACTGTGAGCTATTCTCAACAAAACTGTCAAGACTGGAGGCCTAAAGGAACAAATGTTGGTGCTCTTCATACAGCTCTGAATAATGCAGTGTGTTCTTTAGCTATAAACTCTAAAAAGAGATGATGTCTTTATGTTTGTACAATCAATAAAATAGGCACCTCGTCGACTTTGGTACCTGCAGTTTTTGTTCTGTTGGAAGTTTTGCCTGTTTTTAAATGCTGTAGCGGCCTAGTCAGCTAACGCATGAGAAGATAAACAGCTCGACTTGGCACTGGTCACTGGGATCAAAGTGTTTCAAGGGAGCAGGGCAGGACAGCTCTGTAGGTAACGTTTAAGTGCAAAGAAAAAATTAAGCATTTAGAGTACATCCCTTGCTGATCACGAGACATACTGGTAAACGTCGGCTTTCGGCGTCGGCGCTCAGGTCTTTCACATTCTAACCCAACAGAATTGCAATACACTTAGAGCTTGTGCAACTTCAACCTGAATTTCAAATTTACAAGACTTTCTTCAGTTTCGGCTAAATATGAATAAATGTTTGCGCTCGTGTGTGAGAGAATCCGATCAGAGACCCGAGATATGTTTTAGAGCTAATAAGCACAAATTCCAGAGCACTTTTTTATGTGTGCTGCACATTTGACTATAAACAATGTCGAAACATCCAGGTTCTCTTCATTTCCCATTTGAACAATGGGACTTTTTCCGGCTCTGAATGCATTGCCAGCCAGATCGCTTTAGCCACATAGCCTGGAGACAACTGAGTTTCTGCAGCTACTGCCAAGAAATGCTCCCTCACAAGCTCTCAAAGCCTAATGAATACAATGTTCATACATCCTTCATATTGGAGAAAGGAAAAAAAGAGACATTAAAAATAATCCTATTAATAATAATTGTTTACACCATGTCATGATAAGAACAGCAAAAGGAGCAAGAGGAACATACTTTAGAAACAACAATGAAAAATTGTAATAAACAATCAGTTTGGCAAATGATGCTGTTTTGGGCGAAGCTCTGGCGTCGTCTGTAGCCAGGCCCGTGGGGGTGAGGTGGGATAGGGTTGGAAGGTCGTGGGGTCTCGGGGGCTTGAGCTTTTTTGACGGATTCATAAAATCAGATTATGTCTTCTTCCTGTCATCCTTAAAGGCGTCCAGTCTGCCAAAGCTCTCTCTTCCCAGGCCAGATTTGTCACCAATCCGACAAGACGTGGACTTCATAAGGACACGGAAGAGGAAGACACACTGCTGAGAGAGGAGAAGAGGACCGGTGTGTGTGTGTGTGTGTGTGTGTGTTGAGGGTGGGGGTAGTTGTGTCCCTCCAAAAAGGTCAGGATGATTTTTTTAATATAGATGAGGGGAAAAAATCAACCAGTCATGGTGCTCAAATGGTTTAAATGTGCTGCAGTTGAGTCCATTTGTATTCGTTGCTGTTTTCGTCACAGTCCCATGTTCTTTGGGTGTTATTTAACGTAATCAAAAACTTTTGTTGCTGATGCTTTTTTTTCCCTTTGTTTGGTTCTACATTCCCCATAGAGTTCTGCAGGGCTGATGAGGTTAACAAGCCTCTGCTAATACTTAGGTATGCTGGGGGTGGTTGTGTTCCTGTTAGGGCAGGGACGGGGCAGGGGTAGGCAGGGTGTGGTGGTGTGAGAAGATGGAGGGAGTATGGGGGGGCAGTCCCTCTCCCACAATGCTCTAGTCCAGGGGTTCCTGTTTTATCCTGATGGGAGTGTTGATGGACAGACTCCGCCGGTCCTCACGACACAAAACGTACTCGCTGAACTGGGACGAGTCCACGCCGCCTCCGCATGACGCTGCCACGCTGAATCCTTTCTGGAAAAGACGCTCTAGAACCTGGATGGAGGGAGGACAGAGGAGGAGAAGGACATTGTTAACAGGAGACCCGCGAGCTGAATGTAGACAGTTTGGGAAATACGCTGAGTTACTCTGAGTTAGTTACTGACAAATATAAAACTATGGCTAACTTCAGTTTTTGTTGTGATTAAACAAACAAGATGCAACATGTTTGCGAGCGTTGGAGGTGCTGGTAGGTGGATTGCGCTTGTCCCTGTGCTTCCATTCTTTGTGCTAACCTTCGTTAGCCATCTTAGTCTAAAGATTTCTCTGCAAAAAAAAACGAACAAGCATATTTCTCAAAATGTCAAACTTCTTTTCCAGATAATATCAGACCACAAATGGTTGTTTCCGCCATTAAAAAATGATGGATTATGGGAAGGTTTAGTGTTAATATCAGATTTTTGAAGGTCTGCTGTGTGTTTTCAATGATCATCAGCAAAAAATATCGATAACCCGTATATAGGCATCACTTTTTGATATCAATCCACCTGACATCAACCTCAGATCTTCATCAGTCATAAAATGCACCATCTGTCATCAACCCACCCCTCCTCCAATCACACGTAGAGATGGAATAAAGCCAGAGGGCAGTCGACATCACACCACCTCTGCAATATTCATGCTGCTTGTGCTGGATTGGCTACTGAACCAAGGGCATGAGCTCAAAGGGACGAGGGGAGCGCAGTGTGAGTGAGGTGTGTTAAGGGGCTGAGTGGAGCTCAGCGTGGTGATTACTGGAGCTCCTAATTTGAGTAATGAGGCTGGGGTGAGAGGAGAAGTGAGGTCCGTGAGCAAAGGAGAGAGCGACGTGTGGGGAATGAGGATAGGGAGTTCTGGGTAATCTGTGTGAGGACAAAGTACTGGAGCTTCAGGGCAAGAACAGGAGATGGCGAAAGCATGTTAGCCCTTGAGTCTGTGCATTGATACATACACGCACATACACACAGCAGTTTGAATGTAGATTCGCTCAGACACAAACACGTGAACTTCAACATCACTTTTCTCTCCTCGTCTGCCGTAATCCTTGTGGGATGTTGTTTTTTTTTTTGGAGGGGGTATATCTAAATCCCGGTTCGAGGAGTGCCGTGTGTTTACTTATTCCCCCGTCCTTTTAATGGAGTGTGCAGTGCATGGAAATGAAAGGTCTCGCCGAGGGGTAACCCCTCCTGCCAGATACAGAGCCACAGTTCACGCAAAATAGATTGGTTTCTTCAGACGCCCATACACACACACAAACTGACACATACACTCATGGCAAAGGATGACCTCTCTAATTACGGGAGTGTGAGCCCGTCAAAGGGCTAAAGTGGGGCATTTAGGCCTCCAGGTCGAAGGGCTCCTTGGTGGTTAGCAAAACACAGGGTAGCAGAAAAATCACACAAATAAACACAGTCCCTCATTTATCCTATAAATGCAAATTATAAAACACACATCAACGTGCAAACTTGTGGAGCAGACCTGACGCTGCTGTAATTTGTGAGACAGAAGGGGCGGCAGGCAGCTGATGGTGAAGATGGCTAATTAAGAGACCTGCCCAAGCATCAAACATACCCAAATCCATGGCAGACGACGGAGGAGCCTAACGATTATGGAAATGATATTACATAGCCCTCTTTGATCATTGCATCACATTGCATTTTTCCCCATCATCTCTTAACGCATGTGGGACTCTGTCATGTTCGGCAATGAATTTGGTCACAGAGGAGAATGGCCTGATCAATAAAGATAGTCTGAAAACACTTTTATCATTAATGCATGGCAACACAAAGGACTTAAGGATATTATTATAGATAGTTGTAACGGACTCAGGGATACTGTAATGACTATAAGAAGCCATAAAAAAACTTCACATTCAGTTTGACACAGTGAATTAGTGCCATGGGGGAATAAACAATACACTGAATAATTAAGATACATCCAAGCAAAAGGTTTCAATGTCCACAGGACAATGTCCTGAAATCAATCCCAGCTGACAACAGAAAGTAATGCACCCTCTTAAAAAGCTAAAACATGTCCTGGTGGCTCAGTTCAGCACTACATACTTGTGACCGCAGGCTTTCAGATCCCAGCTTATGTTGTACTTCTGCAGATTTCTCTGCTTACTTTCCTGCCTCACTTGAGCGAAACCATAACAAAATATTCGAACAGTTGCATGTGAGCAGTCAGATTGGTTCAAGTCTAATTCCAAACATAATGATTTCCGTGAAATGGAATTATTGCTAGTTAGCTGTCTTTGTTTTTTTTTTTTTTACTTTCACTACTTTGAAATGAAAGATGACCCAGAGTCCAGTCCAGCATTGCTGCAGTATGTATGTCAGTATATGTCACTACCATTGTTGTTTTTACCGTCAGAAATCACAGAAGACAGGACGACTCTCAATCACCTCCTAACACTTTACTAAAGTTTGCTATTCTTCCCTGAACTTTAGCACTTCTTCTTGTCTTCTCCCGCCTGTGTGATTGAAACAGAAGCTGAATAAAAGCTTCTCCTCGTCCTCTTTATCCCCACTGATCCCCATACATTTGAGACGTAATAAACCATTCTCACTGTTGCAGGGCCGACATAGCTGCACAGGGATTTGCCCCCTAAACACACACGTACCAATTCAACATATAACCATCTCTCTGAGCTGCCACTCAAACTGGGGTCGCCGTGGGGATAAGGGGGCGATATATCAGCCTCGCTCCTCTAACCTCCCAGCGCTGTGTATTTCCAACACAGCGAAGATGGCGGGGCAGGAATCAAAGTGGTTGAGTCTCAGTGCTGGAAACCGGAGCACAATGTAATATTGATGGCCACCGGAGTGCACACACGCACACGCACACACACACACACACACACACACACACACACACACACACACACACACTTGCAGCACCTCTCAGGAGGCGCTGGAAGACACTTGCTCCTCATGGCACAAGGCTCAGAGTTGATTGACACGTGTGACACTGCAGCATGTGATGGGCGCTACACTCAGGGGGTCGCTTTTGTTTAACTATGCACCGTCTTTCATATGTGACAGGGAGCACTGACTGTAGTATCTGCATCGTATCCTCGGCTTATCTCAAGCATCTGGCATAAAACAGAATGGAAGCACCAACTCTTTCTAATTCTCTCCGCCATCTGCCAGCTTTTTTTTTTTTTTTTTTTAGGAATCACCAGCGACAAAAACAATTTGACAGTGTAATATATTCTTGTAGCATTTGCAGCACTTTCTCAAGTTGCTGAGTTTGTGGAACTTAGGAGACGGCGCTAATGATTATACTAGATCTGATTCTGAACTTTCTTAAAGCAGCATGTTTTTACTTCAGGTGACTTCAGTGGGACTGTGACCCTTAACCCTGACAGTGTAAATACCCACTGACCTAGATGGGGAACAGCAGTGTGTAGGGTTAGCTCAGTCCTCAGAGGGACTGGAAGTAGTTCAGACTAAACTGAGCAGACCTGAGCATGTGAGGATGGAGGCTCTCACACCACCAGACTCATTAAGTACCATTTTCTTCTTCATCTGTGGTCTGTGGTTTCTGTCTTTACGGTGCCACTGGTGTGACATAACTACATTTATTAAAGAACCGTACTTCACATACTGGATTTTATGCCACTCTTTAACTCTGAGGGAAAAAATGTACTTTTCCACCCATGACTGTGGTTATAAAGTTTGCAGACTTATACAAAAATTTAATGTTCATCTTATAGAATATGATCTTATAGAATAAATACCTCGATCAAAAATAATCCAATAATATAATATATATAATACTCACATGATCAATTGGCATCATGGGCACTTTTACTTTTGATATTCTAACTCCACTGACATATTTATATTGATTAAAACCTGCAAACCTGCAAAACCCATCTAGGCTGCATCCAACAAAAATATCAGGTAATTTTTAAAAACCTAGCGCAAACTGCTCTGATGCTGTCAGTCGTGTCTTTATCCTCTCCGCAGTGCATGTTAATCCGCTGTCTGTTAGCGCCTGACATTGTGCTCTTCCCACAGAGCCACACTGGAAGCACAGGCACCCCTAACCGCAGCAGTGTTAATGTCTTGTTCTGCCACTCAGGCAGCTGAGGAGCACCGCTGAGGTGTTTGTGTGGCCCTGTCTGCCGTGATGAGCTGTGCTTTCTCCTTCCACCAAGCACGGGATTGATGGAGTGGCAGTGTGACATGTAAGAGAGTGTTGCGACAAGTTGCGTTCCCCATCTGGGCAGCAGGGGGACAGGGGGCCCTTCTCTACCTCTACCTCCGCTGTCACATTGATGAAGGACGGATTGGCTCTGGTCTGATCTGAGTGCTTCATCATGGTGATGTATGGAGCAGCAGGGCCGGCTCCAGCTCTGGGACGCGCGTGTGTGTGTACACCTCTGTGGCTCTTTGGCTAAATGTTTTCCCTCCGTTAAGTGCCTTTGCTGCTGTCTGTTTCTCTGCGCTGGATCTACATCACAGCGCAGGTGGTTTGAATTATTCCATAAATTCCTTTCATGACTACACGGAGAATCACTCACCAAGGTGGAGTTGTTTATTCTCAGTCACACATTTGACTGTACGAGACACGAGTAAAGAAGGGGCTAAATTAATACTACACAATCTAAGAATGTTTCCTTCCAAGATATTCTTTCTTTAGACTGACACACAAAGTTAGTATTGGTGTTTTTCTGACTGCAAATAGAAGATGACATAATAACATATCAGAAATTGATCCTAAAAAGGAAAATGCTTAAAATGCTCTGAATATCACAGCATAATTGATTGTTTTATCGACCTCAAGGGTGTTACTTCATTTTAAAGTGAATACAAACTGAATAAACTGAAAAAAAAGCAGGATGCTGCACTTAGTCTAAAGTATTGAGAAATGTCATGTTATCTCATTGTGACCAAAGCATCACAAGGTCTAGCGGTTTCCAGCCCCGGGCCAGACAGCAACAGTTGAGACTAAAATGAATTCTCTATGCCAGCAACATATCAGAAATTGAAAACAGTGTATATTTAAAAGTTGCCACATATCCATCTCTTTCTTCTCTGAACCTCCACCAAATCCAGTCCAGTCATAAATGCTCTGTTCCAGACAGCAATGTATCTGCCCCCATGCAACCCCCCCCCATCCTCTCCACCAGACTCTCCCTAGTCTTTCTCTGTGGGCAGGGTGTGGTTGTGTGTGTGTTCCCCTGGGTTGGGGTCCAGGACTGAAATCAGATCAGAGGCTCATTGTCTGGCGGGTAAGACAAGGATTATTTTCCTAACCTTCTCATACCTTCACGCAACAATGAGAGAGGACAGAATGAGTAAGTTGTTTAGAAAAATCTCCTCTTACATCAAAAAACACCTCCATCTGCTCCTTGTGTTCTCATCCACATCGACTCAATGAGCCGGGCCCCTCTACTGTGCATGCATGTTTGTGTGTGTGTATGTGTGTTTGTGCTTTTTTCGACAGAACTTTGTACATTAATGTGTCTTTAAGGGGCCAGGATGAGACAACAAAAAGGGGCCTGACCCCACAACTAACACCACCTAGACTGATAGAGGCCATACTGGGAGACAAAAGGGAACGGCGCTCACAGGAAACCTGGTGGCTCCAGCTCCTCTTTCTGTCAGCAGTTTGTCTGAAAAGTGGATTTCAGCTCAGCTCGCCTTCAGAGGAGCAGCCTAATAAAAACCTCACAATAAAAACTCCTTTCAGACCATGTTAGTCAGATGCGCTCAGATCCCATAACCAGTCTCACTGGTAAACAGAGTGGGAAAATGTTGTGTTAGTTGATGCGGCCAATTAATTATATTGCAAGTCATTTAAAAATCTATAAAAGAAGTATAAACTGGTTTAGGCTGTTTGAGAAATTGTAAGTATGGTATTAAAAAATGCAATACGTGTATTTCAATTGCCTTGAGCGGTGTTATATTGGAGTCTTTTTAAAAAAGGAGCTGTGTCTTAAAAAGGAGTAAAGCGTAAATTATGCATATCATTCCCCCCCCCCCCCCCCTTTCCATTCCTCTTCTTCATTTTTTCGCAGGAAAAACATGGCCGCAGTCCACACACGCTTTGTCCCACTCGCTCGGCTCTCCTCCCTGGAGGTGGTCTCTCACACTGGCAGGAGGGAGGTGGAGGTGTCAGAGCACAGTAGCCTGCCTGGGAGAGGCTCTCTCTGGGTGCTGGAGGGGGGGAAAGGCTCCTGCATGTGTTGGCCTGTTTCGTGGCAGTGGGCATTCAAGTGTGTTATATTGGGCCTGTGGTGTGAGGCTGTTATGCACCCACCTCCCCAGTTCTCCATCCTCACAGCCCTCGCTGGGTAACACCATTGCAAAACTAGTTTTCTGAAGTTGTTTTTAACACCTAAGTACGAGGATGTTGCTAATCTCCAGTCAGACAATGACACAATATGCTACAGTGCAAAGGTGTTTGAGATTATGTCAGATTTCCCATCATGCTACAGCCATTTGGACAGAATGAGAAACTACCCACACCTGCCATCACTTCTGGTAATCTCTTGACAAACTGAGTGTAGCTGCATTGGAGTAGCTATTATCTCAGTTAGTGACAACGAGCTATTAACTTTACTGAGGCAAAATGAAGTGTAAAAAGGACCACAAATCATGCAAACTGCCTTAAAGCAAAAAGAAGCTTTTAGGTGAAATCCCTGGCACTGAAGACAGTCAGCCTCTGCCCTGGCTACTGACCTGAGAGTAAAACCACAGACTGACACAGAATATCCAAACTGACAGAGTGAACAGGCGATGCCTCGTCTCCCTCAGCAGATGCTATGCTAAGCAAGCTAACGCCCAGCCACGTCAGTGGAGCAGCACGGTGGCCATCAAAGCCCCGGTTGTACAGTACGAATGCCAGACAGGTGTCTCGCTGTTGAAAGGTGGTGGTGCTCAGCATTGCTCAGCAGAATCCTTTGCAAGAAAAATAATGGTAAAAACTCTGCTGTGGCAACACGCAGAGTGTTTGCAAGGCCACTGATCAATGTTGGTTGACTCACAGTGAAGTTTCTCAGTGGAATATGTGTCCTGTGCACCTACGCTGCCAAGTCAAAGTTAAACAGATGCAAAAATACAGCATCTACACAAACGTGGACACAAGGGCCTCATTTGAAAATCATGAACAGATGTGCGCTTTTAAAGGAATTATCTTCACTTCGCCATTCTTGAAAAAAAGATTTTGTCCTTAAAAAATGCTGCCTACAGACCTCAAGTTTCTATGATGTAACAATTTACTTGAAGCGCTTTGTGTGACGTCTTATAAATGTATGCATCACATAATGTGTTTTGACAATATTTTTAACACCTTAAAGTTACTGTATACTTGCCCCAGGAAGTAGTCGACCCTGCATCTTTAACAGTCACCAGTTTAGTTTCACTGGGTGGAATCATGTCTTGTGGTTATATTGTATATATTATTATTATAGTGTATATATTGTTATATGAGTATGGGTGTGTATTACTTGTATGAACGTACGCATTTATCGTGACGCATCCTTACTCAGAAAATTCAAATAAAATAGTGGGAATAGTCTGACTTTAGGTCCTGAGCTGTTCTTGTTCTTAATCTCGTCTAGGTAATCTCAACACTCAGGACAGCTGTGCCTCAAGCACGAATATCCATTTCTATCTTCACACAATGGAGAGAACAAATACTTCCATATATACACTGCAACGCCACACACACACACACACACACACACACACAAGCACTGAATGATGGCGCTGCATCAAGCATCACCTTTATTTATATATTCATTTGTGAATTTAAGCGAAGTTAGGTTTTGCTGTCTGCATCATAATGTAGCCACTGCTTGGAAACTCATATGATGTTAAACTCAACATTACGACAGATGAATAAAATGTTCAGCACGTCACAGCTGTGGTTTTATACAGAACAATAAAACAATAAGATCCAGGACAAACTGGGTCCAAAATGAATAAAACCAATCTTTAAATTGGCTTGTTTACAGTATTATATTTTATATTTATTTCATTTTCCCTAAGGAATAATAACTAAACATGAACATTGTGACTTATTTTCACGTTTTCTAAAGGCATCAACTGGGAAAATCTAAATTTGCTCACCATTAGTAACCTGCAGAATTAACTGCTTTCTCCGCTGTTTTAGTTACATTATATGATCATTTCATTTAAAAAAGAGATTTTCTAAACACCAAATACAGAAGCTACACTTGATAGGCAAACTTTTCTCCTTGCTAGTTCATTGTGTAGTAGAGCCAAATGTGTTTTAAATGTTGTGGATGTGAATCTATTACTACTTACTTATTATGTAATTATTTTAAGAACCCTGTGTTATATCTCCAATACTCCTGAAAGAGTATCTGGTTTTATAACTTCAATTCACTAATAATTCAAAACGACCCTATACTAATCACATTTTATATAACACACATAGCAAAATAGTTTCTGTTGAATACAACAGACTTTTATGTACTTTCATTATTTTATCCTGAGGTTCTTTAAAGGAAATAATGATCTGTTATATATCACTCAAAGCTACACATTGCACGGTGAAAAGACTGCACTGCCTGGCCTCAATGGTCCAGAGTTGTGTTTTACAAAAAAATATCTAGCATGCATTTAAAAAAAAAGCCACATTTTGTCTTGAAATTCATGATGGTCTGATTTTTGGAGAACATGACTGTTTGGAGAACATGATTGTTCTCCAAACACCTTTTAGGTCAAACATCAAGCAAAGTGCTACCAGCCTTTCACCACTACAGAAACAGGAAATGCACTCTGGTATGTTACCTGGACGGAGTTGAGCCTGCAGTAGCCATTGAGGGGGAAGCGGATGACGTGTGTTGGGTCCTGGTTCCAACCGGCATTGACCGAGTTACACATAACATCCCCAGTCTCAGGGAAGATCTCCTCGATGAGGACCTTCTCCCCGCTCAGGGCGATCCTCTCGCCCAGGTCAGGTGTGACGCGGACCACCAGGCAGTCACAGGGCTGCGCCATCCGTCGTTGCTCCCGCTCCTGCTTCCAGCGCTCCAGCTCTTTGATCATGGGCGTCAGTTGGTAATAGCGTGCCTCCTCGTACAGCAAGTGGAAGTCCTGTGTAAGATCAATTGAACATGGAGATGAGAGCAGTGAGTTTGTATGTGTATGTGGTCCTATAGACTATATGTGTGATTAACACACTGTGAGTTTCAGCACATTTCACCTCATCGCCAAGGTCATCAGGACAAAAAGCTACACATACACCGAGTTGTGCAGCAACTCCCCACAGCATGTCTTCCCCTCAGCAATGAATGACAAGGTGTCCTTGAGCAAGACACTTAACCTCCAATTACTCCAGGAGTGTTGTTGTGGCAGCATCTGCTCTTTGACCCTTCTACAACATTAGCTGTGCAGCAAAACAAGGAGGAACGGTGACAGATAGGTGTCCTACATTATCTCTGAATGAGCACATTTATGTATGCATGCGTCAAAAACCACCAGTGTCCTTTGTCCTCATTATCTGTTACTACTTGCTACCTTTAGGGTTGCAAAGTTGTCTGAACCACACATTGGTTACCATGGCTTCTCATGTCAACAGTGTAGGAGATTAAGTGCACACTGATGCATCGTGTTTAGCTGATGTAGATAAGAAACAGACAAGTACCTAAAAAGTAAATGTAAAAATGACCTTTGTTTGTCCTTGTAAAGTAGAAGATATTTAATAGCTACAAAATATCTCACTTGTTTCCATGGAGTGCATCTTCTGGAAAGAAGAATAATAACCTAAGATCGGTGATGGCCTCTGACCAGCAGGACAACTCTCTCAATAAACAAAGCACAGCCACGCTGCAGCTCTCCTCCACAGTCGCTCTTGGCAGAGCTGTGCTAGCCTTTAGCATGTTTCAGCGAGCTGACTCCAGAAAGGCCGTCAGTAGGGCTCCAGTGAAGTGGGATGGTACATTCCTGTGTGCAGACAGTCTGCAGCAGATTGCCTGCCTCTCCCTCCTGGGCAGGGCTTGCTGGGGGCCATTTGCCCCCATGCTCTTGCCTCTAATTTCCCATAAGACCAGATGGCACCATCATTCACCGCTACCATAGAAAATACGGGGAGGCGGAGGTTCGCTATTGGGAGGCAGACGGGAGGTGAGGAAAAGATATGTGCAAAGTGAACATGAGGACAGTCATCAGCCGAGGAGGATTTTAATGTATTCTTCACATAGAGGGAGTTTTATGTTAATGAGGATTGTGGCCCGATGTTAAGCTCCTATTAGAACAAGATTTAATTAGGTTACACCTAAATGCTGCAAATCTTTCTGCTAAACAATTAGCAATTAATAAATCTGTGTTCTGATTAGTGTTTCACAGTGACAAAGAATGACAGCTTAATTCAATCATAGTTGAAGAACTGCCATCACTGCCATTCGAAGTTTATTCTTACATGCTGCTCATGTTCCCTTGCTCCTGGCTATAGTTTATTTCAATATATGGACGTTGTGAAACCACAGCAAATAACTGATTGCACATTTGGTTACATATTTAATAGATACAGAAAGAGGTTGCTCATCTTGGGGCCCTGCAAAGTCTTTATGCCCTTGAAAAGAGAGACAATGTGTGTTTGTGCTGCAGAAACAACATATGTTTCATATAGTCTGCATCATTGGTGGCTGTGTGTGTTGGGTGCCTGGGCCGCCAGGGAGCCCTGATCTAAAAAGAGTTTTTCCTCTTCCCTTTTCCGGACCACTGCTGGGTATAGAAACAGAGCATGGCAGCAAACAGCATATTCATTAACCCTGCTGCCTCTGTCAGAATCTTTAGCCTTGAAAAGCCTCCCTCACTGGTTTACCCCTTCATCTAAACTGTGCCTTCATCTGAGGCGTGTGAACAACACCCAAATACAACTCCATCTGGACGGGAGCGTTGACGCAACACATCTTAAGCTGATGGTCTAATATTTAAGATTTCAGAATGCGAAAGCAGAGGGGGGAGTGGGTCCTTTTTTCCCTTTTTCTCTCCCTTTCTCCCTGTCTTTTTCTCTCCTGGCCTTCTTGCTGCAGCTGACAAAACTCATACTGAGACACTCCCCTTCAGGCAGCTCTCTGTATCAAAGTGTAGCTCCTCATCCTTCACAGGTCTGAAGCCATGGATGGATATGTTTTTAACAGGGGTCTGTCTGCAAGGCACTTTAGTCATCCTGAGCAGTGCAGAAAACAACAGAGTAATCCTAAGCGCTGAGGTGAGGATGAGAGGGAGACAGGGCCAACAGCTCCGTCCTGGCTGCTGGAGCTGCTGCTACTGCTGCCAGCTCTACGAGACAATTCATCCCCCAATCCTGTGTCCAGACAGCCCGTTTGAGCTTCAAAATAATGATCCGACCTGATCGCCCACCGGCAAGGCAACATCTCAGAAAAGGACAGAGGGAGGGAGAGACAGAGAGGGAGGCAGAGAGCGAGAAAAAGAAGAAAATGATGGAAACTGTCACTATGAGGGAGTCGGGAGGACTGGTAAAGACCTACCGTATGTTTTGAACAAAAAAATGAGCAAACCCACACAGAGAGAGGTTCACAGGATGTTGATTAAACACACCACTGATGAAAAAGACCCAGTCTGCGCTCATCTAACGTACAGCGCCCACAAAAAAGAAATAAAAACATTCATGCTTTCCTATTAGTTTTAGCATTTAATTCCTCAAGACAGAAATCATTATTGATTTACAGAGCATGCACAAACCTGAACAAACTGATGCAGTAACCACTAACTCCTAACCGTTTATAACCATGCCCTCAATATGACTGAGCATTGCTTACACTCTTGTGATTAATTGTAGTTTGAATAATGAGATGAGGAAGGATATTAATAGGGAATATTTTGTTCCACTGATGTAAGCTGAAAAATTTCTTTTCCTATTCTGCTCAGACTTTCACATTGATTTAGCAAAACACACAGCGCCGTGGCTGCCAGCAGCAGAACAGACCCAGCCCTCGGGCGACGGCAAGCCTGATTGTGTTCAGATAAGGACATGCTCAATTCTGCCTCGCACTATTTGCATTTTTTTTTTTTTTTTCCTGGGCTTCACGCAAATTGAAAGGTATGCAGATCCACACAGGCTTATGCGAGGAGATTGTGATGAGTTAAAACAATGAAGTCCAATGCATTCTCCTGATTGGACTGTCAAGATTTCACAGTGAAGGAGGGAAAAGCATGAATAAGAAGGGAAAAACTAATCAGTTGTGAGTCAGGCCATCATTTGCCAAAATATGCAGGGCTTTCATGCCATATTCTGTTGTCTGAGGTTTGGCTCTTGTAGAGACTGATGAACAAGTGCCAGCCCAGTGGAAAGCTCACACGAGTTAAGGTGGAGTAGAAGTGAAGAGTAGAATACACCTAGGAAACAGTATCACTGAATAAAACCTTGAACAGGAGGAAGCTGTGGGCAGAATACATAAAAATTCTGACAAATCCACATATGGCTGTGTGGATACTTGTGAGGTAAAACTAACTTGCTTATAATGCCATCAGTTTGGTTTAAAGCTGCCTTTTTATATTAACAACAGCTCAAATCACTCTCAACTCTGCAGTGCTACAGGGCATTTTAGCATCTTCCAGCTTATTGTTTTGGTTTCACAGCCCTTAACTTTACTGCTTTGGTTCACTCTCACCATTCCCATCAATGCTATTCTCATCAACAGCAGGCAGCTGCTTTCAGCTAAATAAAGAAATAAAAAGCTGTGACATGTCAATTAATTAGCTATCTAGCTAAAACCAAACCGCAGGCAAATTTAGCAACTAGCTGGTGAACATAGCAGGAAATATAGCGGCCAGAGAGCCAGGTATTTTGGACATGTTGGTTTTACACTTGGCAGATTCTCAGAAACACAACTTTAGATAAAAGCTAATGTTGTGTCTGGTCTACTGGAAGTCCAAATAGACTGTTTTTTGCTAACTTGATCCCTTGATCCTTTATAAATATCAGCTTTAACAGCAACTAGCATAAAATGATTTACTTTAAACTGGGACATAGATATTTTATGATAATCTGCATGACTCAACCCAAAAATATTCAATAATAATCTAAAACCACTTTGTAAGGCTGGATATGAAGCCTGACAGCAGTTGTTTTGTTGCCATGAATGTGTGTATTGGGTGATTTAATATGTTTTCATAACAGAAATAATGCACTATATATGCAAGAGTGTGTAAATGCTGAGACATGAGCCAGGTGCGAGCAGTCTCGGTGGTCTAGTAAGGGCCAAAGCTGATTCGCTGAGACTTCCTGTGTGCACAGGAGTTGGTCAGAGCAGAGGGGCGTACAGGCTATTTCACCTGTGCTCACCTCTATAGAAACCACTCTGGGTGAAAAACAACAGCTCAGGGCTTCAGCACACACATCACTGGGCCATGCTCCAGTTAGCCAGTTAGCATTTTACCTCTCCACCGCTCTAAACTCCAACTGAGCCTGTTCCATACGCCCCCCCCCCCCCCAGAGTTCCCCAATTACTGCTTCAACTTATACTCCAGGTAATTATGTGTTAAATGGGGGGAAGGTGAGTCTGCACAAGGCGTTGTGAAAACAGCCATGGCAGCTCTGATGTGGTATCAGGTCTATTTTGAAAACATGTGACCACTGAGAGAGCAAGTAAACATGAAAAAATACAAACATATTGACATTTACTGTACCATACAACACTACTGCCTGTCTGGGCAGATGGCTTTACATACTCAAGCATTTTATGTTGCTATATTGTCCAAACAGAGCTGATGGCGCAGACAAGTACACACAATACAGTATGTTGTGGTGCGGATATATACCTTGAAGTCATCTGGAAGGAGCAATTTGCTGGTCCTGAGGAAACTGAGAATGTAGCGGAATATCTCGCCGTCCCGATCTATGAAGTAGTGCTGCTTCAAGCTGTCCAACACGATGGGCTCGGTGCCATTGAACAGACGACTGATTCTGAAAATTGAAATACACACACACACACGCACACATACACACACACATACACAAATGCAGGAGGCCGCACACACAAACACACACACACACACACACAGTGGAATGAGCCAGCTCCCTTCAAATGCATGAAACAATTACCCTCCATTTATTTTTCAATTTTATTAGCACTAAGCTTGAAATGCATTAGCATCCCAGGTTGAAACAAGGGGCTTAAGGCACAGTTCCTCCATTCCAGACTTGTTTGAAGTGTCCCTTCTGCAGGAAGATTACAACAACACACACGCTTGCTGCTTGTACTTACAGAAATTAATGGCATGAATGTAGCATTACAGCTCTATTATTCCATCTGTCAGAAGGGTGGAAATGAAACGGAGGTAGGAAGTAGTGGAGGGCCACATACTAATGTGGGGAGGACATCTGGAGAAAAGTATTTCGCTTTTACAGTTTGACTTTGAGATGATTTCATGAGGAACTTGGACATGTGTGCCTGAACTGTATAAAATGCTGTGTGTATTTACAATTTGTGATGATATCTCTACAATGTGCTATATTATATTCGTTTAATTGGTATTTTATTTGTATTCAATGCATAATTCTGTCAATATATTCACATTTTCATTTATGATATTGTCCATTTAACCCTATATTTAAATTTCAGATTTCTCATGTTATCTGTAGTATAATCTGAATCCCAGATACACATTTTGGTGAAATTAGACAACAAAAAAAAAAAAATGAAATGAACTTGTGTGTTTGTCGTTTTTGGAAAAGAACCATGACTCTGCAGCTCCCATCAGAACAGGATCAGTTTTCCCTTTGGTTATCCTGCATTATCAGCATTGATGAGGCTGAATTAAAGACACATTAACTGTCTAAGAGCTGAACACAAGCTCAAATGTAAAGTTATTTGACTCAAAGTTAAAAGCAAAGAAAGGGCTGTGGAAGAGAGTTTTGTGTAACTCAGATAATTAAAACATGACTTAAAATTACAAAAATTTTTCCGACAAAGAAATACATTAATTAACATTAACTGTAACTAGATAGATGGGTTTAAGTTTTCAACAAATATTGACAAGATGTTATAAAAACACACTTGTTGCTGCCTCGCATCCCACGGTTAACCCCTTCCTCTAGTGTGCTGTAAGATTAAGGGCTTAGTTGAAGTTGGCTACAGGGGCTCATCAAGGCAAAGAGTGGAAATTGCTCTTATCTTTAAACTTTCATCACGCCATGTTGGCGCCGTGCCTCGAGATACCCTCGGACAGATATTCATTTCCCCCCATCTTTGTGTGGCTTTCCTGACGTTTACCTGCAGGTCCCTCTCTCGCAGGTCTAATAATCTTGTCTCGGCACCTCCACTCTATCTGTTTGTTCTTTTACAAATGCTAAATCCCTCTTCAATAATTAAAAATAGTCTTTTCTCAACGATATTGACGACGCAGGTCGCAAGAGCTTTTATTTTGTAAAACTTTTGGACTCCCAAAGCGCTGAGTGCAACAATTTGCTTTAATTTTGTAATTCATTTCGAAACAATCTCACATCTCCCTCAGCAGAGAAACCTGGAATGCCTGTGCAGTGTAAATACGCCGTACTGGTGATTTACACAAGAAATCTGTTGCACATAACCTCCTTAACGGTTTCACTGCACATTTCCATCGTCTTTCTCAGAAACAGCTCTTGGCAGGGCATTGCGTTGCTGTTATTATCATCATTTTGATGTAATCAACTCTTTAATCACAGTAACAGCTTCTAGGTCGGCTGACAAAGTCGTACGACAAAGAAAATTGTAAAACCTATTTGCAAACACGCCGACCGACACACGCGCACACCCAGCACTGTCTCAGCACGGGCATTGTCAAATTCTATTACAAGACACTGGAAGGGAGGCGCAGTGGGAATGTCAATGAACAAACAGCAGGGCTGGCTTCACTCACAGACTCGTTTTGCTGAATTTACAATTGCAATTCTCTACTCGGTGAAAGTGTGTGAGTTTGTGTTTAAGGGTTGTATCAGGTATCTCCTGACCCCGATGTGTCGACACAACACACTGAAGCTATCACATCAAATTCACCCTGTTTCTTTTTCTTTGACTTGACTGTGTGAAGAAGCAGAGCAAAGATGGTTCTCCCTCCCTCTCTCCCCTCCTGCCATCCTTTCTCTCTTTCACTCACTCTCTCTCTCTTTCTTTCTTTCTTTCCCTCTCTCGCTCTGTCTCCATCCTTCTGCCTTACTCGCTTTCTCTCTGGAAATCGATGCAAAATGCTTTATAAAAAACCAATACTCATCTCCCTGTTTTGCCCGAGGTGTTCCTTTCTCATATGGTCTTGCAATTCTTCCAGCTAGAATTTCACCATACCCCTCCAGGCTAACTCTGTTTTTCATCTCCACTTTTTTAAAAAGCAATTAAAATGCTGCCTGTTTTTCTTTTTCTTTCCCTCTCCTCTGCTCCCTTCACTCTCTCGCTCTCTTTCTCTGTTGGTCTCCTCATTTTTTCCCTTTCTGTTAAATCCCTGAATTGGAAGGGGAGGAGGGGGGTTGTTTTTTTTTTAACAGGTAGGGGAAGAGAAAAGGGTGGGGATGGGTAGAGAAATTAAGAGCGAAGATACACAAACAGACAGGCCAAAAGACAAGGACACTGACAAAGAAACAAATTCAGAAAACATAGGAGGAAGAATAAATGGAAAAATGAAAGAGACAGAGAGGAAGAAACGCAATACAAGAGAGATGGATAGAGTGGGAGAAAAACAGCTATGAAAGGAGAGAGAAAGAGAAAAAGTCAGGGAGAAGGAGGGAGGTGGTGGGTGTAGGAGGTTATCAGGGAAAGGAGCAGCTCAGATCTCTCAACCCAGCGGTACCAAGTGAGGGCAGGTAGCGGGGCAGTAGGTGGGCAATATCTGGCAGGATCCTCGTTGCAGCAGCTACAACCGACCAGCAGCTGAGGACTGCAGGAGGTGGGAGGAAGACTGAACGCAGGTATCACCGATTCTGCCGGAGCAGATGCTATCTGGAAACTGTAAGACTAATAGATGCCTAATGGACGCATGACACCCTGCAGCTTCCTACACGGTGAAACAAACACGCCCAGGGATCTCGGTTAGGTGTGTCCAGTCCTGACAGCGAAGGCAACGCAATTGGCCTCTGAGTAAGTCAGAAATGGGGGAGTTCAAAGCCAGATTGCTGCTGCATGACTCTGATTTGCTGAGTCCTGGTCAAAGCATCTGTAAAATGGCCAATACACTGATTTTCCAAACAATGGGTGTGTGACAGAAATGCAGTTTTAATTCTGATAAATAACACTGTTTCCCCAATTCAATGCTAAACCAACAAAAGTGATTTAAGGTTCTTCTCTCTGATATATTTCATTGTGTAGGACGCTGTTGCTCAGTATTTGCCTACATGGGCCATGATGTAAACCAAACATCTCCACACTTATACTCACAACATGTGTTTCTCACAGTCACAGCGTTTATCTGCATCTCAAGAAAACATTTTATCTGCTATTTTGTAGCTACAGAATTTAACTGTTTTAATCAATTCTCATAATTATTTCATGTTACGTGATTAAACATAAATGTCTTATCAAACCGCTGATTTTGTTTTGGATCTTGCACACGTGTTGGTGCCATACAGCCTCTTTAAAATCTTTTTTTAAGAAAAGCAAGAAGTCACTCGAGGGCACGCTTAGAATAGCTAAGAGGCTTAACAATGACATGAGATAAAAATAAAAGGAAAAACTGTGCTTTCTGAAACTCGCAGTGGAGAGTAAGATATTCTTTGCCATGTTAATTGTGGTGACTTCGGCTTATGGAGAAGTAAACGATTACGCGCAGAGGACCAGTAAAAGAGCACAAAGCCAGTACAGATTTATCGTCTCTGGACACAGAGGACTCGTGTTCAAAGAGAAAAATGTCCAGTGGTCCTTTCAAAATAGTTTCCTTGTCTCTGGAACATTTCCCCTAATTTCCTCAGCTTCTGTTCAAGTGACTGCTGAGACTGTCCTCTTTGAGAGCTACACAGAGTGTGCATCAATGTTTCATGACCCATGTCCCTTAATATGGCCCGCACAGAAGAAGATGAATAACCACACATTAGTTACTAGACTAACTTTCTCTTGGCACGCTGCATTATTTAGGGGCCAATCTATTAAAAGTAATCATCAACTTTAAACTCTTTAACCCTGCTCCTTTAGACGTCACGTTTTCAGTTTTGCCACCGTGCCCTGCTCGACCGGACGTGGCCAAGCGCGGCATATACGGCTATGCCAGTGTAATTGTTTTGCTTTCTGCTGTCAGCCATTATCCTAATTCACACAAAAGGGCCCCTCCTTCCACTGGCTCCAGTGGAAAGTGGAGCCCTGAGGCCAACTGTACACTGAGGAGGCTGGGAGAGAGTGAAACAGTGAGTGTATGCATGTATGTGTGTGTGTCTGTGATCCAGAGTGAGGAAGAAACAGAAAGAGAGGGGGAGCGAGAGAGGGAGAGCGCAACAGAGCATGTGTGAAAAAGAGAGAGAGAGAGAGGAAAGAGAGCAGCGGTATCCGGTCTTTACTCTCACTGTAAAAACACTGTTTGGGTCCTGACATGACTCTGTGCTCCATTTGCACGGTGCCCTGTGTACGTCCCCTCGTGAATAAGTTCTTTGAAGAGTGTGAAGCTGCGTCAGAGCTTCAAAATAATAAAAAAAAAAGACAATAGCAGCGCAAAAGTGTAGATGAAAATGTAACATGTTGATTTAAAGCAAGTGAAGGTCTCCTGACAGGTCACGACCAGATCTAGATATTATCAGCACATTTGACAGTAAAAAACAGCTCTGGCCTCGTGGCCATTAGTTAAACCTGATATGACACTGAAAAGCAAGAAAAGCATCTTCATAACAGAAACAATCATAAAGCCTTGTCTGGGACGAGCTGTGTTTTTCACATGACATATTACAGGCAGGAATAAAAGGAGACTTGTCGGGGATTTCCTGTCAGCGGACTCTATGAATATCAAGACTTTATTACCAAGGGATTATGTGAATTGTTTCCTGTAGCCAATTTGGCAGATTCTCTAACAACCTGGTGTATGTTTACCTTGGCTCACATGGGACTCTGTCAGCTGACGCAGAATTGAAGCCTGTGCAATGTAATGAATGACACGCTGCATTATAGGGGGGGGGGGTAGCTCAGTAGAGAACAGATATTTCACCAGCAGTGTGTCTGCTTTCAGAGCTGTCTTTCTTGGTGGTGTCGCCCTGTTTGGGGCTGGAGCTAAAAACGTGAATAAAGTAGGAGGGTGAATTACCAACAGCTCTTGCACAATCTGAATCATCGTGGGGCATCAAAAACAAAAGCCCCAGACAAACCTCTCACAAAGTCTGAGAGAGAACCAGCCCCGAAACAGCCCTTAGATGTTCAATGAATAGAAAGTTGGAAAGTTTGACTGCAATAACAATTGAAAAATAATAATGATGATTACATTGTCTCACAATCAGTCATGCAACTTCTCTCATACTATATATAGGCTGTATATCTTGAAATGGCCTCTATGTATGAGCACAAATGATATTGATAAAGCAGATCTGATTACAGTAAATGCTCGTTCTAAAATAACCAAAAAAATCAATATGTAACAGACAAAAAAAGAAAAAAAAAAATTGAGATTTGAATCCGATCTGAAGCTGCCCCACATCAGCTGTGATGACAAGGATCCGGACATGTATGTCACTGTTTTTCCTCCAAGGATTCCTAACAGCACCCGGATCTTACTGACTGAGGGGGGGGGAATGAAAAAAAGGGTATAGTGAACACAGCAGTGTGTGTATGTGTGTGTGTGTATATGTGTGTGTGTGTGTTTGGTGTGTAAATTCACACAAAAAAAGTAGCTACTATTTAAATCAGCACTAGAACATGTGAAAGGTACTGTAGGCTGGTTTGGCAGCAGCTGAATGTTCAAACATAACCATCACATGAAAGGAGATTAAAAAAAAAAAAAAAGCCCTTAGGTATTTTATTGAACAATTAAAGGTAATCACAGGTGAAACAAATAAATTTAGCATATTAAAGCCAAGAGAGGATGGAAATAATGGAGGCAACAGAAATGCTCTCACATGGGTTGAAAAGATATTAGAGTGGTAGGTTTTAAGGGCAGTTGTGACTAGAGAGGTTGTCTTAATGCCAGTCAGCTAAATGACTTGTTAACAGCATAAATTCAATTAAACTTAACTAAGACAAACACCAGTGAAATGATATAATAATTGGTTTTATGACACAAATGCAATATCGAGCAATTAAATAGAAATTCAAACTAATTCAAACTAATTTAAATCTACTTTGATTTCAGTGGGAAAGGTTTATTTTTAAATCCAGAAATTCAGCAAAAGCAACAAGATGCAAATCCTGCAGCTGTGAATAAATAAACTAAAGGAGATGAGCAGCTGAGCTAAGTCCAGCATGAGTGAGCAGCAGGAGCGTGTCTTACCTGGAGTCTGGGTACTTGGTGAGGGTCGCCAGACTGCTGGTGTACATGTGTCCCCCGACATCGATGTGCACCGGGGCGTTTGCCTTGGTCAGCTGAGCCGGCAGAGGGATCCCCTGAGCGGCCAGGGGAGAGACCGGGGACCGGGTCAGAGACAGCCGTGACATGCTTCTTCCCTCCTGAAAGCAAGTGTACAGAAAAGCCATGGGAATAAAAGGTAAAGGGGGGGAAAAAAAAAAAAAACACCCCAAAACAACAACACAGTGATCCTACACAGGGAAGCAGATAGTATCCTCTCTGAATGGTATCAGATCACTTCCATGTCTGTCTGGTCGCATATTTAGCCTGGAAATTATTGCCACCGCTCTAATTAAGTATGTTTGCATCTTTACGTGCAGCACCGGAGGCGAGGATAGGAGGATGCTTATTAGAAAACCGGGGTGAAGAGAGAGATAGAGCGAGATAGACAGATAGAAGGAGAGAGAGGTGGTGGTGGGGGAGGGGAGGGGGGGGAGAGAGAGAGAGAGAGAGAGGGAGAGGGAGAGAGAGGGAGGACTGCTAGGTGTCAGCCTCCAGGGGAATAAAACAAACTGCTGCTGCAATATTCTAATTAAAGGTCGCCTTATGTGTTAGACGAGATGCGCCCAGACACACCAAGCACTAATCCGAGAGCAAGGAAAACACAGCGGGGAGGGAGGGGGGGGGGGCAACTTTTCCTTCTAACACACACACACATTCAACACACACACACACACACACACACACACACACACACACACACACACACACGTTCAACGCACAAAAGATTAAGATGATCGCATGTCTTGTAACTACAGACGCTGGTGACCTAAGCTGTGGCGCATGGGGAGCAACTTCATGACCAACCAGAGAAGCGTCGCCCGACACCGTCCACACTCACAGGCCGGACAGTTTCGGGCATCGTGCTCCAATAATGTGTCTCGGGAGGATAACGTTTGAAACACTCACGCCCGAACACGCGTTACGATCTGCGGAGCCGAGTCCCCGCGGTGCGTTTTGGGAGAGACTCCGGGTGCCGCCGCACTCCGGGGTCAGCCGAGTCCCATTATCTGATCAAGTGGCTGAGGAAATATTTTGAATTCACTTCGATACGCCGCCGTCTGATCCCGCGCCGGGGACCCGGTTTGTCCCCAGACCACTGGCGCGCAATGTGTTTGCCACCAGCTGCAGGTCAACCAGCCGACCTCAGTGCGTCCAGGTCACGGTGTGACAGTGTAGATCTTAGAGGGAGTAAATCATGGGGTCAGGAGAGAGGATGATACATTTTTTCCCCCCCTTGATTTTCCCAACGATCTCTGAGTAAAGGTCACAGTTTGCTCACTTTATCACCACTCATCTGTTCGTCCCCAGGCTTTGGTTGAAAAACAGACCTTCCCTGGCGCAGTTTAAGACAAAACTTCAAAAAAAAATAATACGTTGAGCTTCACAGCACAACCGCGCAACTGGCTTTAAACAGATTGCGATAATGCGATTTCAGCCTCCAGGAGAAATCAGAAGAATCGATCCGTTTCGTTGCTGCACATATGAACTGTTTTACTGTCATGGCTGTGAAACCGAGGGCCGCCTGTGAAAGTCCAGATCATCCCCGCGGCCCCGACAGCGGCGCCGCGGGCCACAAAGTGAGACCGGAGCTTTGTTTTTTTCCAGGGTGGTGTCCGCCTCACAGCAGTATCATGTTCGTTTAATACGATTACAGGAGGACGGGATTACATTTCAAATCCCAGGAAAAGAAGGGAAAAAAAACAAAACAAAAAAAAACTTGGAAAGACTTGAGAAGTTTGGAGAAGGCTGCATACCGGGTTGTCCCACCAGCTCTCTCTCTCTCTCTCTCTCTCTCTCTCTCTCTCTCTCTCTCTCTC